>JAPFRF010000019.1:10074945-10674945 GCA_029282475.1 Phrynocephalus forsythii
CTTCAGGAATAATCTTTCCTAGTTCCCCATATAGTGTCCGCATGCGTGCACATCTTTCTATGCTGCTTAAATATGAAGTTGTGAAATTAAAGAACAGCAAGTGAGAGCGCGGACAGGGAGGCAGGATTATACAGAGGCCATTGGGAAAGTCGTGCCACACGAGCGCAGCTGTCTGTGTGAGATAGAGATTGACAGAAATATGAATATGGTCGTGAGGGAGAGGAAAGCTCAGGGGGCCTGTCGTCTCTTATTTGCCCCCCCTTTTTTTTTACAAATTTTTCCTATAAGGAATCCCCCTTTAATTTTGTCCTACTAGAAAACCCACTCACAATTAGAGACAATTGTATTTCATGAGCAGGGTGGGGGTGTCTGCAGCAGCCTGAACAATATGGCCGCCGCCGTCATGCCTGAGGGATCATTGGAGTGGTCTCCATGGCGACGGGAGGAGAGAGCAGCATCCTAATGTGCTCAGCTTCCTTTTCCCTCATCGGTGCAGCTCTGGCACTTAACAGGAGTCAGAAAATGAGGCTGGGCTTCAAATTCACCTGCTGCGCCCCAATAATGTCCCAAAACAAGCACCTCAGCAGCCAAACTCCTTTCAGGAAGAGCTGGGCGAGTTTCCCACCCCTCCTGAAACTGGCAAATGACCCACAGCTTCTCTGGTTCATTCAGCTGCCTTTTTCCGCTCCCTTTTTCTCTCCTCCTCCACTTTGGGGGAGATAAATTGGATAGGATGGCCCGAAAGGAGCAACCTTCTGGAGCCAGATGCCTTGTATCTTCAGTATGTCACACGTTTGTTTCCTGAGGCATCCCTCCCTCAGGAACCCATCAGTAAAATCCCAAGAAAGTTTTCCTGCCTGGGGAGGAATATTTTCTTTTCTTCCTGAGTACCAAATGAAAAACCCTTGCTGCTCCATCTGGTCATTCCTGGTCACCCGCCTCCTCTACCAGAACTTCCCCTTGCTGTTGCTGGAAGCGGACAGGTCACTTCTTCCTGCTGGGGTCAAAACAGACCAGAGTCACTCTTGGTGCCACACTGTTAGAAAAAGGCTTTGGACACAGCATTAATGCAAGGCCAGGTGGGGGTGGGATGAAGCAGATGGACAGGTAGGAAATGTTTCTCTTGTCCCATCCAGAATAAGAACATTTGCATTTTGAGTATTCAGAAATAAAGCAGAGGAAGTTCTCTTTCAAGTGAGATGAAGGCACACAAGAACGTTTTCCGCTATAACCTGATGCCATTGAGTCACTATTGCAGATATGAGTTGTCAATTTCCCCCTTCTTTGTGTGTCAGGGCAGGCTTTTTCCTCAGGCATAGTGAGGTAACCCTTTCAGATGGCAGATACTAAAGGCAGCCACACACACACACACACACACACACACACACACAGAGAGAGAGAGAGAGAGAGAGAGAGAGAGAGAGAGAGAGAGAGAGAGAGAGAAGAGAGAGCTGAGCGTGGTCCATCACCTGTCCAGAAGTAGCCAGCATGTGCCAGGCCAGTTGGCTTCTCCATGTGGATTTGTGGGCAGAGGCTCCATCTTGCCCTTTGCTGCAGGTAAGGAAATAATTTAGGTCAGCCCTGGAGCAAATCCTAAACCTTTCCCTCTTTTTAAAACTTAGACTTGGTTGACTGTAGCTGTGACAGAGTTTTCTCTCTGGTGAAGATAGCAAACCAAGATTTTTTAATCTTTAGTTTGGACAGTAAATAATGGCTAATGGCAACTGAGCAACCAAGGTGTTAAGTATGTTGTTGGTTATATGTTATAAGTGAGGAAGAAGATAATGCGGTCTCTTCTGCACCAGTACCCTACCTACCAGTAGGGTAACTAAACTGTGTTATAGGATCTTAATAATGCACCTGTGACATTGAACGATCTGAAGGACATGCCTGAGACACTGATTTGCTGCTCTGGAAATGGGGTGAACAGGTGTGGGCAAGCAAGAGTAAGTCAGGTCCTTCAGTCAGGAGGTTCTGGGGCAGTGGTGGTGAACCTTCAGGACTCTAGATCAGGGGTCCTCAACCTAAGGCCCTGGGGCCGGATGCGGCCCCCCAAGGTCCTGAATCCGGCCCCCAGGAACAATCGCAACCCCCCCACACCTACCCCCTGCTTTGCAAGCAAGCCAGCCTCTGCAGCTGCTTCTATTGCTGAGGCACTTCAAAGCAGTGGGCTATGTCACTTCTCCCACTCCCCCCAACTACCACCCAGATGATCAGCCTGCTGGCTAGTAGGGCATTCAAAGTGGGAGGGCTACGGCAAGGTCCCCCACTCCCCCACCCACTGTGGTCCAGCCCCCAGTGGTGTCTGGGGCGTGGTGGACCGGCCCGCTGTTTGAAATGTTTGAGGACCCCTGCTCTAGATGTATTAGACCACAACTCGCAGAATTCCAAGGCTGTATTGCCTATGACAAACCACTGTGAGTGTTGTGGTCCAAAACATGTGGAGTGCCGAAGGTTCGCCATTACTGTAATCTGGGGGAACGGCAACAAAGTAAAGAACACCAGGGAAGAAAGTTTGAGGAAGTTGGAGAAAGAGTCAACTACTCACTAGATTTTTGTACACGAAAGTAAGGGGAACAGCACCTTGTTCATATAAGAATAATAGCCTCTTGAATTTTCCAGCCTGTTTATGGGCAGAGCGATAGGGGAAAGGAATTTCTCCTCAAGGAGGAAGAAGTATTGGTGGCATTAGGACCACAGGATCTGTGTTGCCAGTCTGCCCTCCACCCCGATCTCGCAGCCTCTCTAGCAACCTGGATGTGTTGCCCTTTTAGAGCATATACAATACTTAAATTGCAGAGAGGTTGAGAGGATGGTGTCTGCCATAAAACAACAGGGATGTGTAATGGAAGAAAATTATTTTATGCATTTTCCCATCAACATTATCCTCCGTTTTAGTGGGTGGGTAGGAGTGCTGTTGAACTGAAGGAAAAGAAAATATCAGAAAATGTTAGAAAAAACAAGTGTTCTGAGAAATGCTGATTGTTCTGTCTAGTCTACACAGTAAAGTTAGGAATGAATTCATTAAATAAATTTGTTGTTTCAGCAGGACTGACATAAGGGGAGCAATCAGGGCTCGCAGATCATGGCCTGCCATGCCCTTCTTATTAGATTATCTGTTTTTTGGCTCATCTTTCAGAACAGTGCCAGGCAGCTGCAACTAGGAGTGATGTTGATTTTTCCCACAATGCCCCAGTATAACATTTCTTTATGTCCTGCCTTTTGCTCACCTTGATCAAGGTGTTATTTATTTATTTATTTATTTATTTATTTATTTATTTATTTATTTATTGAAATTTAATATAATACTCCTGATAGCACTGGAGCACTACTTTGTGCAGTTCACAATAAATGCACAGTCAAATAATTAATAACAATGCCATAAACAATAAACAATCTAGTCACATAAGAAAAGAGGGATGCTCTTCGCCCTCTCACCAAATACCAGAACTAGGGGACATACACTCAAATTGAGGGCTGGGAGAGTAAGAACAGACAAAAGAAAATATTTTTTCACCCAGCGTGTTGTTAGTCTGTGGAACTCCCTGCCACAGGAGGTGGTGATGGCATCTGGCCTGGATGCCTTCAAAAGGAGACTGGACAGATTCCTGGAGGAAATGTCCATCACAGGTTACAAACCATGAGGGTGATGTGTAATCTCCAGGCTTAAAACCAGGGTACTTCAAGGGCCAGATGCAGGGGAGTGGTATCAGGAGACAGATATCTAGTCTCATGTGCTCCCAAACGCATCTGGTGGGGCCACTGTGAGATACAGGAAGCTGAACTAAATGGGCCTTTGGCCTGATCCAGCATGGCTCTTCTTATGTTCTAATAGAGGATGCCAGCACATCAATAAAACTGTATGAAACAGCTAATGCAAGCAAAAGTTCAGATAACAAATGGCTGGATGGAGATGTGAGATCAACCTCAAATCAACTAGGGTTGAAATGGAAGGCCTCCCTGAAGAGCCATGTCTTCAATTGCCTCTTAAATGTCACCAGGGGAGGGGGGAGCAGGTGAAGCTCCTTCAGGAGCTGATTCTACAAAGTTAAAGCCACTTTCATGGAGGATTTATGGGTTTCCCTCAGGATGGCTGCCCAGAGGAGCCTTTTCTGCAATGACTTGGTTGGTTGGGCAGTTGATATTGGGGCAAGATGCTCTGACAAGTAACATGGGCCTAAACCATAGATGGATTTGTACATGACAGTCAAATCCTTGGACCTGATTCAGGACTCCACGGTTAGCCAGTGAAGGCGAACCAGAACTGAAGTGATGCATTCATCTCTCCTTCTACCAGCCATCAGTCTGGCTGCTGCATTCTGGGCCCACTGAAGTCTTCAGACCAGCTTCAAGGGAAGCCCCACATAGAAAGAATTGCAGTACTCAGTCTGGGCAATGGCCAACACCTTCACCAGGGTCCTGAGAAAGCTATTGTCCAGGTAGCAGAGGAGTTGGCATGACCGTAAAACAATAAAGTAAACTTGGCAATTAGATAAACTGGTGATCACCCCCAAGCTCTGCTCTCTGGACCTGGTCTTTGGGGAAGGGTAACAGTGCAATGCTAGGGCTGTAGTCCCAATCTATGAGACCCTATCCAGGAGGTTACCATGGCCAATTGTACCAAAAGCTGCTGAGAAATCAAGGAGAATCAACAGGGTACATCCGCCCCTGTTGGTCTCCCATAAAATGTGATCCTGAAGCATGACTAGTGCCATCTCAGTACTTTGCTGCAGCCTGAATCTGGACTGGAATGAATCAAGACAATCCTGCTTTTCCAAACCATCCTAGCTGATTTCCCACCACCCTCTCCATCACTTTGTCCAGGGATGGTATCTTGGCAGTATTATGATATTATTAAGATCCTCTGAAGCCAAATGGGGATGTCTGACAATGGTTTTTGTTTTTGTTTGTTTGTTTGTTTGTTTTTTTTTGCATGGAAGGAGGGTGCCGTGCCACTAAGATGAATTTACAATATTCATGATCCACTCAGTCATGGCCTCCTCCTTAGCAGCTTTTATCAGCCATGCTGGCCAACGGACAAGGGAAGAGGTAGTAGGCTGAAAGCTCACCAGCACCCTGGAAGCTTCTTCCACTGAAAATGGGTCAAATTGAACTAACTGGGCAGAGAGAAGTGGTGCAGCCATAGTCACCCATGGATTGACTAATCTGCTGGTGGAGACAAGGTCAATACAGATGACATATAGGGATTTTCTCCTCGTGACAAACTTATTCTCACAACAACTGTTGTGAGGTAGGCCAATCTGGAGAAAGTGACAGGTCCAAGACATTCTATTGCATTGCAAGGCTCAGTGCGAGCTTGATTGTGGGTTTCACAACTTTCATTACAATGGACAGAGCATGGGGAACAAACAAGAGGATCTGGAACTCCTAATACCACAAAATAAATATGACATAATTGGCATCACTGAAACCTGGTGAGATGAGACTTATGATTGGAATGTAGTCATTTGAGGGTATAACCTGTTTCAAAGGAACAGACCTAGTAGGAAAGGAGGAGGTGTAGCTTTATATATTAAGAACATTTATACTGCTGAAGAAATACAAGATAAACAGAGGGGAAGCATTGGGTGAAAATCAGGGGTGAAAAAACTGGGAGGGATGTCACTGTGGGTGTATATTATAGACCCCCCACCCCACCCCAAGCCAGCTGGAGGAGTGGGATGATGCCTTCTGCGAGCAGATGGCCACATAGTCAAAAGGGAGAGATGTAGTACTAATGGCAGGAGGTTGGACTGGATGGCCCTTGAGGTCTCTTCCAACTCTATGATTCTATGACATCCTCATCTAACAGTAGCACTATCTATCCCACTTTCTACTAACGTCTTAGCAAGAATACCATGGGGAACCTTATTGAAGGCCTTACTAAAGTCCAGATAAGCAATATCCACAGCATTCCCCTCACCCACCAGGCCTGTAATTGTATCAAAGAAAGAGATCAAATTGTCTGGCATGACTTGTTTTTAAGAAACCCATGTTGACTTCTTGTAATGACAGCATTGTTTGTTGAATAATTGCAGACTGCCTGTTTAATAATCTGCTCTAGGATATTTCCAGGAATTGAAGTCAAGCTGACTGGGCGGTAATTATTTGGGTCCTCTTTCCCCCCCTTTTTGAATATGGGGACATTAGCCCTCCTCCAATCGATGGGGACTTCCCCTGTTCTCCAGGACTTCTCAAAGATTATTGCCAATGGTTCTGAAATTACTTCTGCCAGTTCTTTTAATGTCCTTGGGTATAATTCATCTGGCCCAGGAGACTTAAATTCATTTAATGCTTCCAGGTGCTCCTATACTACCTGTTTACCTATTCTATATTGCAATTCCCATCCTACCTCATCTACTTTTTGCTTTGGGTATGTTTCATATTGAAGAGGGAACAGGTTTGTTTTCCATGGCTTCAGAGACTAGGACTCAGGGCAATCGCTTCAAACTACAGGAAAAGAGATTCCATTTGAACATTAGGAAGAACTTCATGACAGTTAGAGCTGTTTGGCAGTGGAATATGCTGCCACAAAGGAGGGTGGTGGAGTCCCCTTATTTGGAGGTTTTTAAGTAGAGGCTGTTTGGCCATCTGTTGGAAATATTGTGATGGGGTTCCTGCATGGCAGGGGGTTGGACTGGATGGCCCTTGAGGTCTCTTCCAACTCTATGATTCTGTGATTGCCTCAACCACTACACCGCACTGTGTTTTACAGATTTAAGGATGAAACAGATCTCCCAATCTCTCCCTTCTTTTCCCTCTCTGTTCTCTCTCTCTTTCCAAAGTGGTCTATAGCAGGCCTGCCCAACAGTCTACTGGTAGCCCGTGAAGTGTTCAAAAGTAGCCCGCTGGCCATCAATAAAAAAGTGAGGGGATATGTTCTCCACCCCTCGTCTTAGCTGAGCGGGGCAGTTCAAGGGCCATGGTGCATTGAAATCTGTTCCCTCCAGAACAGATTAATTGGTTTTCAATGCATTCCTATCAGAAACTGCTGCTCTACTTACAAAAGTTTTTACTTATGAGCATGTGCTCAGAACGGATAAAATTCGTAAGTAGAGGTTTTAGTGTAGTAGCCCTCAGGCACTTTGGGCTGGAAAAAGTAGACCTTGGCTTGTTCAAAGTTGAACAGCCCTGGTAAGACTGAATAATACACATACACTCTTGTGGGTGTTGGCATGTGGAGAGAAATTAAAGCCTAAAACAGGTTTGGATATTAAAATGCAATTAAATTAAAATTCAGTTAAATATAATTTGGAACATGCCACAAAACAAAAATATAAAATTTGTTCAGGAAACACCACCTTCTTTAGAAATGCATAATTGCTTTGAACAGCCCCTGAAATAATACATTTTTCACTGCTGGTGGAAGTATCCAAGAGGCCCCACATCTCACTGCAGGTGGGCAAGTCTTGGACACAGGGTCTGTCCTCATGAAGTGTGGTCTAGATATCTAGATTTTGGGACTCCAACAGGATTCAGGTACTTGCCTGTTTCTTCTTGATGAAGAAAATTATGGTTTGGAGCCAGCTGAAGGCTCTGCCCCAGCCTCATTTTGTCTGTTGTGGTCAGTTGGAAAAGAAATTTGTTTGGCATCCCTTCCTCTATGAAACTGTTCCTTTTTCACCTTCTCAGATTGACAATAGAATGGAATCTATCTTGCCTAGGAAATATTTGCAGTGTCTGATGCTTTGGGTATGTTTCATCAAGGGAAAAATGCTCAGAGAACCATGCATAAATGTGAAAAGTGTACATGACTAAAACTGTCGAGGGAAAAGAAGCACACAAAATACCTCAGTCAGTGGGGAAAATGTTTTAAAATATATATGTTAGAGGAAAACGCATGTTAAAAATAGGCACAGATTTCCATGTGGGGAAAAGGAGGCTCCTCATTTCACAGACCAGGATGAGAACAGCAATAAATTTCTCAAAAGGTCAGTGAAAATAAAGCTGACAGATTTTATGTGTAGGATTAGCTTTGAAAATTTTGAAAGATTGGTTCTGAACTTACATTATGTAGTCTTGGTCAGAGCTTGCAAGGAAGTAGCTGTCATAGTAACATCATCTCTCTGAGAGGCAACAAGTAATGTGATATATAGTTACAAAGTTACTTTTAGGTATAACAAGTTTCACTTTCTTGTTAGTTTCAATGATTACTTTTAAAGGATATTTAAATGTATTTTAGTGCAATTTGACAGTACTTTTTGAGGTTTTTCATTAAGTGGCAAGGCTAACCACTGATGAGAACATGAGTATTTCCTTGCAATTTTTTTGTTTGATTGATAAGGTTAACTAATTTATTCGTAACAAAAAGGGTGCAAAGACTGGCTGCTGAAAGGACATAAACCCACTGAACCCAGGGGATATCAGGCAGAAAACCCCCCGATAAGATACAGTGGACCCTCATATAACAAGCGGTTTGTTTAACAGAAAATCCACTTAAAGGAAAAATTATGGAGATAGGGGGAAATCCTTAACAGAATTGCCTATGGGACGAATTCGTAAAACAGAAAAACAGTTGTGATTAGGAATTAATCCATTTTCATTGCATTCCTATGGGAAATTTGCTCAAAAGAAAATTTGCTTAATAGAATTTTATTTGGAACAAGTTAAATCCTTTAGACAAGGTGCCACTGTATTTGTGTGTATTGGGTCAGTGCAGAACCAATGTGGCTGTTGCACATTCAAATGTAGGTACTCCTTCAAATTCCTCCATCCTGTTCTCATGTACTGTCACAATCAAAGGTCAATCACTAGCACTGCAGAGCTCTGGATGCTAAAATTGCTACTGTTGTTTTTGTTAAGTGCCATTAAGCTGTCCCCCACTTATGGCGAACCTATGAATAAGTGATTTACAAAATGTCCTGTCTGAAGCAGTCCTGCATAGCTCTTGCAAACTTAAGGCTGTGCCTTTCTTGATGGAAGAAATCTATCTCATATATCAGGCATGTCCAAACTTCAGCTCTCCTGATGTTTTGGACCACAACTCCCACTGTCCTTTGCCACTTGAAATACAGGCTTGGAATTCTGGGAGTTGTGGTCCAAAACATCAGGAGGGCCGAAGTTTGGACATGCCTGTCATATGTAGTCTGCCTCATTTGTGAGGTACCCCAGGTTCTGGCCCCAGTGCTGTTCAACATTTTTATTAATGACCTGGATCAGGTGTGCAAGGAACATTAATTGAATTTGCAGAAGAATATAGATACCATATGAAATTCAAAATCTAGATCAGGTTGAGCACATGGCTGAAAACAACAGAATGAAATTCAACAGGGATAAATGCAAAGTACTGCATTGAGGGAAAAGAAAGCAAATAGAATCATAGAATCATAGAGTTGGAAGAGACCTCAAGGGCCATCCAGTCCAACCCCCCGCCATGCAGGAACCCCATCAAAATATTTCCAACAGATGGCCATCCAACCTCAGTTACAATACACAGTTACATGACGGGATATGCCAAGGTCAGTAATTCTATGAGTGAAAAAACTCTTGGAATTGTGGTAGAGCACAAGCTGAGCAAGAGCCAAGAGTGTGGTGTAGCTACAAAAAAGGCAAATTCTATTTGTAGCTTTCTCCAAATCCTGCAACATATTAGTTCCCCTCTGTTTGACACTGGTTAGGCCTCATCTTGAGTACTGTGTCCAGTTCTGGATACCACATTTTAAGAAAGATGCTGACAAACCGAAATAAGTTCAGAGAAGGGCAACAAAGAAGATTAAGGAACTGGAAGCCAAGCCCTAAGAGGAAAGAATGAAAGAACTGGGCAAATATGGTGTTGAGAAAAGAAGACCAAGGGGAGCTATCATACCACTTTTCAAATACTTGAAAACCTGTTGCAGTATACAGAGGAGAGGCATGATTTATTCTTGAATGGTCTCAAGTTAAAGGAAGACAGATTTCAGCTGAATATGAGGAGAAACTTTCCATCAGAGCAGTACGACAGTGGAACCAGTTGCCTCAAGAGGTGGTGAGTGCTCCAACACTGGAGGCATTGAAGAAACATTTAGACCACCATTTGGAAGATATCCTTTGAACTGTATTCTTGCATGGAGCAGAAGTTTGGACTTGATGATGGACTTGTAGGCCCCATCCATAAGAACATAAGAAGAGCCATGCTGGACCAGGCCAAATGCCCATCTAGTCCAGCTTCTTGTATCTCACTGTGGCCCCATCAAATGCCTCCGGGAGCACACGAGACTAGAGCTCTGTCTCCTGATACCACCCCTCTGCATATGTCCCTAGATACCCTGTTTTTAAGCCTGGAGATTACACATCTCCATCATGGTTTGTAACCCGTGATGGACTTTTCCTCTAGGAATCTGTCCAATCCCCTTTTGAAGGCATCCAGGCCAGATGCCATCACCACCTCCTGTGGCAGGGAGTTCTACAGACTAACAACATGCTGGGTGAAAAAATATTTTCTTTTGTCTGTTCTTACTCTTCCAGCCCTCAATTTGAGTGGATGTCCCCTAGTTCTGGTATTTTGCGAGAGGGAGAAGAGTGTTCCTCTATCCAGTTTACTTATGTCCTTCATAATTTTGGACATCTCAATCATATCTCTCCTTAGGTGCCTTTTTCCAGACTAAAGAGCCCCAAATGCTGTAGTCACTCCTCATAAGAAAGGCGCCCAACCAAGTAATCATCCAACTTTATGGTTTTATTTTACTCTGTTTTTTTCTTAAAATGAACCCAAGGCAGCTTACATCATTAGAAGACAATGTTTTTCTCTTGCCCTAAATTTTCCTCAGAATTGTTGTGTTTGTTGTTAATGTTTTTCATTACTACATTAACAATGAGCCAAACATTACTAGCATGATTGGAGCACTGGAATCCCAAGCTCATAAAACAAAATGTTCTAACTTCAAATATTTGCTTGCCCAATGCATATCTGGTTTTAGGATTTAATATTTCCAGAAGTTAGTAGAATGTGGGATAGATAGTGCAACTCTTAGGAGGATTTGTAATTGGTTGACTGATCTCATGCAAAGGGTGATCATAAATGGCTTCACTTCAGCTTGTAGAGATGTGACCAGTGGGGTGCCCCAGGGTTCTCTTCTGGGTCCGGTGGTATTCAGTATCTTTATTAATGATTTGGAGAAAGGAATAGATAGTAGGCTGATCAAATTTGCAGATGATACCAAATTGGGACAGGTTGCTAATTCCCTAGATAGGATGAAAATCCAAAAGGACCTTGACAGATTAGAATGCTTGGCCAAGGCTAACCGAGTGGGTTTCAACAGAGGGAAATGTAGGATGCTACACTGAATTGCACAGATATAGGATGGGGGACACCTGGCTGGAAAATAGTACCTGTGAAAGGGATCTGGAAGGTTTGGTGGACCACAAATTGAACATGAGTCAGCAGTGTGACACAGCGGCCAAGAAAGCCAATGCAATTCTTGGTTGCATCAACAGAACCATAGTGTTTAGATCAAGAGATGTGATAGTAAAACTCTATTCTGCTCTGGTCAGACCCCGCCTGGAGTACTGTGTCCAGTTCTGTGCACCTCAGTTTAAAAAGGATGTTGACAACCTCGAGCGGGTGCAGAGGAGGGCAACCAAGATGGTTGAGGGTCTGGAGGAAATGTCTTATGAGGAGTGGCTTAGAGATCTGGGAAGATTTAGTCTTACAAAAAGAAAATTGAGAGGAAATATGATAGCCATGTTGAAATATTTGAAAGGATGTCATATTGACAAGGGGGCTGGTTTGTTTTTCATGGCTTCAGAGACTAGGATGTGAGGCAATGGTTTCACACTACAGGAAAAGATATTCAATTTAAGTATTAGGGAGAACTTCATGACTGTTAGAGCTGTCTGGAATATGCTGCCACGGAGGGTGGTTGAGTCTCATTCTTTGGAGATTTATTTAAGCAGAGGCTGGATGGCCACATGTCAGAAGTACATTGATGGGGTTCCTGCATTGCAGGGGGTTGGAGTGGATGGCCCTTGAGGTCTCTTCCAACTCTATGAGAGAATAGAGCTTCCTGGCTTTGAGACTTGACACCACGTCAAGGACTGAGCAGCAGCACACCTCTCTAAAATAAAAATTGTGATGGTGGGCATTGTGTCTGTGACCTGGTGCAAGCAGAGATTCTACAGGACTGTTGGAAGGATGTACTGTTTTCCGGTGATTAGGAAAGAGAGAAGAGATGGGCAGACAGACAAATGCTCCCACCCCAGTGTCAATTCAGAAGCAAGGACTGTCCATTTGTGTATGTGTGTGTACCTGTATTTTTGATATTTAGATATTTTGCCAGTCTACGTGTCTTTGTATGTCAGAGAGAGGAATAAGCAAATGTCAAATTGGGGTCCATGGCTGCTTGACAGATTGATTGGTATCAGAGCATGTGTGTGTCTGTGTGTGTGATCGAGAGGAATGAGAAGCTTTCATTTGCATGAAATTGGGTGCTTTTTCGGAAACAGCTGCCAGCGCCCAGGTTTGAAGCTGACGCGATGATGAATGGTGACAGAATGGGTGGCACTGAAGGAATTGCAATGGAGTCTTAGTTTGTTGCCAGCTGCATTCTTCAACAGTGGGAGTGGTGAAGAAACCAGCCCCACCTCCCCTTTGTGGCTGATCACAGCATATGTGCTGCCTGTGGTTTGAAGGTTTGCTGGAATCCAGGATGTAATAGCATCAGGTGGCCACTTCTATCCCAGAGTAGGGACTCATCTAAGTGCCTCAGACCATCTCTGACAAACAAAACAAACCTCCAATTTCCACTGTAGACAAGGAAGGACAGTCCACGTTTTGCAATTTGAAGGAGTTTGCAATTTGCCCAGGCAACCTTCCTGGACCTCTCCATATGATGGACACAGATCTGTGTGATCTAGGGGACAAAGATGGTGGTTTCCAGATATTGTAAATTCATATGAGAGGACCAAGCTCCATGCTGGAATGCATTCCTGTAAATAGAATGAGGCTGCTGGGTGGAAGGGTAACATCATTGTTTCGGGGTGGGGGTGGTACATTTTTACTTTAAACATCCTTCAATCGAAACTTGCAAAGAAATCTCTAAAAATTACTATTTCAAGTTGCTTGCTTGGGTAAATATACTGGTATTAGTCAGGTTTGAACTTCCTGACTGATTGCTTGGAGCAATTGGTTACTTGCCTCAGGCAGTGGCTGTTTACAACTGAGTCTTAACCTTGGTGTCAGGATTTTTTCTCAGCTTTTCAAATGCACAATATATTTATTTACTTTATTTGCTGACTAAACCTGTGTCTTGCACTCTTTTAGGTATTGCTCATGAAAGTGAAATGGAGGTTTTGACCTATTGGTAGTTAATCCCAATTAACGGGTACAAAATAAAAGTACTGTATATAATGCATGGACGACCCAAGAATGACAAATAAAGATGAATCTAGCCCTGCTAACTTTTCAGAGAGATTCATACAGCAGCTGTAGCTGAAGGGTGACATATCTACCTTACATTCAAAGAGGTCATCAGCTGTTCAAAAGGAGCAGCCAATTACAGAAAAACCTGAGGACTAGAATCTCACCTTTTCATGAGAGATCATAGCTTTGTGGTATGTATGCAGCAGGGCCTAGCTTCAGTACCTAGCATCTCTAGATGGGCTGGGAAGTAAATACCCTGATCTATTTCCAGCTGGTTAGATGGACAATATCTGTGAGGTGCAACCTATCAAGTAGCATTATTAGGTCTCATAGTTATAGTTCCTCCTACACTCCTACTGTTGGAGAAGGGAGGTATGTCTACGGGACAGCACTTGCTTTGAATATAGAAAGTGCCGGACTGAATCCCCATCCAGAATCACCAGGCTTGGCTTGAAATGCTGCGTATTGACTGTGGAGAGTGACTGTCAACAGACCATGTCCAAGTAGAAGGTGGACGACAGTATATCCTCACATTTTGGGGTCGGACATCTCATCTCCTCTGTGCTATCTATGATTACACCCAGGGACCAGTTACAGTAACATATAAGACAATTTCCTAAGCACCCTTTCAAATGAGCAATTTATTCATCACCATGAAGAGTGGAATCTTACTTTATTTTTAGGGGAAATTTCTTAGCTAATAGAGGCTGTCATGTTCAATCCAGGGGATCTTCAGTAAGGAGGGTGGGGGGAAGCCTTCTGGCCATGTGGTCAGTACTGAGATCCATGGGCTGGGGCGGTGGTGGTGTGGGACAGTTTGGTCAAACCAGTGTGCTGTTTTCTCACCCTGTTATGGTCACCCTCTGAACACTGGTCTTCTACTGAATGGTTCTAGCCTAAGGCTGTTGTGGATTCTTTCTGAACTCTACAGTTCTTCATTGGGATCTTAGAAGGTGACGTGTGTTGGCCCATATGCAAAATGCATTATCACTTTAAGATAGTGGGGGAGAAAACTTGGATTGGGACAAAATTCTCCCCAGTCCAACTGGCACGAGGGGAGGGTGGTGCTGAAAATGTTGGAGTTTCTCTTGAGCCCTCCTGCCCCCAAGTGTATTCCACCATGAGTGTTCTGGAAAAAAAATATTTTTTTGCACCACTAACAATTTTCCTTCCTGGAGCTGTTTTAACTCATGCCAAGTCTAGCCTGCTTCAAACTCAACCTTCTCCCCTCAAGGCTGCTTGGTTTGTGTGGTTTCCCCCTCCCATGAATTTTTGTTGTTTTCACCCTGAGGAAAAAAAAAGCATTTTCTCTCACTGGGCAAGGCAGCCCCAAATGCTTTTTTTTTTTCTTAAAAGATACCAATCTTTCTGTTTTGTTCTATTCTGTTCCCCTCTTGTTATTGCTTTGGTTCTGTCTGGCTCTGTCCGGGATTTTCAGTTTCTTCTCCTATCCTTTTTGTTTATTTCGGCATCCGACCCTCAACCCCCTTCCCCTCTCTCTCTGCTGGGGGACCCGGATGTCTGTCACAAGTTAAAAACAGCTTTTAAATTGTGGCAAAGAGGGAAAAACCCTCCCTTTTTCCGTGCGTTTATATGACTCGTCTTTTTTCTTTCTTTCTTTTTTTCTTTCCTTCCCCTTCAAGGTCCAGCTCACCTGACGTTAAACAACCAAGGTATGGTTTTAAGTTTCTTTTTAAAAAATGAATTTTTTATTTCTCCTGTTCTTCTCTTCCCCTGTTTCTTGCCATTATCCCACTGTCGCTCTTGCTCTTTTTGCATCTCCCTCTTTTTCTGTGTGTCTATCCTCATTTCTTTTTCTCCACCTCTCTCTCTCTCTCTCTCTCTTTCTCTCTCTCTCTCTCTCACATTCATGCACACTCTCAGGTTTTCTCTTATCATCTGCTTCAATTATTTTATCATACTATGTTGTTTTCTAACATTGTTATATATGACTATATATATATTCATATGACTATGTATGAATATATATACAGATTGTGTGTGCATATATATATATATATATATATACACACATATGTATGTATATGTGTATGTATATATATATACACACATATGTATGTATATATGTATATATATACAGAAATATATATATATTCATAGAAAGAAAAGTATGTGTCACAGACAGAAAGAGAATGTGAAAAAAATATGTTTCCTTTTATATTTCTGTAAAGCTTTGATGAACTGTGTAACTTATGTTTATCATCTGAGTATTAACAGTCTTGTGCCGTTTGCTTCGCAGATTGCTTTGAATGGTATTCTAGGGGACTCATCTACTGGCTGACACATAATGGCACCTCCCACTCAAAAGAAAATGGGGAGTGTTGGTCAAACATATGTCAGCCATAGTATAGGTCTGCTGAGTGGGTATGGGCCAGGTTTTACTGCAATGTTTACCTACATTGGATGGGTCCTTTCTCCCAGCTAAGTGCAAGTTGAGATTCTCCTGAAAAGTTTTTTAAATTTCTCCTTTCTCCTAAAAAAGGACTGAAGGCAGTTAACATAATTAAAAATAGAATATTCAAAGATAAAAACAGTAAATTATTCAAATATTTAAACAGAATGAGTAACATTATATTAAAATGTTAGGTAAAGGCACTATTTAAAAAAATAAAAGAGATATAGCAAGAATAAAGGAATAAAAATGGAAGAATGGGAAGAAATATATAAAGAATGTCAAAAATATGTCAGTGAGAATTAAAAAAAAACTGTTACAAAGTATACTGGAGATGGTACATAACACCTGTGAAATTAAGTACTGTCATATCGCAGTTTACGAACACCTCGATTTACATAATTTTTGCTTCATAAAAGGAAATCCATTGAAAATAATGCCTGTGTTTACAAAGTTTACAAACCTCAGTTTACGCTTATTTCAAAGGACTTCCTTTCCCAGGATGCATTGTGCCCCCATGCAGTTCCGGTTTATGAAACTTCGGGATTATGAAGCATACAGAAGGGTGCATCAATTTCATATAGAGAGATACCACTGTATAATAAACAAAGAAATATCTCCAGTATGCTGGAAGTGTAAAAAGGAAAAAGGGACATATTTGCATATGTGGTGGTTGTGTGAGATAAGAAGGAATGGGCATTGATATTTAAGAAAATTCAAGAAATAATAGAGGGAAGGAAAATGTCCCTACCAATGGTAATGTTAAATATGGTTGCAAATACTCAATTGTAGAAAGAGGAGGTAGGGTTGGTAATTGTAATGATAAAAATTGGAAATCACATAATCAGATAACATTGGGGGAATGGTATAGGGAGTTATGGAATATGGCTATTAATGATAAATTGACGTGTGAAATTAAAATTAGGAAAGGACTAAAAAAAATCTAATGGTTTTACTGGCACATGGGATAAATTTTTGACATATGTATTTCAAAAAGGTAAAGGTTTATACTCCGGGAGAAGACTCAATGTATTTTTGGAGAGAAATGGAATAGCCAATATCTTAAGATCTGTAAGCTTGATCTAGATCCCAAGTGAGAGCTGGATTACATGGGGCTTGTCTTGTTTTATACTGTTATGATTAACATTTTTTCTCCTTCATACAGTGTATTTGATTTGATTTGATGTTTTGTATTGTAGTTTTATTTATAATTTTAAAAAAAGTATTTAAAAATAAAATAAAATAAAACCACATCTAGAAGCAACAAAATACAAACCAGTCCATTTAAAAATATTTCCTAGAATGGTACCAGTCAGCAATCTGGATGCTATGTTTTAGACCTGCTGAGGTTTCCAAGTACTTTCCCGAAGCAGGCACATGAAGAGTGTGTTATAGTAATCCAGTTGGGATGTAACTGAGGCATGTGTCACTGTGGCCAGGTCAAACCTCTCCAAGTATGAGCACAGCTAGTACGCCAGTTTTAACCATGCAGAGGGCACTCCTGGCCACTGCCACGGGCATTCAGGCTGAGAGGTGAATCTAGGAGCCCACCCAAGATGCAAAGAAGAGTGTAGAGATGGCAGGTTCGCAAAGGGGCCCTGGATGAACATAAGAACATAAGAAGAGCCCTGCTGGATCAAGGCAAAGGCCCATCTAGTCCAGCTTCCTGTATCTCACAGTGGCCCCACCAAATGCGCCTTGGAGTGCACGAGACTAGATATCTGTCTCCTGATACCACTCCCCTGCCTTTATTCTTTTCAGTTTAAGTTCAACTGAAATAATTCAGAGCACTATAGCCATATTTGTTCATTTATTTATTCTTTCTACTTTTATTACCACTTTCCCCCAATTCACTCAGAAAATAGCTATGGTTCTCCTTCTCCCCATTTTATTGTCACAGCATAGGCGGAGGGAGACTGACAGACTCAGGGTCACCTAAAGAGTTTCCCTGACTGGAGACATGAACCTAGATTTCCCACATGCCAGCCCCTTACTCTAACCACTGATCCACATTACTTACCTGCCTTTCAAGAGGGCAGTGGACTTCCGCCCTCTGCACTTCAAGGCTGCTTTCATGAGCTTCCTTCTTCTGAACCCTTTTCCGGAGTTCTTCTGAATGTAGAAGTATCTTTCCTCCTTGAAGTTCCAGGCCTGATGTAGGCCCCAGGACTAGAACATGGGCTTCTGAATCCTCCAGAATTTGAGCAAGACAGAGCAGCTGGGACTAGCAGTTGGGAACAGGGAACCATGGATGCTTTTTAACCTGCATTTGCTTCCCAAGCGAAGCAGCTGCTGTTAAGTCCCAAAGATGTTGCTGGCTGCTTTTCTAGTTCAACTGTTGTACAGTTATAGCTATCTATTGTACCCTGAGCAATGGAGGAAAAGTGCCATGATATTCCTGTGCCCCTGAGAGCAGCATCACTCCGTGCAGTCTTCTGTGATGCAGACCTACTGTTAGGCAGAATGTGGTAGCCAACCCAAGTGTCGGGCAAGGAAAGAAAATAGTGCCCTCTCTCCAAGCTATTCAATGCCCTCAGATATAATGCGGGAAGCCATGCCATTGCTAAGAGAGCAAGAGAGGAAGTTTTCAATTTTGTCCTTTCCCTCAGGAAGCTGGCTGGCAGTGGATGCAGTTCAAATTCAGAACTGTCCATCAGGAAGAGTCGATTGAGCAGTCAACCAGCCATAGCGGCAGGCTGGCATGAACACACCCTTTTGCAGGCACTGAAAAGCCTTATGGGAGCCTGCCAGTCAAAGGATGCAAGATCCCCTGATAAGGAGACTGTGTGGATGTGTACATCCTTAGATGTGCATGAGTGCATACGCTGAGCACTCCATACAGGGAGGGGCCATGCTTCCATTGGCTGGCTCCTAAATTGCCTCCCTTCTGGTACAATGCCAATTTCTACCCTTTGATCTTTTACCACCTCTTAATTTATTATGTTTATAAGTGGTGTGATTAGAAGCTGCTCCATACATGGATCAAACTCAGCTGAGCCATTTATTTATTGCATTTGTTCTCTGCTCTTCATCCAAAAACAAACACAAACAAAGCAAACACTTCATAAAGCAGAGCTTTACCCACTTATATCAGGATGATCTGACCACTACATTTGAACAAAATTAACAACAGTGCAGGCTGGGGTGAACAGGCAAAGTATGACCTTCCAAATACTGTTGGCTGATGGTTCCCATCAGCTTTAATCAAGATAGTTTAAGGTGAGGGATGATGGGTTTTGCTATCCAAAAGTATTTGGGTGCCGCACATTCTCCACCCTGTCCCCTGACATTTATTTGTCAAAACTAGATTTAATTAGGTTTTCCTTATACCCCTTGATGATATTCATATCTATTGGACTGCAGATCTCTAAACTGCCCAATGAAATGTTTGTGTTTTAAGATTCCAAAAAGGTAGATGTTTTAGCTGAATGTGGAAAGATGAATTGTGCCACCTGCGTGTAATGGTGAGGTAGTATATTTCACAATTATCATATTAAACCCCACAGTTGTGTTGGGAAAGCATGGTTGTGTTGGAAGGGTGTTTCTATCTATCTATCTATCTATCTATCTATCTATCTATCTATCTATCTATCTATCTATCTATCTATCTATCTATCTATCATCTCAAGAAGTTTTTCAAATTTTACAACAGGCATATAAAACATATTACATAGACAAAAAGACATATAGTGATTAGACAAAGTAGTAAAACGTATTGGCCCAAAATCTCTTGCCTTGTAACACAGACAGCATAGTTTTTGGAAGTGACGTGGTCTAAGTTGAGAAATTTCCATGTATATTACCTGTTGCATTGGCTCTCAGTTAGACCTTAGAGAGTATGCATTAAAATTAATGTTAAATTACTTACTTTTGCCATCACAAAAGGAGAAGGAGCATTGCATTATGGAATGCTTTAAAAATATTATCTTTTAACTGTTAAAATGTTTATTATTGTTATGCTGGTGGATACTGCTGCTCCTCCCCAGAAAGAAGTACCAAGAACATCGAAGTCTAGGCAAGGGATGCCTCAACTCAGGACTTTGGATGTTTATGAACTTCAGCTGCCAGAAGCCATGGTCGGCACAATCAGTGAGCAAAGCTTCTGGAAACTAGAGCTGACAACTTCCTAGCCTTTTCTTAAGGCTATGGTTTCAGGCAAAGCTTCTTGACCTTAGGCTAAATAAATGCATTTGAACGTGGCTGATAAATTAAGTATACTGGCTCTGCGTAGAGTTAGCCTGTTTGGGTGTGTGCATGGGTTCTCTTTTGCTTTTAGTGGAAGGACACATGACTTTCCTCAATGCAATGCTTATTACATTGGAAACACCATCATTAACTAACAATTGTATTACAGAATCTGTAGCCCATGTATCAAAAATGCACAGTTCAGGAAGACTATTCAAAAGGTGCAAAACTAATTTGAAGGAGCCAGTAAAAATGCTCTACAGGTGGATGACAGCCTACATGCCCTTCTCTGACCACCTGATTGTTTATTTTTAGAACTAACAGGAAGTATCCTCTGGCAGAACTCTACTGCCAGGACTGGAATGTAGTCAATGTCATCAGCAGATTGCCACGAAGTAAAGACTTCCTTTTGTCATTTTGGGGTGCACATCACTTTGTCTCATTGTGTGCAGGTCCCATTCAACCTAAAATCAAGAGAGAAACTCTTCAGTTAGCTGAAATCTGCTTTTTGCAGAAACATCATTTTAACTCTCACAGTGGAGCTGAGCAAGAGGATGATTGGTAATGATGTGATTAATGAATGAATGCTAATTCAACTATTAAATGTTTTCACGTTTAAACATTAAATCAGCTAAAAAATTAATCTCATCATATCCATCTGGTTAACAGATTAATTTCCAGAGTGAGCATGGCAAGTTCTGCCCCAGCACTTGTTCTGGCTCTGCTCAAAATTAGCTTTGGTACTGCCCACTGTTTTGTTTCTCTGCGGCCAAGAAGCACCTTAACCTAAATTGTCCACTGTCGCTAGCACACAAGTGGGCCACTGTGTCTGGTGTGGGGGCCAGTTTTCTTCCTCTAACATTGGCTCAAAATGTCCGATTTGAAGTGTCTACAAGTCCAGCTCCAGTTTTGAAAAATTGGGATTTTAAGGGGTTAAACAGTATAGGGAGCTGGTCTTTTTCAAATTGTGCTGTCATGGACTTTAGCATTTAACATGCTAACTTAGGCCTGTAGAGTGAGGTTTTTTTTTGCAATTTCTCTGACTGAGAAATTTGTTCATGACAAATTCACCTTGGGATGAATTTGCTTGGATGCCCATTCCTGGGAACTGCATTGTTTTCCTCTTGGGAAAAATCACTCTAGAATAATGGACTTTAATTTTTTGGAAATGACCTTATAACCCTTCCCAGATTGATGGGCAATAACAATTACTTCTCTTCTATCATTTCTGATGTGTTTCCTCTTTGGCACTGTGTTCACACACAACTGAATGCTCCAGACTATCAAATTGCTAAAACTTTAGTTTTTATAAAGGTGGTCACACTTGCTAAAAATTAATTCCTCAAGAGCATTTGGTTACTGGCACCTGGCTGTTGATTAGTCTCTTAAATCTTAGGGTAGTAGTAAGGGTGTACTTAGTTTTTCTCCATTTTGCTTTATTTGTATAAAATAAATCATGACAGAGGCTGATTTTGGCTTTTGCAGACTTTCATATTTTAATGGAACATTTCGTGGACACATCCACTTCTTCAGACTTATAGCAGAAGAATGAGGTGTACAATGTAATATGTATGGAATATACGTTTCATGCCAAATATTCATTGGCTTTTGTGTTTAGGTATATTTGCATGTAAGCTCTGTTGTAAAAATTCCTAAAGAGATAGAAACTAGATCTGGGTGGGTAGGGAAGGTGGAGGGGGAAGAGGTGGAGGGGGCGTTTCTGACCAGAAACCTGTCTCAAACCATTTCAGTCTACCAGGACACTCCTTAGAAGACCTGCAAAGGTCACCATTTTGGAAGAGAATCATTACAAATCAAGAATACAAAGAGAAACAGACATGTTTGACAACTTTCATATTACCAGCACCTCTTAGAGGTGACTTAAATTTCCAGTTGGCCATCTGTCTCAGTCAGTGTCCTTAGATGAGTTATTCAAGGGATCAGGAATAAGAACTAAACCAGCAGTGAGTATTTAGCATGGCCCTGTTTTTGAAATCCACCACTACTCTAGCTCTCACTTTTTAAAAAACACACACAAATAGACATGAACAGCAATTCCTGGAAATGCCCAGGAATGTATAACCTTATGCAGCCACCCTCTTTAAATTCTATGGTATCAGGACCAAGGTGTCCTCTAAGGAGTGCACACATGCACCTTAAATCCTGTGGCCCCTTTGTGGACATTTCTGTTATGGTCGAGTCACAACCCACAGTGGGCGGTGGAGCTTTGCATGTGTGTGCCTTGCACATGTGTGCGCGCCATTAAAGAGTGCTGTGCAGCAAAGATGAAAATTAGAGGCCACTTTGATCAGGGCATAGTAAAAAAATATAATCTGGTCCTTAGCAGGTCTGAAAATCAGGTACTGTAAATACAGCTTCAGCTGAACAACAACATATGATATATCAGACATATACTGTCTCTTTAGGAATTTTTACAACAGAGCTTACATACAAATATACCTACACACAACAGCCAATTAATATTTGGTATGAAATGTATATAGCAGGGCTGTTCAACTTTGAACAGGCCAAGGTCTACTTTTTCTGGCCCAAAGTGCCTGAGGGCTGCTACACTAAAACCTCTACTTACAAATTTTATCCGTTCTGAGCACATGCTCATAAGTAAAAACTTTTGTAAGTAGAGCAGGGGGTTCCCATAGGAATGCATCAAAAAACCAATTAATCTGTTCTGGAGGGAACAGATTTCAATGCGCCATGGCCCATGAAGTGCCCCATTTGGGTGAGACAGTGGGCTGGCAGACCCAGAACTTTGCTGGGGCAGTGGTGGTCGTTGGGATGGGGGAGGGAGGGGTGGAGAACTCATCCCCTCACTTTTTTTATTGATGGTCGGTGGGCTGCTTTTGAACCCTTCACGGGCTACCAGTAGCCCGCGGTCTACCTATTGGGCAGGCCTAGTATATAGTATATATATTATATTGCACACCTCATTCTGCTGCTGTATGTCTGAAGAAGTGGACGTGTCCACAAAATGTTACATTAAAATATGAAAACTAGTCTTTAAGGTGCCACATGTGTTTTGTCTTTTGTTTTGTTTTGTTTTCCTTGATTTTTGCCTGGAATTATTTCACAAACTAATACATCTATCTTCCCTAAAACTTCTGCGATTGCAAAAGTGACAGTATGCCAGACAGCTCCACTTTTATTGTGTCTGTCCAAAGGACATTGCTCCAGAAGTCCTGTAGTTGTCCAGATGCAACTTTGCGGACCTAAGCCAGGCTGCCATGTTCTTTTTAGAGAGAAGAAACTTTATCCTGGTGACCCCTGCAAACAAACCATATTTGTACAGACCTTATAATCTCATCCAAAACATTTCCTGATGTCAGTCTGACTGGTCTGTACTTCCCAGTTTCCTTCTATTTTGGCCCTTTTGAAGATAGGGGCAAGACTAACCCTCCTCCAACCATCTGGGTCCTCTCTCATTTGCCCTGATTTGAAGAAAATAATGGACTATGGTTCTGATTTGTTATCATTTTTCTATCACTATATAGTAGCTGAGTCTCTGTTTCTTTTATTTGTCTCTTGCTGGTCTATATCTTATATACCTGAATAAATTTTTGGTTGAACTTGTTGTCTCTAACTTAATACAGTACCTGTAATAGCTCATTCTCTGCTTTTGCCTTCCAAATGTCATCCCTGCAATTCCTTGCTACCTCTCTGCACTCTTCCTTAGTGGCCTGGCCTTCTTTCCACTTCCCATACAGGTCCTTTTTGTCCTCTCTGAGCTTTTAGATAAACCACACTAGCCTTTTTTGCTATCTCCCACCTTTTTGAGGTAGAAATTATTTTTAGTTGTGTCTTCAGAATTTCCTTTTTTAAAGAAATGCCTACCTTTAGCACATCCGATCTCGCCTGATTTCGGAAGCTAAGCAGGGTCGGCCCTGGTTAGTACTTGGATGGGAGACCACCAGGGAATACCAGGTACTGTAGGTGCCCGGAGTAGGAACTGGCAAGCCACTCCAGTATTCCTGCCAAGAAAACTCCATGGACATGAGGTCACAAAGAGTCGGTCACGACTGTAATGACACAACACACACACACACACACCTTTCTTGGAGTGCTTTTCTTTCAGATATCTCCTCCAATCTCTCCTTGATTGGGCAGTCAGTAATAGACTCCAACTACCATGTTCCTTTTACTTTTTTTCCTCAACTGCATGGATCCAGATGCTCTCAATGGGACAACCAAACCCTTCCTCCTTTATTTCTGTCCATTAATGTGTAATTTTAACATACACTGCAACTTTCCTTCCTTTCTATTCTTTCTGTTCTTTTTGAACAATTTATATCTTTCAGTTTCTGTATGGGAGTCATCCCACCAAATTTCAGTTATTCTTATTAAGTTTATATTTACCCTCTTGACCTAAGAGTTCCAGTTCTTCTTATTTGTTTCTCATACTCCTCACATTTTTATATAGACACCATTGTGTGATTTTTGGTTGGATTGTTTTTTGCACATTTTATGAACATTATTATTAATATTAATGTTATTATGGACACCCATTAGAATTGTTTTATTTATTCCTTTTATTGTGCACAATCCTTTGTCTGTCTTTACCTCTGTGTTTGTTTCTCACTCCCCCATCACATTCAGTTTAAAGCCCTCCTGACAAAGTTCTTCATACTGTGGCAAAGCACATTCTCCTTGTGAGATGCAACGTCTTCCAGGGAGCTTAGTCCGTGGTCCTGAAAACCCACACGTCAACACTACCTTCGTAGCCAGTCATTCACCTGAAGTGTTTTCTTTTCACTTTCTAATCCTCTTCTGAGTACTCGTAGGATGGATAAGAAGGCTATCAGAGTCCTAAAGTCCTCCTTCCGAGAGCTTCACCGTCTCATGTGATCTCTTGAAAGTTGTTATTGGCTGTGTTGTTTGTTCCCATATGGATGTGAAAGAAGCAAGTTATCAGTGGGTTTTTGAATGATTACAATATTCCTGTGACATCCCTAATCTGTGCTCCAGGGTGATAATTTACCTGGTCCCTCCATGGGTCTCTGTGGCAAACGTTAGTTTCAGTTCCATGCAGTAGGGAATCTCCTATTACAATTGCTCTTCTCTTCATCTTTTTGTAGGAAGTGTGTTCAGTGCCCCTGCTTGGCTGAAATTTGGTCCTTCTATATTTTTGCAAGGTCTAGTCTTTTACTTTATCTGCTTGTTGTCCACCAGATTTCTCATCAAGAATCTGGAAGTGGTTTTGATGATAGTGTTCTCCTTTTGCTCCTGTGACTCTTCCATGGTATTTCTTGCACAACGTTTACTCTGTCCTCAGCATGCTCCTCCCCTTTCTTTCCTTGTTCCTCTCCCACCCCCAGTGCCTCCATTGACTGCGGCTGCTGCTCAGGAATTCCATCAATGTACTGTAATACCTTGAGTTACAAGTACCTTGCTTGTGTTTTGCAAGACAAGCAAACATTTCTTCTAAATTTTGCCTTGATCAACGAGTAATGTCTTGCAATACAGGCACTGGAGCAGGTCACCTGATCACAAGTGAGCCAGTTGTGTTTCTCTCTCCCTGCCTCCTCCTGCTGGATTGTGGGTGATTGGAAAGTAGAGGGAGGAGAGAGGATTAGAGGTCTCTCTTGCACCAGCCAGGAATGTTTTCAAAGGGAAATTCAGGTTTGGGTTTTATTTATATTTATCTTTTTATTTAATTTGTTTTCAACATTCTTGTTTTTTAAACCACTTTTAGTCATGGAGCACCTAGTCAAGTGTGTATAGGGCTACAAATTGCACTTTATTATTATCACATTAAAACCACAAAGCAAAATCCAGTTGTTAGTCCCAAGCAGAGCAGATTTCACAGCCAGGTACCTAAACCATGGTTTGGATGTGGACTTCTAGCCAACTTCTAGCCAACTAGCCAACTCATCCGAGTTTCCATTATTTCTTATAGGGTTTTGCTTTGATATAAGAGTGTTTTGGTTTACAAGCATGTTTCCGGAATGGATTATGCTTGTAAACCAAAGTATTACTGTATATCATCCTCCCTGATAGCATTAAGTGTGGCTATTCACTGCTCCTATTCACTTTTTCTTCCAACAGTGCCAACAGTTTGCACTTGCTGCATGTGTACTCTGTAATACAATCAGGCAAAAACATTGTACAAACTTTGTGGGTCAGGACAATTGAAGTATCTAATCCTTCCATGATTCTTCTTAGTTTTTGGCTCTGATTAGTCAAGGAATACCTTTGCTTTATTCTGTGACCTTGAGTGTAGCTCTCTGCCTTTGCCTTCTTGATCTCCCCCTTTCCTTTGTCCCTTCCTTAAGTAGATCTTTCCCTGTTAGCTCTCCCTGTTTGCAAGTTTCCTGGCTCTGCCTTCACTTTATTCCTCAGTTGTGCTCTGTCAAGTAGGCAGGGAAACTGTTTAATTATTCTAGGATTCCCAAAAGTGGTGGGGGTCCCTCCTTGGCATACAAAAGAAGCTGGCTAGAAAATTCAATGGTGGGGGTCCCTTCTTGGCATACAGAATTACCAGATCCTGTGGCTGGCATCTCTAGTTAAAGGGCAATGGAGGGCAGGTGATGGAAGAGGCCTTCCTTTGTTCATAAAATGCTGCCAGTCACAGTAGAGGCCTTCTCTATATGTAGAAGATTTCAGATTCAGTCCCCTGACCTTTTTGGAAAGGTGTCTCTGTGTTTGAAGCCCAAGAGAGCTATGGCTGGTCCGCATGGATAGTGCCAGGCTAAATGAACTAAAGTTCTGACTCATCATCTGGCCTGTGATGCTACTTTGTTTTATTTTTATTTTTAAGGGGCAGAACCTATCTGAAAGTTAGGCTGTGTACTTTGCTTGCAGAAGGTCTCAGATTCTCACTTATTTTAAAAATATATTTTGCAACAGTTTCTTGTTAAGAAGGGCTCGAGCAGCTTACATGAGTAAAAGACAATATTTAGAAGCAAAAAACAGTAACTGGACAAATATTTTTAAAATAAACAAAGAAATATCACACTAAAACAGCAAACAAAATTAATACCAAAAACATTCAAAACTTCAAAGCACAGCAATCTATTTAAAAATCTGTCTCAGACCACCATTTATTCAGGGGAATCCTGCCTGAAGAGAAATGTCTTCATCTACCTGCAGAAGGACATCAAAGATGGGGACAGCCTGGCCTCCTGTGGGAGGGAGTTCCGGAATCCAGGAGCAGCAACAGAGAAGGCCTTCTCCCGTGTCCCCACCAGATGCACCTGTGAAGGTGGCGGGACCGAAAGAACATCCTATTTTGATGACCTTTACACCTCTGCAGGCTCATAAAGGGAGAGGCTGTCCCTGAGACAGTTTTTACATTTCAGATTGTGCTTGGAAATGAATTGACACCCAAGTGGAGCTGCTGTAATGCAGGTCTCTCTCTCTCTCTCTCTCTCTCTCTGTGTGTGTGTGTGTGTGTGTGTGTGTGTGTGTTATAATATCTACAGAGAGGAAAAATTGAAATGCCTCACATCTAATCTTTGGTTGCAAGCATGTGTGTGTGTGTGTGTGTCCATGTCCGTGTCCGTGTGTGTGTGTGTGTGTCCATGTCCGTATCCGTGTGCCCATATGTGTGTGTGCGCGCACACATGTTGCGTCGCTGTAACCAACCCCAAGTATAACAATCTGGCTGCCTTTTAGACCCTCCGAAGTTTCCAAGCTCCATGTAGAATGCTTTACATTGCCCAATGTTTTTAGTTTGAACAAGGGGCTGGAAGCAGATGATGAAAGACCCAGGAGAATTGTTTCTAATCAGGATAGACAACACTGAACTCAACTGACAAATAAGGCAGCTCCCTCTGCTGCCAGGAATCCCCCGCCCACTGCAAAGGGCTATATCTCTAGGCTGCTATTACTTTATTTCGTAAGTGTGAACCACAAAGCTGAGATTCACCTGTGTTTTTGCCTTTCATTTGTTTAAAGAGGGGGGAAGGGCTCAGTGAAGATGCAGCATTGCTAACTTCAGTTTATTTGGTAGTTGTTTACAGTACTTGTGTGCTGCACAATCAGCGAAGGTCTCTGGGCTGTTTATGGTAAAAATGAAGACCATTAGGAGAGGCCAAAACACAAGCGGAAACTCTCATTTCTCACAGAAATGACTTTCTTCTGTATTTCCTGAATTGATCACTATTCAGCTGAAGTGCTAATATTCTAATATTGTACTATTATAAATCTTCTTTACCTCCTCTTATCATACTATTAATTGCCTGAAATCCTTTCCCACAATTGCTCACATGTAATGCGATGACATCACCACATTCATGTTTGTTTTAAAGCTTCCCACCAACCCCTTCAGGTTCCAGGGATCCATAGGGAGCCCTTTTCCCCCAGGGAAGCCTCAGGGGTAGGAGGATGGCACCACGGGAGATGGAGGAGGCCTTTAATTCCCCCCCCCCATCATGGCTGGTGGTCTAGTCCTGGTGGCAGAACCAACAGTGGCCATGTTCAGGCATTAACACCCCCACCCAACCCCAAACCCCAGGCTTCCCTGGATCAAAGGGAATCCCTAGGGAGCCTTGGAGTGCGATGGTGTGTGAGAGAGGGAGGAATAGGAAACCTTTAATTAAAGATGAAAGGCCACGTGTGATGATTTCATCAGGATTTGTGTGCACTCAGTTGTGCAACAGGATTTCAGCCATTCTCTTTTTTAATTTATCTAATGTATTTATTGGCCAGAATCCAAATTCTGACTTACGCTTGTATAATCAAAATGACATAAAGTCACTCTGGCAATTTGCTGCTTGTTAACAAGGTGCTGGACCAGTTCCTGTGCACACAACAGCTCTGCAGTCAGACATATAACCAGGAGCACAAGCAGCATCTCATTAATGAGTGGCAGTTTGCTAGCACAGCTATTGCCATTTCACTTATGCAAGCTTGAATCAGAAATTGGAGTCTGGCCAGTATAGCTGTTCACCACATTATGGATGATTTAATACCACTTGATCATTTATCTTTTTACTTATCTTTTTTTAACGCGAGAGAGGCCCAGACATGATAGCCAAAGAATGCTGTTTATCTACCATCCCATAGTACTTAAAGCTGTCTCTGGGTGGTTTATAAGTTAATTATGCAGGCTACATGTTGCCCCCCCCCCCAGCAAGCTGGGGACCCATTTTACTAACTTCAGAAGGATGGAAGGCTGAGTCAACCCTGACCTGAATAACTGGGATTGAATCCCAGGTTGTGAGCACAGTTTTGGCTGCAGTAAAGCACTTTAACCACTGTTGCACAAGGCTCCCTATTCTTAAAAGGGGGGTTGCTCCATTCCCTTGATCGATGGGTTGTCCTTTTCTGCACATTTTAGTTTTCCAGCATCCTTTCCTAGGCACAGTGACCACTCTTGTACACAGTACGGTAATCCAGTTAATGGTTGCACTATGGATGTGAACAATATTAGCAGTTCTGTTTTCTACTTTTCCTATCCAGCTGCTATGATAGAAATGGGCAATTTTTCAAAGAAGGAGGTGTGTCAGCAATGCTGACAATCTGAGTTCAAGTCATTCAGCAGCTCTGTTCAGGCTTGATTTGCAACCTGTTTTGCACTTCTATTGGGATTAAGTGCTGTCACAGAGAATGTGAGTTGCTTTGGTGTCCGGGTCCCTAATGTCCCCTCAATCTGACATGGTTTGCTCTGCACTGTGACCCACAAACCTCCTCCCTATGATCCCACTCTCTTCTGCTCCCTGACCCTTCTTTTATTGGCAGACTGTTTAAAATATTGTGTGGCATTAGGGAAAAGGGACAATTTCCCAAAGATCTCCGTAATGTGCAAAAACATGCACCCATACTGTCAAAACTTAGTACAGTAGTCTCTTGTTCATCAGAGTTCTTTGTTTCATATTTATTTATGTTTGTTTTGTTTTGGTCCCTGCAGAGATGACTCAGTGCTAAGTTAATTTATAAATGCACTGTTAACATGATCTATAATGTGTGTGATTGTGAGGCTGGGTACCAAGTTGCCATATAGAATACATACGCAAGACTAGGCTCCATGGCTCCAAACTTCTTTTTTACTAGAATACAGATGGTTACATTATTACAGAAATGCAACAGTAACTAGAAGCCATCACGGATTCGTCAAGAACAAATCTTGCCAAACTAACCTGATCTCATTTTTTGATCAGGTAACTTCCCTGGTAGACAGAAGGGATGCTGTAGATGTACAGTAACACCTTGATTTAAGAGTAACTTGATTGAAGAGTGTTTTACAAGACAAGCAAACATTTATTCTAAATTTTGCCTTGAGCAACAAGCAATGACTTGAGCAACAAGCACTGGAACAGGTCACATGATCACAAGTAAGCCAATTGTGTTTATCTCTCCCTCCCTGCTCCTGCTGCATTGTGGGTGATTGGAAAGTAGAGAGAGGAGAGAATTTTAGAGGTTTCTCTTGCACCAGCCAGGAATGTTTTCAAAGGGAAATGCAGGTTAGGATTTTATTTATCTTCATCTTTTTATTTAATTTGTTTTCAACATTCTTGTTTTTTTAACAACTTTTAGTCATAGGACAGCTAGTCAAGTGTGTATAGGGCTCCAAATTGCACCTTAATATTCTCAAATTAAAAATTCAGAGTAAAATCCAGTTGTTAGTCCCAAGCAGAACAGATTCCACAGCCAGGTACCTAAACCATGGTGTGGATGTGGACTTCTAGCCAGTGAGTTTGGGCATTTTGTGTGCATAGTATGTGGTCTATGGGGCCCCAGAATGAATCATCTGAGTTTCCATTATTTCTTATGGGAAATTTGTTTTGGTATAACAGTGTTTTGTTTTAGAAGCATGTTTCTGGAATGAATTATGCTCGTAAACCAAGGTATCACTGCAATGTATCTCGACTTCAGCAAAGCTTTTGCCAATGTTCCTTATATCATTAGCAAGCTAAGTGGGTGTGGGACTGGATAAATCAAATGTAAAGTGGATGCACAATTGGTTACAGATTCGTACTCAGAGCGTGATGATTAATGGCTCCTTCTCTAAGTGGGAGGCGGTAACAAGTGGGGTACCCAAGGCTCCGTCCTAGATCCAGTACTCTTCAAAAAATTATTAACAAATTGGAAAAGTGAGTGCAGGGAATGCTTTTCAAATTCATAGATGACAGAAAATAGGGTGAAATAGCTAATATCCTGGAAAGAAAGAAACAACATTCAAAAGTATCTTGATAGGCAAGAACACTGGGCTAAACCAAAATAATGAAAATTAACAGGGAAAAGTGCAAATTACTGCACCTAGAAAGAAGAAACCTAATGTACAGTTAGAAGATATTCAGCAACACCTGGCTCTGCAACACTACAAATGAGAAGGATCTTGGAATTCTGGTAGATCATAATTTGAATACAAGCTAACAGTGTGAAGTGGTCACAGAAAAGGCAAATGCTATTTTAGGATGCATTAACAGAATTATAATTTTCAAATCCCATGAGGTGCCCATCCCCCTGTATAGAGCCCTGATTAGGCCTCACCTTGAGCGTTGTGTCCAGGTCTGGACAACACACTTCAAGGTAGATGCTAACAAATTGGAACAAATTCAGAGGTGGGCGACAAGGATGATTTGTATCCCTGCATAGAGCAGGGGGTTGGACTTGATGCCCTTATATGCCATTTCCAACTTGACAGTTCTATGATTCTATGAGTAATATGGCTGGTCAACTTCCAAAGTGACAATGAGATTATTAGGACAGGTAATGAACATCAAAATGAACATGGTCCCATCCCACAGCCATATTTGCTCTGTATGTAAATGTATAGTTAAATATTGTCACTAGAGATCGACATGAACCTTGGTTCAGCGGTTCATGCTGGTTTGTACACACAGCCCTGCAGGTGTCACACGTTCCCTTCCCCTAACTGGATGGCCAGTGACTCACTCACCAGCTGGTACACACTCCTCTCCTCCTCCTCTTTGCCTTTTTGACCAGTCTCCAGTAGGAGCACCGGGTTACCTGTCTTGCCCCTTTGTTTGAGCAGTCAGAGTAGGCCAAGAAGGAGGGGCAGGGAAGCCAATATTCCTGCCAGAGACTACTTGGGAAGCCAAAGGGAAGAGGAGAAGAGGGGCATGTGCCAGCTGGTGATGGGGATCCAGCCACAGAGGCAGGGGACAAGAACATGCAGCAGCGGCTGTGCTGCTTATATCAATCCTCTCAGTCATCCAAACTTGACCATCTCTGCTTTATTTATTTATTTATTTCAAACTTGTATACCGCAACCTATTTCCCAAAGGGAACTCAGGGCGGTTTACACACACACACACACACACACACACACAAAATAGCAATTATAACAGATAAAAACAGTATTGGCAAGAGGCGGAAGGAAAAAAACAAACTTCTCCCCTAGCAGTTACCGAAGGCGTCCTTGAATAGCCAGGTCTTGAGTGCTTTTCTAAAGGATGCCAACGAGGGTGCCTGCCGTATCTCGCTCGGCAGAGAGTTCCAAACTGCGAGGCCAGCCACCGAGAAGGCCCGTTTACGAGTAGACACCTTACGGGCCTTCTTCGGTGTGGCGACACGGAGCGAGAGGGCCAAGGAGGATCAGGTGGATCGGGCCAGGTCTAGTCGTTGGGAAATACGCTGTGCAGATAGTCAGGGGCCAAGCCATGGAGGGTTTTGTAAACCAAAACCAACACCTTGAATCTTTTTCGGGAGGCAACGGGCAACCGGACAACATGCTTGTCAACCATGTGTATGAGGAAGTGGTTTATAAACTACAAAAGCAGACTTTTGCAACCAAGAAAGCTAATGCAATGCTTGGTTGCATCAGCAGAAGCATAGTGCCTAGAATAGATCAAGGGAAGTGACAGCACCACTCTATTCTGCTCTGGTCAGACTCCACCTGGAGTACTGTGTTCAGTTCTGTGCACCTCAATTTAAAAAGAATGTTGACAACCTTGAACAGGTCCAGAGGAGGGCGACCAGGATGGTTGAAGGACTGGAGGAAATGCCTTATGAGGAACGGCTTAGGGAGCTGGGAATGTTTAGCCTTTCAAAAAGAAGGGTGGTGGGGTATGATAGCTATGTTTAAATATTTGAAAGGATGTCATATTGAAGAGGGAACAGGTTTGTTTTCCATGGCTTCAGAGACTAGGACTTGGAGCAGTGGTTTCAAACTACAGGAAAAGAGATTCCATTTGAATGTTATGAAGAACTTCATGACAGTTAGAGCTGTTCTGCAGTGGAATATGCTGCCACTGAGGGTGGCGGAGTCTCCTTCTTGGGAGGTTTTTAAGCAGAGGCTGGATGGCCATCTGTTGGAAATACTGTGATGGGGGTTCCTGCATGTCAGGGGGTTGGACTGGATGGCCCTTCAGGTCTCTTCCAACTGTGATTCTATGGCTTTATCTTTGCTACCATGGGTCCCAGAATGCTTTAAAGGTGGCAATAGTAAGACCATTGTTGGAAAGGGGGACTTTGGAGCCCACTAATTACTGACCAGTCTCTAATATTCCATTATTTGGACAAGATGCTAAAGTGGATTGTGGCTTCTCAACTTCAGAGGTTCCTGGATGAGATGGATATCTAAATCTCTTTCAGTATGGTTTCAGGTCTGGTAATGTGCTGGAGCCTACTGTGTCTTGGTTGCCTAGGTAAATAACCTATGCTGGGAACTGGACAGGATGTGTGTGCGCCTCTTGGTTCTGCTGAGTGTTTCCAGGCTGAGTTCAAGGTGCTGCTTCTAACCTATAAAGCCCTGAATGGTTTGGCCTCACAACACATCCCTTTATAAGTTTCCTTGAAGGTTAAGACCATAAGGAGAGGCCGTTCACCCAGTCCCACAAACTTCACATGTGCATTTGGTTCGTGCACGGGAGCCAGCCTTCTCTGTTCATCCAGTGCTGGAGGAGAAAAGTTTCAATAGAAAATCAGACAATCTGTTAGATCTGCTTTAATTTGGATTCCTGAATTTAGTAGGTGGTTGAACTCAGTGGCTTTAAAGGTCCCTTCTAATTCCAATAATCTATGATTCAGAAGCCCTGGTTCTCCATCGTGGTCTTCGTGAAGCCACACAGATGGGTTTCCCAGGCACCCCTTTGCCAGAGTTTGGAACTTCCCTAGCAATAGGAAAGTTCGTTAGTCTCCGCCCCCGCACCCTGCGCATGTGCAAGGATATTCCTGCCTAAACGCCTCAGTTCCTCTTAACTGCCACAGCTAGAGGTTCTTTTCTCCGTTGGTCTCTGTGCGTTTTTGTCTCAGAAATTTTTCCTTCTTGTGGTTTTGACTCCGGACTGTTTTTTGGCTCATGTCTTTTGCGCCTCCCTTCAAACATTGTTCTATTTGTTAGGCAAAGATCCCTCATACAGACGGGCACGATCGTTGTCTTTTTTGTCTCGGTGAAAACCATCACACCAAGACTTGCCCGATCTGTAGAGGGTTCAGCTCTCAAGCCCTTAAAAACCGCCACAACCAGCTGGCGAACTATCTTCTCGAACACTCCCTTTGTCCACAACCCATGGAGCAGAAAACTATCGAGGTATCCCGTAAGTCGGAGGCGTCGGGTCGGGTGGAGAAGCCGAAAAAGATTCCCGTTCTTCAAGGTGTGGCGGCTTCGAAATCTAAATCGTCCGCCAGCCCGTCCCGTGCTGCGCTCTCAAAGTCTTCTTCGAAACCATCAAAGTCTTCGAAACCGGTCTTAGCGCCACCAAAGCTTTCCATTACCTCGACTTTGACTTCGGCAACGGCTCTCACTCCGTCTTTGGCCTCACCCTCATTGGTCGTCGAAACCGAGTACTCCGGTTCAGCTGCTCCTGCTGTTCCTCAGACTCCTCGATTGAAGTACCAGTAGTTACTTCTGTCCGATCCATTGGAGTCATCATCCGATGATGACAGAGCCCTACCTCCTAATATTACCTTGATGGGCTCGACTCCCACCATGGACTCCGGGACCTGTCGGTCCGCGGTGGACGGGACCGGTTGGTCCAGAGAGCTTCCTTTACGCTCTCCGTCCCTGGCTTCCAAGGCTGTCTCGTCTCCAGTTTCACTTCGAGACACTGAATTTGAAGACCGAGCCTCTTCTTTGCTTCCGACGTTCCCTTCGGGTTCGTCTTCGCAGCCAGAGAAACACCAAAGACACAAACATATCAAGTTCCTGTCGACGATTCCATCTACAACTGCCGGTATCGACCCTTCAGCCACCGCCTCTCAGACCAAATCCGTAGCTGCTGCTGTGGTCCAGGCTTTGACACCGCCTAAGCCGAGCAAAGAAACATTGGATTCGACGGCTCCTCCTAAGAAGAAGAGGCTAAAGGAGCACCATTCACAAGCTCCTTCCTTGGCCGTTCCTCCGATCCGTGCCTTTTCCCTCTGATTCGACGGAAAGCAGTGGTCCATCCACACTGCGGACCACGTCGAATCCGACAAGTTGGCTCTAGTCCCTTCGTCTTCGGGTTCGAATTGGGAGGATGAAGACGTTTCGGACGTCAACTCCGTTCCATCCGAAACTTCGGATTCGACATCTTTGCAGCTGGTGACTTCCCCAGACTCTGAAGTCAATGAGAGTCCCCCACCTTCCACCTCGAATTCGATGAGAAATTATGCTAACTTTCTCGTTCGAATGTCTAAGACTATTGATTTACCAGTTCATCAACCTCAACCAAAAAGAGTCTGCCACATCTTTGGCAGAATAGCTAATGATGAAACGCCCCCCTGTGCATCTTACATTGATACCGTCTTTTCTCACCATGGTGGAAGATTCATTCCAAGCTATGTCTTCCACTACGGTCCCACACAAGCTTGAAGCACTCTATAGGGTGCATGACAATAAGGCATCCTACTTAAATAAGCATACAACACCTAATTCTGTAGTTGTGGCATCCTCTCAGGTGCAATCACGTACTAAACAGACCCCAATCCCTCCTTCAAAGGAAGGAAGGAAGTTGGACACCGTTGGCTGACACCTTTATTCTTTTGCTATTCTCCAGCACAAGATTGCCAACTATCAAGGCGCCATGGGGGCCTACCAAAGGGGTCTCTTAACCCACCTTCATCTCTTTCAGGAGCTTGTTCCGGAAGACAAGCTTGCAGAAGCGTTGGCCTTGTATGAGGAGTCCATGACCCTGGCAGCCCACCAGATGCGGGCCTCCAAACACTCCTTTGATGCTGCCTCCAGGGTGCTGAATTCCTCTATCACCCTTCGTAGACACGCCTGGCTTTGTACTACTGGACTTTCTGATGACCATAAAGCCCAGATCGAATTCTTGCCTTTTGATGGATCAGGCTTGTTAAACACTGCAACAGATGACCTTATAGAAGACAGGCATAAGAAGCAGGACACTGCCAAGAAGTTAAATGTTATTCCTTCTTGACCGAAGCCTTCCTTTCGCTTTCAACCAAGAAGACGCTTCTGGCCTCCTTCTTCCTAGTCGTCTTCCAAGCACCAGCAATGTGACCGCCCTGCAAGATCTTCTGCCTTGTCCAGCTTTGCCTCTAAGTCCAAGAAGTCCAAATCTGCTAGCAACTCCTCCAAGCCCAGGGATAGAATACCTAGAGACGATTATTGACTATCACACTGTTCGTCTCAATCCCTTTCTTTCGGCCTGGCAAGGCATCACATCGGACCAGTGGGTCCTTTCTGTTATTCAAAAAGGTTACCTGTTAGAATTAAGTTGTCTTCCCCCGTTGGGAAATTTAGTTCGCACTTCTCCATCACCATGCCTGCTGCAAGAAGTTACTTCTCTGCTTCAGAAACAGGCCATCCAAATCGTCCCAAGGCACCTGGCTCACCACGGGTTCTTCTCCCGTTATTTCACAGTCCCGAAGAAGGACGGAGGACTCCGGCCCATTTTGGACCTGTGCTTCCTGAACAAATTCCTTGTATACAAAATTTTTCCTTGTATACAAAAAATACCTTGGAAAAAGTCATACCTCTTCTTCGCAGAGGTGACTGGTTTGGAGTTGTGGATCTCAAAGATGCATACTTCCACATTTCAATCCACCCAGCTCATCGTCACCTGCTTCGATTCACCGTAGGGGAAGACATTTTCTGGCAGAGCAGCAGAGAGGAAGCAGGTGGTGAGAGGAGCACATGGCCAAAGGGCAGAGAGCTAACTTCCTGTTCTTGCAGGAGCAAGGGGCGGAGTTTTAGCTTTAAATACCTGCTCCCAGCAGCCCCTCAGTCCTTTTCTGGCAGAGCAGCAGAGAGGAAGCAGGTGGTGAGAGGAGCACAGGGCCAAAGGGCAGAGAGCTAACTTCCTGTTCTTGCAGGAGCAAGGGGCGGAGTTTTAGCTTTAAATACCTGCTCCCAGCAGCCCCTCAGTCCTTTTCTGGCAGAGCAGCAGAGAGGAAGCAGGTGGTGAGAGGAGCACAGGGCCAAAGGGCAGAGAGCTAACTTCCTGTTCTTACAGGAGCAAGGGGCGGAGTTTTAGCTTTAAATACTTGCTTCGCACCTGACGGCGCGTGCAAACTACAAAAAAAAAAACCCTATAATTTCTTCTGGGTATAATTGAGTTCCTAAAGCCAAGCTACTCCTGAGGAAGTCCTACACACATTAGCAAGTTAGCACTGGAAACTTCCTGCCGTGATTGCAGTTGGAGTAGAGGTGCTTTAGCAGCCCCTACACAATTAGATTTTCAATAAACAACAAAAGAAGTAAAGAGTCTTACTAGATTAAAAAAATTAGTGCAAGTTTACATTTTTGAGACCTTCAATACATTTTATTGCACTCGTTAAAATGGAGTTGCAGGGAGCAGCTGTAGTTACCTGCAGTACTTGTGCCATGTTTGTTATCTTGACAGAGCGTGTGCAGAACTACATCTGCTGCAAGTGCAAGCTGGTGGCGCTATTGGAAGAGAAGGTCCAGCAGCTGGAGGCTCGCATATCTGACCTGCAACATATTAAGGAGCTTGAGCGGTTCCTGGACAGAGCGGAACAGACTACTCAGGTCCAAGAGGAGACAGGGCAAACTTCATAGGAGGAAGTCACTCCCGCAACTCAGGAGGTGGATGGGTGGAGGAATGTGACTCTAGAAGGCCAAGGCATCACTCAGAGAGTCTCATCTTGCACAATCAGTTTGAAGCTCTTTCCCTCAGCACACCTCATGAGGCACACATAGAGGAAGAATTGGTTCCACCGGAGGATCTCTCCCTCATCACTATTGATGAGATACAAGATCAGGTACATGTTGATGACCAGGCTGCAGGAGAGAAGCTCATTGTACTAGGGGATTCTATAATTAGAAATACGGACGGATGGATTTGTGAGGAGCATGATAACCGTATGGTCACTTGCCTGCCGGGTGAAAAGGTTGCAGACATCACCAGAAATATAGATAGCTTGTTAGAGAGAACTGGGAAGGAGCCAGTGGTCATGGTACACGTCGGTACCAATGATGTCGGGAAGGCCAAGCGGTCAGTCTTGGAAGCCAAATTCAGGTTGCTAGGTAGAAGATTGAAGTCCCGGGCTTCCAAGGTAGCATTTTCAGAAGTGCTACCTGTTCCTCGTGCAGGACCCGCCAGACAGGCAGAACTCAGAAGCCTCAGTGCATGGATGAGGCGATGGTGTCGAGAGGAGGGCTTTAGATTTGTCAGGAACTGGAGAACATTTTGGGACAAGCCAAACCTGTTCAGGAGGGATGGGTTGCACTTGAATCATGATGGGACCAGATTGCTGGCACTCAGCCTCAAAAAGGCAGCAGAGCAGCTTTTAAACTGATAACTGGGGGAAAGCCGACAGGAGCTGAGTGGCATCCGGTTCGGAACACCTCATCCTCGGGGAATGAGGTTGGAGAGGGTAGAGAATCACAGAGAAGACATAGCAGGTATAGATATTAGCACCGGGAGAATAACGGAATGTGACAGTTCATCTACTGAAAATAAAAGCTGTGGGGCGAATAGAACAAGGCAGCAGCTGTTGTTGTGGGACCCACTGTACAGGTGCTTCTACGCCAATGCTCGAAGCCTCCGAGCAAAGATGGGAGAACTTGAACATTTGGCAGCTAGGGATAACATTGATATAATAGCCATAACAGAAACCTGGTGGAATGCGGAGAACCAGTGGGATACAGCAATCCCGGGCTATAAACTCTATAGAAGAGATAGAGGGGGGCGGGTTGGAGGAGGAGTGGCCATCTATGTCAAAGAAGGGGTAAAATCCAGCAGAATGGAGATTGACAGAGGGTATGACTCCACCATATAATCACTGTGGGTTAAACTACCAGGTCCAAGGAGTGATGTGATCGTTGGAGTATTCTATCGTCCACCAGATCAGAAACTTGAGGGGGACCTTAAAATGAGGAGAGAAATCATGGAAGTGGCTAAAAGGGATAGGATAGTAATCATGGGGGACTTCAATTATCCCCACATTGACTGGGCTAATGTGAGCTCCGGGCAAGAAAGAGAAACTGGGTTTCTCGACTTGCTGAATGACTGTGCCTTAGAGGAACTTGTCACGGAGCCCACCCGAGAACAGGCAACTCGGGATCTAATATTGTGTGATACTCAGGACCTGGTCAGAGGTGTGAATGTCACTGAGCCTCTGGGGAACAGTGACCATGCTGCTATTACCTTTGCCATGCATGTCGGTGGAAGAGTGTCAACCAAATCAGACATAAAAACCCTTGATTTTCGAAGGGCAAACTTCCCTCAGATGAGGAAACTAGTTAGAGAGAAACTGAAGGGGAAGGTTAGAAGAATCCAATCTCTTCAGAGTCCATGGAGCCTGTTTAAAACAACAATAATAGAGGCCCAGCACAAGTGCATACCACAAAGAAAGAAGAGCTCATTTAAGTCCAAGAGGACACCGGCATGGTTAACGAGTGGAGTTAGAGAGGCTCTAAAGCGCAAGGAGAGGTCCTTCTGTAAATGGAAATCCTCCCCAAATGAGGAAAATAAAAAAGGATCACAAACTCTGGCAAAAGAAATGTAAGAAGATGATAAGGGAGGCAAAGAAAGACTTTGAGGAACGAATGGCTAGCAATATAAAGGGTAATAATAAAAGCTTCTTTAAATATGTTAGAAGTAGAAAACCTGCCAGAGAACCAGTTGGCCCTCTGGATGGTGAGGGAGGAAAAGGGGAGGTTAAGGAAGACTTGGACATTGCAGAGAAATTGAATGAGTTCCTTGCGTCTGTCTTCACGACAGAGGACCTTGAGCGGATTCCGCTGCCTGAGCCGCCCCTCTTGACTAAAGAATTAAATCAAATACAGGTTAAAAGAGAGGAGGTTTTAGGACTAATTGATAAATAGAGGATTAACAAGTCACCTGGCCCAGATGGCATCCACCCAAGGGTTATTAGGGAACTGAGAAATGAAATTGCAGATCTCTTAACGGTTATATGCAACTCGTCTCTTAAAACGGCCACAGTGCCGGAGGACTGGAGGATAGCAGATGTCACACCAATTTTTAAAAAAGGAAGGAGGGGGGACCCAGGAAACTACAGGCCGGTTAGCCTTACATCTGTCCCAGGGAAGATGGTGGAAAGCCTCATCCAAGAGAAAATCTTAAAACACATAAAAGAACAAACTTTGCTGAGAGAAAATCAGCATGGCTTCTGTAAGGGTAAATCTTGTCTGACAAACCTCTTAGAATTTTTTGAAAAGGTCAACAGGCACATGGATTTGGGTGAACCGGTTGCTATAGTCTATCTGGATTTTCAAAAGGCTTTTGACACAGTCCCTCACCAAAGGCTGCTGAGAAAATTGCACAGTCAGGGGATAAGAGGGCAGGTCCTCTTATGGATTGAGAACTGATTGAGATCCCGGAAACAAAGAGTAGGTGTCAATGGGAAATTTTCACAATGGAGAGAAGTGAAAAGCGGTGTGCCCCAGGGCTCTGTCCTGGGACCGGTGCTTTTCAATCTGTTCATAAATGACCTGGAGACAGGGATAAACAGTGAGGTGGCCAAGTTTGCAGATGACACAAAACTTTTCTGTGTGGTAAAAACCAGAGAAGATTGTGAAGAGCTCCAGAAGGATCTCTCCAAACTGGGGGAATGGGCTGAGAAATGGCAAATGCGTTTTAATGTAACCAAATGTAAAGTAATGCATATTGGGGCAAAAATCCAAACTTCATCTATCAACTCATGGGCTCTGAGTTATCCGTGACGGATCAGGAAAGAGATCTTGGTGTGTTGGTGGACAGCTCCATGAAGGTGTCTCCCCAATGTGTGGCAGCAGTGAAGAAGGCCAATTCCATGCTAGGGATTATCAAAAAGGGGATTGAAAATAAAACAGCCAACATTATAATGCCGTTATACAAAACAATAGTAAGGCCCCACCTGGAGTATTGTGTACAATTCTGGTCACCGCATCTCAAGAAAGACATAGTGGAACTGGAAAAGGTGCAGAAGAGAGCGACTAAAATGATTACTGGGCTGGGGCACCTCCCTTATGAAGAAAGGCTAAAACAATTGGGCCTCTTTAGTCTGGAAAAAAGGCGCTTGAGGGGGGATATGATTGAGACATACAAAATAATGCAGGGTATGAGTAAAGTGGATAGAGGGAAGCTCTTCTCCCTCTCTCAAAATACCAGAACTAGGGGACATACACTCAAATTGAGGGCTGGGAGAGTAAGAACTGACAAAAGAAAATATTTTTTCACCCAGCGCGTTGTAAGTCTATCGAACTCTCTGCCACACAATGTGGTGATGGCATCTGACCTGGATGCCTTCAAAAGGGGATTGGACAGATTCCTGGAGGAAAAGTCCATCACAGGTTACAAACCATGATGGAGATGTGTAACCTCCAGGGTTTAAACCAGGGTACTTCAAGGGCCAGATGCAGTAGAGTGGTATCAGGAGACAGATATCTAGTCTCATGCGCTCCCAAACACATCTGGTAGGGCCGCTGTGAGATACAGGAAGCTGGACTAGATGGGCCTTTGGCCTGATCCAGCATGGCTCTTCTTATGTACATCTTTCAATATTCTGCCCTGCCATTTGGTTTGGCAACAACACCAAGAGTCTTCACCAAGTGCATGGCACCAGTGGCAGCCTACCTCCGCACACTGGGAATAGTTGTCTTCCCCTATCTCGACTACTGGTTGATCATCGCAGATTCTCAGGACAAGGCCCGTCAAGACATCACCACTGTCCTCTACACCCTAGAGTCATTGGGTCTGCAGGTCAATTACAAGAAGTCGCATCTCGAACCCTCTTCAGTTGTAAGCTTCATCGGTGCCATTCTGGATTCCACCAGAGCCATGGCGTTTCCACCAAGAACCAGAATTACAGAAATTCTTCATCTGCTTCAACGGTTCCAAGCGCATCAGGTAATTCCAGCATTAGAGGTCCAAAGACTGTTAGGTTTCATGGCCTCCATGACCTCCGTCTTGTTGCACACGAGGCTTTGACTCAGACCTGTCCAGGATTGGTTCCTCCACCAATTCGACCCTCTTCGGGACCCTCCCAGCAAACTCCTCACCATCCCCCTGGACTTACCTCATCATCTTCGCTGGTGGTCTTGCCGGTCCAAGATCCTCTCTGGACGTCCCTTCAGGAATCCATTTCCCACCATACAAGTAACTACAGATGCCGGCAACACAGGTTGGGGTGCTGTTTGCCTCTCACACTCCATCCACGATACCTGGACACCACAGAAGCAACAACTCCACATCAACGAGTTGGAGCTGCTGGCGATCTTCAAAGCATTCCGGGCATTCATCCAACACCTCTCCGGCAATGTAGTACTGGCAGTGACCGACAACACAACCACCATGTACTACATCAACAAACAGGGCGGAACCCACTCACAGCATCTTCTGCAGCTCATGATCCGCTTTTGGGACTGGTGCATCTCCAACAACATTCACCCGATCGCAATGCACGTACCTGGAGAGGAGAACTCCGATGCTGACGACCTCAGCAGACGACTTCAGACAACTCACAAGTGGGAACTGCATCCCAGGACTTTCAGCCTCCTTTGCAGCAAGTGGGGCGCTCCTCGTGTGGACCTGTTCACTTCCCAGTTCAACACCAAGTGTCAAGCATACTGCTCCAGGGCAGGGAAGGGACTTCACTCTTTAGGGGATGCTCTCCTCCTCCCATGGCCGGGGATCTCCTTTATGCCTTCCCTCCTGTGCCTCTGATACACAGAGTAGTCATAAAGACTCTTCAGGAGGAAGCCAACCTAATTCTGATAACACCTTGGTGGCCTCGTCAACCCTGGTTTGCGTCCCTTCTACAGATGTCCTCAGATTATTTCTGCCTTCCCCAGTTTCCGGACCTGCTCTCACTGGACAAGGGCCAAGTCCTGCACCTGGATCTGACTCGCCTTCAGCTCACAGCCTGGAGGATTCTACCTTGATCGAGTCTATCATCGATTCCTGCTGCAAGCCTTCCACTAATAAACAGTACACTTATAAGTGGAAAAGGTTCTCTCTATTTGCGGCAGATAAGGGATTTGACCCAGTCAATCCCTCCCTTACATGGGTCTTACAATATCTTCTTCAGTTTAAGTGTTCAGGACTTACATCAGCTTCTCTTCGAGTCCACCTCTCAGCTATCGTGGCTCACCATCCACAGTTTTCTGACGCCGCTGCTTTCTTCAGGCATCCTAGAATGAAGTGGTTTCTCAAGGGCCTCAAACACACTTTCCCTGACAGGAAACCGATTCCTCCTCAGTGGTCCCTGTCCTTGGTCCTTTGGTCCTTGCAACGGCCGCCGTTTGAACCTATGGCTTCTACGGACATCAAGCTACTCACCCTAAAAACTGCATTTTTGGTGGCCATCACTTCGGCCAGGAGGTCAAGCAAGCTCTGCGCGCTCCGGTGTGACCCTCCGTATCAACATTTCCACCACGATAGGGTGGTGGCTTACCCAGATGTAACTTTCCTTCCGAAAGTTGTTTCCTCTTTTCATGTATCTCAACCAATTGTTTTGCCTGCCTTCTTCCCCAATCCTACCACCAGGATTGAACGTGACATGCATACACTTGATGTTAAATGAGCCCTAGCTTTTTATGTTTCTAGGACCAAACCTATTAGAAAATCAAATAAACTGTTTGTGTGCCATGATCCTGCCATACAGGGTACTCCCGTCTCTTCTCAATGGTTTCCCTGCTGGATAGTGCAGACTATTAAACTCTCTTACGAGCTCGCCAAGGCACCCTTACCTTTGGGTATTCGAGCTCACTCCACTAGAGCTATGGCCTCCTCCGCGGCTTTCCTAAAGGGCATTCCCCTGGACAGTATCTGCCAGGCGGCCACCTGGTCTACGCCTGATACCTTCGTGACTCAGTACAGAGTAGACACCCGCGTGAGGTCGGCCACTTCCTTTGGGAGGGCAGTGCTTTCATTTGTATCGGCGTGACTTCCCTCCTGCCAGTGAGTACTGCTTGCAATCACCCATCTGTGTGGCTTCACAAAGGCCACGATGGAGAAGAACCAGTTACTTACCTGTAAAGGTGGTTCTTTGAGTGGACCTTCGTGAAGCCACACAGCACCTGCCCGCCTCCCCTTGGACCGTCACGCCCTGACTGGTACAACCATTACCTGTCATCCTGGCGGTCAAGAGGAACTGAGACGTTTAGGCGGGAACATCCTCGCACATGCGCAGGGTGCGGGGGCGGAGACTAACGAACTTTCCTATTGCTAGGGAAGTTCCGACCTCTGGCGCAGGGGTGCCTGGGAAACCCATCTGTGTGGCTTCACGAAGGTCCACTCGAAGAACCACCTTTACAGGTAAGTAACTGGTTCTTTTTAGTCCCCACTCAGCCATGGGACCACTCCTTAAATATCTCACTTTCCTTGAAAGTCCTGTTTGAATCACTGTAACTTGGTACCAACTTGATGGCACATAACAGAAATGGTGTACCAAAATTTGTGTCTTTCAAAAAATTAAATAGGCAGATTTTATGCAAGTTTGCATCCTCTTCTGTCCTTCTGTTGAGACATGGGAGGAAAATGCAAAAAGTACAGGCTCTGACAATTACTGTAAAACTGGAATGGATGTAAAGTTCAAACGTATGTCATTGTGATTATTTTACATGCATATAAGGTGGACTATAACTAGCAGAGTCTGTACATTTTCCATGCTATTACATTTTTACTTCTCTGTTCACTATTCTGTCCCCTTGCCCTCGCCTTTATCTATGTGTGTGCATGCCTATGCATATACTCACCCTACCTACATAACTGTAATTCATTTATTGAAGTGCAGGTTGACTGAACCTTACCCCATAATAAACGTGGTATGCTTTTAAGGTTGCCACAAGAACCTTTACTGTTGGTTATAAATTATTCTGCCTCAGTCTGGAATATCTTATAAATGGGGCACATTTCTACTTTTGTGTCCCAGTTGATCAGTGAGGCTACAAAATAAAACAGGCTGAACTGTGCTTTCATCATTGTAAGGCTAATTACACTGCTGACAATGAGGCCTGTAATAAGACTTCCTGGGGTAGGAACTGGCAAGGTTATCCCTGCCAAGAACATCCCATGGTCAGAAACAAAAGGCTAAAAGATATGAAAAAGATGAGCCCCTCAGGTCGGAAGGTGTCAACATGCTACTGAGGAAGAGCGGAGGACAAATACAAGTAGCTCCAGAGCTAATGAAGTGGCTGGGCCAAAGCCGAAAGGACGCTCAGCTGCAGACGTGCCTGGAAGAGAAAGGAAAGTCCAATGCTACAAAGAAATATACTGCATAGGAACCTGGAATGTGAGATCTATGAACCAGGGTAAGCTGGATGTGGTCAAACGTGAGATGGAAAGAATAAACATTGACATCCTGGGTATCAGTGAACTTAAATGGACAGGAATGGGTGAATTCAGTTCAGATGACTATCACATCTACTACTGTGGGCAAGAATCCCAAAGAAGAAATGGAGTAGCCTTCATAGTCAACAATAGAGTGAGAAAAGCAGTGCTGGGATACAACCTAAAAATGATAGAATGATCTCTCCAAGGCAGCCCTTTGAACATCACAGTAATCCAAGTTTATGCACCAACTACCGAAGAGTCTGAGATTGACCAATTTTACGAAGACTTACAAGAACTTCTAGAACTGACACCAAAGAAAGATGTTCTTCTCATCATAGGGGATTGGAATGCTAAAGTAGGGAGTCAAGTGATAAAAGGAATAACTGGCAAGTTTGGCCTTGGAGTTCCAAATGAAGCAGGGCAAAGGCTAATTGAGTTTTGTCAAGAGAACAAGCTGGTCATTGCAAACACTCTTTTCCAACAACACAAAAGGCGACTCTACACATGGACATCACCAGATGGACAATACCGGAATCAGATTGACTATGTTCTCTGCAGCCAAAGATGGAGGAGCTCTATACAGTCAGCAAAAACAAGACCTGGTGCTGACTGTGGCTCAGATCATCAGCTTCTTATTTCAAAATTCAAACTTAAACTGAAGAAAGTAGGGAAGATCACTGGGCCAGTTAGGTATAACCTAAGTCAAATCCCATATGAATACACAGTGGAAGTGAAGAATAGATTCAAAGAACTAGATTTGGTGGACAGAACACCTGAAGAATTATGGATGGAGGCTTGTAACATTGTACAGGAGGCTGCAATGAAAAATATTCCAAAGAAAAGAAAATGCAAGAAAGCAAAGTGGTTGTCCAACGAGGCCCTACAAATAGCGGAGGAGAGAAGGGATGCAAAATGCAAGGGAGAAAGGGAAAGATACAGAAAATTGAATGCAGACTTCCAAAGAATAGCAAGGAGAGACAGGGCGGCCTTCTTGAATGAACAGTGCAAAGAAATAGAGGAAAACAACAGAAAAGGAAAAACCAGAGATCTGTTCAAGAAAATTGGAGATATTAAAGGGGTATTTCCTGTTCAAAGATGGATATGATAAAGGACAAAAATGGTAGGGACCTAACTGAAGCAGAAGAGATCAAGAAGAGATGGCAAGAATATACAGAAGAATTATATCTGAAAGATCTGGATGTCCCTGATAACCAAGATAGCGTAATTGCTGACTTGGAGCCAGACATCCTGGAAAGTGATCAAGTGGGCCTTATTGCAAACAACAAGGCCAGTGGAGGTGACGGCATTCCAATTGAACTTTTAAAATCTTAAAAGAGGATGCTGTAAAGGTGCTGCATAAGATATGCCAGCAAATTTGGAAAACCCAGCAGTGGCCAGAGGACTGGAAAAGATCGGTCTACATCCCAATCCCAAAGAAAGGAAATGCCAAAGAATGCTCCAACTATCGCACAATTGCACTCATTTCACATGCTAGCAAGGTTATGCTCAAAATTCTACAAGGCAGGCTTCAGCAGTATGTGGAAAGAGAACTTCCAGAACTACAAGCTGGATTTCGAAGGGGCAGAGGAACTAGAGATCAAATCGCCAACATGCGCTGGATTATGGAAGAGAGTTCCAGAAAAACATCTACTTCTGCTTCATTGAAATAAAATAAACTGTGTAACCACAACAAACTATGGCAAGTCCTTAAAGGAATGGGAGTGCCTTACCACCTTATCTGTCTCCTAAGAAATCTATATGTGGGACAAGCAGCAACCTCAGAACTGGATATGGAACAACTGACTGGTTTAGAATTGGGAAAGGAGTACGACAAGGCTGTATACTGTCACCTTGCCTATTTAACTTATATGCAGAGTACATCATGAGAAAGGCCGGTCTGGATGAATCACCTGGAATTAAGATTGCCGGACGAAATATCAACAACCTCAGATACAGATGATACTACTCTAATAGCAGAGAGTGAGGAAGAATTAAAGAACCTCTTAATGAGGGTGAAAGAGGAGAGTGGAAAAAATGGGCTGAAGCTCAACATCAGAAAAACTAAGATCATGGCCACTGGTCCCATCACCTCCTGGCAAATAGAAGGGGAAGAAATGGAGGCAATGACAGAGTTTATTTTCTTGGGCTCCTTGATCACTTCAGATGGCGACTGCAGCAATGAAATAAAAAGACGCCTGCTTCTTGGGAGGAAAGCAATGGCAAACCTAGATAGCATACTAAAGAGCAGAGACATCAGTTTGCCAACTAAGGTCAGGATGGTTAAAGCTATGGTTTTTCCAGTAGTGATGTATGGAAGTGAGAGCTGGACTATAAAGAAGGCTGATCGCCGCAGAATTGATGCTTTTGAGCTGTGGTGCTGGAGGAGAGTCTTGAGAGTCCCCTGGACTGCAAAGAGATAAAACCTATCCATTCTGAAAGAAATCAACCCCGAATGTTCACTGGAAGGACAGATTTTGAAGCTGAGGCTCCAGTACTTTGGCCACCTCATGAGAAGAGAGGACTCCCTGGAAAAATCCCTGATGCTGGGAAAAATCGAAGGCAAAAGGAAAAGAGGACGACAGAGAATGAGATGGTTGGACAGTGTCATCGATGCAACCAAAATGAATTTGACAAAACTCCGGGAGGCAGTGGAGGATAGGAAGGCCTGGCGAGCTCTGGTCCATGGGGTCACGAAGAGTCGGACACGACTGAACGACTGAACAACAACAACAACATAAATTATTCATAAATGCCATCTAAGATAGGCTTTTCCATTGCCACCAAATATCTGCTACTATGACCAGACAGGTTTTGAAAACTTCAATCTGATAAAATCTTTAAAAAGTTACTTTCTGGTGGAACAAAGCTCTGAGAAATCTCCCAGAGAGCATGGTTGGCTCACACATTTTGAGAGCTGTAACCCAAAATGGTGATTAGATTACTCAGTGTCTGTGCTACTTCTAGCAGAATTATTTTGAACTGTTTCACTTTGAACTGGGATTAAAGTGTCTCTGGATGAAAGAATAGCAGGAAAAACACCTGGGAAGAGGATGGTTCCCCATTTCTTCTTTTAGAAGATGCTCTCTGGTGGTAGCTTATTACCAGCAGTTGCAACTGTTTCTGGTGTGATACATACTTCTTCTTTGTGGCCTCTCTGTGAATGCCCACAAATGGGTTCTTCTGTGCTTGTGTAGAGGTTCTTGGAAGGTTCCAGTGCTAATCCATATGAACCTACCCGGCAATTAAGATCTAGCCAGGGGGCCCTTTTGAAAGAGCCATCCCTCAAGGAGGTTAGAGGGATGGCTTGTAGACATAGGGCCTTCTCGGCAGCTGCTCCCAAGCTATGGTAAAAACCTTCCTGTTCCAGAAGGTTTTTAATTGATATAATATAGACTGTGGGTCCGCTGATGACAATTTTAGGATAATGATTTTAGTGTAAGGTTTTTATTGATGATTTATTGATATTTTACTTTTAATTATTTTAAATTGTTTTATTCTTTGGACTGTAAGCCGCCCAGAGACCTTTGGGTAGTGGGCGGCATATAAGTTAAATAAATAAATAAATAAATAAATAAAATAATCCCCCTTGGACTGCCCTCTTGGTAGGCATGCTCCACCTGAGACTGAGATACCCTTTTTGCTGCCACGGAGGTTTCTCCTCTTGATCCTGCAGGTAAAACTGTGCTCACACAACCTGGGGTTCAATCCCAGGTAGCTGGCTCATGGTTGACTCAGCCCTCCATCCTTCCGAGGTCGGTAAAATGAGTACCCAGCTTGCTGGGGGCGGGCGGCGATGTGTAGCCTGCATACTCTAATTAAAAAACTGTAAACTGCCCAGAGACTACTTGAAGTGGTATGGGGCGGTATATAAGCAGAACACTTTGCTTTACTTTGATGACTGGTTTGCTGTCATTTCATCCCCTTTTAATTTCTGTTAGCTGGTTTTCAGCCTTCTGTCTTCTTGACCTGACTATCCCCTCATTTCTATCTGGAGTAACCCCCTGAAGCCATTATCCCCATTCCTTTCCCACCTTTTATTGGCCCTTGTGGCCCCATTCAAGAACTGTGCTTCTTGCGACAACCAAAACCATCTTTCTGATTGTGCCTTTTCTTTCTGGGTCATTCCATGTCAAATCAACCAATGAAAAATCCATTTTGGAACTTGATGTCATGAATTTGGTTCATTTTTGGTACATTTGTACCTTACCATGAGATTTTTTTTTAAATGTTTCAGATTTTTTGGTCCAACCAATTCTGAGATACTGCATTTTCAAAAGTGCAAGAAGAAGAAGAAGAAGAAGAAGAAGAAGAAGAAGAAGAAGAAGAAGAAGAAGAAGAAGAAGAAGAAGAAGAAGAAGAAGAAGAAGAAGAAGAAGAAGAAGAAGAAGAGTTCACTATCCACCATAATTTCAAATGTCATTTATCCGATGCCGGTGATAGAGACAGGTGTCCCTTTGAAGCGTATGAATAGAGCTTTCATTTGATATACAACATGATGCAATTGTACATTTTTTTAAAATTACACATTTAAATAAATATAACATTTGAATTTTTGGAAAAATTTATTTTTAAAAATAATTTGGAAAAAATCACACTTAAAGATACATATCTTGTAGCCAGTCACTCTGAATTTCAGAATGGTATCTCAATAGTATCATATAAAACTTAAATTTTCTTGTTGGCAGTGACAAGGAATTAAATTGATTTAGCCCTGAAAATAGACCAAAATTTCTATACCTAATGACTGAGAACCCTGTGGTGGTGGTGGTGGGGAGCTAGCATGTTGGATGCTTTTGACATTTCCAGGTATAGAAATGTGGGTCTATTTTCAGGGCCAAATCAATTTAATTCCTTGTCACTGCCAACAAGAAAATTTAAGTTTATATTGCAGGTCTGTTCAGCTTTAAACAGGCCAAGGTCTACTTTTTCCAGCCCAAAGTGCCTGTGGGCTACTACACTAAAACCTCTACTTACGAATTTTATCTGTTCCGAGCATGTGCTCATAACTAAAAACTTTTGTAAATAGAGCAGTGCTTTCCCATAGGAATGCATGGAGAACCAATTAATCTGTTCTGGAGGGAACAGATTTCAATGTGCCATGGCCCTTGAACTGCCCCCACTCGGCTGACACAGTGGGCTGGCAAACCCAAAACTTTGCTGTGGCAGTGGTGGTCCTTGGGTTGGGGGAGGGAGGGGTGGAGAACTTATCCCCTCACTTTTGTTATTGATGGCCGGTGGGCTACTTTTGAACCCTTCGCGGGCTACCGGTAACCCACGGTCTACCTCTTGGGCAGGCCTGTATTATACCATTGAGATACCATCCTGAAATTTGGAGTGATTGACTACAAGATATGTGTGATTTTATTTGAAAATTCACATTTTATATTTATTTAAATGTGTAATATTTTTGAAATTGTACAGTTGCATCAAATGAAAGCCCTATTCATAAGCTTCAAACTGACACTTGTTCCATGTCTATAGCTATCATAGGTATCAATTAAATGACATTTGAAGTTACAGTGGCTAGTGAATTTTGGTATTCTTTTTCAATTTTAAAAATGCAATATCTCAGAAATGGATGGACCAAAAATGTTTTTTAAATATCTCATGGTAAGGTACAAATGTGCAAAAATGAACCGAATCCATGACATCAAGGTTCAATGCATTTGGTTGATTTGACATAGACTCACACTCCTCAGAAAGTCATACCAAGTCAATTCCTGTCAAGCCTGCAAGCATTTAGCCGAGTTGCCCATAAAACTCCATTTGCATCAACTCTGCTGTTTCCCTTGGGAGTGGTATCTTAAGCCATCTTCTAATTATTTTGGACTCTGCTTCCCAATCAAAGGGATGCTACCTGACCTCTGCAGTACCTCCCCTCCTCGATGCCGACAAGCAAATCAAAATCTGAATCAGCCTCCGAATTGGCCTCAAAGTCAGGTGCAACATCAAAATCAAGTTCTAACTCTGTAGTTCTTTCCATGTCTTCTGTGCTTACAACCCCCATGTCTCCAGAGTCTCACTATCTGGCAAGCAGTCAGATTGACAAATGCTATGGGGTTGTGTGTTGTGTTTGTTTGTTTGCCTGTCTGTGACGTGAGCAACTCCCACAGCTGCAGCTACCAAACTTTTTGCTACAGTTGGGCGGTCCTTGATGGATACCGGATAGCTTGCTGGTTTAGGTAATTGTCTGTGGAGTCAAAGGTTGGGAGTTTCTGCCAGATGGGCAGTATATAAATTGAATAATAAATAGAGGGTTTGGAGTTCTAGTCCCCATTCTGCCTCCATGACAGGAGCTAGCGCTGCAGTTCTTAGTCGAGGATGATTATCAGTGTTCTGCTCAGGGAAAGGCTGTCATTCAGGCCCCTTCTCTGCCTATCTTCACTCCAGCTGAGACCTCATTTATGTTTTGTATTTATTTAAAATATTTCTACCCTGCGTTTCTTCCCAAAAGAACCAAAGGTAGTTTACGTGTTGTCTTTAAGTGGTTTTTATTTATTGTGTTACTTATTTATTGTGTTTTTATAGATACTTATCTATTATTGATTTTTATTTTATTGTTCTAAACCAGCTGGAGTTCCTTTAGGAAAACACGTGGTATAAATAAATAAATAAATAAATACTGGATTTTAAAGCTAAACATTAGATACAAATATTAAAAAAGAATTAAACATGTATTAGATTTTAAAAGCTGTCAGATCAATATTAAAACAGTAGAGACAAACATATTCAACTTCTTTATCTACTTATGAATAAACATCTCAGTATGTGTCCTGACGAACATCTAAAGACTTTGTTGGCAGGTACAAATGAGAGAACCATGGAGAGAGTGACAAAGTTTCTAGTCTGGTTGTAAGATAACATAAAATGCTCTGTTAAGATAATAAATTGATTTTAACTTATGTTGTATGTAAATTAACTCATCTCTGTTTCATCTGTTCTTCCAATTTTGGGTCTATGACCATACAACAATAAAGAAAGAAAAGAATATTAAAACAAAGGATCTTCCTTTGAGGAACATTCTGCCTATTAGGGCATGAGCTCTTGCTTCTGGACCCCTGGAAAACCTCTGGTGTGTTTGTGGGAAGCCAGGTAGCTGGACCAGACAAACCCTTGGTATGGGGCCAGCAAGACTCTCCACAAGGTCTTCCATGTCCAGCATTTGTCCGGAGCCAACTGTGCTGTAGTCATGGGGTGGAAAGTCAAAATGGCACAGCCCTAGACCCGTGAAGTACCTCATGTGCAACTGAGAGGGGCATTGGGGAAGGCAATGACTTGTCTAAGAGTAACCCTAGTGACGTCCTGGCTGGACTACTGTAATGCGCTCTATGTGGGGCTATCAATGAAAAGTCTCAGGAAACTTCAATGCATCCAAAATGCAGCAGCCAGACTGCTGGCTGGTGCAGGGTACAGAGATCACATTACACCCCTATTAAAACAGCTCCACTGGCTGCCAATCAGCTATGAAGCACAATTCAAGGTGCTGACCTTGACCTACCCTGTTTTCGCGAAAATAAGACCTCCCCAAAAAATAATCACTAGCAGGATTTCTATGCATTTGTTAAATATAAGCCCTACCATGATAATAAGACCTAGTGATGGGCGTGGCTATGGTTGTGTGCAGGGCTGACATTCAAGCATATGATACTTAATAAAAGTACGACATCCCCTGAAAATAAGCCCTAGTGTGTCTTCTTGAGAAAATATAAATATAAGACAGTGTCTTATTTTCGGGGAAACATGGTACAAAGCACTATACAACCGGAGTCCTAGCTACCTCAAAGATCGAATCTCACAGTATGAACTGACTTGGGTGTTGAGGTCATCAGGAGAGGCCCTTCTCTCCATCCCTCCACCCTCACAGCTACGTCTCGTGGGAACCCATGAAAGGGCCTTCTTGACTGCTGCGCCCAGACTCTGGAACTCCCTCCCACTAGAACCCAGGACTGCCTCATCTCTGTTGTCCTTCCAGAAACAGGCAAAGAACTTTCTCTTCAGGCAAGCTTTCCCTGAATGATGGACTACCATGTGTATTTTATATGAATCTATGGGTTCTCATCGACTTTGTGTTTATGACTACTTATAACCTTGTAGCTTTAATGTAATGTTGTCTATTAATGCTGTAAGATGTCCCTCAATTCCTTGTTCTCAAATACTTGAACATGTCTTAATTGTTCTGGACTCTTTATGATCCCTTGTTAGTGTAAGCCGCCTTGGGTCCTTTTCCAAGGAGAAAGGCAGGCTAAAAATACTCTAAAATAAATGAAATAAAATAAATATTGATCCTCTGGACTAAAGTGAACTGCTGCCAACTTGCCACCCTCAGACTTGACACAGTCAAGTGTGATGTATCACTGTGTAAACCGTCCTACCTATTATGAGCCCAAACTAGCATACAAATCAGAAGTACTGCACCCAAGATGCTACATCAAACCCCCTGTGTATCATTGCACATTCTGCTCTGGCTCTAGAAAGCACCACTCTTTCTGTTATGCATCCAACTCCTCTACATCACCATAGCCTCCTTGGTATTGAGACTGACTGGAGAATTATTAGGATCCCCATCTAATGATAATGCATCTCCCACTCCGATGCCAAAGCTTGCTTGATCCCCAGCTTGATCACTCAGTACCGACAGTATCACCACTAGTCTCTGGTCATCCTTTGGCCTCTAGACATCTTTTGTCCCCACGCCAGACTGATTTGAGGTCAGCATGAACACCAAGAACAGATATGACTGGCTGTCAAGTTTGGTCTTCCTCCCTCCAAGTCACTGCCACTTATCAGTGAGTCCCTCCAGCATCTATCAGCTCTTGCACCAATCAGCATGCACACTCCTTGGACTATTCTCCATCTACCGGATGCTCTCCTCTGGCTGGCATCAGCCCTGACCAAGACCTCAGCATTGAAGCAGATGTGACCCTCCATCATTGGAGGCCTCTCCCCCTCCAGCTGCTTCACCGTTCCCTGTCCTCAACCAAGATGCTTTGGACTCAGACACCTCTAGAGAATCTCCCAGCCTTCCCAGTCCAGAATGATGTCACCGATCCCCACTCACCCTCCCTATCTGATGCTCTATATTGCTCTCGAACTAGATGTTAAATAGCCCCTTCTCCTACATCAGATAATGAGGACATCAACCAAGAGAAGACAGCACCACTCTGCATGGGAAGTATTTCCTCTCTCCTCAAACTTATTAAGGAATCCTGGGCTAAACCATCATCTTTACCTCAGGTGTCATAGAGGGTAGAAAATCTCTACAAGATTTAAGGTGATGGTACTGCCTTCCTCATGGAACATCCTTTGCCTAACTCAGTTATTGTGGGTGTGCACCAGGCCAGATCCAGGTATCACTCAAACTCCGCACCTGCCAGTCTTGAGGGTAGAAAACCTGATGTCATTGAACCCCACACTTATTTATGGTCCTTCTTTGTCATAAGAGATTCCAATTACCAAGCAGCCACGGGGGCATATCATTGCCACCTCTAGAATAAAGCATTGCCAATGTTAGAGGCTTCCCAGAATAATTGCTGGCCTCAGTCTACTCCAGGAAGCATTGGTGCTTGCATGGCAGGAAAGAATAACTGCCAGACATTTTACAGATGCAGCTGCTGAACAACTGACTACATCAGTGGTTCTCCCTGGATTAGGTCAACCAGACTTTCAAATGACTCTAGATCTTGCATTGAGGACTTACCATTTGATGGAATAGGATTCTTTGATGAGAAGATGGATGACATCATGAACAACCTGAATAAATCAGAAAGACAGCAAGATCTGACCCCACACATCAGTACTACCATCCATACTGCAGCCAGTATCTCTTCCCTCCTACTTACCATCAGTTCAACCCATCTTTCTATAGACAGAGGTGACCAAAGCCCTCTTCTTCATCCTACTCATACCGTCCCAACCTCATAAGCAGCATTTATGCCAGGCAGTCAGATGTCTTAACCAGAAGACCAAATACCAGTTTTGTCTCTCCCCTTCCTTCTGGCCACTTCCTTCTTGACTCTCCCCTTCCTTCTCCCCTTCCTTCTGGCCACGTAACTTCCACCATCCACCATTTGCCTAGCACATTTTCTTTTGAATCATAGAATCATAGAGTTCGAAGACACCTCAAGGGCCATCCAGTCCAACCCCCTGCCATGCAGGAACCCCCATCACAGGACATCCAACAGATGGCCATCCGGCCTCTGCTTAAAAACCTCCAAAGAAGGAGACTCCACCCCCCTTTGTGAAAGCATATCCCACTGCCGAACAGCTCTAACTATCATGAAGTTCTTCCTAGTGTTCAAATGGAATCTCTTTTCCTAGAGTTTGAAACCATTGCCCCGAGTCCTAGTCTCTGAAGCCATGGAAAACAAACCTGTTCCCTCTTCAATATGACATCCTTTCAAATATTTAAACATAGCTATCATATCCCCCCTCAGCCTTCTTTTTGAAAGGCTAAACATTCCCAGTTCCCTCACATTACTAATTTATTTATTTATTATTTTATTTATTTTATTTATATATCACAACCATCCAGCGAAAAGCTACTCTGGGTGGTTTACCAACATAAACAAAATACAATAAAACACATCAAATAACTTAAAATAGTAAATAAACAGTAATGTCAATCAAAACCAACATGACATTAATAATAATAATAATAATAATAATAATAATAATAATAATAATAATAATAATAATAATAATAATAATAAAAAGGACAAGTAAACACAAATAAATCAAAACCATTCAACAGTTCAAAATAAAATACAAATAAAAAAGCTGGTAAACAATTATCATAAGGTGGAAAGGTAGTGTCTGTGTGTTGTGTTGTTACAGTCGTGACCGACTCTTCGTGACCCCATGAACATGGAGTTTTCTTGGCAGGAATACTGGGGTGGTTTGCCAGTTCCTACTCCAGGCGCCTACAGCACCTGTTATTCCTTGGTGATCTCCCATCCAAGTACTAACCAGGGTCGACCCTGCTTAGCTTCAGAAATCAGGCGAGATCAGATGTGCTTAGGGCATCTAGGCAGCTGGAAAGGTAGAGTAGCATCCTATATATATAAGGAAGTTGGATCTGAATGATTGGGGAAGGCCAACCTATGAAGCCAGGGTTTCAGTAACTTCTTAAAGGCTTGTAGTGACTTTAAGACTTAGGGGTCCTCTCCATTGCCCAATTTGGCTACCGGATTGAATTCTTCACTCCCCCTCCTACTGGAGACTCCACATCCACCACACTGTCCCCAGTCCTGATGGAACAAATTGCCTAATAAAATCATAGAGTTGGAAGAGACCTCAAGTGCCATCCAGTCCAATCCCCTGGCATGCAGGAACCCTCATCAAAGAACCCCGAGAGATGGCCATCTAGCCTCTGCTTAAAAACCTCCAAAGAAGGAGACTCCACCACTCTATGTGGCAGCATATTCCACAGATGAATAGCTCTAACCATAATGAAGTTCTTCCAAATGTTCAAATGGAATCTCTTTTCCTGTAGTTTGAAACCATTGTTCTGAGTCCTAGTCTCAGAAGCCATGGAAAACAAGCCAGCCCCCTCTTTGATATGACATCCTTTCAAATGTTTAAACATGGCTATTATATCCCCTCTCCACCTCCATAAGCTGCTCTTCGTAATGCATAGGTTCCAGACCTTTAACCATCCTGGTCACCCTCCTCTGGACCTGCTCAAGGTTGTCAACATCCTTTTTTAATTGAGGAGTGCAGAACTGTACACTGTACTCCAAGTGTGGTCTGACTAGAACAGAATAGAGTGGTACTATCCCCTCCCTTGCTCTAGAAACTATGCTTCTTTTGATGCAACCAAGAATCACATTGGCTTTCTTGTCCGCTGTATCACATTGCTGACATGTTCAATTTGTGGTCCACCAAGACTCCCTTTCACAGGTACTATTTTCCAGCCAAGTATCTCCCATCCTATATCTGTGTAATTCATTTTTTTCTGCCTAGATGCAGCAAATGATACTCATTCTATTTGCTTTGGCCCAGCACTCTAATCTGTCAAGGTCATTTTGGATTTTGGATTTTGGATTTTATCCTATCCTCCAGGGAATTAGCAACCCCTCCCAATTTGGTATCATCTACAAATTTAATCAGTCTACTCTCTATTCCTTCACCCAAGTCATTAATAAAAATGTTGAACAGCCTATCAGTAGCATTATCTATCCAACAGTCTACTACTTCTTTGCAAGTAGTATCAAAAGCCTTACTGAAATCAAGATAAACAACATCCACAGCATTCCCCTGATAAACCAGGCCTGTAACTTTTTGACTTGTTTTTAAGAAACCTGTGATGACTTCTGGTAATGACAGCATTGCTTGTTAAATAATTACAGACTGTCTGCTTAATAATTTGTTCTAGAATCTTTCCAGGAATAGATGTCAAGCTGACTGGACGCTAATTATTTGGGTCCTCTTTTTTCCCCTTTTTGAAGATGGGGACAGCATTAGCCCTCCTCCAATCAAAGTAATAGTTCTGAAATTACTTCTGCCAGTTCTTTTAATATCCTTGGGTGTAATTCATCTGGCCCCAGATACTTAAATTCATTTAGGATTTCCAGGTATTCTTGTATTACCTTCCTATCTATTCTGTGCTGCAATTTCCACCCTACCTCATTTACTCTTCAACCCAACTGAAATTTTTTTCCTTTATGGAGAAAATGGAGGCAAAGAAGGTGTTGCGTAGTTCTTCCTTGTTGCTGTCTCCTGTTAGTAATTAGTTATCTCTGCCACGCAGAGACCCCATCATTTCCTTATTTTTCCTTTTGCTGTGGACATAACTAAAGATACCCTATTTACTATCTTTAATCTCTCTGGCAAGTCTTAAGTTCATTCTGTGCTTTAGCTTTTCTTATCATCCCCTTTTTACACCTTTTACCTTTACCACCCCCTGCGAATACTGGCTGTTTATATTCCTCTTTGGTGCATTTGCCATTTTTCCATTTCCTGTACATGGGTTTTTTTATATTTAGCTGACTTGAAAGTTCTTTAGTCAACCATTGTAGTTTCCTTAGATATCTCTCATTTTTCTTCTTGTTGGAACTGTTTTAAATTGTGCCTTTAATATCTCACATTTAAGGAATTCCCATCCATCTTGGACTCCCTTCTCTTTCAGTGCCTCGGTCCATGGAATTACAGCCAATAATTCCCTAAGTTTACAAAAAAATAGCATTCATAAAGTCTAGGTTGCTTGTCTTGCTATACTTAGCTTCCCATTTCTACTGTATAATAAATTCCAAAAAAAGCATGGTCACGTCTTCCTAAAGATCCCACCTCTTTGACCCCATTTACAAGGTCCTCCCTATTGGTTAAGATCAGATCTAATATAGCTGTTCCTCTAGTCGCCTCCTCTGCCTTCTGGGCAGTAAGGAATTTATTGGACCTTGCATTCTTAGCTGAGTTAGAGTGCCAACATATATCTGGATAGTTAAAATCTTCCATTAGTACTATAGTACATCCTTCCCTTTTGACTTGTGGCCATCTGCTCACAGAAGGCATCATCCTACTCCTCTGGCTGGTTTTGGGGTCTATAATATAACCCACAGTGACATCCCTCCCATTATTCTCCCCCTTAATTCTCACCCAAATACTCTCAACCTGACTTCCCAGTTGTGTATTCTGGATTTCTTCAGCAGCATAAATGTTCTTAATATATAAAGCTACTACTTCTCCTTTTTTACTAGGCCTTTTCCTCTGAAATGGGTTATACCCTCCAATAACTGCATTCCAATCATAATTCTCATCTCACCAGGTTTCAGTCATGCCAATTATATCACATTTATTTTGCTGTATTAGGAGTATCAGCTCCTCCTGTTTGTTTCCCATGCTCTGCTCATTGGTGTAGAGACATTTAAGGCTGTGAGTCCTTCTTACAAGCCCTTTGCTTACCCTTTTTTCCTCTCAATGTTGGACTGTAATGCTCCTTCTCATGTTCCTACTGCATCATTTAGTCATTCCCCACCACTCCTTCTGGTTTCCTTCCCTTAGGAATATTTTCTCCTTCCCCCTGGGAACTAAGTTTAAAGCTCTCCTTATCAAATTTTGATAATCATCTTAATTCTAATCTTCAGATTCTGAGTTCTGCATTAAAAGTAAAGCTTAGAAGTAATGAGATGTGAGTTTACTATAACCTGTTACTTTTTGGGTAAAAAGGGTGAATTAAATTTGAAACATAATGCAATGAAGGAAGCTGAAGATACCTTTTTGGTGTAATGAACAACAATTTCTTTCTAGTTACTTTCAATTGATAATTTTTCAGGACATTTTTCCCGACACAGAATTTTTTTCACTTTCTCTGGTGTTCTCTATAAATCCTAAATTCTAGCTCCCAAAATTTAGAAGAAAAGAGGTGGCAAAGTAACAGGAGGCACAGCAAGCAGTAATCAATAACAGCTATGGTTAATGCATAATAGAAATGAATAACTTTTTAAAAATCTCAGACTGGTTGAAACAAATGTGGGCTGACTGTGAATTTCTTTGCTCTCTAAGAGTATCAACATGAGCAATGTTACATGACACGAAAGGCGCAAGAAATAGCCACACATTTTTCCAGAAAATAACAGTGAGGCAAGATATCTGATGTGGTGTCCTTTGTTGGCTTTCTTCTAGAGTCTAAGAAATCTCTGGGCTGGTGATTCTGGATGACACTAAATTATACAGGGTAGTAAAAACTGTGAGAGATTGTGAAGAGCTCCAGAGGGATCTCTTGACACTGGGGGATTGGGCAAACCACTGGCAAAAAAAAACCCCAATTACGTTTATAAACTGATGGGGTCTGAACTCTCTGCAACAAACCAGGAAAGGGACCTTGGTGTCCTGGTGGACAGCTCAATGAAGGTGTCAACCCAGTGTGCCGCAGCAGTGCAAAAAGCAAACTCAATACTAGGGATCATTAGGAAGGGGATAGAAAATAAGTCAGCAAGTGTCATTCTGGATCTTTATAAATCTATGGTGAGGCCCCATCTGGAGTATTGTGTACAGTTCTGGTCACCATACCTCCAGAAGGCTATTATGAAAATGGAAAAAATGCAGAGGAGGGCAACCAGAATGATTAGGGGACTGGAACACCTTCCATCTGTGGCTGCAACGGCTGGGACTCTTCACTCTTGAATGACAGCGCCTAAGAGGTGACCTGATTAAAGTTTACAATATCATACACTGTGTGGACAAAGTAGATAAAGAAAAACTGTTTTCCCTTTATTGCACAACACTAGAACTAAGGGGCACTCCATGAAACTTTTGGGTGCTAGATCTCAAACCAATAAGAGACAGTACTTTTTCACCCAGAGGATCACTGGTCTGTGGAACTCCCTGCCAGAAGAAGTGGTGACAGCTGTCAGCCTTGACAGCTTTAAGAAAGGATTGAACAAGTTCATGGAGAACAAGGGTATCAATGAATAATATATCCTTAGGGATGCCTAAAGACAACCTCTGGGCTAGAGAGATAGGCAGGATATCTTTCAATGCCATTTGCAGGGAATCATAAGTAAGTGAAGACATCTGCTTGGGAATACCCTGAAGCAAATGCTGAGCCACTGTGTGAGACAGAATGCTGGACTGGATGGACTGTGGCCTGTTCCAGCAAGGCTGTTCTTATGCTCTTATGGATTCCAAAAATACATTTTTCCTGAAGCTTTGAGCATTTCTTCTGTGGAATATAGTTGCTTCCATATTGGTCACCAAAGCCTGATGCCTCTCTGGGTTCCATACTGTCTGCCTCTCATTGGTGGCATTTTTCTTTCTGTATCTGGGGCTGTGCTTATTTCCACAGTGAGAGAAGTCACTTACAAGCAGGCTTTGAGAAAATGTCGTGTCAGGGCTTTGCACCAGGGTTAAAAAATGAAAATAAAAACTGGGTGTGATCCGTGAATCTGTCAAAAGCCACTTAGTTTCTTTATCGGGCCTTGAGAATCCAGAGTTGTGCTGAAGCGGTCCTGAAGCTGTCCTCCCTTGGCGGTCATAGAGACAGGGTTGTAAAGGGTTCTAAAGGCCACCTATTTCCATGTGTGGCTCCGTGGAAGACAATGGACAAGGCAAGTTACGCACTCGAGAGGGCTGCCTGTCCAGTTTCTCCATAAATATTACAATATTGTTGTTTCTAAGAAAAACAACTACAGCTGCTTTAATAACTACAGCAGCACTACTAGCTTAATATAACACTACCCTAAACCACAATGCCTTGAGCCGTAAAAGAGCCATTCCTATAGCAGCCTTTGTATTGCCGCATCTCAGAGTGTAAGGTAGTTCTCCCAACCCTTGCCCTGCCCTACTCCTGTGACGTCACGTGGCCAGCCTCCCAGTCTCAGCTTTCGCCACGAAATCTCTAGGAGTGGGCTTCTGCCATGCTGACCTGCAAAAGCCCTTCCCTGCTTGTGAAATACCTGAAGGGATATCAGTCTGGCTCCATCAGATATGTTTTGAGATCTTCCATTCCTAGCAGGTGTTAAATCTTTAATTTGTTGCTTGTATTAACTTTTTACTTATTGCTGGCTTTCAAATGTCTCAATCTTTTTTTGCATTGTAGTATTGGAATCAGCTGTTTTATTGTTGTCACTGTTGCTTCTCCATTGGGGGGTTATTCTGTTTAAAATAATGGAAGACTACCCCAAAGAGCATTTGCCAGTGGGGTGACAGACATATCCGTTTTATGAATAAATAAATAAATATAACCTCAGCAACGAGGAATGTGTATCTGAGAATGTGAGTGTGAGAATGAGCGAGTGACCAGGCCCCCATGGGTTGGTGTGCAGAAGACTGTAGGAAAGACCCGTATCTCTAATGCAACCATTTGATAACGCTTTGTACAGGCTTGACTCCATCTGACCGAATCCTGGGGTCTCTAATTTGACAAGGGACTCAGAGCTCTCTGCTAGAATGCTCTCGTGCTCTCTTCTGAACTACAGGAGAGAATTCTATGTACTTCAACCCCTAACGACAAATCCCCAGATTCCTTAGGATGGAGTCATGACATTTAAAGTACTGTTGAAATGATATAACGGTATAGTCTAGACACAGTAATAATTTGGAAGAAATTCTTCCCTGGCATGTTGAGAAGTATGGCTGGTTAAGTCACGGACGCCGAGGGATCGGCCCTTACCTGGGCTTTGCATTTGACGGGGAAGGGGGGGCATGAGGTACTAAGGGACAGAGCTGCTTCCTCTGGTCTTTTTTCCCTAATGCTATGGTTCTGCTTCTCTAGGAGGGTCCCTACCGTACTCGGAAGGGGGGGCAGGGAGAGGAGCCAGTGAGGTGCACCAGACATCGAAAGGTCAGTGTAATGCTTCCGGGCTACGTTTCAAGTGCTTGTGTTAACATTTAAGCCCTTAACAGTTCAAGCCATTGCCACCTCTGAGTGCCTCTCCCTCAAAACATCTACTCGGATCTCATACACTGGGATTTTGTGGGTGGTGACCCCGAGAGAGACCCAAAAATCTGCCACTCGAAACTGGGCCTTCTCAGTGGTTGCTTTGTAACTCATTTTCACCTGAGGTATGGTTCGTCCCGTCCCTCCTTGGCTTCAGGAGACGTGTTAAGGCTTTTCTCACAAGCCTTCCATGGGAATTCCCCAGAATAATATTGCCGATCAATGGAGCCCCCCAATTATGTACTTGCCTTGTTTTACTGCCTTTAGTATATATATTTAAACATTTTCTAGTTTATAACCTTTACTAAGTATTTTTCTATGTTACTGTTTGTCAGCCTGAGTTCCTCTTTTTTCCTGCCTCTATTTCATGTGAGGCTCAAGATTAGAGTAAGGTAAAAGGTAAAGGTCTCCCCCCCCCCGCACATGCGTGCTAGTCGTGTCTGACTCTAGGGGCAGTGTTCATCTCCATTTCCAAGCCAAAGAGCCAGTGTTGTGCAAGTCCGTGGTCATGTGGCCGGCATGGCTACATGGAACACTGTTTACCTTGCCACTTTTTAATTTTTTTTATGGTGGTACTGATTTATCTACTTGCATTTACATGCTTTTGAACTGCTAGGTTGGCAGAAGCAGGGGTTAACAGCGGGAGCTCGCTCCGCCGCGTGGCACCTGGGATTTGAACCACTGAGCTACCGTCTTTACAGCCAGCCATTTCAGTGCTCTAGTCCACTGAGCCCCCACGCTCCTCAAGACCAGAGTACCTACAGCTAAATTGTATCTACAACTAAAATGGAAGCTGCAAACCTGGTGAAAATGTGAAATAGGAAATTTTATCCCCTTAGCTTTGGTTGGTAGGTTATGTGATCAGGTGTCTGCACTCTGTAGCTTTTGAAGAGTGAAATGGACATAACCGGAAGATGTAACATGGGAGAAAAGGGTGGTGGGCGGCTTATTTTCTCTAAAGCATTTATGAAGGTGTCACTACAAATGTGATAGTTGCCCAGGGATGAAAAGTCGAGTCAACAGTCTGCATATGCCCACAGTAGCCTGAGAGTTAAACCACACTCTGTGTTAATGCATGGTTTTTTAATATCAAAAGTTAGCATAGAAAGGTCTGCTTCATAGTGGGCTTCTATTTTCTTATTTGTAAGTGAAAAGCATATTATTATTATTTATTATTTATTTGTTTCATTTTATACTGCCCATCTTCCAAATGGAACTCTGGGCGGTTCACAGCAAGTTAAAAACAACAATGTAAACAAAAAGGGGCAAAACTCTCAGCAAGATGCATCTGGGGGCGGGAGGAAAAAATAAATTAAATTAAAGGTCGCCATATGCCTCCCTGGAGAGCAAGGTTTTCAAAGCCTTCTTGAAGGCAGGCAGGGATTGTGCAAGGCGCAGCTCACTCGGTAGATGGTTCTACAACAAGGGGCCCACAACAGAGAAGGCGCGGTTGCGCATGACTGACTTCCGCGCCTCCCTAGGAGTGGCCACCCTGAGTGAGCGCGCCTGCGACATACGAGTGGGCCTGTCCTCAGCTGACCTCCGGGAAATACGCTCTGACAGGTATTCAGGACCCAAGACGTGGAGGAATTTGTAAACCAAAACCAAGACCTTGAACCTTATCCGGAGAGCCATGGGCAGCCAATGGAGGCGTGCCAGAACTGGGGTGATGTGATCGTATCTGCGAGCACCCACCACCAGTCTGGCCACTGCACTCTGCACCCGTTGGAGTCTCTGGACAAGGGTCAAGGGCAACCCCACGTAAAGCGTGTTGCAGTAATCGATCCTCGAGATTACGAGGGCCTGCACAACTGTCCTCAGGGAGGACTCGTCAAGGTACGGACGGATCTGGGTGATCCTGAGGAGGTGGAAAAAAAGCGGCCCTGGAGACTGTCATCACCTGGGCTTCCAGGGAGAGGGCTGAATCCAAGACCACACCCAGATTCCTGGCCCTGTCTGTAGGCTGGAGGGAAACTCCCCCCAGAGTAGGGAGGGGGCCATTGTACCTGGACGAGGGCGCCCCGAAGAAGAGAACCTCGGTCTTCTCCGGGTACAGTTTGAGCCTGTTGGTCCTGGTCCATTCCAAGACCGCCTCCAGGCATAGGTCAAGGGACCGTACTGCCTCTACTGCAGAAGTAGAAAAGGAGGGATAGAGCTGCGTGTCACCAGCGTACTGATGACAGCAAACTCTAAATCTCCTGATGACCTCCGCCAGCAGCCTCATATAAACATTGAACAGCATAGGGGAGATTGCCGACCCCTGGGGCACCCCACAAGGGAGCGTCCAAGGAGCCAACAACTCGTCCCCCAGCTGAACCTACTGGGACCGGCCGTCGAGGAAGAAACAGAGCCAGCAGAGTGCTGAACCCCCAATTCCTGCCTCGGTGAGCCAATCCAGCAGGTTACCGTGGTCGACGGTATCAAAGGCCACTGACAGATCAAGGAGGACCAACAGGGAGGAACACCCCCTGTTGGCCTCCCTGAGGAGGTCATCCTCCAGAGCGACCAGGGCAGTCTTGGTCTCCCAAAGTGGCCTGAACCCGGACTGGAAGGAGTCCAGGATATGATTATCCTCCAGGTACGACTGAATCCGGACAGCAGCCACCCTCTCAACTACCTTGCCCAGGAAGGGAACAATGGCAATCGGGAGATAGCTGGCCAAATTGTCCGATGCCAAGCCGGGCTTCTTTAAGGTGGGTTTCACCACTGTCTCCTTCAAGTGGGAAGGAAAAATTCCTTCCCTGAAGGAAGCGGTGGCAATGGAAGAAGCCCACTCCAGCATGCTCCCTCCGGCGGATTTAATAAGCCAAGCTGGGCAAGGGTCGAAAGGGGAAGCCGCCGGCCGGCTATAAGCCATAGCCCTGGAGGCCTCCGCTGACAGCACAGGCCCAAACTCAACCAGATGAGGAGAACGAGGGGGTGAGGCCCCCGGGATAATGGAGGAGGGATTAATGCAACCGGAGTCCAGAATGGAGCGGATGGCCTCAATTTTAGATCTAAAATAGGCTGCGAATTGCTCACTAGTGAACTCACTAGGAGGAGGCCCAGGCTGACAAGGATTGGAGAGGTCCCGAACCACCGGGAACAACTCCACCTGGCGGTTCGAGGCCTCTACAATTTTCAGGGAGGCGTGAGATGTTCTAGCGTCCCTGATCGTGTGAACATAACGGCTGGTCATTTGCTTAAGCGCAGCCTCATTTATTGCCGTCCGATCCATTCTCCATCTGCACTCATGCTTCCTACGTTGTTGCTTCATCGCCCGCAACTCAACCGTGAACCACGGCGAGGAGCGAGCTCCGCAGCGGAGGAAGCGCTTGGGGGCGATCCGGTCGACTGCCCCGGTGGCACCCTCGTACCACCTCTCCACCAGGGTTTCAACCGGGCCGTCAGCCAGTCCGCCAGTAAGCTCCCCGAAGGCCTCCAAGAACCAGGTAGGGTCCAGGAGCCTTTGGGGGGCGGGCCCAAACAAGGGGCCTACGCTCCCCACGGGGTGGGGTGGCAATCGACAGGGAAAATTTTAGCAGATGGTGATCTGACCATGACACTGGTTGGGGAACAATGTCCCCAACCCTCAGATGAGAGTCTGACGACATGGAGGAAAAAAACAGGTCCACTATGGCCTGCACTATGGGTGGGGCAAACAACATGCTGAGATAGGTTCATGGAGGCTCCAGAGCGGCTCCTGAAAGTTCAGCTTCGGCATGCACGTTGAAGTCCCCAGCCACCAAAAGGCGGGGGGGACATCAACAGGGCAGCCGAGACGAACTTGGTAATCTCTGGAAAGGATTGGGCTGGGTTGTGGGGAGCACGGTACACCAGCACAATACCAAACCTATCTCGCTGACCCACTGATAAGTGAAGGCATTCTAACCCAGGACACACCAATGCCGCGGATACTGATTTTAAGCTACATGCTGTGACAGGAGTGTAAAGTTCAGCTGAATTACATTTTTGGAGGAGGGGCGTGACAAGGCGATCTCACACAGAGCATCATTCCTACTACTGTAGTTTTAACTTCTGTTCCTGCTTATTTAAAGTGGCTTCAAGGGTGCCAACTGTAAAATCTTATGTGTTGATTGAATGATTTGCTATCTATTTTATTGATAAATTTTGAATAGGTAAATTTTGTCCATTCCCGTTAATTCCACTAAGCAGCACTCCCTAATCTCATAGAATCGTGAAATCAAAGAGTTGGAAGAGACCTCAAGGGCCATCCAGTCCAACCCCCTGCCATGCAGGAACCCCCATCTCAATATTTCCGACAGATGGCCATCCAGCCTCTGCTTAAAAACCTCCAAAGAAGGAGACTCAACCACTCTCCTTTGTGGCAGCCTATTATTCCACTGCTGAACAGCTCTAACCGTCATGAAGTTCTTCCGAATGTTCAAATGGAATCTCTTTTCCTGTAGTTTGAGACCGATGCCCCGAGTCCTAGGCTCTAGTCCCAGTCCAACAGAATGCACCCACTGGCTTAATAGGAAATGTGTAAGTGTTGATTTACCTCTTAGCAATTGATTCAGTGGCTGTGAATCCTGTTGCTTAACTAGACCAGAACTTGGTTCAGTGAGGAAGTGGGGAATTTAATGCCTCTGTACGTTTCATTGATTCACACTGGCCTAATCTAGTTTCACTTACTATGCGAACCAACCGAATTTCAACTAGCGTGCCTGTTCTCTGGTTGAGCCCATTTTTAAGGACACAGCAACAGGCATGCCAGCTCATATGCAGGGACCCTCTTAGTCTAGCATCCTTTGGCTGAATATCAAATAATATCAAAACTTCCCAGCTGTAATAGAGGTACAGCAATGGAATCAATTACCTAGAGAGGTGGTGAGCGCTCCAACGCTGGAGGCATCCAAGAGAAATTTAGACAACCACCTAGCGGATATCCTATGATTTGTATTCTTGTCTTGAGCAGGGGTTAGAGTCTATGATCTTGTATTCCCCTTCCAACTTCATGCTTCTTCCCACAGTTGCTACTCTGATGGGTAGAAGAAAGAGAAAAGAAACAGAATTTCCCCTTGCTGTTCAATAATTATTATAGGTAGACTGCTCTCCTGGCTAGAGGCACTATTAGTTGTTCAGTTAAACCTGTCAATAGACTTGCCCCTATAAAGAGAGACAATGTGAGTTCAGAGCAGTAGTGGATCTCTTCCAAAACCCTGTGTCGACATACACATGAGGTGCACTTTTGGGAGATTCTTGATATTCTGAATGCCATCTGCCCTGGAAAAGCAAAGACAGCAGAAGCACCACCACCACCACCACCTTGTAGAAATGAGGAAAGATCCAGCAGTGCATAAGTTGCTTTTGAAAACCAGGCGCTCGCTGTGACACTCCCCACACCACCAACAATGGGCCTTTTCACACGACCCCTAAGATCCGCTGGCCACTTAAATTCGGACCAGAGATCTTAGGGGTTTGTCGCTGTTCCTGCGTTCCCAACCCCTCCGCACTCCTGGCTGCTGGCTGCGTGAGGGAAGGGAGAAAAAAAGGAAGAAAAGAATGCCGCTCACCTCCGTTCTGCTGTCCCGGCACTGCATTCAGATCTCTTAAAGGGGTGGGGGGCAAAAAAAGAACAAACAGAAGCAAGGAGAGCCGGGCAGTCACTACTGTTATATCCGCATCAGGAATTTTCACCTCCAGAGAGCTGGGACGCACTTAGGTGGGCGTGGTCGCACTTAATTATCTGTAAACTCCGGAGCTGGTGGGGAAACAATTTTAAGCTCCGGAGCTGGGAGCCATTTGTGGCGGAGTTTAGGGGTCGTGTACAAAGGGCCAATGTCGGAAGCTGGCTAGTGACTGTCTTGAGGCATGTCTCTCTGTGTGTTTATTTTTGCTTGGGAATCCAAAACCAAAATCAAGTGAAAAAGCCATGTAGACCTTGTACAAAACCCAAAGTGAAGGCCTGGAAATGTCTTTATTGGACCTCTAATATGGGTCATGAACTAGGATTTAGGGAACTGAGAGGGGAGTAAAACTGGTCCAAAACATCCTTTGAAAATCTCACCTGGAAAGCCCTATTGTGGTCTTTATAAGTCAGTTGCACATACATTAATGCAAAATATTAGAAACCAGGAAGTCCAGCAGAGCCTTTCCTGGGAAAGACCTCCACCGCTCGTTGCCCACCCTATTGAGTCTAAGGATTGTGGAAAAAGCTCAGGAAGCAGGGGAGCAGGCTCCCTTCAGCTGCAACCCAGTGTGAATTAATTACTAAGGCCTTTCTGAATGAAGAGGCCCATCCTTTCTGCTCTTAAAAGGAAAAACAGGGTGACTGGCCTACCTGGAGATGGCCCGTGTGCCTTCTTTTGAGGGGATCAGTTCTCCATTAGAGAGGCTGTGTGAGGAGAATTACCTTTTGAAGGTAAATAAATCCATGAAGGAAGATCAGGGATGTCACCTTTCCAAACTTACCAGCACCTGGACAACAGACTCAGGAAGTACAAAAATCACCTCATTACAATCCACCCCACTGAGACACTTTGGAGCTTATCAGTTATGGCAATGGTATATGTCAGCTCATGTCAGTTTTGATGGTGATTTGCTACAGGTTAAGAAATCAGTGGAGGCATTTGTGCTGTACAGTATTTGTTGGTGGCACTTAAGGGCCATTAAGAATACAAAAGATCTGCTCCTGATTTGTTAATATGTGGTGGTCCATCTGCCTGCATTTTTCATCTCTTTAGGAGGCTGGCTATTTATTTATTTCATATGGCATAACAGAATACAGTATTATTGTGTAAGACTACACAAAGACCTTATAAAAATAGGTATAAAATATAGAACACTAAAATAATAAATTCCAGAAGATTTTAATGTGGTACAATGTAGACTAGCCTCCCCGTGGTACACCCTGGGCAATGTGACTTGTGATAGCTAAATGCTCATTCCGGCTGCTGGACTTCGTGAGGATTTTGCAGCAACAAGAACCAGCATGAGCACCAAAAATTTCAGAACCAAATGAGGAGGACACAGGAGATGTCCTGAACATTTGACAGCTTCATGTGGAAAGTATGAGCCGGTCTAAGCTGACTATTTACTCAGCCTTATGAACAACCTTTCAGTAGATGTTGTTGTACTACTAGGTTGGCAATGGGGGCGGCGTTTTAATGAGCAGGTAAACTTCTAAAGTTAGCACTAGCAGTATTTTCTGCTGCTTGAGTGCAGACCTCTTGCCTGTAACCATGCCCAGTGCATGTGCATGCATGTCTGCAGGAGAGAGAGAGAGAGAGAGAGAGAGAGAGAGAGAGAGAGGGAGAGGGAGAGGGAGAGGGAGAGGGAGAGAGAGATGGTTAGTGCTTTGTGTATGTGCACTAGAGATGGCCACAAAACGAACAATTTTCCGTTTCCGTTTCCGTTTTTTCGTTTTGTTATGCAACGAAACGACAAACGAATGTTATCTCTAAAATGAAACGAAACGAACAGAAACGCCAGAAATTTTGTCGTCCGTTTCGTTTTCGTTACGGCAATACATTGAACTGCTTTAAAAGCTAAAAAAAAATCACAAAAAATTGAAATAAATGGTAACAAAACGGTAACAAATGAACGAAAACGAAAATGATTTTTTTGCAAAAATTCGCAAAAAACGGAAACGAACCGAAACAGACCCCCTAAACGACAAACGAAACACCATTTTTTTGATTCGTGCCCATCTCTAATGTGCACCACAACTTTTGCCTCTTGCGTCACTCCCTAGTTTTCCAAGAGGCCCCTGCCAGCCTCAGCCACAGACAGACGCCTCCCCCACCCCCACCCCGCCAGATGCATGAAGTGTGAAAATCCCATCTTTAATATTTAATTACAATGTGAGCAATTAATGTGCACTGTCCAGGGAAGGTGGGGGAAGGCTCAAAAGGATAGTTAACATTAATGATGCATTTGATACAAATAAGATACCATTAATGTACAAATGGCTGTGATTGATTTTCAAGAAGATGAACTGGAAAGGACAGCAAGGCCAGGGGGCGGCTCCTTCTTCTTTTGAGGGGGTGAGGCGTGCCTCCTTGAACTGAGGGGCAAAGGCTCCAGGTGAGATTCCAGGGAGAGGCCAAACAGTTGTTTCCACAAGGGCTGTCCAGAGAGGGTGCCCAGCTGATTTCCCCAGCAGGACCCACATTCGTTGTGGTTGTGCTGGCCCATGCACTGCGGAGTGGTGGTAAAGGTCTACTCGGAGGAATGACCTCAATCAAATCATCTAACTTCAATAGATTATAATACATTTAGTTAATTTTTGAAGGTACCACTTTTATATTTAATGGATGTCTTCTCCCATAAGTCAATGTGAACCCTGCAAGCCAAGTTATGAGAATGCAGGCCCCAGGGCAGCAGGAGACAGATTTGCCCCTCCATGGAAGGATCCTCTAATGGAACTCACTCTCCCGGGAGCTTTTGAAAGTTCCAGGGAGTCTCGTGTTTTCCATAACTCAGTGGGGCACTTTCCCCCCTGCATCCAGGAAGATAATTCTGTCTTCTAATAAATACATTGGGGCGTGCATTCCCATGATTTGGCTTGAGACATTCCTGCCAAATAATAGGGTGAAAGCCCATTGAATGCAAGCAGATAATGGCTAGTACATAGAATCATAGAGTTGGAAGAGACCTCAAGGGCCATCCAGTCCAACCCCCTGCCATGAAGGAATCCCCATCAAGGTACTTTCCCCGACAGATGGCCATCCAGCCTCTGCTTAAAAACCTCCAAAGAAGGATGCTTCAAAGAAATGTCCAATCCTTTCTTAAAGCTGTCAAGGCTGACAGCTGTCACCACTTTTTCTGGCAGGGAGTTTCACAGACCTGTGATCCTCTGGGTGAAAAACTACTTTTTAGGGAAATAAAACTATGATTGAGCTCTGTTAAGGTTTTGATACTTTTTGATACTTTTTTGAATTCTTAGTTTTGAATTTTAAGAATAGAGAATAAAATATAACTTTTGAAAAGTAACGTGGCCTCTTGTTTTGAAAAGAACCCAAGAGTAAATCAGAAGGTGAAGATGTTTTGGAGTATTTTGCCTCAGAGAAAAGGAATTCTCTTTACTTTTGAACTCTGCCAGTGCAACCCCTTTTGATTTACTGTGCACCACCCAGACTCTGAGATCACTTTCACACGTATTATTCTCCAGCCAGGTGTCTCCCATCCTGTATCTGTGCAATTCAGAACCTAGATGCAGAACCCTACATTTCTCTCTGTTGAAACTCATTCTGTTAGCTTTGGCTAGGGCAGTGGTGGTGAATCTTTGGCACTCCCTTTTCATTGCCAGTTGAGGCTTGGAATTCTGGGAGTTGTGGTCCAAAATATCACCACCACTGGTCTAGAGCAGGCCTGTCCAACTTTGAACAGGCCAAGGTCTACTTTTCCTGGCCCCAAGTGCTTGAGGGCTACTACACTAATACCTCTTCTTACAAATTTTATCCATTCCAAGCACACACTCGTAAGTAAAAAAAAAATGCAAGTAGAGGAGTGGTTTCCCATAGGAATGCATTGAAATCCGTTCCCTTAATTAATTGGTTTCCAATGCATTCCTATGGGAAGGCTGACCATGCACCCGCTTCCCTTGCACCCGCTTGATTATCTGGCCACTGGGGGCTAGCAGGGGACCACGCCATGGCCCTTGAACTGCCCCGCTCGGCTGAGACAGTGGGCTGGCAGACCCAGAACTTTGCTGGGGCAGTGGTGGTCCTTGGGATGGGGGAGGGAGGGGCGGAAAACTTAATCCCTTACTTTTTTGTTGGTGGCCGGCGGGCTACTTTTGAACCCTTCATGGGCTACCAGTAGCCTGCGGTCTACCTGTTTCGCAGGCCTACTCTAGAGAATTAGCAACCCCCCCCCCCCCAATTTGCTAACACTGCTGTGGGATAGCCTGCTTTCTGTTCATTTGTACCCAAAGCAAGGATTTCAATGTCTAGTTGAATGAGAATGGTGTGTATTCTGGGAATGAGGATGAATTTATGCTGTAGGAAAGGTCTCCCTTGGTGGCATGGAAAAGGAAGGAGAGGGAGCAAGTGCTGGCCTTTGAAATAGCCTGTATCGTCTCCCAGCCAGGCAGACCCATGTAAAAAAGGAAGAAAGGGGGCAGGGGGGGCTGGTGGAGGCAACAGCCACAGCACAGGCATCTTCCTTTTGCCCCCCCGCCCCACCCCCGGCAGCCATTTCCCCTTTCTCTCCCCTCCCCAACTCCAGCTTTCTCTCCAAATTTGCAGAAAGAGGATATGAATGTCAGTGGATCAGGCTGCCAGCTGGTTGCTATGCCGACCGTGCACTGGGATGCAGGCGTGCAGGGAGGGGGTTCCCCAGGGAAAGAAGAAGAGGATTAATTGTCCCAAGAAGTCTCTTGAGTTGATGAGCTAATGACAGGAGCTGGCTGTACATTGGAGGGGCAGTTTTATCCTTGGACTTGACACCAAGCAGCTCCTGATGCAAGGTTGCAATTGTGTGGCTGCTGCCGCTGCTGCTGTCGAGGATATTTGGCAAAGGATATATTTATTATTTTATTTATTTCTGAGTATCTTTACCCCACTTTTGGTAGGCTTGCCAAGTACAGGCAGTTGTGCATGCCTGTGCTGTATGCAGGAAACGGAGCAACATGAAATACTCTTGGAAAAGTGGGTTTCTGGTGATGAGTTGTCTGACTTTCCTGGTGCCAGCCGTGCCCACTACTTGTGCAGGTTATCTGGTGCTTGTTATTTATTTATTTATTTATTTATTTATTTATTTATTTATTTATTTATTTATTATACCACCCGTCTTCCCTGGGAACTCCGGGTGGTTAACAATAAGGGTTGAAACAACCAAATAAAACACAATGTGCAGTCTGTGGAATTTTGAAGGAGCCACAGGTGGGGCTCTTGCCATTCCAGGTCCCAAGTTTCAAGCAATCAAGTCCTCAAGCCAACAAGTCCTCAAGCCAAGCTATATCACAGCGATAAGGGAGGCCAGAACATCTTTCACCTCCCTGAGAATTGCTGAGGCCTCGAAATGGAGCTCTTCCGGGTGGTTCGGGACCTCAGCAATCCTAGTCTGGCTAGGACTGAGTTCAGTAGTGAGCAATTCGCAGCCTTTTTCGAACTAAAATTGAGGCCATCCGTGCTGGTTTTGACTCCGGTTGCAGTGGTCCCGCCCCTTCATCCCCAGTTGCTGGTCCTTCGGCCGGTTGGATGCGCTTGGGCCTGTTTCTGCTGTCGAGGCCCCGTCTACGCATTGCCGGCCTGCCTCCACCCCTTTCGACCCTTGCCCTGCCTGGCTAATTAGAGCTGCCAGAGGGACCATGGCCGAATGGGCTTCTGCCATTGCCACCGCCTCCTTCAGCGAGGGGGTTTTCCCCTCTCGTCTGAAGGAGACGGTGGTAAAGCCCATTCTGAAAAAACCTGGCCTCGCGGTGGACGATTTATCAAACTATCGCCCAATCACCAATGTCCCGTTCATGGGCAAGGTGATCGAGAGGGTGGCGGCGGTCCGACTGTTGTCATACCTGGAGGATCGGCAGTGCCTCGATCCTTGCCAGTCCGGGTTCAGGCCCCGCCCCGGGTAAACAGCTTTGGTCGCCCAGCAAGATGACCTTCTCCGGGCGGCCGACAGGGGGTGCTCTACCCTGTTGGTCCTCCTGGATCTGTCAGCGGCCTTTGATACCGTCGACCACGGTATCCTGTTGGACCGGCTCTCTGAGGTCGGAATCGGAGGCACTGCTCGCAGTTGGCTCCGTTCCTTCCTGGAGGGCCGGCCACAGTAAATATGGGGGAATTGGATCCTCCCTTGTGGGGTTCCAAGGGGTCATCTCTGTCCCCCATGCTGCTGTTTAACAAATGGCGGGGTCATCAGGAGTTTTGGAGTCTGCTGTCAAGTACGCTGATGACATAATCTCTCCTTTACCACCTCTGCTGTGGAAGCTGTGAGGATCCTTGACGGGTGCCTGGAGGCCGTACTGGCTTGGACCGGGCAAACAGGCTTAAGCTCAACCCCGAGAAGACGGAGGTCATTTTCTTCGGGAGCTCGCCGTCGGGGTACGGTGGCCCCCTCCCCTGTCTGGGGGGAGTTTCCCTCCAGCTCGCGGAGAGGGTGCGGAATCTGGGTGTGCTCCTGGACCCGGCACTTGCCATGGAGTCTCAGGTGGCGTCGGTGACCAGGTCCGCCTATTACCATCTCCGTATCGCCCAGATCCGCCCGTACCTCGATGAACTCCTTGAGAACAGTGGTCCAAGCTCTGGTGATCTCGAGGCTGGACTACTGTAACGCCCTCTACATGGGGTTGCCCTTGAATCTTCTCCGGCGCCTGCAGCGGGTACAGAACACAGCGGCCAGGCTGGTGGCTGGTGTGTGTCGCTATGACCACATCACCCCAGTCCTGGTCCGTCTGCACTGGTTGCCCGTTGCGGCCCGGATTAGATTCAAGGTCCTGGTTTTAGTCTATAAAACCCTCCATGGCTTGGGACCGGGCTACCTGGCAGAGCATATCGCTCAGCGGTCAACCTCGGCCCGTTCCGTTTGGCAGGCGCGAGCGCACTTGCTCCGGGTCGCCACTCCTCGGGAAGCCCGCAGGACGAGTACTCAGACCCAGGCTTTCTCTGTGGCGGCCCCCAGCCTCTGGAATTCCATCCCCAGTGAAGTGCGCTCTGCAGAGTCCCTGCTGGCCTTCCGAAAGGCGCTAAAAACCCATCTTTTTCAGGAGGCCTTTGGCGATGCTTAATCTGGCTTTTCTGCTCCCTTTTTCCCGCCATCGTAACCTGTTTTTATCTTCCATGCTTAGTTTGAGGTGCCATTTGGTTTTAACTTTGTATAGGGTGATTTATTTGTTTTGTTTTATCAGTCATTGTAATCTCTGTTGGCTACTGCAGCCTCGTGTAAGCCGCTTAGAGTACATAGTAGATAAGCGGGGTATAAATTCAACAAATAAATAAATAATAATAAATAAATAACAGAAATGTTTTTTCCTACTCTAGAAGGACTCAGAGAGCAGCAGTTTTTGGACTGTAGTGGTGAGGCCTGCAGGCTGCCTAAGTCCACTATAAAGCAAAGACACAAGAACGAGAACTATACCAAGGGTACTAAAGTTGTTTTATATTGTTGTTGTTGTTGTTTTATATTGTTTTGCTAGCTGAATTGTTCAGCCCTTGTAAGCCGCCCAGAGTTCCCATGGGAAGATGGGCGGGGTAGAAATTTAATAAATAAATAAATAAATAAATATTAAACAAAAACAAAACAAAAACCACAACCCTAACTCTGTTCCTGTTGCTCTAAAAGTGAACCATATGCAGTGCAACAATGAAAGTGCTGATCTAGGACTCAGGAGACCCGGGTACAAATTCTTACTCAGCCATGAAACACATCTGAGTGGCCTTGGTTCAGTCATAAGAACTTAAGAACTTAAGAAGAGCCCTGCTGGCTCAGGCCAACGGCCCATCTAGTCCAGCTTCCTGTATCACACAGTGGCCCCACCAGATGCATTTGGGAGCACATGAGACTAGATATCTGTCTCCTGATAGCACTCCCCTGCATCTGGCCCTTGAAGTACCCAAGTTTTAAGCCTGGAGATTACACATCTCCCTCATGGTTTGTAACCTGTGATGGACTTTTCCTACAGGAATCTGTCCAATCCCCTTTTGAAGGCATCCAGGCCAGATGCCATCACCACATTGTGTGGCAGGGAGTTCCAGAGACTAACAATGCGCTGGGTGAAAAAAATATTTTCCTTTGTCTGTTCTTACTCTCCCAGCCCACAATTTGAGTGTATGTCCCCTAGTTCTGGTATTCTGTGAGAGGGAGAAGAGCTTCCCTCTATCCACTTTACTCGTGCCCTGCATTATTTTGTACGTCTCAGTCATATCCCCCCTCAGGTGCCTTTTTTCCAGACTAAAGAGCCCCAAATGTTTTAGCCTTTCCTCATAAGGGAGGTGCCCCAGCCCAGTAATCATTTTAGTCGCTCTGTTCTGCACCTTTTCCAGTTCCACTATGTCTTTCTTGAGATGCGGTGACCAGAATTGTGCACAATACTCCAGGTGCGGCCTTACTATTGTTTTGTATAATGGCATTATAATGTTGGCTGTTTTATTTTCAGTCCCATTTTGATAATACCTAGCATGGAATTGGCCTTCTTCACTGCTGCCACACATTGGGTAGACACCTTCATGGAGCTGTCCACCAACACACCAAGATCTCTTTCTTGATCCGTCACGGATAACTCAGAGCTCATGAGTTGATAGATAAAGTTTTGATTTTTTTGCCCCAATATGCATTACTTTATGTTTGGCTACATTAAAACGCATTTGCCATTTTGCAGCCCATTCTCCCAGTTTGGAGAGATCCTTCTGAAGCTCTTCACAATCTTCTCTGGTTTTTACCACACAGAAAAGTTTTGTGTCATCTGCAAACTTGGCCACCTCACTGTTTATCCCTGTTTCCAGGTCATTTATGAACAGATTGAAAAGCACTGGTCCCAGGACAGAGCCCTGGGACACACCGCTTTTCACCTCTCTCCATTGTGAAAATTTCCCATTGACACCTGCTCTTTGTTTCCTGGATCTCAACCAGTTCTCAATCCATAAGAGGACCTTCCCTCTTATCCCCTGACTGTGCAGTTTTCTCAGCAGCCTTTGGTGAGGGATTGTCATACCCTCTTAGATAGAATCATAGAATCATACAGTTGGAAGAGACCTCAAGCGCCATCAAGTCCAACCCCCTGCCATGCAGGAACCCCCATCACAGTATTTTTGACGGATGGCCATCCAGCCTCTGTTTAAAAACCTCCCAAGAAGGAGACTCCACCACTTTCCGTGGCAGCATATTCCACTGCCGAATAGCTCTAACTGTCAGGAAGTTCGTCCTAACGTTCTAATGGAATCTCTTTTCCTGTAGTTTGAAACCATTGCCCCGAGTCCTAGTTTCTGAAGCCATGGAAAACAAACCTGTTTCCTCTTCAATATGACATCTTTTCAATCATTTAAACATAGCTATCATATCCCCCCTCAGCCTTCTTTTAGAGAGGCTAAACATTCCCAGTTCCCTAAGCCGTTCCTCATAAGACATTTCCTCCAGTCCTTCAACCATCCTGGTTGCCCTCCTCTGTACCCGCTTGAGGTTGTCAACATCCTTTTTAAAATGAGGCGCACAGAACTGGACACAGTACTCCAGGTGGGAAGGCAAGGTGGGCTGGAAGTGTGTTCAAAGGGGTTATTTTTAAATGGGAGCTTTTAAGAGAAAAGCGGGCTTTAAAAAATTGATGAGGCATGCAGAGAATGCTTGAAGGAGAAAGCCAGATTAGAGAAGAGCAGCTGCCTTGGGTCTGACCCTAAGCAAAATTGGGCCTAGGATCTCGATTACACCATGGGGAGTGGGGACCAGGCCATCCCAGCCAGGGCTGCTCTGGCAAGGGGGGGTGTCACAAAGCTGCAGAGTGCAAAAGGTCAAAACTCAATGATTCCCCCCCAGCCACAAGGAACAGTGATCAGTTCACACCATAGAACAGCTAACGACACCCATCAACTGTTGCTACTCCTGATTGCACTGAAACTTCTTATACTTAAGATGTGGTGATGGCATTTAGCCTGGATTCCTTCAAAAGGGGATTGGACAGGTTGCTGGAGGAGAAGTCCATCACAGGTTACAAACCATGATGGAGATGTATAATCTCCAGGCTTAAAACCGGGGTACCTCAAGGACCAGATGCAGGGGAGTGGTATAAAGAGACAGATATCTAGTCTCACGTGCTCCCAGACACATCTGGTGGGGCCACTCTGAGATACAGGATGTTGGACTAGATGGGCCTTTGGCCTGATCCAGCATGGCTGTTCTTATGTTCTTATGTTCTTCTGTTATCACACAATATAATGACTAACACCTATTCTCCTGCATAGGACAAATTTCCTCTTTCCCACAATTTAAAAAAACCCCGTCTCGCTCACTCTGTACCACAGAGCACAGAGACAACTCCTAGTTCCCTGAGCTCCTTGCCCTCTGAAGATGCTGGCCACAGAGTCTGGTGAAACATCAGGAAGAAAAACTTCCAGAACACGGCCAAACAGCCTGAAAAATTCACAACAACTATCAGATCCTGGCCGTGAAAGCCTTCGAGAATACATTCCTGGATCCTCCTTCGCCATTTGTCCTTTTTCTGGGCACCTCTTCCCTCACCCTCTTCAGACCACCCCAGAAGTCTCTACACAAAAAGCTGCAGATCTTATTATGATTTCATTCTATGTTGCACTTAGCCAAAGGCCACTCCACTTTAGAAGATGGTATGACAAAACCCATCTAAAAAAAAGGTATCAAAAATAGCACTCTACTTTGGAATCCCTTTGGAACTGCCTGTTGTAGCAGGTGCATAGCCGTCTTGGCCCTTTGTGATGCAGCTAACGATCCTCAAAATTAGCCATTAAGACTTTTCAAAATTACTAATAAAGTAAGGAAGCGAATTCTTGGTGGACAACAGATCCTCTTCAGTCAGGGTTGAATGAGGATGTTTGCATCAAAATGTATCAGGGTGCAACCAGATAATAATAATAATAACTTTATTTTTATGCCACCTTTCTCCCCAAAGGAACCCAAGGCGGCTTACAACAAATTAAAAAAATACAATAAAAGCAATACAATGTAAAAAACAATACATATAAAATACTATAAAAATACTATACAATATAATACAATAAAAAACAAGATTAAAAACAATAGCTGCAGCAGAGTTTTAAAAGCTCCCCAGCCAATAAGACTAAAAAAGTAAGATGTTATAAAATTTGTAAAGGCTGGAGGCTCAGAAGGCTTGCCTAAATAAGTAAGTCTTAAGGCCTTGCTTGAATATTTCAAGGGAGGAGGCAGTTCTTAACTCAAAGGGGAGGGAATTCCATAGTATCGGTGCCACTACTGAGAAGGCCCTGTTTCTTGCCGCCGCCCCTCGCACTTCCTTGGGTGGCGGTACTCGTAGAAGGGCCTTCTCTGATGACCGAAGGGGGCGGACCGGATTGTATGGAAGTAGGCGGTCTCTTAGATAACCTGGTGCTGAACTGTATAGGGCTTCAAAGGTCATAACAAGCACCTTGAATTGGGCCCAGAAACGAATGGGCAGCCAATGTAGTCCCTGGAGAAGCGGCCCAACAGAGTTGTACCGCCGAGCTCCAGCAACCACCCGGGCTGCCACATTCTGTACCAGTTGTAGTTTCCGAACCGTCTTCAAGGGCAGCCCCACATAGAGCATGCTACAATAATCTAATCTTGATGTCACCATGGCATGGATCACCGTAGCCAGGTCTGCATGATCCAAGTACGGCCGCAGCTAGCGCACCAGCCGAAGCTGGGCAAAGGCCCCACTGGCCACAGCTGCTACCTGGGAGTCCAGGAGCAGCTCTGAATCCAGGAGGACCCCCAACCTGCAGACCTGCTCCTTCAGAGGGAGTGCAACCCCGTTCAGAGGAGGACGATATTCCAGCACCTGCATCGAAGATTTCCGAACCAGGAGAACCTGTGTCTTGTCCGGATTTAAGATGAGAAAATAGCTTGCATTCTGGGCTGTTTTGGGCACAGTCCGTGACCCTGCTCTTTGCCCAAAGCAAGGTCCCATGGTATGGCTGCACTTTTTAAGGGCCTGGCAGAAGTGATTCCTATACAGATGGTAGAATTGCTTCAAGGCAGCTCACTCCCAGTAAAGTAACCCCCGCAGCACGATCAAACAAATTCCTTTCTCACCCTCTGTTCCCACCTTGCCTTTTTCATAGATAGCGGTGGGTGAGTGGGTAGGGAGATGGCATCTGCAACATAAGTTGGGTTTTTCTGTTAGCCCTGCAGTCTGTGATTTTGAGAACATTTGTCCCTACATTGTTCTCTCCTTCTATTCCTTAAGGCTAGCATCCATCTGGGAGCGCAGAGCATTTCCCATGGTTGACTGTCTTCATTCTACCCTCCAACAAGGTTTCCGTTTAACTCAAAGGCATACTTACTTGGTGAAAGTAAAGTAAATTGTCAGTTTGCTCCATTTCATTTGCTGGGGAGGGGAGGGGGACAGGCCAGGGCAGGCCAGGCTCCGTGTTCTTTTAGCTACTTCAGTTACTTCACATCCGTTTTGTATCTGTAAGTGTTGTGCTTCAGACCATTACAAAACAAAATCTTACTTCACGTCCGTTGCGCAACAGCTGAAATTTATCTCGACCACGCCCCCGGAGCGGGATCAGAGCATGACAATACTGTACCTGGTGCTGGGTTGGGTATTCTCTTGTCACGGTTTGTTCCCGATTCCTGTTCCAAGACAAGGGACCGTGTGGTAACAACTGTCACACAACAACCAGTGTCCACCTAGTGGTCAGCGACTGAAGCTGCTTCCTATGGGAAACACCATGCAGTGCAAGTGTTTATTAAAGAAAGTACTGAAAATTCTGTAGCACTGAGGTGTAAATCCTGGAAGACCAGTAAATCGAAATATCGAAAAAGTTTTATTTACAATATTTAAAAAGGGGTAAAGAAAGCAAGACAAATTCCGGATTTGTCACGGAACAAGGCCGTGAAGTAACAGTTGTCACGAGGCAAGTAATCATGACTGTGAGAAAATGGAAACAAGGACTAAACAGGGACAAAACCCCAACGCTTTCACGGTGCAAAACTAATCATGGAACAAGGAAGGATATGAAGTAACCGCCCAAGTGGACTTGGGATTCCCCCTGGATATGAGGAGACTTCATGCCCCTGGGAGGCCCCTGCCTCCCCTTGATGCTGTGGGGAGCAGCACCTATGCATCACCACCACCAGGAGAAATGGATCTCTTACAGAAAAGGACCAAAGGTGACTCATATTCAGATACCATCTGCACATGCTGTTTTTCGGGTATGGATGTAAGTTTAGAAATAACTGCAGCCATTTGAATGAAGACACTCACATCCCCACATTGCAGTGCTCTCCTCATCTGCCCTGTGGTGGATTACGGGTTGCTCCATCACCCTCCCCTCTGACCCACCCATTCAGAAGTGACCTAAGTTAGGAAGGAAGATTATTTTGATGTCTCCTTATCTCCCCCACACGAGACACGCAACGTGGGGGCAGGGGAGCAGACTTATGCCTCTGATCTCCCTGACTTGACGCACCAGATTTGTGGGCCTGCCTTTGCGCTCCCTGTCACCCTGCTGGAGAGTGGCAGGTAAAGAGCTGCTTTGGCCAGGAGATGGGTGATGTTAGGCTTGCGACTGCAGGAATGATTGGGCATGTTTAGCTGAGAGAAAGGAAGTCTGAGGGGGCAATATGACAGCACTTGTCAAATATTTGAAGGCCTGTCATACAGAAGAGGTGCAAGATCTCAAGAATCCCAGAGTGCTGGACGCCCAACAAGGGGCCCAAGTTAAAACAACCCAGCTTTTGAAAAACTTCTTAACTGTTAGAGCAGTACGGCAAAGGAACCAATGACCTCGAGAGGTGGTGAGTGGTCCAGCACTGGAGGCATTCAAGAGAAATTTGGACAGCCACCTGGCAGATCTCCCTTGATTTGTATTCCTGCATGGAGCAGGGTGGTGGTGGTGGTGGTGGTGGTGGTGGTGGACTTGATGGCCTTGTAGGACCCTCCCAACTCCCCTCTCCTATGACTCTCTGTAGTCCAACACACTGAACAGGTGCCAGGTTGGCGCAATCTAGTATGCTGGTTGTGTGTGTATTATATCCTTGTGCTGCTACATTCCTCCCTCTTCTGCATTCCAGCCAATGAAGCCTTGGGAAGCAAAGTGTATTTTGGTTATCTTTTATTATATAGTTACAGAGAGAGAGAGAGAGAGAGCGTGCCAGGGGAGATAATGTTGTTTTCACTAGCAGCTTCTAGTTTCCTGTAACCGGCTGTGTGGCTCCAGAGGCAGCAAGAGAAGCTGCATTACCTACACCAGGGGGCAAAATGCAGCCCCCCAGGTCCTGAATCAAATTGGTTTTGTGAGCAAGCAAGCCTCCGCAGCTGCTTTTGGACTGTGATCCGGGCCCCAGTGGTGTCTGGGTGGTGGTGAACCGGCCCGCTGGTTGAAAACTTTGAGGATCCCTGACCTACACAGTGGGCAAAACCAGGCAAAGGTTTGCATTGAATGTGTGTAGGTCTGTAGAGGCAAATGTGGAATTGATTACTTCAGTAGTCACTTGGAAAACTGGAAAACCTCCCATGGAATGTATTCGGCACTTATTTAGGCTTAATAATTTCCCATGAAGAGCCAAAGTAGCAGATAGTGAGTTGGACTGTCATTCAAGAGACCTGGGTTCAAATCCCCACTCAGCCATGGAAACTCAGTGAGGGCACACAGCAGTGTCAGACTATTCCTTCTGGAACACCTCACATACTTTGGAAACCTTGTTAGGATTTCAGTAAAGTGGAATCAACTTCAAAACATGTTTGAAAACTATAATTTCCCAGATTCTTTTTGGGTTTAAATCTGGTTATATTGGAGTTGTTAATCACTTTTATTTATATTTTATTATCCATGGATAGAAGTATTTTTACCTTCTCTGTATCCGTGCAATGCAGGGGTAATCAATAAAATGCAATTTTAAAAAGAGTACATTTATTTTAAATTAAAGGGCTCTAACAATGATCCATATATTTAAATGCAAAAAATATTAAAAGAAAAACACTTGGAACAACATAATTAAAATAACCAGTCTGACAAATTGGACAGAAAGTCACAGTCTCTTAAGATGCTGGGGACACAGTTGACCTGTCCCCAAAACAAGGTGCCAAAAGGAAGGCAAGGTGGATGCCTGACTGGGGGCCTGGAAGGGCATTCCATAACAAAGGGACCCACAGATCCATGTTTCAGAGTTTTATTTTGTTTGTCTTCTGCATTAGGAACCTGTATCCGTGGGGGATCAGTTCCAAACCCTTGTTTACAGATTCACAAAAATATGGATTATAGGGAAGGCTATTTTAATAGCAAAAGTGATGCATACAGTAGCATGGTCTCTGGCTCCCTCTAGTGACCAGTTCTGGTAACTTCATCTTTAGAAATATGTATTTCTAGGATTTTTCTTTTGGAGTAGGAACTGGCAAACCACTCCAGTATTCCTCCCAAGAAAAAAACTCCATGGACATGGAGTCACAAAGAGTCAGTCACGACTATAACGGCACACACACACACACACACACACACAGGATTTTTCTTTAAATATTTTTAATATTTTCAGACCATGAATTGGGGAATCAGTGGAGGTTCTACTGTTTTTTATGGTAACTTTTTGCCTAAGCTGGCAGGGGGCATTCATTTCAGTGATTTAGGGCGATGTCCAATAAAACACAACAAAGCAAAGTGTAATTTGAATGGGAATGCTGGATGATGATGATGATGATGATGATGATGATGATGATGATGATGATGATGATGATGATGATGATGATGATGATGATGCCTAGGGTGAATGGCACATCTGCTGCTCATTCTAGGTACTGCTAATTATAGGTGGGCAATTTCCCTCTTCTTATCGTTCTTGATCTTACATTTGGTACCCTTACAAATATAAGGCATCATCAAACAAAGGACTATTGCCTGTGACAGAGGGTCCTTCAGAAGAACCGTCCCTAAGCCTGTATGTGATCAGTGAAGAATAATAAAAGCAGCCGGCTTTTTAGGGCTGATCTGACAATAACCAAGATAACATGCATGTAAAGTGCTACAAGTATATTATAACTGTCAAACATTTAGGCTGGAATAGAGATAATTATTTCATGCCCCCATAAGTCTTAATCAACTTATTATTTCCATGTTGATTGTGTTGTTACCAATTACTGCTACACTTAATGATCACCTCGCTTTGCTGAATCTCTGTAAAGAATGGTTGCCATGTGTGCCTTTTGTGTTTCATTCACCATGCAGGGCATGTGCACCCTCCGTATTGTGTGTGTGGATGTGTGCTTGATGATGGAAACGGTGTTGCCCTTTTGGCAGTGTTTGTATTCACTCAAGCCCAATTTTTTTCTGTCTCATTTCCAGATAAGGTCTGCAATTTGTTAAATAACTTTGCATGAAAATTTATTCCTTTTTCTGTTCAATCTCCCCGATACATGGAGCAGAATATTATCTCCCTGTTCACAGGCAGCTATCCCTGATACATTTATGAATTTTGTGGCATACAATTTCCCTTGATGTATGTATGCTTTTTAATTATAAAAAGAATTCTCAAACGTATCTATTTTTGTATGCTGTTTTCCCAAATGCACACAAGGTTCCCAGGGGTACTTAGTATATGTGTTTTGCTTTTAAGTCAGTCATTTGAAGCGGTTTGTTTGGCCAGAAGGCTACACAGCTGCATCACATCTGCACCCCTGCATTGCATGGATTAACTGGGGCTAGATTGCAGTGCTTTTGGTGGTGCTGTCTTCCCTCTAGACTCTTTCTGACTTCACAGGCTTTACGTCAGCCACCTATTCTGCTCACTCAGCACTTCTTCTGAGCTGTTTCAGGAAGCCCCAGATCTTGTTTCTTTGGATTTGGTGAGACAGTTTGGTTTGGACCTCAGGGGTTGCTGCTCCATTTTTAGTATACCCGTTTTGCCGGTGTATGTGAGATAAAAGTGGAAGGGAGAAGAACAGAGGAAGGGGAAGCTGCCATCCCATGCTGCAGTATCACTGTTTGCTAGTTATTTGTTTTTTGTTTGAACATCTCTGTTTTTCTCCCCTGAATCTTTGATAGATGTAGCCATATTATTGTACATAACCAAAACAAGTAAAAAGGAAAAGCATGATTTTTTTAAAAAGTCTGGTGGCATTTTTAAGAACAATAAATTTATTTTAGCACGAGATCTTTTCAATTATAACCTGTTTTTCTGCAAAAAAAAAAAAAAAAAATTAAAAAATAGACAAATGGGTTGTGGCACCTTAGGGCCTTTTTACACGACCCCTAAGATCCGCTGGCCACTTAAATTTGGACCAGAGATCTTAGGGGTTCATCGCTCTTCCTCTGTCCCCACCCCCCTCCGCACTTCCTGGTTGCTGGCTGTGTGAGGGAGGGAGAAAAAGAGAAAGAAAAGCATGCCGCTCACCTCGTTCTGCCTCTTGTCTCTGTAAGGCCATTAAGTTGAACCCCCTCGTCTCTGTAAAAGTAGCTCTTAAAGAAGCAGGAGCCAAAAAGCAGCAAACAGAAACGAGGAGAGCCCCGCACTCACTATCCTTGCACCACATCAAAGATTTTTCACCTCCAAAGAGAAGGTACAAGAAAAGTGCGCTGGGTCGCGCTAAAGTGGGCGGGGTCGCACTTAATTGTCTGCAAACTCCAGAGCTGGTGGGGAAACATTTTTAAGCTCCGGAGCTTGCAGCCATTTGCAGCGGAGCTTAGGGATCGTGTATAAACGCCCTTAGAGACTAACTGCTATATTTTAATATAAGCTTTCATGGACATTCTTACTTGGATGAAGGAATAAAGAGCATGCTGATTAAATCTGAAGATGATACCAAGTTGGGAGTGGTTTCTCATTATTTAGAGGATAGGATGAAAATCCAAAACAACCTTGACAGACTAGAGTGCTGGGCCAAAGCTAATGGAATGGGTTTTAACAGAGAGAAATGCAGGGTGATGCATCAACAGAACCATAGAGTCTAGTTCAAGGGAAGTGATAGCACCACTCTATTCTGCTGTGGTCAGATCCCACCTGGAATAATGTGTCCAGTTCTGTGCACCTCAATTTAAAAAGGATGTTGACAACCTTGAGCGGGTACAGAGGATGGTGAACAGGATGGTTCAAGGTCTGGAGGAAATGTCTTACGAGGAATGGCTTAGGGAGCTTGGAATGTTTAGCCTTTCAAAAAGAAGACTGAGAGGGGATATGACAGCTATGTTTAAAAATATGAAAGGATGTCATATTGAAGAGGGAGCAGGTTTGTTTTCCATGGCTTCAGAGACTAGGACTCGGGGCAATGGTTTCAAACTACAGGAAAAGAGATTCCATTTGAACATTAGGAACTTCATGACAGTTAGAGTTATTCTGCAGACGAATAATAGGCTGCCACAAAGGAGGGTGGTGGAGTCTCCTTCTTTGGAGGTTTTTAAGCAGAGGCTGGATGGCCATCTGTCAGAAATATTGTGATGGGGTTCCTGCTTGGCAGGGGGTTGGACTAGGTGGCCCTTGAGGTCTTTTCCAACTCTATGATTCTATGATTTTATGACCTCAAGGGCCATCGAGTCCAACTCCCTGCCATGCAGGAACCCCATCACAGTATTTCCGACAGATGGCCATCCAGCCTCTGCTTATAACCCCCAAAGAAGGGGACTCCAACACCCTCTGTGATAGCATATTCCACTGCCAAACAGCTCTAACCATCTGCAAGTTCTTCCTAATGTTTAAATTGAATCTCTTTTCCTGTAGTTAGAATCCACTGCCCTGAGTCCTAGTCTCATGGACTTGATGGCCCTTGAGGTCTCTTCCAACTCTATGATTCTAAGATACTATGATTATTAGTCCATATCTTCAGATATTTCTGTATTATATGGATTACATGCTTTTCTTCATTACATTTCACTGTGATACCATACTCATAACAATAACAACTGTGCATACCTATGTCTTTGATTTTGTATATTAGAAACCCTATATCTGCAGGGGATCTGTTCTAAACCCACCCAACCCAACCCCATCCCACAGATGCTGGAAAACATGGATTATAGGGAACATAAATTTTATAGTGAATGCTGCAGATAGCATTGTCTCTGACTCCAGTAGCCACTTCTGATAACTTTGTCTTTGGAAATATATATTGCTAGGGTTTTTTAAAAATTTTGAATATTTTTAAGAATAAGTGAATCAGTAGATGTTGATCCTGTGGATCAGGGGGGTCTTGCTCATACTCTCTGCATCTGAAGAAGTAGACTGTAGGCCACCCAAATCCATGTTAAAATAAATGTTTTCTGCCTAAAAGGGTTACAAGGATTTTCTTCCTTTTAAATTACTTTCAGTAGAATTTGGAGATAGTTGCAAGAAATATAATTACCACAATTATATAGCAACACACAGTGTAACTATTAGTTACCACCTTACATTTTAGGTGCAAAGAGCACAGTAACTCCTTTATTATTTTCAAAAATATCTTTTAAAGGCATTTTGACAAGACAGTTTCAGGCTTTATGATACTGTCAAGATAAGTATTTTTGTGGTTATCTTCTGTATTTCTATGAATGCTTTCAAGGTGCAGTATCAAGGTTGACCATGAGAGAGAACAAGAAAAGTTTGTCTGCATTCTCCAGGTCTTTTGGGAAACCCACAGGGTTGTGGGGGTGAATGCACCTCCCCTCAAGGCATTTTGATGAGCGCAGAGAGCCTTGTGATTAAAAACAAACAAACAACATAACATTTTCAGGATGGGAGCTGTCCTATTACCGCTGTTGGAGACATCCAGGAATGGTGGGGTTTTTGTTAGGAATTTGGGGGAGTACCCATGATGCAAAACATCAAAATTTTGAAAAACCAGAAGTGCCTGCTGTGATTCTTCTTATTTTATTTGATCTTTCAAAATGGCCACATTAGGAGAATATCTGGGTTTCATCTGTTCTACAGCAGAATCTGAGAAATAGGTCTTCCAAAGTTGCTCACTGCACCAAAGCTCTTCCCAGTAAGAAATCGCTTGGATCTCTCCTGAACAGGACTTGAGGAATTATCTCCAAGGGAAGCCCCATGAACAACACACAGTAATAATCTAATATACAATCTTAGTGGCATTTATATCACTGTAGCCAGGGAGAGGCAACCTGTCTAAGCTGATGAAAGTTGTGTCATGAAGCAGTTTTCAGCTGCCGGTGACCGTGTTGAACGAATCCAGACCCTCAAGCTACAAAATGTACCATCTCGGTGCCTCTGCTGTTCTGTGCAAAAAGGGCAGACCACCCCCCCTTCTGATGAGAGGAACCGTGCGCCAGAAGAGCTGGCAATCTTGTCGGGATCTAGCAGGCAGCTGTGCGGCCACACCGTCGCCCCCCCCACTCCCCACCTTGCATGGCCCACGCACTGATGGGACGCAGTGACAGAAGTGGGAGGTTTGGTGGAGCCTGTCAAGCTGTGATTGACATCCCACACATGGCTGGAGAGGGAATGAGAGGTTTTGCCTAGGAAGCGTGAACAAGGGTGGGTGAAGTGTCGGGGGATTATTTTAGAGAAGCAGGAATTTTCCTTCTGCCCACCTGAGCTTACAAATCCACCCCACCTCACCCGACAACCCCAGTGACTTAATTTAGCAAAAGAAGAGTGAGCAAAAGTGTATGCGCATCTGAACAGGTCTTCCCACAAATCTAAAATTCTTCTGAAGATCCTGACTTTTTCTGCACCAGCTCCCATGGGGAAAGTGATCAGCTTTTATGTGACATTGAGTTCTTATTTGTATCACAAAACTTTCTATATCAGTGGTTCTCAACCTGTGAGTCCCCAGATGATCCTGGACTGCAACTCCCAGAAGTCTTTGTCAATAGCTGAGCTGGCCAGGATTTCTGGGACTTGCAGTCCAGGAACATCTGGGGACCCACAGGTTGAGAACCACTGTTGGTAAGCTCAGTTCTATTCAAGAGTGAATCAGTTACAGAGCTTGGAAAAATCTCAGAATTCCCCAGCAAGCATGGCCATTGCCTGGAAAATTTTGGGAATTGTGGTCTGAAAAAGGAACTTTTCTCCAATCTGCCCAAGATACAGTAGAATGAGTGCTGATGTAAGCCAACTGCTTGGACTCTTGCTACCTGCCTTCTCCCCCATGAGTTCAACTGGAATATGCATAGCAAATATTTTCTTTTTGTGAGCCGCCTATGTTCTAACGGGCAGAGCAGAGCGTTCTGAGATGTCTTGGTCCTGAAGAGGCAATTAAGACCAATTAGATTTACAAAAGGACTGCTTTTGACAGAGATGAAAATGGCTGGAACTGATTTGTTAATGCTGATCAAGGTCGCTGCCTGCATTTTTACTCTCCCATGAATGTATCCAGGATCAGAAAATGTGATTCACTCCACCCTACTGTCTTCTTGTTTGTTTGCTTGCTTTTACATACATTTTTCCATTGCCCATAGGTAGGACTACTTCACTGTCTCCAAAGATGGGTCCTTGTGTTCTCTTGTTTCCTTTGTCTTAGTCACTGCTGTACCCTCCCTTCATGCCTTAGCAAAACATCCTCTTTCTGCTTCTTCAGATTGTACCCTTGGGGGGTGCTATTATGGGATGGGGATGCAGAGTGCCAGAGGGGTTGAAAACACTGAGCTGATAAATAGCAGTGCCAGCTTGCAGGGACCTTGGGCACAATTGGGGGACAGAAGGTAAAGGGCGCCCCAAGGCTGGCACATTGACTTGGGTGGAAACAGATGGCAACATGTTCTTGTGATGTGCCATCTCAAGCACAATAGAAAATAGGGAAGGAACCTCAAGGACTCAGAACAAATGAATCCCCCAATCTTTGTCCTCCATTTTACTTGCTCCCCCCCCCCCAAGTATTGCTTGGCAGGTTGATGTTTGTGCTTCAGATACATTTCCTGCTTGGAGGGTGCCCTGTTTCCCATAAGACAAATAGGAATCCCCATAGTGTCACGATACCTGGTTCTTCTTCTAATCACAGGTTTGAGGTTATGGAAACTGTTCTGATTGTGGATGCACCTCTAAACAATCCGATGGTGTTAAATCCAAACCAGTCCCCTAGTTGTTTCGTTAATATGTTCTTCTTTTCCTTATACTGTATATCTATTTCTGTTTAATTTTATCTAGAAAGATCAGTTACAGCAATCTGTACTTTTTGTAACCAATATAATACATTAAGTGTTCCATGAATTCTTGGACTTCATTCATTCACATTGCATTCATTCATTCATTCTTCGGGCCTGAAGGTCACTCTGGGCGGTGAACAACAAACAAAGGCACAAATTATAAAAACATCAACTTGCAAAGATACATACAACATTATCATATAACAGAGATACAAAGAAAACCAAAGTTAAGTACTGTATATATCATAAATAATAAAATTAAGTCAACCAGATAAGACATCAAAATAAAAGATAAGAAACAAATCAAAGGGTCATAATTGGTCATCTTCTTAATTCAATAAATTCTTAGCATATATTGCAAGAAGTCCACATTTCAAATGTGTCTGTCTTCTTTTCTTTTCTTTTCCTTTTCTTTACAGAACACACACAACGCTGTACACTATACATATTTCCAAAGCCATTTTAAAGGTTTTGGCAAGAATTGTCTCGCTGTTTGAGTAACACACTGAGGCCCGTGGTAGCTAATTGAGGAAGTGTTCCCTGGCTGTACCTTTCAGTTTTGCAGCCTTGTATCCTCTGAATGTTATAAATAAGCAGTTTGTAGCTGGAGGTCAGCAGGCACCCCAGTTCCACCTAGAGAGTGGTTTTTTCTTTCAAAACAAAGATCCCCGGCTGCTTGTAGGAACACAGAGACTGCACCTGTCAGAATGTCACTTTTTAAATGGAAATTGTTCTCTTACCCATTACTTCTCAGCAGCCAGACTGCCATTATCCAATCACATGAGTAATTTCATGTAATAGGTACATTAATGCAATTAATTCCCTTTTATCAACAGGCCAGACAAATGCACTCTGGTTCCCTGTAATGGTCAATTCTGATATTGCACACTGGACTAACAAACAAACAAACTAAAAACAAACACCTTCCCTTGTCTTTGGACTGAGAAAAGAAGGAATGAAAGCTAGAAAAGTCTACTCAACATTCCTCTAAAAATTCCTTAAAATGCACTTTTGGAAGTGACTAAGTGTTACTTCTTATACCTGGTGAACTAAAGTGTTACATGCACGACCAAAAGTGATTTGATGTTAGTTACCCAAAAGACCAGTATGTTACCAGATACCTCCAAGTGCAAGGCCTGCTGTGCCTTTTCTCACTACAGTATTCCCATTTCCAACAATGGTTTTTGAGTGATGCAAGGAAACGCTATGTGGGACTGCTTCCAAGGTTCTCCAGGCGTGTGATTTAGCTCTTTTGTGGGAGCCGTACTTTCTGGTTGTGAAGGGAGAGTGCATTGCAAACCCAAACAGTGCAGGATGTGGAATGAAGATAGACCACATGTTGCCCTTTGCCTCTGAGAGCAGAGTAACTTGGTCCAGGTTTTTGTCTACTGCAGTTATTGGTCAGGTTCTTGTCTAAGTCCCATTGTCAGTATCACTGAGGCAAGGGGTGTCAGGTATATGAGGTATACAGTGGTGCCTCGGATAACGACGGTAATTCGTTCTCCGAGCTTAGTTGTTATCCGAAACACGTTGTTATCGGAAATGCAGTTTCCCATAGGAATGAATGGGAAACCGTTTAATCCGTTCTGGAGCCTAGGAAAAAGGCACAGACACCTGGTTTTTTGCTCAAGACTCTTTAAAAAGTGCACTTTAAAGGTACAGATGCAATGTCACCTGGGATAACTTTTTTACTGATGCATGCTGGAAATTCATTATCTGAGGCAGTCCATAGGGAAAATTCGTTATCCAAGGCAGCCAAAGAGAAAATTCGTTCTCCAAGGCAGACCCATACCTAGGAATTGCGATTCGTTATCCAAGGCAGCCCATAGGGAAAATTCGTTATCAGAGGCAGCCCTATACCCAGAAATTTCCAGTTGTTATCCGAATTATTCGTTATCCGGGGCAGTTGTTATCCGAGGTACCACTGTATCTTCATAGCAGAGTAAGCAGTGATGTCCAGGTTAGAGAAAAGAAGACAGTCTCTAGTTGCTGTTTTTTGTGCAGTCTGTTTAAAATTGGCAATACCTTTATTCATAGTACATCAGTCATCACTTCTTATATTGTACAGTGGACCCTCATATAATAAGCAGTTGGTTTAACAGAAAATCCGCTTAAAGGAAAACATTTCCAGAGAATGGGAGGGCAGGGAATCACTTAACAGAATCACCTGTGGGGCAAATACATACAACAGAAAAACAGTCACAATTAGGGATTACTCTGTTTTCAGTGTACTGTATTCCTATGGGAAATTTGTACAAAGAAAAATTTGTTTAACAGAGGCTGCTTTCACATGACCACTAAAATCCACAGCAAACTTTGATCTGGATCACACACACACACACACACACACACGAAGTGGTCACGTGGCTGATGACGCGAATCGGATGTTCCCACAGTTGTGTTTTGAAAATCCGCAACTGTTCTGATCCCACAATTGAGAGCTGCAGCAAAGACACCATAACGGGGGCAAAAAGGTTTTGGTGCGGATTTTCTGTGTTTCCACGGACTCTAGTAACAAGTTACTTGTAAAATGTTCTGGGTTGTACTTAAGTGGGCATGGTCGCACTTTTTTTTTAAAAAAAGTCCGCTGCTGGTGGGAAAACGATTTTATGCTCCACCTCTGTTAACACTTCGTAGCTGATTTTTGCGGTTTTGTGAAAGCTGCCATTTCATTTGGAACAAATTAATTACTTTATACAAGGTACCACTGTATTCTTGAAGGCTCTAAAGGCGGGGATCTGATAGTTGTGATGAGTTTTTCGGGCTATTTGGCTGTGTTCTGGAAGTTTTTTTTCCTGACGTTTCGCCAGACTCTGTAGGTGGCATCTGCAAGGAAATTAGGGATGATGGAACATAGTGTGATTCCCCAAGCTGTGATATTAACTGCACATTCCGGCTTTGCATTAGACTCTTATCCAAGGTATGTGGAATATAGTCACATCAAGTATCTCTCAGAGCAGAGAGATACAGCTACCATTGGCCAGTTACATCACGTGACATCTGGAAGCTTCTGGGAAGAAGACAAGGAGAAGAGACAGAAGCCATTATTTTAATGAGGATCGCTTTGCGTAAGGATGCTTGCTTCAGTTAGGTAGAGTTAGGATTAATTTAGAATTGTCAGAATGGCTCAGCGTAACCAATCAGAGAGAATAACTTAGCTTTTTAATTGTTTACTAGGGAAATAAGTGTCCATATCTCGGGTCTGATAAGATTCTTTTTTCAATCTTTTTGCAAGTATCACTTTCTTTTGTAACTTAGTCTAGAAATAAAACTCTTTTTAAATAGATGGCCTCAAGAAAATTTTGTTTTGAAAAAGAACCCAAGGTAAATCAAAACTGGATAACGCCTCGGAAATGTTTTGCCTGAGAGAAGGAAATGTCTTTGTGTTTTGACCTCGACCAGTAATTGATTCCTTTGATTTACTGTGCAGCAAGGTAAAATCCTTTTGATTTACAGTGCAGAGGGCAAGGAACTCAGGGAACTAGGAGAGCACCCAGAGCGCAGAGAGAACTCCTAGTTCCCTGAACTCCTCGCCCTCTGAAGTTGCCGGCCACAGAGTCTGGTGAAACGTCAGGAAGAAAAACTTCCCGAAGACAGCCCAACAGCCCAAAAAACTCACAACTTCCTATATTATTTATTTATTATTTATTTATTTTTGCATTTCTGGACTGCACCAATTTCCAAAAAAAGGACTTTGAGCGGTTAGCATTTCATAGTTAACAGTAGCATTTCTCCATTTTCAGTCACCAGTGACTTCCCTCAGCAGCAGTCAGCAACAGTCAACAGGATGTCCTAGATCTATGGGTGGTGTCATTATGGGGTTTAGTCACTAGATGGCACCAGGCTTTTCTTTATTTGGGTGGAGTCAGATGTAACCTGTGTCTGCTGTGACATAGGTTGAGGTTGAGACTACTACATCATCCAATACCACAGGATTTTCTCTTTATAGAATGGGTGAACTCAAAGTATTTTGTACTGACCACATGACACGAAGGCTGATTCAAATTGGTCCATCCCTTTTTGCGCAAAAAGTGGCTCCCCCCCCCACCCCGCTATTGAGCCGGGGGTGGGGGGCTTCTACATTATCAAGTTGGAATGGGCTTTTTCCTTCCTGTTCAGTTGTAGGTTCTTATAAAGATAGGTGGTCTGCAGGTGATGTTTTGATGATGTATACTGTAGAGGTGTGATGTTCAGGATTGGGCAAACATGTTCTTACATTATTTCCTCTCCACAATCATCTTTTTTTTTAAAAAAAAATCTTACATTAGTGCTAGTTTTATATGCGTAATAAATGTTTTAAAACAAAAAACTGGAGGGTGATTGAAGAGATAATTGTTATTATTTTCTATATTTTTATGTTTCTATACCTGTCAGTTCCCAGTTAAAGTGGCAGAAGTGGCACCAGAGGAAGGACAATTTGGCTGAGTTGGGGCCAGATTTTTGCATCATAATTTGAGTGACTGGAAGTATAAATTAGTAGTGTCAGTGGGACTGAAACCCATAGATTAGTATGTGGAAGGAGTCTGCCTTGTGTCATGGGATGAACTAACCTTATTCACTTCCTTGTCCAGGCACCATATACAAGGAAATACACATGGAGACATGTTGTAAGATGCCCAGAATAGCTTTCTGCTAGATGGGCACGGTATAGAAATCTAACAAACAAGCAAACAAAACACCTGTGCCTGAGCTATCACCACTAGACCACTACCATGTCCTAAATAAAAATTGGAAAATACATGCGTAGTCAGAAACAATCCTGCAAACCATTTGGCTATTTTCAGAAGTTTTTGCAAAATTCCATTAGCACTGCCAGTCCACAAAATCATGGAAGACAGGAATCAGCTTATTACAAAGTTACAATGTTAGCATGTGCTACCCTAAGTGAGCTGCCGAGAGCCGCTGCACTCACTCTTAGTGGATGACGGAATAAAACAGTCAGCATGGCTAAAACAAGAATGATCACCACGTGTGGACTGTGTGTCAGTTACCAGATTCTCATTTTGCTGTATGTGCATTATGTATATAATTTTTTCGTGTATTGTGGGGAGGTGTGTGACTCTTTTTGTGGACCCAGGCCCAGCTGCACCATTTACAGCTTTTCACCCTATGATCCAATAGGAAATCCAGCAATGGAATATTCCTGTGGCCATCCTTCTTCCCTTGAGGCCCTAAGCGTGCACTTATTCTGCTTAATGCTTAACCCAGCTCAGCTGTGAGTATGAAGGGATAGATCTCCTCCAGAGGGATGGAAACCACAAATGACTAACCCGTGTCATTCCTTGTGCTGAGAAAGGCTTGGAGTATTCAATAGAAACCAAACACTTAATGAAAAGTATGGCTCAGTGGAGTTTGGCATCTGGCTGTCAAGGCACAGGTTGGATGGTTTGATTCCACCTTGTGCCTCCTGGAAGGTGAGCCAGCTCATGTCATCCCGGGCAAGCTGCACAGTTCCAGCCGCCCTCCCAGAACAAGGGAATGGGAAACCACTTCTGAGGACTTTCTATCACTGAAAGCGGGGGTTAACCTCACCATATCTCCCACCCAATTATTCCACATGGCAGTCATGGCTTACAGACCGTCAGCCACCCTTCTCTATTGTCTTTTGCCAAGTGGGCACAAGCATTTGAACTGCCAATTGTGGCTCAAATAACTTTGAGTGGCTCAAATCTTTCCTACTCAACCAGACCGACAACACCCCCCCCCTTTAATCGAGCAGGACTATGTCTGTGCTCAGCTCTGCAGGCATTCTCAGGATCTTCTATTTTGAGCTTTCTCAAGTAGTCAGGGAATTAGGAAGTGAATGGAAGGCTGCCATGGGATGCTGCAAAGCCAGCCTAGATGGTAGGGTAGGAACATAAGAAGAGCCCTGCTGGCTCAGGCCAAGGGCCCATCTAGTCCAGCTTCCTGTATCTCTCAGTGGCCCCACCAGATGCGTTTGGGAGCACACGAGACTAGATATCTGTCTCCTGATACCACTCCCCTGCCTCTGGCCCTTGAAGCACCTTGTTTTTCAGCCTTGAGATAACATTTAACCCCCATCATGGCTTGTAACCTGTGATGGACTTTTCCTCCAGGAATCTATCCAATCCCCTTTGAAGGCATCCAGGCCATCACCTGGCAAGGAGTTCCACAGGATCTGTCTCTTCCCTGCTCCACATGGGGATAAGCCAAGCCGTTTCTCTTTCTCTCCTTCTCACTGCCTGCCATCAGCTCTTCTTTATATTCTCCGCCCAGCAGGAGATTCCTTGGTGAGCCTTTGCCTACCTTTCTGTTTTTCCCACCTTTCTGGATCTCTCCAGCCGCACAGAACTGGACAGAGTACTCCATGTGGGGTCTCTGACCAGAGCAGAATAGAGTGATACTATCACTTCTGTTGATGATGGCTTTCCTGGCCGCCACATCACACTGCTGACTCATGTTTAATTTGTGGCCCACCAAGACTCCCAATTTGTGGTCCCCCAGTCCTCAGAAGCCCCCTATTCAACCTGAATGTATGTAGGGCTTACAAGCCAGTGGAGACAGAGGTGTGTATGTAAGCCTTGCCCACTAGGCTCCTTCTCCACCCAGAAGTCTCTCAAAGCATTTCACAGAAAAGAGCTTTGAGACAAGACTAGTCCGTGTTAAACACACCAAGATATGAGAGACTTTCAGGAGTGAAAAGGACATAGAAGTGGGTTGATGTGTTGCCTCACCACCTCTTAAGCCCTACATGGACTCTAGCTTAAGGCCTGAATAGGCTTAACCTGTCCATGACATAGTGTCAGGAGTCAAGTTCTAAACCTGCGCATTCATAATAAGGCAAAGAAAATGGAACTGTTCCCAGCCAGGTAGAACTCTTCCACTCTAATAATCCTGCCAAATGCCCTGCACAGACACAGAGATTTGCTCGCTTTCACCTGGTCACCAATTTCATCACGGAGGCAAGTTCTCTCTTAGGATCATAGAATCATAGATTCTCTTAGAATCTTCTGTGCTCTCAGCAAAGAATAAAATGCCATTAACTTTGTTAAAGGATGTTGAATATTGTCCCTATCTTCAAAAAGGGGGGGGGAAGAGGACCAAAATAATTACCACCCAGTCAGCTTGACTTCAATTCCTGGCAAGATCCTAGAACGAATTATTAAGCAGTCTGTAATTATTTAACTAGCAATGCTGTTATTACAAGAAATCAACACTGGTTTCTTAAAAACAATTTATCCCAGACCAATTTGATCTCTTTCTTTTATTGAATTACAGGCCTGGTGGATGAGGGGAACACTGTGGATATTGCTTATCTAGATTTCAGTAAGACCTTCGATAAGGTTCCCCAAGATAAACTAGCAAAGAACTTAGTAGAATGTGAGATAGATAGTGCCACTGTTAGATGGATTTGTAATTGGTTGACTGATCGCACCCAAAGGGTGATCATAAATGGCTTCTCTTCATCTTGGAGAGATGTGAATTGTGGGGTGCCCCAGGGTTCTGTTCTGGATCTGGTGCTATTCAATATCTTTATTAATGACTTGGAGGAAGGAATAGAGAGTAGGCCGATCAAATTTGCAGATGATACCAAATTGGGAGGGGTTGCTAATTCCCTAGAGGATCGGATGAAAATCCAAAGCAACCTTGACCTATTAGGGTCCTGGGCCAAAGCTAACCGAATGGGGTTCAACAGAGGGAAATGTAGGGTGGTGCATCTAGGTAAACAGAATGATTTGCACAGGTATAGGATGGGAGACACCTGTCTGGAAAATAGTACCTGTGTAAGGGATCTGGGAGTCTTGGTGGACCACAAAATGAACATGTGTCAGCAATGTGATGCCAAGAAAGCCATTCTTGGTTGCATCAACAGAAGCACAGTGTCTAGATCAAGGGAAGTGATAGTACCACTCTATTCTGCTCTGGTCAGACCACATTTGGAGTACTGTGTCCAGTTCTGTGCACCTCAATTTAAAAAGTATGTTGACAACCTTGAATGGGTCCAGAGGAGGGCACCCAGGATGGTTGAGGGTCTGGAGGAAATGTCTTAGGAGGAGCAGCTTAGGGAGCTGGGAATGTTTAGCCTTACAAAAAGAAGGCTGAGAGGGGATATGGTAGCCATTTGAACATTAGGAACTTTATGACAGAGAGCTGTTCGGCAGTGGACTATTATGCTGCCACGGAGGGTGTTGGAGTCTCCTTCTTTGGAGGTTTTAAAGCAGAGGCTGGATGGCCATCTGTCAAGAGCACTGTGATGGGAGTTCTTGCATTGTAAGGGGTTGGACTAGATGGCCCTTGAGGTCTCTTCTAACTCTGATTCTATGATTCTGTGACTCTAGGGGCAGTGCTCTTCTCCATATTCAAGCCAAAGAGCCAGTGTTGTGCAAGTCCACGGCCATGTGGCCGGCATGGCTGCAAGATAACACCATTTTACCTTCCAGCTTTTTTATGATGGTATCTATTTATCTGCTTGTATTTACATGCTCAGCCTGTCAGAAGTATTTGAGTTACACCCTGGAGGCAGCAATACTTCTCAGAGGTTGGCCAGTAGAACTGGACAACAAGGAAGCAGTGTCTTTGCCACGAGCGCATGTGTGGGAAGGTGACCATGTACCCTCTCTTACAGGGAGCAGTTCCCTCTTGGAAGTCTGAGTGAGGACACTTCTCTTTTTGGAGATGATCTTCATTATAAAGGCTGCCTGGGTCTGTATTAAAGCAAAAGATTCAGGGGCTTTAGTATTTCCCATTCCCATCAGTCTGGATCTCCGTTATGTCAGGGACCGGCTGAGCTCATTGGGTGTGTGTGGCCGATAGGGTTGTGTGCCCTGCCATCAGTGTGGCCTTAGGCAGGCTGCACAGTCCCAGAGCATCACAGGTAGAAGGAGAGCCCATTGTAGTCCAGTGTACCATGCCTGAGTATTTTATACCTAGATATCTCTGGAATGGTCACTTTAAGTTGCACTTGAATTGCTGAGACATCCAATAACAATCTATGTGTAATTACGATTAAGTGCCATCAATTTCCATCTAACGTATGACAACCTTAGAAGGTTTTCACATGTGAGATAGTTAAGGAATGGTTTTAACATAGCCAGCCCACAGTTATTTTCCCTGGCCCAGTGTGGATTTGAATCCAGGACTCCCAAGTCTTTGTCCATCAGTCTGGTTTGTCAATGATAAAGTAGCAGAATAAAATATTATGCAAATCATGGTTTATTTGTTCCAGTTTTTGGGTGAGGATAGCTCTTTGTAGGTGATGTGGAGGTGTTCTGTTTAGTGCGCATGGATGTACATGTGCATGCAAGCATATGAACAGGCTGCTGCCCTTGCTGGCCTTTTTTTGCACAGGTGGAAAATGACAATATTGAGCAGGGGAGTCCACTCCCGAAAGAGACTGCAGATGATTGGCCAATAGTGTGGAATGACTGACACTACAGAGCCATGACCAGTCAGAGCATAGGTGCTCTGCATTTCACTCCAGTATCCTGTTCCTCTGTAGCTGCCTAGATACCCTAAGCACATCTGATCTCCCTTGATTTCAGAAGCTAAGCAGGGTTGGCCTTGGTTAGTACTTGGATGGGAGATCACCAGGGAATACCAGGTGCATGTAGGTGCCTAGAGTAGGAACTGGCAAACCACTCCAGTACTCCTGCCAAGAAAACTCCATGGACATGGAGTCACGAAGAGTTGGTCATGACTGTAACAACACAACACACACAGCACACATCCTGTTCCTCTAGCTTGCAGGACTGGGTGGAGGAAAGACAGCTGGAGAAGGGAAGGAGAGGGGGTGGCGGCTAGATTGTGGCTTCTTCTGTTTCACAGCTGTCGGTTTTAAGAAAGGGAAAAGCAAAAAACAAACAAAAAAACCCCACACACATTTGTTCCATTTAAAATCTTCCGCTTCATACTTCTGCCTTGAGGTGCAAGCTTACACGCTCAGGACAGAGTTCACTTGCATTGCTTAATATTCTTATGGTAAAAGTCTCAAGACCAGAGCAGAAAACATGTTCAAGGCTGACACCCCTCCATATTGGAAGGTGACAGCAAGAGGGAGAGGGTTGGGGGAATTGAACTTATGCCTTCAGGTTGCCACCATAACCAGAGCCCTGGCTGGCTGTCTTGGTTCTCTGCACACCGACTCCCCTCATACCAGCGCCCTTCTGATGCAATGGACCACAGACTGGGCCAGCCTCAGCCATTAGCTTTTGCGAGTACAGAAGATGGAGCTTGGTACCATGGCACATCTGGAGGATGCCAATTGGAGAAGAGTGCTCTACTGGAATCTTAGTTCACATTTATCCTGGTATTAACTCCATCCGTGTAACTTTCACTAGCAAGATATCAGTATGAGCTTTTCCTGTCACATACCAAGTCCCCACAACTTGTGTAAAGTTTAAAAGCAAGGGCATGTGACACCTTTATTGTGTGTGTCCTGTGCTGTCTAGTCAGAACTGACTTATAGCAACCCTAATATCGTTTTCAAAGGAAACGAGATATTTAAGGAGTGGTTTTACCAGTTGTTCTCCCCCAATGAGTTTTCACAGCTGATCAGGGATTTGGACCCTGTTCTCCTGAGTCCTAGTCTGCCACTCTATCCATTAGATCATCCTTTATTAGCTTTATTTGACCATTTTTAAAAAAAAGGTAGGCTTCAATCTATACCAATTTTCATCACCCCAGGTATAAGTACATTACAGATGGTGTAGAAAGCACATATGGAAGTTCCGAAAGACATGGCAGATGTCTATGCCAGGTTAAAAGTAAGTTCTAACATGCTGGCTACAAACATAAATCAGGAGTGTGGGTTTCCTATGTCATCCCTAGTGCTGGTTGGTTGGATTTTGTCTCCTTATTGATGAAAACACACAACAGTAGTCTGGTAGTCTTCATCCCCCCTCCACCACTGCCTCCACCACGGCCTTCTTTTGAAACTCCATGTTCCTGTTTGTCCTATTCCACCAGCCCTTGCATTTGTCTTCTCTAAGAATCACATTACTTGACTTGTTTGTTTGGTTTTGTAAACTTCCATGCTGAAAGTTACTCCCATGCATTTATGCCAGCATGGAACTGGTAGGATTCTGGCCACTGATTGACAGCAGTTCTCCAAGGGTTGAGAGTAGGAAGTGTTTTCCAGCCATTCAGAGGAGTTGGTGTCAGGAACTGACCCTGGACGTTCTGCATGGAATACAGATAGTGGGATGGGTTTCAGTTTCTGCAGTCTGAAGACGTGGATGGGATCCTTGGAGAGTAAAGGCTACCACATGTCTGCTGGACCTTTGCCCTTCTTGGCTTGTAACAGCTGCCCGAAAGGGAGTGGTGGAGTGGGTAGGAGGGGTGGTGAACGCCTCCTTGCAACAGGGTAGGATCTCAGCATGCTTAAAGGAGGCCATAGCAAGACCACGTTAAAAAGCCCTCCTTGGTCCCCACAATGCTAGATAATTACTGGTCAGTCTCTAATATCCCATGCTGGAATGGGCCGCAGCTTCTCAGCTTCAGGGGTTCCTTGGTGAGACGGATGGGCTGGATCCATTTCAGTCAGGTTTCAGCTTGCTTATGGGGCAGAGACTGCCTTGGATGCCTTGCTGGATGACCTGCCAGGAAGAGAAGATAGAAACAGGTGAGGAAAAGCAGAGACTTGGTAGACTTTGCTATGATTGGTGGTCTAAACAGAGGAAGTGCTCCCCTCACAATTTGTGTGTGTGTGTGTGTGTGTGTGTGTGTGTGTGTGTGATAGTCTCCATGGATTCACAGCTTATCTCCACCATTTCAGGAAGGGATCTTTCTCCTTTCCCTGCCAGTGCAAATTCAGTGCCAAGTTACACACTTACTGCTGCTGCTGCTGCTGCTGCTGCTACTACTACTACTACTACTACTACTACTACTACTACTACTACTACTACTACAAAACAGTGTAGAACTAGAAGGGACTGAAAGATGAATGCATGGAGATATGGAAATGTGACATGGACTGGCGTAGACTGATTCACTCACTATTAATTGATGGCACTTTGTTAAAACCATAGCACTCGCTATGCTATGAGTAATATCTCTGTTTATTGAAACACAGCTTGTTCATTCCTTCTCGGCAAATTCCCAGTGCTTAATGGAATGAATAATACCACTCCTCAGTTGAGCCATAAATAACATTTGGAATGGAAGATTCCCCCCCCCCCCAAACAAAACAATCCTCCCTCTGCCGACATGTTTTTTAAAACTGAGAATTTAAATACTCTTTCTTGCAAGAAGTAGAGGGTGTTTGTGGGGAGGAGCTTCAGTCTGCGTGTGTCTAACGGCGCTTGAATATATAAAAAAATGAAAGAGAAGAGGGGGAAAGGTGGATTCCTTGATAATTTACCAATACTGAGTGTAGCAGAGAAGTTTAAGTGAGAGGATCGGTTTTCGATTATCTTTTTCTTTTCTTTCTTCCATTTTCAAGTAATTGACCAATTAGTCAAGACGGAGGGTCAGGAGGCAGATGTAGTTACTTGTAACATCTGCGGCATGTTTATTTTATTTTATTTTATTGCCAAACCAGGTGCCAGGATACACATGCTCAAAGTGCAAACTAGTGGCCCTCTTGGAGGACAAGGTCAGGCAGCTGGAGGTCTGTGTTTCCAATCTTCGCAATGTTAGAATGCAGGAGGGTTTTTTGCAAGAAGCTGAGAAAAAACATTGTCAACATGGGTGACATGACGGGGATAATTTCAATCAGGATGAGGGCATTTCACAAATACAGGAGACAGATCCTTGGAGGAACATCACAGTCAGAAAGGGAAGAACTAGGAAACAGACAGAGAGCTTGCGAGTGCACAATCAATTCCAACCTCTCCCTTATCAACCAGGAAAAAGAACTGGAGCAAGGTCAGCCTGAAGACCCTGCACGGGATCCAGCAGCACAACAAGGGGCACTTCCCAAGCCTCAGAGGAGACAAGTGGTAGTGGTTGGAGACTCCTTGCTTAGAGGAACAGAAGCGGCCATCCGCAGGTCTGAGAAAATGAACCGAGAGGTCTGCTGTCTCCCTGGAGCCAAGATTCAGGATGTAATGGAGGGTCTGACAAGACTCATCAAAGCCTACTGATGCTAAACCCTTTCTCTTGGTCCATGTAGGAACCAACAATACTTCAAAATACAGCTTTAGGATATCATAAAGGCATATGAAGAGATGGGTAGGAAGCTGAAGGATGTGGGTGGGCAGGTGGTAATTTCACCTCTCCTCCCTGTAGAAGGACGTGGTTCACGAAGGGAAAGGACAATAGAGGAGGTAAATAACCAGCTCCAGATATGGTGCCGGCAGGAATGATTTGGATTCTTGGACCATGGTTTGCTATTTCATTCAGAGGGGCTATTGGGCACCTCACCACTGCTAGAAGGAATGTTTGCCAATTTATTTGTGGTTAGATAACAGAAATAACGTAATTACTCCGATCTTTGTTAGCAGCAAAAGGGGATGCAACTATTGAGTTACTTCCCAGGGTGGTGCCTGGCCTTTGCTTCTCCTCCTCACCATTTGCCCCTGCTTGCTATTTCTTTTCTGCAGCTGAACTCCTTTGTCTCCTCCTCCCTCTTGCCGTCACTCTCCTCCTTTCTCTGTGTTTGAAAAATGTAACCGGGAAGGTCGGCATTTGGGGGCATGGGCGGGATTTAGAGGGATGGCCGCAGTCCAAGGCCACTGAACTGGGGAAGAGAAAACTGCTTATGGAAGCTGAAGTGAGAAGTTTCTTGCTTGGAAGCCAGTCGTAACACGACGGGTTTGGATGAGTCCAAATGAAGAGCAATCCCAGCACCAGACCTGCTAAGCTGTGGACCGGGGGGGGCGGGATTTATCTTGTGTTGGCACAGGCTCCCCTGATCTGCTGGTTTTGAAGCTCCAGGCTCATAAAGGAGGTGGGCCGGGGGAAGGGACTTGTTTTGTTACCCCAGGCAGTTTCATATTCCAGTACCCCAGAGGATGGAGAGGGCCGTGGCTTCTCAGCTTCAGGGGTTCCTGGGTGAGACGGATGGCTACCTATTGGCCCATGCTGCTGCTGAGCTTCTTTAGAGAAGAGACAAAGTGGAACATGAGCTGAGGGTCCTGGCCCTGCTCCTCACGACAACAGTGCCTCTGAGCATGTGGCAGACACTTTCCACTCCCCACAGTAGAGTCACTTCTGAAAAGGTACCTCTAAAATGGAATGAGTTACACTTGGAAAGGACCATGTCATGTGTTGCATCATTACTGCATTGGACAACGGAAGTGCAATGAAGTTAGATGTCAAAAGGAATAAAAAAAAATCTCTTAACTGCTGCCAGCAGGTGGATTCTGTTAAAAAAGGAAAATATTCCGCCTACATCAGCACAAAGGGCGTTTATACACGACCCCTAAGCTGCGCTGCAAATGGCTCCCAGCTCCGGAGCTTAGAAATGTTTTCCCACCAGCTCCGGAGTTTGGAGACAATTAAGTGCAACCCCGCCTACTTTAGCGCGACCCAGCGCACTTTTCTTGTACCTGCTTTTTGATGGTGAAAATTTTTTTATGTGGATAAGAGTGCCGGGCTCTCCTGGCTTGTCTGTTGTTGTTTTTTGCCTCCCGCCCCTTTAAGAGCTCCTTGAGAAGGAACCAGGAAGTAACGGGGGGGCACCAGCAGGTTAGTAAAGGCTTCTTTTGTCCTTTTTTTTCCTCCCCCCCTTACGCCGACAGGAGCAGGAAGTGCTGAGGGGTGGGGACGAAGGAACAGAAATGAACCCCCAAGATCTCTGGTCCGAATTTAAGGGACCAGCAGATCTTAGGGGTCGTGTGAAAAGGCAGCATTTGAATTCCAAAACATTCTCTTTCCACCTTTGAATGGGGACCCATCCTGTAATTCAGAAATTTAGACATAGACTGCAAGAGGAGTGACATTGTCCTTTCTTATAACTGGTAACTAAGTTATGCTTTGGTGCTTGCAAAAGAAGAAATTAAGATATATAACTAAGGCATTGTTCACACAAATGTCTCACCACTTTCCCATATTTTCCATTTTGCAGAAGGTCTCGAGATTGTATCACATGACCGACAGATATCACACGGAAAAAGTTGAGACCTCTATGTGCAGGGACTGGATGACCCTTGAGGTCTCTTCCAACTATATGATTCTATGAAAGTGATGCAGCTTCAATTTCTCCTTTAAATAGTGGTATAGTTGGACCCATGGACCTTAAATGGCCTGCACTTTCCTGCTCCCTCTATCCTCTCAGTAGCTAGGAGAGAAATGGGTTGACCCAAGAAAAATCCACCATTGCAAGTTATTTCTGTTGTAATGCAAAGTATTTAAAGGGGGGGTGGACAAGAATAGACAATAAGCCATTAGCTTAACAGTATCACCTCCTCAGTTGTTGATATGCACTGACCCAGTAGGGTGCATGTTTGAACTCTTCTGTGAAATGGAATGACTGAGTATATGTTCATATATACAGTATATGGTGAGGACCTGCTTTTCCAATTCAGTCATAATGGTAATGATTATTCAAGAGTTACTGCCAAAATTTCTGTGGGTGATGTACAGACACACCTTTGTCTTAAGCAGGAAAAATGTCTTGGGTTGGTCCTACTTGCCACTGAGAAGTTGGTCCTGCTTGCAGCTGAGATGTAATTGTTCCTGTGGACCAAGAAATAACTTGGGCTGTCCTTCCTTCTATTTTAAGATTGACTATTTATCTATTCATTTGTAGATTTTATAATCTCTCCAGTTGAAAGTGATAAGATTATTCTTATCAAAGAAGACAGTTTCTATCCTCTTAGTCTTACAATAAAGAAGTATTAGTGTGCAAGGAAAAAGGCAGTGTTCACCCAAAAGCCTTTATATTGGCGTGGTGGAGCGGATTTCTCCCTGGTCCCCAGCAGCCCTCAATTCTGGAGGCACAGACTGTGAAGATGTGATCAGAGTCCCTGGCATCATCACCCCAGCCCCTGCTGAAGTGCCATGTGGAGCCTCCACGGGTCAGATACCCACCGTCCATGTGGATTAGGACTGTGGGCCCCTGAGACTTTTCATAGCGTTGGGCCAGATCCACTGAGGGAATTCCTTCTTCCATATCAACTTCTCCTTTTGTTGAGATCTGCAGATTATGGAAAGGTGCCTTGTACTGGGACCATTGCTTTCTTCAGCCTCATGTTGTGAACTCTGATCTGCAGCTGCTTTTCAGAGTTTTAGGATGGATTCTTTCATAAGGCTACCTGTAGGTCACCAGTGTTCCCTCAGAGGTCTCCCATCCAGATCATAACCAGGTCTCACCCTGCTTCACTTCCAAGCACACTGATTAGGTGTGTTGAGGGTGATACAATGGCATCATGGCCTCCCGTAAAATTGAACATCCTCCCCGTGGAACGGTGCCAACGTAGCAGTCTTTTTCTTGGCACCAGTTTAAAAAACATTTTCTCTGCCCAACTATTTTAATTGGGTTGTGTGATCTGTTTTAAAGCAAATCTTTACTGCATTTGGCCTAAAGCCATAACAGTTTAGTATGTAGAGTAAAAAAATCCATAAAGAAGTAAAATGAAATAAAATATAGTCTATTTTTGAGTCTCTTCGGAACTGTAACAATCTGCCTGTACAGCAGATTTATTGACTGGCCATTAAAATTAATGATTAAGAATGTTCAAAGTCACTAATAAAATGCATAATTTCCTAACAACAAACAGTGCTACCTTATGGATGTTTATCTTTTAATAATTGCAAGATTACCTATGGAATTGTGTCTTGAGCTTTTCTCTTTGTTTTAATTTGTTGCTGTATTAGATAATGCTGTTTTAGATAATTTCAGCGTATATTATACATGACCATTCTGATTATATGCCAGTCAGGTACTGGCAAGGGTGATGGGGGTTAGAAAAGATTTTTCATCAACAAATAAAAAACATAATGACACACCAACTGATTTTGCTAAGACCCGTAGACAATACTTGCAGTCTTCATTTAGGCTGCAATAATTTCCACACTTGCCTGAAATTAACTCTCAACAAACACAATGGGACTCTGTTTTCTATAATCACATCACAAATTCATGTTGCTCAGCTTGTAAATGGCCAGCCAAAGAAAATGTATGTATATGAAGAATAGAGTAGGATCGAGCCTCAGTTTGGAGATTTGTGCTGGCTTGTTGACCCTGCCTTCCCAGCCAGTGCGCCACTCACCAGTCAGAGTACTCTCCCCTTCCTCCTCCTCTTCCTCCTCTTCAACTGTTTGATCAGTCCCCGTTGGGAGCACAGATCTGCCTGTCCTGCCTCCTTGTTTGAGTGGGTGATCAGCCAAGAAGGAGGGGAAGGGAAGCCCGCGCTCCTGCCAGAGACAGGTTGAACAGCCAAAGAGGAGGATGAGAGAAGTGTGCCAGCTGGTGGGTGGCAGATCCAGCCAGAGACCTGGGAGAAGGGAAGGCACAGCACAAAATTCCAAAGTCAGGCTCATAGCCCTTTCTGATGAGGAACATATATGCTCCCCAGCCTAGTTTTGTGTGCTTCCTTTCTCTTTTTCTCTCCTGTGCACATGTTTTGGGTCAGAATGAGTAAACAGTTACATTCCTGCAAAAGGCCAGCAGTAAGAGTGGCCAGGTTGCAATTGAGTAACACAAGCAAAGCCCTTGAAATTAAGGCCAGCTGTATCCAGCCCTCTCAGCCCCAGGTCTTGGCCAGCCCTGTCCTTAGGTAGTGAAGCAACTGCCCCAGGGAGCATATACTTGTGATGGGGGGGGTTCTTTCTGACACCCATTGGCTGTTCCCCTGTCTTGCAAGTGCTCCATTGCAACCCCCCCGTGATGGAGACGCAGATTCATGGTGGAAGTCAGGATGAATAGTGTTTAAGTCAAGTACAGTCAGTTTCTGTGCATGGAATTGAGCTGGTTTTTGCCTCAGATAGCAAAATACCTTGAAATAAATCTAAGTGTGAAATGTCTAATGGTGCATATATCTGCTTCAGTGGTTGAAATGGAAGATTGTTGAAACATTTCGCAGATTTGTCCAGAAGGTTGGGAACATGCACATTTTGTCTCCAGTGTATCCATTTACCAGCAAATCATAGACTTGCTCAGCTATCACAAAGGAGGAAATGCCACAGCACTATTTCCTCTCCAGAGAAGCCGAGCTGGAGATCCTTTTCTTTCCCATGTTCCCTCCCTCCCTCCCTCCCTCCCTCCCTCCCTCCCTCCCTTCCTTCCTTCCTTCCTTCCTTCCTTCCTTCCTTCCTTCCTTCCTTCCTCTGTACAGTCAATAAATCTGTTAGGTAATATTTGCCCAGGAACATGCAGGAACAAAAGTGTTTGGAGCAGCTGGCATCAAGTGTACCACGATGGTACATGTGGAGGGGCAGCACAGAGTACACAGATGTAGGTATGACGTAGCCTGTTCTTCTTTGCATTTGCAAAGGAGTCTGTCGGAGCAAACCTCCCCCTTTTCTGAGGTTCACCTTGGTTCTACCAATTCCAGTCCGTAGCCTGTTTAGCAGCCCAGTTCTCTGTGAGACCAAGAGCTAGGAAGGCATGGCTGGAGGTCCAGCCATTTTAACACGTGGGCAGTTCTTTCTTTCCACATTTTAATCCTGGCCTTCTATGCCGTTCTTTCAAGGTTCACAGATGTTCTGAAAAAGATTTTCCTTGATTTTAATGTAGGAGGAGTGGGATGGTTGCCAAAGAAGGGAAGTAGATAGATGTTCTTAAGATAGATGTTTTATGTCTTTCAGTATTAGCTGCTACCACTCTCCGTACGTCACTGCGTTCATTGCCAGCTAGTAACTGATTGTATCAATGAGGGTTGGCTTCGGGCATCCAGTAATGGCCCCCTGCTCATCCTCTCAGGGCTTGGGATCTTTTTTTAAAAAATGCACCTTTTGTGTTAATGCATTATTCTCGAGCCAAGCTTTTTATCTCTCAGGAGCCAGGCAGCTATTATCATGATCATTGCTTCAGTTGTGCAAATAATTACTAATACTGTGTGTTATTAATAGCATGCACACTTCCGTTTCCATAAAAAACAGAGGGAAGTATTTGCTGATTCCTTCTAAATGGTCAATTCAGACATTGTATTTTGGAAATATGTATAAAAATACCAAAAACAAGAACAAATAATATTTTCCTTGCCACTTAGGAGTGATAGCAGAATGGCCTAAACAAGAAATGTTGTTGTTCAGTCGTTCAGTCGTGTCCGACTCTTCGCGACCCCATGGACCAGAGCTCGCCAGGCCTTCCTATCCTCCACTGCCTCCCGGAGTTTTGTCAAATTCATTTTAGTTGCAGATATGATGCTCCTAATTCTAGAAATGCCTTAAGAAGCCATTTAAAACTACTGCATTTTTCTGTCTATAAGACGCTGCCATATTTAAGATGACCCCCCACTTTTCCAACCCAAAATTTCAATATTGCAACCATGCACGTCTCTCCTCAGCTTGCTTCTGTGTATAAGATGACCCCCAATTTTTACTCTAACAATTTTAGATCAAAATACAGTGTTATATGGAAATATACTATACAGTTATTTTAATTTTTACAAGTTAGAAAGTAATGTTATTTGTAGCGTCTATGTAACTCATTCAAGTTTAGCATGTACTATCAGGAGAAAAAATAACTCTGAAATACTATACGGTTACTCCTAGTGACCAATCCTAATATTTTGTTTTGAAGATATTTAATAACAAAATGGAAAGAACTACCTGGCAGGATAACTCAGTGAATCAGAATCACTGTCAGAATCAGAAGTCAGGAGCCTGTGTCTATTTTGTATCTCCTGGGAGAAGAGCTAGTCTGTGTGGCCTTGGGAAAGATAGACCCTTCTCAGCCCCAAGAAGGGACTTTTAGCTTTGTCATTTAAGTTTTTAAAAACTGCATAGAAATTGAAAAGTCCCTGGCTCCTAAAGCCAGTCTTTCAAAGTAACATTTGGAAATGGCTAGAAAATATTGTCATTTGTACTAAAAATATTGTTGTTTTGCCTTTTTTGCAACCTACTCTGTAGCTTTTGAGTTGTAACCAAAGGACCTGATTACACTGGATCCTCTTGCTTTATAGTCATGTGGAACAAAGGCATACAATTGTTGCTTCTGGTGTCTTGGAAATGGGAGGGCTTTGCTGGATTACCAGTTCCGTCCATCTCTTCTTTTCACTAACCTTCCCACCACCCAAGTTCCCACGTATGTCCACGAAACCCCATTTTTCTCCAACTAGGGGCTCCTGGTCTTATGCCGCAGTCGGCCTCACTCATGTCTGGCTGGGTAGCAATGGGATGTGGAGTCTAACACATCTGGAGGCACTCGGTGGTGGAAACGCTTTCACTTGTCCCAAACATGAGGAGGAGAGAGAAAAAAATGTATTGCAATATTAACTGTTGCATATAAACATATTTTATTGTCATATTACAGTAGTAACTCTCCCCTTTATCTGCAGGATCCTTATCTGTGGTTTCAGTTATCTACGATCTGAAAATATTAAAAATGTTGAAAGAAAAATTCTCAAAATATATATTCCTAAACGGGATGTTATCAGAGCTGGCCGTTAGAGGGAGCCAGAAACCGCGATGTACTGTATCGCATTTGCTAGAGAAAAACCATATTTTTCTAAGTGTCATTACCTGAACTCCACCAGAGACTAAGCTGTGCATAGTGTTCACTATTAAAATAGTGTTTGCTGTAATCTGTATTTTTCAGTATATGTGGGGGTGAGCATGGAGCTTATATACAGGTCCTCCTGTATAAATCTTGCCAGTGGGCTCAGAAGTTGCAGTCCAAAAAGCTCTAATGTGGCCAAGAATCTTCCCTTAGAGAGGACAGTCTTCTCTTTGTGTTGTGTTTTCTGAAGGGCTGTGAAGGGGATGCAAGTTGATTGCCCGGTAGTTAGCTGAGTCTAGGCAAGAAAAGGAGTGTGTGAAATTTTGAAATCTAGATAGCAACACAAAATCTTTCAGCCTGTTTGGGATTTTTAATAAATGTTATGCAACCCAGCATGTATATGTATTTGTCTATATATATATATAAAAGACGCCTGCTTCTTGGGAGGAAAGCAATGGCAAACCTAGATAGCATACTAAAGAGCAGAGACATCAGTTTGCCAACTAAGGTCAGGATGGTTAAAGCTATGGTTTTTCCAGTAGTGATGTATGGAAGTGAGAGCTGGACTATAAAGAAGGCTGATCGCCGCAGAATTGATGCTTTTGAGCTGTGGTGCTGGAGGAGAGTCTTGAGAGACCCCTGGACTGCAAAGAGATCAAACCTATCCATTCTGAAAGAAATCAACCCCGAATGTTCACTGGAAGGACAGATTTTGAAGCTGAGGCTCCAGTACTTTGGCCACCTCATGAGAAGAGAGGACTCCCTGGAAAAGTCCCTGATATTGGGAAAAATCGAAGGCAAAAGGAAAAGAGGAGGACAGAGAATGAGATGGTTGGACAGTGTCATCGATGCAACCAAAATGAATTTGACAAAACTCCGGGAGGCAGTGGAGGATAGGAAGGCCTGGCGAGCTCTGGTCCATGGGGTCACGAAGAGTCGGACACGACTGAACGACTGAACAACAACAACATATATATATATATATATATATATATATATATATATATATATATATATATATATATATATATATATATATATATATATATATATATATATATATATATATATATATATATATATATATATATATATATATATATATATATGCATGTTAGGTGGATTCGGGTTTCTTCCGTGTAGAAATCTGGTTGTTCTGGCGACGTTTCGACGAGGTCTCACTCGTCATCTTCAGGCTGGTGTTCTGGCTTCTTTCTTCTTGAAGCAAAGTGTGGTCTCAGTTGAAGTCCTTCTATAAATACTGCTGGGGGTGTGTGGTTTGCTTGCTCTGTTGCTGATTGTAGGTTCCTTTGTTCCTTTGTTCTTTTGTGATCTGCTGTGTGGCTGAGGCGATCGTTAAGGGATTAACTGCTGATGGCTGTTTAGATGGCTGTTTACATGCTGGTGGGTTAGATGGCTGGTAGGTTCTGGCAGTATCCTGGGCTTTGGTGGAGTGGGGTCCTGTGTCTTGTGAATTCATTTTGGTCTGGCTACGTGTCTGTGGTCTCCCAATGTTTTTTTGGGGTGTGTGAGTGTGCTCCATGTGGTGACTGGAGTGGGGTGCCGCAGTAGATGGTGCAGTCGTGGTTTTGTTATTGGATGGTGGTTTCGTTTCATCTGTGGGAAGGGTCTGGGTTTGTGTTTGGTGTGGATGGAAGGTGGTGGCATCTTGTGTCCTTTTGGACCTGGTGTCAGTCTTTGTGACAGAGGCTCGTCTGTTGACCAGGGCTAGTTTCCAGATGTCAGGCAAGCGGGAGGTGTCATCACGTTTATTCATGTTGTTTGGGTGTTTCTCTATTTCAATGGCTTCCATGATTATTCGACTGTTGAAGTGTTCAGTTTTGGAGATGAGTTTGGTTCTTTCAAAGTCAATTTCATGACCTGTTGTTTTTATGTGCTGGAAGAGAGAGGAAGATTTTTCTTCTTTTTGACTGCGTTCTTGTGTTCTGCGATGCGTGCGCTTATTCTCCTGTTTGTTTGTCCGATGTATGTGGCTGGACAGACTTTGCATGGTATTTCGTAGACTCCTTGGTTTTCTAGCTCAATCTTGTCTTTGGGGTTTCTTAAGATGTTGGCTATTTTTTGGTCGGTGCAAAAGGCTGTCTTGATATTGTGTTTGTGGAGAATTTTGCTGATTTTGTCTGTGGTGCCTTTGATGTAAGGGAGGAGGGCGGTGCCGTTGTTCTCTTCTGTTTCTTGGTTCTTGGGGGTGTTTCCTTTTGGATTAGTTTGGTGATGGTGTTTTTTTGGAATCCGTTCGCAATTAAAACATTCGAGAGAGTGTGTAATTCAGTTTTTAGGTGGTCTTTGTCAGCGAGGCGTTTGGTTCTGGAGATGAGGGTTTTGCTACGGAGTTGATCTGTGCAGGGTGGTGGTGTGATTGTGCATTTAAGTAGCGGTTTGTATGTGTTTTTTCTGGTAGATGGTATGTCCTAAGGAGCCGTCGGGTTTTTGTAGATTAGGACGTCCAGGAAGGGAAGTTGGTTGTTGGCTTCTATTTCCATAGTGAATTGTATTTTGGGGTGTAGGCTGTTGAGATGTGTGAGGAAGTTGTTCAGTTTATCTTTCCCGTGTGGCCAGATAACAAAGGTGTCGTCAACATATCTGAGCCAGAGTTTGGGTTTATGTTCGGACTTCTGTAACGCGTTGGTTTCAAAGTGTTCCATATATAGGTTTGCGATGACCGGTGAGAGGGGTGATCCCATGGGTGCTCCTTCTATCTGTTTGTATCTTTGTCCATTGTGGATGAAGTATGTGTTGGTTAGGCAGTGGTTGGTCAGATCTAGGATGTGTTTGGGGGTTGTATTTGTTGTGGATAGCTGTCAAGGCTTCTTGAATGGGCACTTGTGTGAAGAGCGAAACAACATCGAAGCTCACGAGTAGGTCATTGGGTTGTAGGTCTTGTTTCTTTATAATTTCTATGAAGTGGAACGAGTTTTGTACGTATGAAGTGATGGATTCTGCATAGGGCTGGAGTTGTTTGGCAAGAAATTTGGCGAGGTTTTGTAGAGGTGAGCCTATGGAGCTGACTATGGGTCTGAGAGGTGTTCCTTCTTTGTGAATCTTGGGGAGGCCGTAGAGAGCTTGGGGCATCTGGATGATTTCTCTCTGGGGATGATGCTTGGCTTGATTTCTTCACTTAAGGGAGAGGCTTTTATTTTGGCTTTGGTGGTTTTTTCCAGGTAGGTGGTGGGGTCTGTGTTCAAAGGTATGTAAGCAGGGTCTTGTAGTAGGTTGGATAATTTGGCTTGGTAGTCGGATGTGTTCATCACCACTGTGGCATTGCCTTTGTCTGCTGGGAGAATGATTATGTTGTTGTCTTTCCTCAGGTTGGAGAGGGCTTTTGTTCTTCTTTGTGTAAATTGCTTCTGGGTGGTTTGCTGGAGCAGAGGACATTGGTGACTTCGAGTCTGATTTTGTTGGCTTCATCTGGGTTGATTTTGGTTAGGCTGGCTTCCACTCCGCATATGATGTTTTCGGTGGGGATGTGTCTGGGGGCGATTGCAAAGTTGAATCCTTTGGAAAGGACTTTGGTCTCTGCGATGGTGAGTGTCCTGTCTGATATGTTGTGAACTGTTTGTTTCATGGGCTGTTGTGTGGGGGTTGGGCTTCTGGCGTTTTCCAGTTTGTGGAGTTTGTTGGTGTGTGTGTCTGTCTTGTGGGAGGTCTCTGTTTCAGCTCTCCAGGCGGCGAGTTGCTTGGATTTGTTCCAGAGTGTTGGGTGGATTTTGTTGCTGAGTTTGAGGTGGAGAGTGAGTAGGTCTCTGTTGGTTTGATCTAGTAGGTATCTTTTCCTGTGTAGTTCGCTTCTGATTAGGGCTAGTTCTGTTCTTTTCAGGATCCTTTCGCTGGATGGGGTTTTGAGTGGAATTTCAGTTGGAAGCTTGTGGGGATCACATTTTGTCTCGGCAGTTGCGTAGGAATGCAATGTCACATAAGATGGTGGCTCTTCGGACTTCTAGTTTCTCGTAGGTTCTGGTCAGCTGGAAGGTTTCCTCCCGTAGAGGTCGGATATTTGTTTTCGTAGATTTTCACGGGTATAGGTATGCATGTTAGGGTGGATTCGGGTTTCTTCCCGTGTAGAAATCTGGTTGTTCTGGCGACGTTTCGACGAGGTCTCACTCGTCATCTTCAGGCTGGTGTTCTGGCTTCTTTCTTCTTGAAGCAAAGTGTGGTCTCAGTTGAAGTCCTTCTATAAATACTGCTGGGGGTGTGTGGTTTGCTTGCTCTGTTGCTGATTGTAGGTTCCTTTGTTCCTTTGTTCTTTTGTGATCTGCTGTGTGGCTGAGGCGATCGTTAAGGGATTAACTGCTGATGGCTGTTTAGATGGCTGTTTACATGCTGGTGGGTTAGATGGCTGGTAGGTTCTGGCAGTATCCTGGGCTTTGGTGGAGTGGGGTCCTGTGTCTTGTGAATTCATTTTGGTCTGGCTATATATATATATATATATATATGTGTGTTTGCATGTTAGGGTGGATTCGGGTTTCTTCCCGTGTAGAAATCTGGTTGTTTTGGCGACGTTTCGACGAGGTCTCACTCGTCATCTTCAGGCTGGTGTTCTGGCTTCTTTCTTCTTGAAGCAAAGTGTGATCTCAGTTGAAGTCCTTCTATAAATACTGCTGGGGGGTGTGGTTTGCTTGCTCTGTTGCTGACTGTAGGTTCCTTTGTTCTTTTGTGATCTGCTGTGTGGCTGAGGCGATCCTTAAGGGATTAACTGCTGGTGGGTTAGATGGCTGTTTAGAGACAACCTGTGTGGGTGAGGTGCTGGATGTGTGTCTATCAGCCTTTTGTTTCTTAACGACCTTGGTGATGGGCATTCTGGCAGCATTCTGGGCTTTGGTGGAGTGGGGTCCTGTGTCTTGTGAGTTCATTTTGGTCTGGCTACGTGTCTGTGGTCTCCCAGTGTTTTTTTGGCGTGTGTGAGTGTGCTCCATGTGGTGACTGGAGTGGGGTGCAGCAGTAGATGGTGCAGTCGTGGTTTTGTTATTGGATGGTGGTTTCGTTTCATCTGTGGGAAGGGTCTGGGTTTGTGTTTGGTGTGGATGGAAGGTGGTGGCATCTTGTGTCCTTTTGGACCTGGTGTCAGTCTTTGTGACAGAGGCTCGTCTGTTGACCAGGGCTAGTTTCCAGATGTCAGGCAAGCGGGAGGTGTCATCACGTTTATTCATGTTGTTTGGGTGTTTCTCTATTTCAATGGCTTCCATGATTATTCGACTGTTGAAGTGTTCAGTTCTGGAGATGAGTTTGGTTCTTTCAAAATCAATTTCATGACCTGTTGTTTTTATGTGCTGGAAGAGAGAGGAAGATTTTTCTTCTTTTTTGACTGCGTTCTTGTGTTCTGCGATGCGTGCGCTTATTCTCCTGTTTGTCTGTCCGATGTATGTGGCTGGGCAGATTTTGCATGGTATTTCGTAGACTCCTTGGTTTTCTAGCTCAATCTTGTCTTTGGGGTTTCTTAAAATGTTGGCTGGCTTTTTTGGTCGGTGCAAAAGGCTGTCTTGATATTGTGTTTGTGGAGAATTTTGCTGATTCTGTCTGTGGTGCCTTTGATGTAGGGGAGGAGGGCGGTGCCGTTGTTCTCTTCTGTTTCTTGGTTCTTGGGGGGTGTTTCCTTTTGGATTTGTTTGGTGATGGTGTTTTTTTGGAATCCGTTCGCAATTAAAACATTCGAGAGAGTGTGTAATTCAGTTTTTAGGTGGTCTTTGTCAGCGAGGCGTTTGGTTCTGGAGATGAGGGTTTTTGCTACGGAGTTGATCTGTGCAGGGTGGTGGTGTGATTGTGCATTTAAGTAGCGGTTTGTATGTGTTTTTTTCTGGTAGATGGTATGTCCTAAGGAGCCGTCGGGTTTTTTGTAGATTAGGACGTCTAGGAAGGGAAGTTGGTTGTTGGCTTCTATTTCCATAGTGAATTGTATTTTGGGGTGTAGGCTGTTGAGATGTGTGAGGAAGTTGTTCAGTTTATCTTTCCCGTGTGGCCAGATAACAAAGGTGTCGTCAACATATCTGAGCCAGAGTTTGGGTTTATGTTTGGACTTCTGTAACGCGTTGGTTTCAAAGTGTTCCATATATAGGTTTGCGATGATGGGTGAGAGGGGTGATCCCATGGGTGCTCCTTCTATCTGTTTGTATCTTTGTCCATTGTGGATGAAGTATGTGTTGGTTAGGCAGTGGTTGGTCAGATCTAGGATGTGCTTGGGGGTTGTATTTGTTGTGGATAGCTGTCAAGGCTTCTTGAATGGGCACTTGTGTGAAGAGCGAAACAACATCGAAGCTCACGAGTAGGTCATTGGGTTGTAGGTCTTGTTTCTTTATAATTTCTATGAAGTGGAACGAGTTTTGTACGTATGAAGTGATGGATTCTGCATAGGGCTGGAGTTGTTTGGCAAGAAATTTGGCGAGGTTTTGTAGAGGTGAGCCTATGGAGCTGACTATGGGTCTGAGAGGTGTTCCTTCTTTGTGAATCTTGGGAGGCCGTAGAGCTTGGGGCATCTGGATGATTTCTCTCTGGGGATGATGCTTGGCTTGATTTCTTCACTTAAGGGAGAGGCTTTTATTTTGGCTTTGGTGGTTTTTTCCAGGTAGGTGGTGGGGTCTGTGTTCAAAGGTATGTAAGCAGGGTCTTGTAGTAGGTTGGATAGTTTGGCTTGGTAGTCGGATGTGTTCATCACCACTGTGGCATTGCCTTTGTCTGCTGGGAGAATGATTATGGTGTTGTCTTTCCTCAGGTTGGTGAGGGCTTTTGTTCTTCTTTGTGTAAATTGCTTCTGGGTGGTTTGCTGGAGCAGAGGACAGTGGTGACTTCGAGTCTGATTTTGTTGGCTTCATCTGGGTTGATTTTGGTTAGGCTGGCTTCCAGTCCGCATATGATGTTTTCAGTGGGGATGTGTCTGGGGGCGACTGCAAAGTTGAATCCTTTGGAAAGGACTTTGGTCTCTGCGATGGTGAGTGTCCTGTCTGATATGTTATGAACTGTTTGTTTCATGGGCTGTTGTGGGGGGTTGGGCTTCTGGCATTTTTCCAGTTTGTGGAGTTTGTTGGTGTGTGTGTCTGTCTTGTGGGAGGTCTCTGTTTCAGCTCTCAGGCGGCGAGTTGCTTGGATTTGTTCCAGAGTGTTGGGTGGATTTTGTTGCTGAGTTTGAGGTGGAGAGTGAGTAGGTCTCTGTTGGTTTGATCTAGTAGGTATCTTTTCCTGTGTAGTTCGCTTCTGATTAGGGCTAGTTCTGTTCTTTTCAGGATCCTTTCGCTGGATGGGGTTTTTGAGTGGAATTTCAGTTGGAAGCTTGTGGGGATCACATTTTTGTCTCGGCAGTTGCGTAGGAATGCAATGTCACATAAGATGGTGGCTCTTCGGACTTCTAGTTTCTCGTAGGTTCTGGTCAGCTGGAAGGTTTCCTCCCCGTAGAGGTCGGATATTTGTTTTCGTAGATTTTCACGGGTATAGGTATGCATGTTAGGGTGGATTCGGGTTTCTTCCCGTGTAGAAATCTGGTTGTTTTGGCGACGTTTCGACGAGGTCTCACTCGTCATCTTCAGGCTGGTGTTCTGGCTTCTTTCTTCTTGAAGCAAAGCGTGATCTCAGTTGAAGTCCTTCTATAAATACTGCTGGGGGTGTGTGGTTTTCTTGCTCTGTTGCTGATTGTAGGTTTGTTTGTTCTTTTGTGATCTGCTGTGTGGCTGAGGCGATCGTTAAGGGATTAACTGCTGGTGGGTTAGATGGCTGTTTAGAGACATCCTGTGTGGGTGAGGTGCTGGATGTGTGTCTATCAGCCTTTTGTTTCTTAACGACCTTGGTGGTGGGCGTTCTGGCAGCATCCTGGGCTTTGGTGGAGTGGGGTCCTGTGTCTTGTGAATTCATTTTGGTCTGGCTACGTGTCTGTGGTCTCCCAATGTTTTTTTGGCGTGTGTAAGTGTGCTCCATGTGGTGACTGGAGTGGGGTGCCGCAGTAGATCGTGCAGTCGTGGTTTTGTTATTGGATGGTGGTTTCGTTTCATCTGTGGGAAGGGTCTGGGTTTGTGTTTGGTGTGGATGGAAGGTGGTGGCATCTTGTGTCCTTTTGGACCTGGTGTCAGTCTTTGTGACAGAGGCTCGTCTGTCGTAGAAGGACTTCAACTGAGATCATGCTTTGCTTCAAGAAGAAAGAAGCCAGAACACCAGCCTGAAGATGACGAGTGAGACCTCGTCGAAACGTCGCCAAAACAACCAGATTTCTACACGGGAAGAAACCCGAATCCACCCTAACATGCATACCTATACCCGTGAAAATCTACGAAAACAAATATATATATATATATATATCAGCCAACAGGTGTTTAGAGAGTTAACTGTCGGATATAGGAAGGGGTGACAGTCAGCATGAGGCTTGTTTGTTGACATGTTAGATATTTAGTTAAGACTCTGCTGCTAGGTGTCTGCTGCTGATGGCCTGATCAATGTCTGTTATGAAACTGTTCTAAGAGGTCTGTCAAGCACAAACCAAATCTATACCAAGTGTAATGTTTAAGCAAATATTCTTAACGTTTACTATAACTGAATGATTATTTTTTTACCTGCTGGCACATATGTGTATTTCTCTCTCTCAAGGGAGCATATTAATTATAATCCGTGTGGGTGTTTTTTCTAGTCACACTTAATTTGCTGTGTACAAACTCTCAACATTTCAACAAGCTGGGAGGTAAACTTTCCCAGTTCCAGCCAGCTAGCTTGATTTTGTGTTTCCTTTTAATCTTCCCAAAATCTAGAGAAGCAGAAGCAATTTCATTGAATCATAGGGTTGGAAGAGACCTCAAGGGCCATCCAGTCCAACCCCCTGCCATGCAGGAACCCCATCACAGTATTTCCAACAGATGGCCATCCAGACTCTGCTTAAAAACCTTAAAAGAAGGAGACTCCACTACCCTCCTTTGTGGCAGCATATTCCACTGCCGAACAGCTCTAACTGTCATGAAGTTCTTCCGAATGTTCAAATGGAATCTCTTTTCCTGTAGTTTGAAACCATTGCCCCGAGCCCTAGTCTCTGAAGCCATGGAAAACAAACCTGTTCCCTCTTCATAGAATCATAGAATCATAGAATCATAGAGTTGGAAGAGACCTCAAGGGCCATCTAGTCCAATCCCCTGCCATGCAGGAACCACCATCACAATATTTCCGACAGATGGCCATCCAGCCTCTGCTTCAGTATGACATCCTTTCAAATATTTAAACATAGCTATCATATATTGTGTATATACTGTGTATATACACACAATGACAATAAATTATTATTATTATTATTATTATTATTATTATTATTATTATTATTATTATTATTATTATTATTATTATTATTATTATTATTATTATTATTATTATTATATCCCCCCCTCAGCCTTCTTTTTGAATGGCTAAACATTCCCAGTTCCCTAAGCAATTCCTCATAAGACATTTCCTCCAGACCTTCAACCATCCTGGTCGCCCTCCTCTGCACCCGCTCGAGGTTGTCAACATCCTTTTTAAATTGAGGCACACAGAACTGGACACGGTACTCCAGGTGGGGTCTGACCAGAGCAGAATAGAGTGGTACTATCACGTCCCTTGATCTAGACACTATGGTTCTGTTGATGCAACCAAGAGTCACATTGGCTTTCCTGGCTGCCGCATCACACTGCTGACTTATGTTCAATTTGTGGTCCACCAAGACTCCCAGATCCCTTTCACAGGTACTATTTTCCAGCAAAGTATCTCCCACCCTATATCTGTGCAATTCATTCTTTTTACCTAGATGTAGCACCCTACGTTTCCCCCTGTTGAAAGCCATTCTGTTAGTTTTGGCCCAGCACTCTAATCTGTCAAGGTCCTTTTGGATTTTCGTCCTATTCTCTATGGCAGAGCTGTCCAACTTTGAGCAGCCTGCGGTCCACGTTTTGCTCCCAAATGGCCCTGTGGTCTACTTTGATCTCCCCAAGGGCCCCCGGCTCTACTTATAGGAGTGCATGTGTGGCTGGCGCGGGGAGTAGGGGACCGCACCATGGCCCTTGAACTGCCCTGCTTAGCTGAGACAGTGGGCTGGCAGACCTAGAACTTTGCTTAGGGCAATGGTGGTTCTTGGGATGGGGAAGAGATGGGTAGAGAACTTATCCCTTCCCTTTTTTATTGGTGGCTGGAGGGCTACTTTTGAACCCTTCACGGGCTATCAGTAGCCCGCGGTCTACCTGTTGGGCAGGCCTGCTCTAGGGAATTAGCAACCGCACCCAATTTGGTATTGTCTGCAAATTTAATTAGCATACAGTGGAACCTTGACTTACATCATTAAACCGTTCCGGAGGTCTAGACATAAGTCAAACATGACTTAAGTCAAATGAACTTTTCCCATAGAAAGTAATCGGAAAGTGGATTAATCCGTTCCAGACGATGAAAAAGACCCCCGAAAACAGCGATTTAACACAAATTTGACTGGGAGAGGAGATTCCTTCCGGGGATGTAAATGAAATGTCTCTTCAAAGAGAGGAGGAGGCAGTGGAATTATACAGTAGTCCACAAGTTATACACCTCCACTTTTTAATGTTCATAGCAACAATGTCTATCATTTAAGTTTTACTGATTTTTAACCTGACATTCCAAGTTCTGAACAACTCTATGCTTACCATTAGAGTCCCACAACTATACAGTTCCCCAACTAAAATGCTTCCATTGTGGACCAGAATTCTGTAGCCAGATTTTTTACAAGACTGAGCCGACTGTCTAACCAGCGAGGCCAGCCCTGAGCTCCCGGCCCTTCTTCTCCTCTGGCGGCAGCAGCGGCTTCGGCGAGGTCGCGGACCAGCTCCAGGTGCTTGGAGCTGGCCTCTCCAAAACCGCCGCTGCCAGAGGAGAGGAAGAAGGCAGGAGCAGTTTGGAGGCAGCAGCCGGGATGCTGGGTCGTGGCTGCCGCCCGATTCCAGGGCCTTGCGCCAGTGCTCTGAGCTGTAAGTTGGAGCCCGCAGCGCAAGTCAAACAGGCCCCTTCTTGCTGCAAGTCAAATATGCCGCAAGTCAAGCAGCATATAAGTCAAGGTTCCACTGTACTCTCTATTCCTTCCTCCAACTCATTAATAAAGATATTGAACAGCACTGGACCCAGAACAGAACCTTGGGGCACCCCACTGGTCACGTCTCTCCAAGCTGAAGAGAGGCCATTTATGGTCACCCTTTGGGTGCGATTAGTCAACCAATTACAAATCCACCTAACAGTAGCACTATTCTATCCCACTTTCTACTAACTTCTTAGCAAGAATACCATGGGGAACTTTATAGAAGGCCTTACTAAAGCCCAGGTAAGCAATATCCACAACATTCCCCTCATCCACCAGGCCTGTAATTCTATCAAAGAAAGAGATCAAATTAGTCTGGCATGACTTGTTTTTAAGAAACCCGGGTTGACTTCTTGGAATGACAGCATTGTTTGTTAAATAATTACAAACTGCCTGTTTAATAATCTGCTCTGGGATCTTTCCAGGAAAGTCCACCCCACCCCCCGCCCTGCAGGAAACCCCATCCAAGTACTGTACTTCCCTTTGTGCCCCTTCCAATTATTTCTTTTGTTCACTCATTCATTTTTATTATTTGTATCCTAGCTCTATCCCCAAGAGAACCCATGAGGTAAAAAAGAGACAGTATTAAACAATTGAAAATATACTAAATGACTACAATATTAAATATAAATTAAACAACTGTTCTAATTAAAATTAGTACATAAAAACAATTTTAAATAATTTTAAAACCACATTTAATATGAAGAAGATACCATCTGGTTTTTGCTGTGGTGAGGAGGACAGGGGAGGCAAATAAGGACTAGAGGTGTGTGTGTGTGTGTGTGTGTGTGTGTGTGTGTGTGTGTGTGTGTGTGTGTGTGTGTGTTTGTGTTTGGAGAGAGTTATGCAGTTTGGGAGAAAGGACCGAGAAGTTTCTCTTCCACCCCATGTCCTTCACCAAACACACTCTCCTGAAGGTGGCAGTGGCAAGCCTCCCCTGATTATTAAAGTCCAGCCGGGCTCTTAAAGGAAGATGCGGCCTTTGGGAGAACTTGGACCCAAGCTGTCAAGGTCTTTTGCCATCATGCCTAAAGCAGCGTGACGGAGAGTACACTGGGGCTACAAATGGGCCCATAAACCACCACCACTCCCCCCAGCTTTCTCCACGGTGTAGCACCCCATCCTGCTGCTCTCTGCCCTTGAGAGGCAGATAGGGTGCTACTCTTCAGGAAAGTGAGGGCCGAAGAGCAGGTTTTTGAATTTCCTGCGGGCACAGCGAGGGTGCTCTGGCCATGGGAAATTCAGACGCCTGCTCTTTGATCCTCACTTTCCCCGAAGGATAGCCCCCAAAACATATGTAACCCAGGGTACCACTGTATTTGGGTTAAATTGTCATATTGGCATTTGCGAAAAATAAGTGGGTTTTGAATCGGAGTTTGCGCACTCTGTCTCTAAAAGGTTCTCCATCACTGATCTATATGTTCACTGTAACCAAGCCAATTAGCAATTTGCCTGCAGCATTTTGGAACCACTGAAGTTCCTGAATGCTTCCCAAAGGCTTTCCCATGTAGAGTGTGTTGTATTTATCAGATAAAAATTGATTTGTAAATTTACTTCCTTCAACCCAGAACTAAATCTGCCTTTTCTGCTTCATCTCCAACCTCAGGAAAAATGGTCTGAATGGGCCAATTTAATTTGAAATTTGTGGTTTGTATGATTGAGGTGAACAGCCCTAATTTAAACTTAAAACTTCCAGTTCCCCATCCATGCATGTATATTTGTGAGTTAGTTGCAGCTCAAAGGTTATTATTATTTAAAAAATACCAGACACAGCCAATTTAAATTATAAACACATAGACTGGTCTTATATTAAACAGATACAAGTTTTAACAAACAAAAAAAAAACAAACCCTAAGTATCTGCTATATGTTGGTGCAATGAAAATGCTGCTCCTGAAAACAACAGGAGGAATTTTAGCAGTGATGACTGCAAATTCCTGCACAACAGCAAAAGCAAGCACACAATTTCAAGATGGGGGGGACACCTGGCTCAGAGATACTGCGAGTGAGAAAGATCTTGGAATGATGGTACAGTAGATCACAATCTAATTATGACCCAATGATGTGACGTGGCTACAAAAAAAAGGAAAGTGCTATTTTAGGCTGCATTAAGAGAAGCATAGTCCCCAGATCCTCTCTAAGGTACAGTACTAGTTCCCCACTATTCAGCACTGGTGAGTTCTGCACACTGCATTTCAAGAAAGATGATGACAAATTGGAAAAAGTTCAGAGGAGGGCGACAAGGATGAGGAGGAGCCTGGAAACCAAACCGTAAGAGGAAAGACCGAAAGATCTGGGCACATACAGTGTGGAGAAAAGAAGACTGAGGGGCACTCTGATAGCGTTTGTCAAATACTTGGAAGGCTGTCATAGAGAGGAGCAGAAGGAGCTGTTCTCATTCATCTCTGAGGACATTTATTATTATTTATTATTTATTATTTATATTTATATACCACCCATCTTCCGGACGGAACTCTGGGAGGTTTACAGTTAAAATAAGACAACAGAAAACAAAACAAAAAAGGTACCAATAAATAAAATAAAGAGGGACAATACTCTCCACAAAATATGACGTGAGCGGCAAAAAGAGAATTAAAAAAAATTAAGTAATAAGGTCGCAATATGCCTCTTTAAACAGGTGTGTTTTCAAAGACCTTTTAAAGGCGGGCAGGGGCTGTGCTAGGCGCAACTCACTAGGGAGATGGTTCCACAGTGTGGGGCCCAGCACAGAGAAGGCGCGGTTACGCGTGAGCGATTTCTGCGCCTCCCTGGGTGTGGCCACCCTAAGTGAGTGCACCTGCGCCATTCATGCAACAATGTTAGAGCAGTACGGCAAGGAAACCCATGAACTCAGAAGGTGGTGAGTGCTTCAGCACTGGAGGCATTCAAAAGAAATTTAGGCAACCACCTGGCAGGTATCCTTTGATTTGTATGCCTGCCTTCATCTGGGTGTTGGCCTTATAAACCCCTTCCAATTTCTTTTTTTTAAATTTATTTTTCTTAAATATTATAAAACTACAATACCAAAAGACAGATAAAACAACAAAATATCATAAAGAAAGGAAATATTAATCAGAACACACCCCAATACTGTATAACAAAAATATAACAAAAAATAGACCAAAAAAAAAAACCTCCAGTGGAAACCCCCCCCCCTCGGGACTTAGACAAAGTTACAACTCTCATGATACTGACCAACCCATTTCCCAGTCTTCTCCAGGTGTATACCCTTTACCATTTTGAAATAAATATACCAACAGTTTATCCCATATTCCATTAAAGTCATTAGACTTACTCAGACCTTTCCTAATTTTGATTTCACAAGTCAGTTTATCATTAATAGCTAACGAGAATGCCATAACCCCTTCCAATTTCATGATTCTATGAATCTTTGATTCTAAGTTACATATTTTGCGCACTAATTTTGCCACTCTTGTCATGTCTGATTTCACAGTCTGTGCAGTCTTGGGACATTCACAGATGAGATGTGATGCAGTTTCAACTTTTTCTTGGCGGAGTCGGCATTTTCTGTTATCACTAATTCCTTGACTCTTAGCTTTTGTCAAATTGGTTTGTGGTGGTGGTGGTGGTGGTGATGATGATGATGATGATTGAAACCAATTTATAGTGACTCTAATAGGACCTTCATGGTTAGTGAAATACTTAGAGAGTATTTTTACCAGTGGCACGATCCCAGTGATTTTCCATGCCAAGTGGGGAGGTTCAAACACTCCCCTCCATAGCCCCAGATGCCACTGTATCCATCACACCATACCAGGTAAATACATCCTTGAGGAGATGCAAATGTTATGTGGACCAGTGTTCCTCCCTGCCACCTTCTTGGGGTATTAAGTCAGTGGCCTTGTGAAGTGGGTCACTTTTACACCAGAGTTTTATAGGTGTAATCTAGAATACCATCTTGAACTGGTATGTTAACCATTGGGAAATACACAGTCATTACCAAATAATACCAAGTACCAACTGAACATTCAGGGCAGAAGTGACAGCTGGATCATCCTAACATTTGAATATCTCTTTGAGCATGTGCAGAAGGCCAAAGTATCTGGAGGGAATGTTATGTCCAGCACATTACTAATCCGTTCTCTGTGTGTGTGTATGTGTGTGTTACAAACTTGGCTTTGACACAGATTCACATTTGGATTCATACACTGAGTGCCTTTAGGTGCTTCTGTTGATGCAACCAAGAATCATATTGGCTTTCTTGACCACTACATCACACTGCTGACTCATGTTCAATTTGTGGTCCACCCAGACTTCCAGATCCCTTTCATATGTACTATTCTCTAGCCAGGTGTCTCCCATCCTATATCTGTGCAATATAGTATACAGTGATCCCCCGCCTATTGCGGGGTGATCCGACCCGCGATAACTGAAAATCTGCGATATGAGGATGCAGGTCAGGTCAGGCCTGAGGCACCTAGCTGGGGGCTTTTGTATTTACCCCCAACCTGGCCCTGCCCCAAATGGGCATGCAAGGACCTTCCTGGGCCTTTGGGGGCCTCCAGAAGGCTTGGGAAGACCCTTGCAGGCCCGCTTGGGGCAGCACCAGTAGGTAAGGGAGGCCTGAAACAGGCCTTTCCCCCCTTATCCCAAGGGGCCTTTTTCTTATACTGCGGTCCCGCGATATAGCGGGACCGCAGTATATGAACCTCGAAAGGGCGGGGAGGAGTGTGCAGACCTCTGCACTGGAAAAACTAAATAGCCATTAAACAGGAGGATGGCCCAATATAGGAGGGGCAACAGCTCAGGACCAGAATCAGCAGGACACCTCCACTTGAAGGACAAAGGGCACTCATTCAAAGATGAAGATGTACACATATTAGACAGAGAAGATAAGTGGTCTGAGAGAGGGGTCAGGGAAGCCTTTCATATGAGTATTGAAAACCCAGCAATACCCAGACAAATAAAAATACTTCATGCCTCCACCACCAAGGCCATAGCTAACAACCCATACTTTATGGGATTCAGCACCATAGGCCATTGTTCACCTAAAGGCCCAGTGAGACTATTGTGTACCTTAGGAGCCTATTCAGGCCATTGTTCATTGTTCATCTTATGAGCCTGTTTCAGAGCAGGGTGACATGAGGTCAAAAGGAAGGACTCACAACTAGCTTTCCTCAGACTGATGAAGCTGTTTGGATGAGCAGTGAAACGTTTAAGTCTCTCAAGAAAAGAAGTCCAGTTGCCATGACTCAACTTCCAGGTATCTGCATACTGAAATTTATTCATTTGGCATTTGGTGCACAGTTTGGACTCCTTCAAAAAGAAAGTTTTTCCGGGTAGGGCCCTGTGTGTGTGTGTGTGTGTGTGTGTGTGTGTGTGTGTGTGTGTGTGTGTGTGTGTGTGTGTGTGTGTGTGTGTGTGTGTGTGTGTGTGTGTGTGTGTGTGTGTAGATATACATGTAGATATAGAGGTAGTGTGTGTATGTGAGCACCTGCACTGGCTTGAAAGAAATAAGTACATATTTATAGAGTGCCTTACCCAGAAAAACTGTACTTGTCAAGCAGTTTAAAAGGTGCAATAAATAAATACATTTCTGTATGCAGATAGCTTTGCTGAGTCTTAATTTGCCTTGATCTCATGACAGCCCCGTGGAGTGGGTCCCTATGAAACCAGTGTCACAGATTTAAATCTGTGATGGAGTGAAGGATCCAATGTAGGCTCCCAAATTGAAAGCACTTTGCCTCATGTATTCCAATTTTCCCCATCAGTCAAATGTGCAACAATTAGAGCAGTTTGACAGCAGAAACATTCCAGGACCGCTGCATGACTGCAAAGGCAAGCCTGTAAAATCTGTGCAGTGTTGGAGACAGAGCTGTTTGGCCTGAAATGCATATCATGAACATGTTGGTAATGTATGCACACATACAAACACATGTTTTCTCCCCTTCCCAAAGGCACCTGCTGCCCTTCTTTGCCGTACTGTCATTTTTCTGTTCCATGCCTGGCAAACCTTAATAATAATAATAATAATAATAATAATAATAATAATAATAATAATAATAATAATAATAATAATAATAATAATAATAATAATAATAATAATAATAATAACAACAACAACAACAACAACAACTTTATTTTTTATTTAAAAAGGCAGTAACAATTTAAAGGATAAGCTAAGAATCTGCCCCTTTCCATCTATGGACTTTGGCCAACAGCAGCTCATAACCCCCACCCCCCCCAAAAAAATCCCCACTGCTACTCTTCCCCATATCCTCCTCTCTTTCCTTAAGAGGCCGAGGCTGCCAGGGATTGGGGGAGGGGGTGAGAAAGGAGCAAATGGCTTTCAATGACATGATGATTGTGGGGTGAAGGGAGAGAACAAGACAGCAAAATTTGTTTCCTAGGCGCAAAAAATGATGGCACATTAATTGGCAGGTGTCATCTGGAGAAAGGGACATTTTCGTACACAAGAGTCACACCATCTGTGTAAATGTGGTGTTATGTGGAGGGAAGATTCACACAGTCTGGAGGCAGTAAGTATTCATTCCGGTCACAGGCGATGGAATCAGTGCCTACCTGCTTTGCAGTGGGAGCTGTTGGTGAGTCTCATGTCACGGAGATGAATCTATTGTGGGGATGATCTCAGGCTTTGCAGGAGCTGTCCCCGGTGCTGAATCATGTCCCTAAACAGATTCAGCAATCAGCATCTTTAAGAAGTCCTTTAAGAGTGCAGGCTCAAATTCAAAATGATTGGCTTTAACAGATAGGCTGAGGTTTCCAAACAATGCTTCCACTTATCCCATGTCTCCTTTGGGCCATCCATGTTGATGATGCTCAACTTTGGACTGTCTCAGCAAGGGGAGATGATCCTGGACTCCATCAGTTCAGCTGTCGGGCTTGGATGGCTTTGAGTAAAAAGCTGGACTGACAGCCCCAATTTTGGAATATGTACCAGGTTTGAATTAAGGCTTGGGGTGGGAGGGGTCTGCATCCTGGAATCACTGAAGGCTTTACTCAGATTTCTGTTTCCAAAGTAGGAAGATTGGAATCACTCCCTTACAATAATTACAAAACTGTCCAAAAATGGTAATGTTGATTTTAAAAATGTCAGTAGCAGCCCCATTTGGGAAAGCTACGTGGACAATGGGGTATCCAACAATGCAGGAATGAGTGTGTATGTAACCCTTCACCCCTGCTATATCTCAGCATAAGGCAGCAAAGCTGGTCCGACTCTTGGGCTGAGTCATATGACTGCCTCTGGTGGATGATGTTGGGAAATGAGGAATGATTAAGAGGTAGTGGAGGATAAGAGATCTCTGTGCCAGGTAACACACCTTTCTCAGTGCCAGGGGCATTGCCTTTCCTTATCAGGGGCCACAATGCTTTCTTACTGCCACTGAGGTTCCCACCATGCTACCGTGTCTTATGAAATTTATGCCAACTGCTCCAACTCTCTGTGGTGCAGGAGAGTGTCACAGTGTCCTTCTGCACCCTAGAAATCTACCGATCTGCAGGGCAGCACATTTTCTGCACTTTTGGAAAGGGGCGGGAAGCTGAAGGAACTGGGGGAAGTGGTCACATTGCCAGGACAAGTTTTCCATGTTGCGTTCTGGCAGCAATGGAGCCAGAGGGGGACTGGCTAATGTCTTCCTGGAGCTCCACGTGGCCTAGCCTTATCCCATAACAGTGACACTTTTTCTGAAATAAGACCCAACTGATGGCCTTTGTCTGCTTGGCTTTTCTCCATGAATAGTGGAGCCTGGAGAGGGAGGATGGCACCGTGTCTTCTGCCTTTGATCAGGAAATGTCTTGATCTGCCCTGTAGAAGGATAGGGCCCTCCTTCAGCTGTGACTTCCTATGCAACACACACAAATGCGGAACTGTATAAGAGCGATGAAAACTGGGAAGGTTGTGCTTGGAAGCCTTCCTCTGGCCATCAGTCATCATTATCTTTCTTCGGACTAACGAGCTTTGCCAGTTGTTATGAAAATGAAATGGGTGTTTTCCCCAGGGAAGGGGAAACCTGTGCAATTCCTGGATCTCCTTCAAGGAACGTTTGGAAGAATAACCAGGTACCAAACGTGTCAGCTGGCTGTTACGGGATGATTATGCCATCTGTTTTGATCCTAAAAGTATTTTAAACAGTTTGGCTAAGTTCCAGCTGGAGAAAAACCACACTACACCCAGATGGGCAATGGCTTTTGTGCAACCCTTCACATAAACAATTTTATAAACAAGGTAAAACTGAATGCACGAGTGAGAGCCTGCTGAAGAGATGGGAAGCATGTGAATAGGATCCTGGTCTTTAAAATCTAAACACTGTACAGTATTAACACCTTCCACTATTTCTGATTATTATCAGCTGCCTGGAGGTGGTGGGAGCTGGAATGCAATCCCATTAAGGAAGGCTGCAGCGTCCTGGCCCTTGCTTTTATATATATGTAAGATTTACCCTTCGAAAAGGGTAAGATAAATATAAGTACGATATGCCTCGACTGTTGTCCTGTAAATACAATTGTTAAATATGCAGAATCCTATTCTCTCTACCATAGCCTCATCTGTCAAATAATGTGGGGTGCCCAGCTCCCTCGCTTTTGGCAGTGCAGGACACACTTTTAATACCATTGGCAAAGTTACTCTGCAGAAGTAATGTAAGAGACCAGAAAAGACCTAACTTAATGAGTTCTTTTAGTTATGTTCAACACTTACTTTCCAATAGCATTTTAGGGCATTTTTAGTTGATCGTGTTCAGAATTTTGTTTTTTTCTTTCTAGTGCCTTTAAAAGCATGGGGAGATCTGTTCAGTGTCCTTTCCTTCATCGGAAAAGGGCGGGGGGAATGATCTGTCTGCTTGCTGCTTGGTTAAAGGAAACAAAAAAAAACCCTTTATTTATAACCATGTTTATATTTTCTATATGTAGTGCGGAGCCTCCTCTGCAGATGCTTGTCTTCAGAGTGCATTAAAATGGAGGAGACTGGAAATTTTACTAGCATAAGAAGCAACAGGAAAGAAAGGGTCATTTCAGAACAGCGTGGATAAAATTAATGTTTTTTTAATAACATAAAAATGGATTTTTTAAATTTAAATCAATTTTTAAAATTTAAATCAGATTTTTAAAAAATTTGAATGCTTTTTGAGGAAAATGTCTCTAAATATCGTGTTCTAGTTAAGATACATTATAGTCCAAATGTTATTCATCATGAAATTAGTTTTTAATTATGTAGCATAAGGCTGTATTAATTCATTCACAATGTCATGCTGTCCCAGAGGTTTCTGATCATTTGGGGCAATTTTTCTATCTAGAAGATATTACCAACAATGCTTGGGTTTTTTTTTTTTCTATTTTGTGTATTTGGGTCTGCAACAATAACATGCCTCCTTCATAGCAAAACATGCTTTAAAACAGTGCTCCCCAACCTTTTTATCACCGTGGACCGGTAAATGCTTGATAATTTTTCCCTGGCCCGCTTGTTTTGATTTAATAAGATAAAAAATGTAAATGCCCCCCCGCCGCTGAATGCGTGCTAGTCGTTTCCCACTCTAGGGGCGGTGCTCATCTCCGTACTCAAGTCGAAGTGTTGTGCGATGAGTCCTTGGCAGGCAAAGGAAACACTGTTTTTACTTCCTTGCATCCCCACCACCGGGGCTACCCAGCCCCCTTTGCCCTTCCTTGACATGAGGCCTCCCTCCCTCCCTCCTTACTTTCTTTCTTTCTTTCCCTTTTCTTTCTCCCTCCCTCCCTCCCTTCTTTCTTTCTTTCTTTCTTTCTCTTTTCTTTCTCCCTCCCCCTCTCCCTTCTTTCTTTTCTTTCTCTCTCTCCCTTCCTCCCTCTTTCTTTCTTTCCTCCCACTCCCTTCCTTCCTTCCTTCCTCTTTCTCTCTCCTTCTTTCTTTCTTTCTCTCCCTCCCTCTCCCTTCTTTCTTTTTTTCTTTATTTCTCTCCCTCTCCCTCTCTCTTTCCTTCCTTCCTTCCCTCCCACTCTACCTCCTTCCTTCCCTTCTTTCTTTCCTTCCTTCCTCATTTTCTTTCTTTCTTTCTTTCTTTCTTCTTTCTTTCTTTCTTTCTTTCTTTCTTTCTCCCTCCCCTCCCTCCTCTCTCCTTCCTTCCCTCCCACTCTCCTTTCTTCTTCTTTCCCCCTTTTTTCTTTCTTCCTCTCTCCTCTCCTCTCCTCCCTTCTTTATTTCCTTCCTTCCCTCCCTCCATCCCTTTCTTTTTCTTCCTTTCTTCCTCATTTTCTTTCTTCCTTCCTTCCTCCCCCTTCTTTCGTTTTTCTCTCTCTCCCTCACTCCTTCTCTCCCTTTCTTTTTCTTTCCCTCCCTCCTTCCTTTACTTACGTACTTTCTTCCTCCCTTCCTCCTTCTCCCTCCTCCTTCTTTCTTTCTTTCTTTCTTTCTTTCTTTGTTCCTTCCTCTTCCTCTCCTTCCTTCCTTCCTCCCTCCCTCCCTCCCTTCCTTCCTTCCTTCCTTCCTTCCTTCCTCCCTTTCTTTCTTTTCTTTCTCTCTCTCTCTCCCTTCCTCCTTCTCCCCTTTTTCTTTCTTTCTTTCTTTCTTTCTTTCTTTCTTTCTTTCTTTCTTTCTTTCTTTCTTTCTTTCTTTCTCCCTCCCTTCTTTCTTTCTTTCTTTCTCCCTCCCTCCTTTCTTTCTTTCCCTTTCTCCCCCTCCCCCCCCCTCCCTCCCTCCCTCCCTTCTTTCTTTCTTTCTTTCTTTCTTTCTTTCTTTCTTTCTTTCTTTCTTTCTTTCTTTCTTTCTTTCTTTCTTTCTTTCTTTCTTTCTTTCTTTCTCCCTCCCTACTTTTTCTTTCTTTCTTTCTGGGGGGGGATTGCGTGTGTCGGCGGCGGCAGCGATGGTGAGACGGGGCGATTGTGGGGGCGATGGTGGGGGTGGTCGCGCGCGCGGGACGGGGGCAATTGCGGGGGTCGCGGTGGCGCGGACGGGGGGGAAGATTTCAAGAATGCGGCGGCGGACGGGGTGGCGGGGAGGCGGCGGCGGGGGTGGGGCAATAGAATAGGACGGGGCGATTTGTTTGGGCACGGGGCGACGGCGGGACGGGGTGCGGGGGCGGGGGTCGCGGCGGCGGGGCAGGACGGGCGAATCGGTGAAGGACGGGCGCGAGGCGCGCGGCGGCGGGGACGGGGCGGCGCGGCGGGGCGGCAGCGGGACGGGGCGACAGGGCGGGGTCGCAGCAGTGGCGGCAGGACAGGGCGACAGTGGCGGCGGCGGGGACGGGGTAAAACACGGGGGTGATTGTTATAGCGAAATGGGGACGATGCAGCGGCGGGCGGGGTCGCTTGCGGGGTCACGGGCGGCGGGGGCAATTGCGGGGGTGGCGTGGCGGCGGCCCGGTGCCGATTCATCCACAGACCGCACCGTCCGCGAACACTGCTTTAAAATAAACGTCAGAATTGAGGAAAAGACCTTAATCCCATTGTTCCTCTGCAAATCTATGCACACAGAATCAACCCCCTTACTCTTAAGTGCTGTGTTTTAAGATGTTCAATGAATAGGTTGTTTGGAATGGAATAGGTCTGCAAAAGAAGCAAAGTTTAAGGAGGGAGAGGCAAGCAGTAAAATGAAAGTGAAACCTTTTGAGCACAGTACTCCACATCTTGAGATCTTTATGTGTATCGCGGCCTGAGGGATATCATATTATTCTCACTCTTTCCCTTGAGGAGAAAAACCTGTAATGTTATTGTTTTGGTTAAATAAAACTATTTAAATGGTTATTATTAAGATAATGATTATTTTTCTCCTTCCAATAAAATACAACAGATCAGTTGTCCAAATATGAATGATTAACCTATAAAACTGGAGTGGAGATAGTTCACCTTGCAATAATTTCAATCTATGTATATCTAATTGTGTATAACCACCAAATCAGTAATTTTCTGATATAACTGTAAAACTAATCTAAAAAATATTATTCTAAAAATGAAACCATCTGGTTGTAAATAAGATTCAAACAACTCCAGCAAAAATGAGTCTTTATTTAGAAAATCATGATTTAAATTGCAACAGGCGGGGTAAAAATACTATAAATTAATTAATTAATTAATTAAATTGTGATTTAAATCAAATCCACACCATCTCAAAAGCTCTGAGGTGGAGAAAAAAATAAACCTCCAGGTTTAGTGTCTGTGAAGATTCTCAGTCATCCAGGTGAGTTTATCTGGAAGTTGAGTCATGGCTACTGGACTTCTTTTTGAGAGATAGAAACGTTTCGCTGCTCATCCAAAAGCTTCATCAGTCTGAATACAGCTAGTGCAAGTCCTCCATCTTATAGTCAGCTTTGACCTCTTGTCACCCTGATCTGAATTAGGCTCATAAGATGAACAATGGCCTGAATAGGCTCGTTAGGGAGACAATAGTATCCATAGCCTTAAGGTGAACAATGGCCTAAGGTGCTGAAACCTATCAAGAATGGGTCGTTAGCTATGGCCTTGGTGATGAAGTCTTTTTGATTTGTCTGGGTACTTTGGAAAGCACACCCTGATAAGTAGCAGATAGACTATGCCTGAAGCCACCACCTCTGTTGAGGGAGGGGTTTTCAGTGCTCACATGAATGGCTTCCCTTACTCCTCTCTCAAACCACCTCTCTTCTTTGTCTAATATGTGTACATCCTCATCTTTGAAAGAGTGCCCTTTGTCCTTCAAATGGAGGTGTACTGGTGATTCTGGTCCTGAGCTGTTACCCCTCCTATGTTGGGCCATCCTTCTGTTTAATGGCTGTTTAGTTTATCCAATGTAGAGATCTGAACACTCAGACTCCAGGTTTAGTGGCCAAATATGCCATCTGCAAACATCCGTGTTAAAGGAGAAGACGCAAGATTTTATTTGACCAATCTTAATAAAAGTGTTCTGCTGAGAATTGTATATTTTATTTTTTCCAACATTAATAAAAGTGTTCTGACCAGAGTTTAGTGCCATTCTCTGATTAAATATATCTCTTTAAAAAACTAATGAAAGAAACGAAGAAGTAATGATAAACGTAAGTAACACAACATATTATCTTTTCCACATTTCAGAGAAGAACCACTAGTAAAATCATGGGATAAAGGAGATGGAAGGGGCCTGTGCTTTTTCCACATTTTTATTAGTGGCTTGGGAAAAGGAGTCCAGGGGAAACTTCTCAGTTTTGCATATGACACAGAATTGAGTGGAACACCTAATTTTGGAAGAGAGGAAAAAAATTCAAAGTTATCTTACTAGGTTTGAACAATAAGGCCATTGAGTCTGGTCCCCTGCTCTCAATGCAGGAATCCAAATCAAAGCACATCTGACAGATGGCTGTCCAATTTTCTTTCAAATGCCTCCAGCATCAGTGTTCACCACCTCCCAAAGTAGCAAAGCAAAGGCAAAGTGTTTTGCTTATATACCACCCCATAGTGTTTAAAGTACTATGTGGGTGGCATAAAATTTAATTATGTAGGGTACACTGCTGCCCCCATCCTCCCTCCCACCCTCTGTGAGCAGAGCACTTATTTTACTGATCTCAGAAGGATGGAAGACTGAGTCACCAAGTCAGCATTGAGCCACTTACCTGAATCAGGTAATTAGACCCATAGAATCATAGAGTTGGAAGAGACCTCAAGGGCCATCCAGTCCATCCCCTTGTCATGCAGGAACCCCCATCACAGGACTCCCGACAGATGGCCGTCCAGCCTCTGCTTAAAAACCTCCAAAGAAGGAGACTCCAACACCCTCCTGACAGCATATTCCACTGCTGGACATCTCTAACCATCATGAAGTTCTTCCTAATGTTTGATCTCTTTTCCTATAATTTGAAACCAGCTAATCCTCCCAATTTGCTATTATCAGTAAATTGCAACATAGAACTACAACATAGAATAGGTAGAGAGCTAGTACAGGAACATCTGGAAACATTAAATGAATTTAAGTCTCCTGGGCCAGATGAATTACACCCAAGGATATTAAAAGAACTGGCAGAAGTAATTTCAGAACCATTGGCAATAAATCTTTGAGAAGTCCTGGGGAACAGGGGAAGTCCCCATCGATTAGAGGAGGGCTAATGTTGTCCCCATCTTCAAAAAAGGGGGAAAAAGAGGACCCAAATAATTACTGTCTAGTCAGCTTGACTTCAATTCCTGGTAACATCCTAGAGCAGATTATTAAACAGGCAAACAAACAATTGCAAGAAATCAACATGGGTTTCTTTCTTTGATAGAATTACAGGCCTGGTGGATGAGGGGAATGTTGTGGATATTGCTTACTGGGCTTTAGTAAGGCCTTCAATAAGGTTCCCCATGGTATTCTTGCTAATAACTTAGTAGAAAGTGGGATAGATAGTGCAACTGTTAGGTGGATTAATTGGTTGACTGATTGCACCCAAAGGGTGATCATAAATGGCCTCTCTTCAGCTTGGAGAGACGTGACCAGTGGGGTGCCCCAGGGTTCTGTTCTGGGTCCAGTGCTGTTCAATATCTTTATTAATGACTTGGAGGAAGGAATAGAGAGTATGCTAATTAAATGTGCAGATGATACCAAATTGAGAGGGGTTGCTAATTCCCTAGAGGATAGGATGAAAATCCAAAATGACCTTGACAGATTAGAGTGTTGGGCCAAAGCTAACGGAATGGATTTCAACAGAGGGAAATGTAGGGTGCTGCATCTAGGTAAAAAGAATGAATTGCATAGATATAGGATGGGAGATACCTGGCTGGAAAATAGTACCTGTGAAAGGGATCTGGGAGTCTTGGTGGACCACAAACTGAATATGAGTCACCAGGAAAGCCAATGCAATTCTTGGTTGCATCAACAGAACGATAGTGTCTAGATTAAGGGAAGTGATAGTACCACTCTATTCTGCTCTGGTCAGACCCCACCTGGAGTACTGTGTCCAGTTCTGTGCGCCTCAGTTTAAAAACGATGTTGACAATGTTGAGCGGGTCCAGAGGAAGGCGACCAGGATGGTTGAAGGTTTGGAAGAAATATGTTACGACGAACGGCTTAGAGAACTGGGAATGTTATCTCAAGATTAGACTACTGTAGTGCACTGTATGTGGGGTGCCTATGAGGTTAGTGCAGAGGTTGTATCTAGTGCGTAATACAGCGGCCAGATTATTAACAGGGGCTAAAAGACACCACCATATTAGCCCTGTTCTGGCTGCCAATGTGCTTCCACATTGATTTTGAGGTTTTAATGATGACATACACCCTTAAAAGATTCGGGACCTCAATGCCTGTCAGAACAGTTACCGGTAGTTCCAAAGAGAACTGTTCAGACCACTCGTTCACCTCAAGTGGGGCATTTGAGGATACCAACACCAAGAGATGCCCGAAAAACCTCAACTAGGCCTTCTTGGTAGTTCCCTTCATCTAGCAAATAAACTGTCCCCAAATATATGTTGGGCCCCCACACTTATGGTCTTCAAAAGCCAGTTAAAAATTTGGTTCTTTAGGATACCTTTCCCGGAACCTTAATCTTTATCCTTGTATCGCCTGAAAATCTTTTCTCTGCCAATTGTTGTGTATAATTTGGGTTTTAGTTTGTTCTCACAGTTTAATATTAGTTTGTTAATACTGGAATTGACTAGAGGTATTTTACCATTATGGTTGCATGTTTAATTTAAAGTTAATTAATTTGCATTTTATTTGTTATTGTTTGTTGTTTATATTTTCTATTTTATTATATCATAAACTGTCTAGAGTAGCCTTTTGTTCCCTTCTTTATGTCAAGAGTGAAATTGTGATCCTTGCTGGGCCAGACTGGAAGAACTTTTGTGCATTTTTCACATTTTGGCACGTTCTCTTCTTGCACAAAAATACATGCGTTTAAATGGAAAGTTCTTGCAACAACAACAACAACAACAACAACAACAACAACAACAATAATATAATAATAAAATAATGCGTCTGCTGAAAAATATGCTGATCTTATGTAGGGAGTGAAAAATCTCACACATTTGCCTGTTATGATGGCATCTCAGTGTGTCAAAGATGCCTGCTTTCATTAAGGAGAAGAAAAGGTGTGAGTGGTTCATTAGACTCCAAACCAAGAGTGGGTTACTTTTCAACTGTTGTTATGAAGTACTGCTAACCAGTTATTTTTTTTTTTAGAAGCAGCTTTCTGGTGAATGCTAATGAAGACTAGATGCTTTGATATCAGCCAACCTTCTCCGGGTGGGATATGTAGATTTAAACGCATGGGATGTCCCTAAAGATCACAGCAGCCTCCCATCTCCTTCTCTCCCACCCACTCATGGGCATCTTTTTCTCTCTCTCTCTACCCAGGGAAAGAAGAGTTTGTGGCAACGTTCAAGGGGAATGAATTCTTCTGCTACGACCTGTCTCACAACCCCATCCAAAGCAGCACCGACGAAATCACCCTCTCCTTCCGCACATTGCAGCGCAACGGCTTGATGCTCCACACGGGGAAATCGGCGGACTACGTCAACCTCTCGCTCAAGAGCGGCGCCGTCTGGCTGGTCATCAACCTGGGCTCGGGGGCCTTTGAGGCACTGGTGGAGCCCGTCAATGGCAAGTTTAATGACAACAACTGGCATGACATCCGCGTGACCAGAAACCTGCGCCAGGTGAGCAGCTGCTGCCTGTGTTAGCTCCACCCTTGAGGAATGGAGGAGGGTAGTGGGGGAGGGAGCAGCATATGTTTGGGGAGGGGGTTGCCATCAGGATATTGCCCCTCCCTGCCAGGCATCACAGAGAGAACAGGTCTGAAAAGCATTCAGGAGGGAGACAAGCCTAATGGCTGTCACTCATTACACATCCCACCATAGGCTATGCCCACTGGGAATGATTTCATCCATCAGCATCTGCTGACCCTTGGTTGGGACTGGGAACCTCTAGTTTTAACACAGAGAAGGGAAAATCCCAGCCACCAAAGCACACCTATCACCAAACTATGGCAGTCCCGTCAGCCATGAAATTTGGTTTTCTACCCTTGCTCTCCCCACCATGTTGGGCTCTGTGGTGTAGGAAGATTCTCTGGCATCCTTCCTACCATTTTAGTGGTTACTAGGGTAGTGACACCATGTTTCTGCGAGCAGTTGCAGTATTTCCCCCATACTCAGTATGAAGAGGTCTTAAACCTCCCCTATACTCCAGGGATGCTCCAGTCTCTGTTGGAGCATCTCCTCTCTACCTGTGATTGTCTCCCTTACTTGTAGAAGCTAATGGGTTTGTCAAAATGGGAAGGTTGAAGGAGTGGAGAGAGGTTACATAAGAACATAAGAAGAAAGGCCTATCTTGTCCAGCTTCCTGTCTATCACAGTGGCCCCACCAGATGCCTTTGGGAGCGCATGAGACTAGATATCTGTCTCCTGATACCACTCCCCTGCATCTGGCCCTTGAAGTACCCTGGTTTTAAGCCTGGAGATGACACATCCCCATTGTGGTTTGTCACCTGTGATGGACTTTTCCTCCAGGAATCTGTCCAATCCCCTTTTGAAGGCATCCAGGCCAGATGCCATCCCCACCTCCTGTGTCAGGGAGTTCCACAGACTAATGTTGTCTATTCTCAGTCTCCCAACCCTCAATTTTGAGTGTATGTCCCCTAGTTCTGGTATTTTGTGAGAGGGAGAAGAGTGTCCCTCTCAATCATATCCCCCCCTCAGGCCAAGGAGACACCTTGCCATCTGAAAACAGGGAAGAGTCAGAGCAGGAAGAAGCTCCCCCCCCCTGTTATCCAAAGAACAACAAAAATTTACCCTATTGATTGCTTGTTCCCCTTGACCTTATAGTCTCCTCCCCCTTGACTGCCTGTAGGGATAGGGCTACCATTATTCAGAGAGGGAGCACAATCTGTGAAGGGCCAGAAGCACTTATGAGGACTTTGGAGGCCTGGCACCAAATTCAGATTTGGTGGTGGGAGGGTTGATCAGTTGAACTAAACGCAAGGCCCTCCTCATCTTCCAGACCAGCGATGCTGCCGTTCACCTCCCTTCATCTCACAACAGAGGGTTTAGATGAGCCTTAGTTGTAACTTGGGTTCCCCTTAATGAATTGGAGAGCAAAGCTGTTTTGCCACTTCTCTTTCTGGTGCCTGGACCCTGGAGTTACCCCATTCCCTTCTTTGGTACGGTTTATAGTTTACATGATGTGGCGGGTTTTAACCAGTTCACATGATTGGAAAAAAAAACACGTTGGATGCGAAGAGGTTGGCTGGGTTTGGGATGGGATGCTCTTACGCATGGAGGGAGCACCTACAGAAAAGGGAGAGCTTTGTTCTGTGAATCCAAAGAGCACATGGTGTTCCCTCACACTCTTTCACACTTCCCAAGCAGCCTGGTCTAAACTGAGCTGGGGGTAGGCTTAGGGTCCAGGCAGATCAGCTGAAGCTCTGGATCTGAAGACATGGGCTTCATTTGGAAAGGAACGAGGGGTGGAGGGTGAAGGGTGAAGGGTTGCATTTATGTAATACTTAAAGTTCCATGCATTTTAAGCCCTCCAAGGGCTCTTAAACATCCAAGCTGCTTGAAGATATTGTGGTCCTTATTTGAAAAGCACTCAGAGACAATCTTCTAACCTCGCGGGCTCCTGGGGCAGGTGGGAAAAATCTGGGCCTAAGCTCTGGAGGGCCAGAACCTGAGCAGACAGTGGGCCGAAGAAAAAAGCAGGGCTTTTTGGGGTGGGTAGATGGCGTAGGGGGTGGCATTGAGTTGAGGGGTCAAAGTGGTTTCTTCTGGACACTGTTGGGCGGCAGTTCCCAGCTTCTTTGCCCATGGGCTTTGCCAGAGGGCTGCCCTTTGCTGCCCAGCGACTGACCAGATGGCAGGTGATGGATTTGTCACTGCTTCCCGACAGACTGTTCTGGCACTTGAAGAACTAGTGGCAAAAGTAACCGGAGTAGTAAAATTTCTCAGACGTCTTCCCCCCCCCGCCCCCCGCGGGAAAAACACAAGATTACTTCTTATATTGGCAAGAATCCTGCTGGTGTTGGCCTGATTTGCGGTGGTCCTTTGTACAGGGGTCCACACCTGGCTTGGTCCCATGCCTTGTCCCACGGACTGATTGTAAGATTGAGATTAACCGGCACTTCCTCAATTAGCCACAATTAGCCAGAGCGAGGTAAACATGCAAGGCCAACCCCAGTAGGATTCTGATCAGTGTTTGGAAAGTAACCTTTTTTTTTTGTTGCTCATTACAGTCTTGGAACAGCAACCACACTGCATGGTACATTTCTTTCTGTTCCTTCTAAAGGATGTATAACAATGTGGCAAAATAACATTTCATTTCAAAAAAGAGAGACCCTTATCAAGTCTTTCTGCATCATTGCAAAAGGCTGCACCCATCAAGTAACTTGACTCTTACTAATTATGTGTGTTCAATATTTGACTTTACTACAGCCTTACTCCCAAGAAAGCAGCTTACTAATAATGCTGTTACTTTTGCCTGGTTACTTCAGAGCCCTGTTTGTGGCTAGTAGCCCAGGTGGATTAGGCGAAAATGTGGCTCTGACTGAAGAGGAAATTCAAGAGCTGGAGGAGTAAGGAGAGTGCCTCTGAGCTGATGCAGAATGTGCGTTTTCGGTCCTTCAGTTAACCTATAGGTATGGCCATGAGTGGGCTTTTGTGTATGGAAAAGAGATGTGTTGTCCACTGGTGGTGGGGTGATCGGCAAGAAGAACGCTGGGTGCCTTGGAAGGGTCTGTAACAGAGTATGGGAACATGCGAACCTCCTGGTGTGGTTGGAAGTGCGACATCGGTCAGCCCTGGCCAGTCGTGAGGGGGCTGCAGATCTTGGTCTCCCCATATCTAGGGGCCCCGGCATCTTCCTCACGCCTGGCTGACTGGCGCGCCATGTTGGCTGCCTTTGGGTTTCACAGAACTGGTCTCCCCAACACGTTCTTGGGCAACTCCTGCGCTCTCTGCTAATCCTGTTAACAGTTTTCTTTCCCTGTTTTTTTTTTTACAATGAATGCAAAAATCTGGCACAGGTCTACCCCAGGAAAGGATAGGGTGGGTGTGGATGGGTGGGTGGGGGTAAATTACCCTGCCCTCTACCATTCCTTTGGCACCTCTGGCTGCTCTCTCTCTCTCTCTTTTTCTCTCTTTCCAAAGCCACTTGGACCCAGTCCAGATTCTCCCAGTAGCAGTCTCCCACTGCCCGCCACCTCCCTGCAAACACACGTCACTTCTGGGACAACCTCAGCGAGGCCCACTGCCCCAATCGCCCCCTTCCGCCGCCCCCATTCCCTCTGCAAAACTGGCCGCCTTGGATCTACTAATACTTGCTAACATGGGCCTTGCTTTGTCCCTCCATCCTTCTACCCCTCCACCCTCACCCTCCCATCCCCCCCTCCGAACCACCTTGTTAGAGACTGCGTTGGCAACTTTTGTTGTTGTGTGTTACTAACACGCTTCTTGGGGTGCAGGGGGGTGGTTGCAGGGAAGACCCGACTTCTCGGCCGGAGAAACCAGAACTAACCTTTGTGCCATCCACGGAATGTTGGTTGTTTATTTTTATTTTGTTTTCCAGTCTTTCATTTTGTTCTGTTCTTTCCTTACTAACCAAAATGTAGAAAATTCCATGGGTTTGGAGTGGGTGGGGTTGGGGGGATCTGGCATTTGTGGGGAGTGGGGGTTGTGTGATTTAGTGTTTTTTTTTTTTTCATTTTGATGGTTGTGAAAATTGGGGAAATTTATTTCTTTTATTTTTTTTTAATCTCCCTTGAATTTTCATGGTTGGTCATTTTTCCTCCCCGTTTATTCCCTTCCCTTCTCGATTTTTTCCATTTTTTTATGCACACAGCACGCAGGAATTGGACACGCTATGGTAAACAAACTGCATTACCTGGTAGATATCAGTCTAATTGTCTAATCATTTGGTTTGCCGTGGGTTTTACCTCTCCCCTCCCCCTCCTTATTTTTTTAATCTGTTAATTGGGTTTTTTAAATTATCATGGTTTTGAACAAAATTTTAAGCACACACTGGTGCACAGATACACACAGGCAAACAGATAAAGATTTTATCTGAACTGATTTTTTAAAAAGTAAAAGTTGCACAAAATTATTTCCCCCAAAACAGCCTACCACTTGTACTACAATATTTCTAGAAAGCAGCCTCAGTGGGTCACAGAAGGCTGCCATGATATAACCAAACTGATTTTTTTTAAAAAAATAAATGCCTAACACCGCTAATAAAAAGATGTGATTTTCATTGTTTTCCCCCATACTGGAGTTTGAAAACACACAGAACGAGGAGATGAGAAATGCCAACATAACATGCTAGCCAAAATCCTGTTAGAGGCTCAGAGCTTAGGAAGGCTGGAGTAAGAGCAGAGAAGGACGGTTGTACCGTTCATGGGCTGTAGCTGCTAAGCTCTCTGTCACACACTCTGTCATTCCATGATTGTATTATAGATCCCACAAAATTAGAAAACCACTCACAAAATCAACCTTATCTATGCAGTAGACAGCACCTTTATTTAATGCAGGAGAAACCCATTGGCCACAATCCTCTTGAGGAGTGACACTAATGGCCTTAACTTTTGGAGGTAAATTCCCTCAAGTTGAAAAATCATAATTATGATCTGTTGGATTTTATGTCTACAATGATCTCTTAATTCAGAGCAATTCACATTGAATTGTAACATCATTAGTGTTACGCTAGTGTAACTGTACATGAGGATTTTGGCCATCATCTAAAAGTATCCCCAAACCCTTGTTCATTTTAAAAGAGTGAAAAAGTCAAAGAAGTAAGTTAAACCACAAGGAGCAGAGGAACACGCGACCCTTTGGATTTTAGGACTGGCCTTCATTTGGCAGAAAGAACCCCGTTTTATCAGGTGTGTTGGAGTCCTGGGAGAGAGCAGTCATTTGGTTGGCTATTTAATTTGTCGAGGTATGATTTCTGCCTGAGACGGAGAAGAACAACTTATGGGATTCCTGGCCTGTGGTGTCAAAGTAATTTGAACCAATTTCTAAAGAAGCAGCCATGTTAGGATGCAATCAAATAGCAGCATAGCTCATATTGTGGGCTGCTTCTAATACAGTTTGGTTTGAGCTCTTTCTCAGTGACCAGACAATGTACAGCATAGGAAATCTCAAATAACCCAATGCCCAGGCTAGACCTTTTTGGTTCAGAGGCAGGGCTGCTCTCTCGCTCTCGCTCTCTTTTGAAGCTAGGCTGAAGTTATCATGAAGGGTTTGTGCGTGCACAGAAGGATGCAGTCTAAGAGAGATCACACAAAGCGAAGCAGCCATTTCTACTACAATCCAGTGTGATCCTATATTGCTGTTGGATCACTCTGTTAGTCTGTCTCAGCATGTTGGCAAAAAAAAAAAAAAAAAAGGTGTGGAGTGGGGGTAAAAGAGAGAAAACACAAAATATTGTGGCATTATAAACAGGAACAGTGCTTGTCAGTGTCAGCTTTCATGGATCAAAATCCATCTCCTAAGAAACACAGTGCCAAACTGTGTCCTTCATATTTATCCCCATTATGATTTTGCAATCTTCTGCCAGCAGTCCTCCTTACTTTCTACATAGGGCAAACAGGATAATTTCTCCATAAAAGTGTGAATACGTACAAATCTTGCACCAGGAACAGCAACACAGAGATGCCAGTTTCAGAACCTTTCCAGATTCTCAAGCTCTGGATCGGAAGGAAGGAAGGAAGGAAGGAAGGAAGGAAGGAAGGAAGGAAGGCGTTACAAGGAGAGATTTAAGAGAGAGAGAGAAGAATCTGGTTGCATAAACAACTTACAATCCATTTCTGAGGGGGTTGTCAGTAGAGACCAAGACGGTTGAGTGCAGTACATGTTAATCAGCCCACATTCTTTCACAGCTTATAAGTAATAAATAGTTGCTTCTCTGTATATGCAGACCCCCGTGCCAAAAACAACAACTAGTAGAGTTGTAACAGCCAAGTGTACTTGGGTTATCACAGTGGCTGGGATCTGGTATTTGACAGCTTGATCACCCCATTCCTCTCACTTTGTTACTGGACATGTATCTCACCTCCACAGGAGTAAATAAAGGGGACATGTTTGACCCATGAATGCCCACACTGAAATCAATCTGTTTGTTTTTAAACCTAATAGTCCCTCCTCTTTTTTATAAAAAAATTATCCAAGTAACTTGAATGGCTTTGGGGAAAACACATCAGAATGCTGCTCAAGAAGGGAAAGGGGGTACCTGTATATAGCGGACTCTTGATACAAACTTGTACAGAATATAGACCTGCTAATAAATACAGCTTGAGAGACATCCTCTTATTAAGGATATAGACATAGAACAGTAATTAGGTACCAATAGATTTCTGGTATAATTCTGGTTTTGGTGCAAAACCTTCTTTCAAGACAGAAATAATGCAAGAACAAATAAACCAACCAAACCACTCCTCCTATGGTTGTTTGTAGGCTAGTGTGGCCCAACCAAAAACACAAACACAAAAAAACCCCATACAAAAATAAGATAGCAACATATGAAAGCAAAAGAGCATGTAAACTTGTCTCAGTCTGATGAGCAGCATCAATTCAGGCTATACACAGTTTAATTTCTTTTTCTTCTTTTTGCTGGTACAGCAAAACACTTTGGGCCAGCTCTGTCACTGGCAGGAGCGTGGAAACATTACTACTTTTGAACTCTATCTCCCAGAATCACCCAGGTGGCTGGTTGGGAGGTTCTGGGAGTTGTGGTCCAGAAAAGTAAAGTATCCTGGTTCCATGAGCACCCCTGTTCTCCTTGTGCACATTGGTAAGAGAACCAGTGGGAAAAAGGAAGAGAAGTTATATCAATTTGCCATGAGACAAAATGGCAGGTGAGTAGGATGGGCACCCTTCTGCTGCTACAGATGTAATGAGTAGGATTGGCTACGCCATGTCTGATATGAGACAAAGTCTAATGTATTCTCGAAGGCTTTCACAGCCAGGATCTGTTAGTTGTTGTGAGTTTTGGGGACTGCTTGGCCGTATTCTGGAAGTTTTTCTTCCTGACGTTTCGCCAGACTCTGTGGCCGGCATCTTCAGAGGGCAAGTTGCTCAGACAACTAGGAGAGCACCCAGAGCACAGAGAGAACTCCCAGTTCCCTGAGTTCCTTGCCCTCTGAAGATCTGGAGAAATGTCAGGAAGAAAAACTTCCAGAACAAGGCCAAGCAGCCCGAAAAACTCAAAACACCTATGAGACAAAAGTCCTCAACTCTGGAGAGCCAAGGAGTCCAGACAGAAATGCAGCAAAAATTTGCAGCTAACAATGTACAGAAAAAAAAGATTCATGCTTTTGTACACACACACACACACACACACACACACACACACACACACACACACACACACACACACACACACACACACACACACACACACACACACACACACACATTAGGGAGCAATCTGGCACTTTTGACCTTATCCCAATTGGTATATTTTATCTTTATGAGAACAAGACCAAGAAGTAGATCCAGTCTTTCTGGATAAGGTTTTCTCCTTTCTCGCCCATGTCACTTGCACACAGAAAACTTGTTTTTTTTTCAGATATTTTTGTTTTGTTTCATTCCCCCCCACAAAAAAAATCAATAATATAGAAAACAACAACCAATTCTGAAGGCTGGGGGGAATGTATTTTAGTTCATGGTTTTTAATTTTCCCCTTCCCCTTCCCACCCCCACTCCCTGGAAAAAAAATCCATGGAAAACGCCATCCCATGAAGCAACTTCTGTGCGCTGTTTACACCTGCGCTGTGACCACAGCTGCCCCCCAGGGGAGGACGGTAACTGGCAGCCAGCTGGGGAGGAGGAGGAAGAGGAGGAAGAGGAGGAAGAGGAGGAAGAGGGCAGCCTTTGCCATCTGGATCTCAAGAGGGGGAGGAAATGGGGAGGCAGAAAAACCATTCCCCCTGACATAAGAGTTTCCTGTGGAGCTTTAGGGTGGCTTGGGAGCAGACGATGTGGGTGGAAGACCAGTGTATGCCCTGCAGAGGTTTCCTCTCTGTTGGTCCTATCAGTAGAAAGCTTTCCTTTGGTCGTTGGGACCCTTTTTGGAGGGTTCTTTTCAGACCCTCAGGAGTGTTAGAAAAGCGCTCTTTCCCTGGGCCTCCATGGCTAGAAAGACTGGCTGTCCCATGCCCTGTCCCACTCCCCTGGGGTACTGCTGCCGGCCTTCCATCTCGCATGGCCTGCTGGTATTGCTTCGGGCATGCCGCTTCCAGTGTGCTGTTTTTATTTTTATTTTCAGAGCTTCCCTCTGGGGCTGAGAACTAACACTCTGTGTTGTACACTGTCCTGTCTCCCACCCTCAATCTCCCCGCCTTTCCCCTCCCTTCCTCCTCCTCTCTCCCACACTCTTCCAATCCCTCCCCTCCCCTCCCCTCTCTCTGCCTTGCATGGCCCCACCAACTTCACCACTTTGCCATTTCAGAGGGGAGCAACGGGCACAGGAAGGTTACAAGGGGAATGCTGGGCAGGCGGGTAGCGGACCACTGGTACTGCAAGATATACTCTGCGTGTGTGCGTTTGTGTGTGTGCGTGCGCGTGTGCGTGCATGCTTGCGTGTGTGCATGTGTTTCTGTCTGTCTGTCTGTCTGTTAAAGAACACAAGCAGGCCTGTAAAAGCAGAGGAACTTCCCTAGCTTAGCATTTTAAGTGTGCAAATGAACCTCTAGTTTGGCATACCGTTTCCGCCAATGGCCAACCAGATGTTTATTGGGACACCCACAGCCAGTGCTAGAACACCTATGGTGTTGAATCTACAGTAATTTGTATTTTGCCTGGACTACACATTCTACCTTGGTGTAGATAATAGGAACTGTAGTCCAACCTGTGTGGAGAATGCCAAGGTGGAGGAATGCAGCTAGAGTGGGACAAAAGGTTGATGTTCATCTGGGTCCCTATACATTCTCCCTTGTTAGAGTACTTTCTTCAGGATGTTTCTCTGACATGGTTCAAAGGAGGTGGTATTGGGAAAATGGCTGAGAAGGGGTGTACCTGTGTAAGATTCAGGCCTTTCCTGTTCCTTTTCAGATTTTTTGAGGAAAGGGGTGTGTGCTGAACAATGTGTGAGATATTGTTGGACTGATTGTGTTCTTGAGCATTTTTGACATTTTGTGCATCGGAAGGTCTCAGCCTTGCTCAGCACAGTTGTGGGAAACAATGAATTCCACGTTTGTGTGCCTGTTTGCCTTGGTATGAATCCAGGCACTGCACAACTTTTACCCATTTCCCCTTGCTGGAATGGCCATCCTCTCAGCCAGTAAAACTGTGGGTCTTCAAAAGAGATATAGAGATCAGACAGTGGGATGACTTAGGAAACATGTGACTTGTTTAGATGTGTAAGTGCTGAGGGCACTCCGTTTTCGTTGGGTGTCATTTGTATTAATGGAAGTAAAGTAAATATTTTGAACTTGGAAATAGGGAGTTAGTAGTGGGGCAGAGGGATTGAGTTGAACAGAATAGGAACCAAAGGTTCAACCCATTCCTCCCTGACACTGTCTTAAAAAAAAAAACCACTCACAGGGCTTGACATTGGCCTTAGCTTTGAGTGCAAAGCTCACACAGGTGACTGGTGTCTGTCCCTTCCCACTGCAGGTAGGGTCTCTGGTGGTTTAGGGGAAAGCAGAAGGAGAAAGCATGAGACAAAGCAGTTGGACCTATGTAGTCAAGAGATGAGAGATGTTCCCCATGTTCACATATGTACCATAGATATAGGTGTATATGTATACATGTATGTGCAAGGATGTTGTGTATCTCTGGGTGTTCTTTGAAGGAGTGGAATGCCTGGGTGCCAGAAAGGTATGCATGGTGAATTGGTCGTGCGTGGGTCCAAATTTGCTTTTCATTCATGTGTACAAAGAATACGTGAGTTTGGCCATCTAGCTATCCTCTCTCTGACTATACGAAAGGGGCATGATGCTCAGTTAGGCACAGAAAACATTAAGATTTGGTTTCACTGAATTTTGCTTAGAGACAAAACAGAAGGGCATCAGGAAGCACTGAGTGCCATCAGAAAGCTTTCTTGTCTCAAGTCAAATTGTTTTCCCATGGAGCATAGTAATGCCTACTCTGGCTGGCAGCAGCTCTCTGAGGTTTCTGACAGAAACCCTTTTACCAGCTCCAGCAAGGCATCTAGGAATTTACTCTGGGTTCATCTACACGCACAGCAGGCGTGGTGCCCTTAAGCCGTAGTCATCCACCTAGACACGAAGTTAGAACCAGCCCTCCTGCTTCTCAGCAAGTATTGAACACCTCCTCTCCCATCAGATGCTTTTTAAACTGGATCTCCAAAATCAAAGTGGGGAAAAATTGGTAGGCAAAGAATATGCTTTACCCTTATTTGAGAGATCAGGGTTAGCTACAGAACGGTGTCTGGGATCATCCTTCACATCCATCATCACTATTAGCACTGTGCACAAGTCCCCTGATTGGGCATGGAGGCCAATTAAATAACTTGGAATGGATCTGAATTTGGTTCAGAATAATTGTGCATCATCATATTTAATCTGTGCTCCAGATCTAAATTAGTTTTTAAATTTCTAAAAGTCAATGCACGGGGAAACTAAATGAATGTATTTTTTTAAAAATGATGTTACGTGGAACTTGGGACATGATACAGTCTAGAGAAGTGTCTAAATCTACCAAATATTAGATAGGAAGCTTCAGCGTTTTCCGTATTAAGCATCTACAAGGTCAGTTTTAGCAGGGTCAAGTGGTTTGTAGCTCATTTGATTTTAGACTGTCTCTGAATCTATTTTTAAATTCACTTCACTTCACCCCAGATCTGATTTTGGCCATTCCATGTTGCCCGTATGAATCAAATAGAGTCAGTCCAGGTCAGTTTGAAATGTGGCATATGACCAAATATTTTGAATGTCCCTTATACTGTCATTGCTTTCATTAGTTCCAGATTGTGGGCATATTCACCTGGTTTGCATAAACCAAAACATTAGAGGGGAGTTAAAGGCCCCACAGATATCTTGCTGAAATTCCAAGAAAATAAGAGGAGCCATGAATTAATTTCAGTGTGAATCAATGTCCCTTTTGGGGATTATGGCTCCTCGAATCCCACAGGGAGTAAGTTGTGTGCTGCCCATCCAGGCTGGGGCAGAATATCCTGGGAGTGGCCACCATCTCCATTCCCTGGTAGGTTTTCCAAGCCCCATAAGATGCAGCAGAGGTGTAGAAGGAATGTGGGACTGCAACATGATGATTCTAACAAGCCCTGAATATGCCTCTAGGTGAGGAATTCAGATCATTATCCCTTGGTCCTCCTCTAGGCAGCACAGAAGGTCAACAGATTGCAGGGCTGGGCTGGGCTGGGCTGGGCTGGTGGGCAGAGCTGCCATGAATTAGGACCATGATTGGTGGAAAAGATTAAGGCCCTCTCTTCTCACTTCCCTCGTAGCCCAAGGTCCTCAGCTGGGTGGGGTGGACCTTCTGGTGCCTACCATTTGCATTGCAGCTGCACCAAAGAGAGCAGGGGGTGGCAGTGTGTTTAGTAAGTGGGGTTAGAATGGATGATGGATGGATGGATGAAGCAAGCATGGGCGAGAGAGGGAGTGAGGGTAAGTGCTCAGGGCTCCCCTTCTCCATCCACCACCTCAGAAGATCTTGGGACAATATGCTCCGTCAGATAAGATGGTCCCAAGCCATGGAGAGTTTTGTAAATCAAAACCAGGACCTTGAACCTTATCCGGGTAGCCAAAGCAGGCGGGCCTGAATGGGGATGATGCAGTCATATCTTCCTGCACCACCCACCAATCTGGTTGCCACATTCTGCACCCGCTGCAATCGCCGGATAAGGGTCAAGAGAAGCCCCGTGTAGAGCGCGTTACAGTAATCTATCCTCGAGATAACCAGCGCTTGCACGACCATCCTTAGGATGTCACCATCAAGATATGAGCGAATCTGGGCAAGAAGCCTAAGTTGGGAGAAGGCAGCCCTGGAGACCTGTTCTTACTTGTTCTGCCCTTGTGACGTCAGAGGCCTTAGGTTTTATCCCCAAAAACTCCAGAAGGGATGTGACTGCACATGCAGCCCTGCTGCTCCACAACCCACTAGAAGATTGCACCACCACAGCCAGGCACCGTAACTAGCAATTCTGCCCCTGAGACAAGTGGCACCACCTCCCACCTACTCCAGTAATGAAGCATAGATGCTCTTCTCCAAGGGGAAAAAAGAGGAAGAGAAGATGCTACCCCCACCTGAGAGGAGGGGAAGAAAGAATATGCTTCCAAAAAAGGGAGAGTAAATAAGGCTGGGAAATTTATTTATTTATTATTTATTTATTTTCACACTTATATACCGCGCCTATTTCCCACATGGGGGACTCAGGGCGGTTCACAACAATAAAGATAAAACAGATAAAATCAGTAAATGTCACCCTTTGTTTTCCTAACACTCGCTAAAAGGTTGACCTCTAGATTTCATTGCCCTCTAAGTTTTGTCATGCTGGGGCCCAGCCCTTCCCCTGGTTATGGCCCTCATTGCAACCCCTGCTGCAATCTTGCTAGAGTTCACGCCATTGTTGCACAACTTTCTGTAGTTCTCTGGAGGATCCTCCCATGCAACAAAGCAGGAGAGCTAGACATCTTCTTCCAGAAGTCCATATTATTCCATGCTGATGCTGGTAGGTTTTTAACAATGTACCTTTGGCAGGAACAACAGCATTTAGCCTTGAGGGGGCCATAACTGGACCATATCTGCTCTGATTGTTGTAGTCCTACAGAAATAAATACTGGACCCGAGTCTTTCTACATACAAATTAGATGGTCTGCAGCTAAGCTGTGGTCAACCTAACAGAATGTAGGATTCTAGTCCTCAATAAAATGCCAATTTAAAGAGAGGCATAGGCACCTGCTCATACTGAGTCGTTCCACGGGTTCCTGTAGCTCAATTTATCTTCACAGAAGCAAATATCTTAAATTTGGGGCTGATTGTTTTCCCCATAGTCCAAACCCCAGATTTTGCATTGTAGATGTAGTAATGTATATTAGACCTTTCTCTCTGGAGGTGTGCTGTCATCAAGCAATCTTTATTTGTCATGGTAGTTTTCAGCATTAGACACCAAGAGAGTCTAAAATATGGCAAGTAAGCCTCCTTGTTTCCATCTCCACCAAGGGATAGATCTTTTGCAAAGTTCACAGGCCTTAAATACTTGTTCAAGGCTACTCCAGAATATTACAAAGGGGTGGGGGGAGCTCACAAGAACATGGTGTTGCTAGAAAAATCCCCCTCTCCCCCTCATCGCAGGCTTCTGCATCTCCATGCGACCTGAACCCACCAAATCTTCTAAGATTTCAACAGCTAGGTAGCCTTGGGCCTGGTTAGTCTACTATTTGAATGGGAGGCCACCAAGAAGTACGAGGGATTTCCAGGTTGACGAGGAAATGAATACTCACAATTTTTTTTGTCCTCATTCTGTCAGAAACAAAGGGGAGCAGGCAGTCACTGAGCAATTTTTATTGCTCACACAAGACATGGAACAAAGACTAGCAGGGCTTTTTTCTCTCCATCAAAAGCAATGTTAGCAAGAAAAATACTGGGTTTTGCACAAACATCTGTATTATGCATTTAAAACTTTGCATTTTGTATGTAAAACATTTTTCCATGCAGAATGCTCTGTCTCTCTCTGTGTGTGCGCGCGCACGCACGCACGCATGCAACTTCAATTATGTTTCTGCAGAAAAAGTGCTGCAATTGGGAATGAAAGCCTGGGAAGCTGTTTGCTAGCAGCCACCTTTGACAATACTGGGAATAAATGAACCAAGGACCTGACTTTGTGTAAAGTGACTTCCTCTCTTTCTCTGAAGGCTGATGCTGAATCCTGGAGAAAAAGAAATGCTCCGAGGACGTGGCTGGCAAAGGACGCCTTTGCCCCCAGAATCGAAAAGGCCTCCGCTTGAATGTCCATCTTGATCCTAACGAGAGGAAGTATAGATTGGTGGTTTTGGACCATAACTCCCAGATTTCCCCCAGGCTGCCTCGGCAGGGGACGCATGAAGCAGAGCCATGCCTTTAGTTTTTGTGCCCTGTGCAGCCATCTCTTTAGAGCTCCCTTGGGTGCTGTTGGGCTTCAGGCAGATGGGTGACTCAGTCTGCACATGTTCATGTCTACCAGCCCCACGTGCCCGTCCCTCTTGGGCAGCTGCCCGAGTATCAGCACAGTGAGAAATTGCGGGCCTGACCTGTGATGGACGTGGCTATGATCCAGCACTTATCCGTTATCCGATTTGGCCTGCCAGGCTTACGTGAGGGTGTTTCCAAACCATCTCTTTGTAAGCCATTCCCATGAAGAGCACAAGTGTATGACTGGGATTGTCCTTGTCTGTCTAGATGGTGGCATGGGTGTGCTTGTGGTGAAAATGGGCTGCTCTTTGTGTGGTTTTGTGTTGTGTGTGTGTGTGTGGGAGGAACTGACTGGCTCCCAGTGGGTATGAAATGCCAATAGCCCCATCCTGGATGTGGTGTGTGTGTTGTGTGGGTGGTGGTGGTGGGGAGCATCTTCTCAAATTCTGCCCTGGGGTGGGCACCTCCTTCGACCTCCCCACAGATATGCTTATATTCCCCACATTAATGTTCTGCCAGAGGCTCCCATTAGAAATGGCAAAGCAACCATTGCTGCGCTGACTCTCTGATCCCACCACTTTGGCCTCTTCCATTCTTTCTCTTTTCTCTGGAATGTTTGCTTTTGCTTGCCTATCTTCTCTCTCTCTCTCTCTCTCTCTCTCTCTCTCTGTCTCTCTCTCTCTCTGTGTGTGTGTGTGTCCCCATGAACTGCTGATCCCCACCTCATCCCATCTAACACGCATGAAGGTTGCTTTGGGCCTGTATCCTGTCATGCATGGCTTCTGTCTCCATCCAAGTTTCTCTCAGCTGATCTCTCTCTCTCTCTCTTTCTCTCTTTCTGATGATTAATTAATTAATTAATTGATAGTCGTGATTAATGCTAACCAGTAATTAACTCTTGTTGTACTAATAGTTGTACTAATTAAAGATTGTGTTGATTGTTCCCACTAACTGCCATTTTTGTGTCTGAATTTTAATTTTGTCCAAGGAGACTGCCCCAAATTTTTTCACTCAACACCTGGCCTTCCCTCCCCTCCTCCTGCCCACTCCCGTCCCCCTCCTTTCTCTTCCTGTCCTCTTTGGCTCTCCCCCAAAGGAGTTGCTCTGTTGAAAGACCAGAGTGGAGAGTTTAAACATCTTGTAAAACAGGGCTCATAAAACTGATTGTAGGGGAAATGTCTTTGAGCAAATTGTGCCAACTTACATTTTGTGAGCAGAAGGGAGGGGGGAGAGATGTTGTGTTGTGTTTTTACTATTTAAACACCCAAAAGACAAGGCAAGGGGGAGGGAGATAGATGGGATGGGCTGGAATCAGCCAGATGCCCAGGACACAGGACGTGTGGGTCCCCCTTGGCCCAGTTCTGTGGGAGTTTTGTGATCCAGCCATTAGGAGGGTACTGCTGTGACGCAGGGGGGGTCTGTATTCTAGGATGTTCCTCCTGTGAAAGGAGAAAGGCCTGGGACCTTCCAAAAATCAGCAGTCTCCAGCTCAGAAAACAGAGCCTGTTGAGTCCTGGGCACGCCCAGGGATGAAAATCATTTGGCTTATGTGCCTTTTGAGCAGTGGAGGCTGGTGGCTCTGATGTCATGGCAGTGTTGATCTCTTCCAGGGTTTAATCAGAATGTTACACGGACTATCTAAGATGCTGAGCTATGGGGGAATAGAGTTCAGCACTTTGGACAGCTCCTGTAATTTTTTGGAACCAAAACCCAGCACTCCTGTAAGGGAGATAAGGAAGCCCCTGTGGCGATCTTCCCTAGCTTGGTTTCCCAGCAGATGCATTAGCCTAGATGAAGAAGAGTTGCCCCAGCCACTCTGCTGTTGGGAGTGATGTGGCCCGACACAAAGACTGGTTCTTGCCAGGCTGAGCTGGGCGCTGCATTTTGTAACGTTTTCCTTCTTCTAGGAAGCAGCATTTGGGTTTTGCTGAGAATCGGGATGGGGTTGTGGGTGGCAGGACTCAAATTTAGGCATTGAGGACAATCCTTTGAGTTGGCTAAACTGCACTCACTCTGTGGCTTAGGGAAGAGTAAGCATCGCATGATAAGGATAAGGATCTACTCCTTCCTTCTCAAAAAAACAAGATGGCCAAGCTCCAGAGATTTATGCCATGCTGACCAGTCCAAGAGCTGCAGGATGCCTGCCAGTCACAGCCCTAGAACTCCGTCCCCTAGAGAAATAGATCTCTTCTGTAAGTTCCCACCTGTGGATACTTGCTGGGCTGGATCCCAGCCTGGTGCCCGGGAGACCCGTAGCAGCCATAGAATATTGCTGGGATAGCTGGTCCCACGTTGACTGCGCTGAGAACATCTCCTAATCTTCAAGCTTGCCCTCTTGGCTCTCTCGGTTGAATGCCAGCCTGTATCAGCCATCTCTTCCTGACCTCCACCTGTTTTTGGGACGGAAGGATGAAAATCTCACAGGATTGGTGATATTTTCTCTCTGTTTCTTGCAGAACTCAGGGAAATAGGATTCTGGGCACTGGCTCTTATTAAAAAAGCAGAGGGGAGGGAGACGGCTCTGTTTTAGATCCCTAGATCTCTAGTTACCCACCCAGTTGCTCTTCCCCTACAACCTGTTTGCTTTCTAGCTTTGTTTGCATGTTGTTGTACTGACTAATTACTAATGAGACCCTTCTTTCCCTCCCCTCCCTTCCCCCTCCTTCTCCCTCCCTCGGCTTGGTCTGAGAAGAAGAAAACATCTGCAGTGGAAAGGGGTTTCCCAGACAACTCTCCCCGAACACGCATACTCCTTTTCTTCCTCAACCCCAAACCCAGCCCCAATCCCACCACCCACCTACCCCCCCTAGACACAGACACACACACACACACACATCCAGCAGGTCGCAGAGAGAAAGCTGTTGTGTTGCACTGAGTCCCGCGTCCCCTTCCTGCCTGTCCTTTCTGCACAAGACTTGATGGTTCGCGTGAAATAATAAGGGGGCAAAAGGGTTGGGGGGGGGAGCCTGCTGCATCCGTGGCTTGCACAGGCACGCACATGTTGTGCATTGGTTTGCGTGTGTGCCTCACAGCAGCAGACGATGAGGCCCAGGCTGCTTCAAACAAGACGGGTGGCTTCAACATGACTTCTAAGCCCAAGAAGCAGCCTTGGGATTTCTGGGGGTTTCCCTGGTAATTCTAGGTTGCGGGGGGGGGGGCTGCATTTGCAGGCCTGAAGGACCTCTCAAGGGGGCAATCTGTCTTCCAACACCCTCCCTCCCTCCTCCTGCCGCTGCTGAGTCCAGGTATTCATTTTTTTTTTATCAGAACTGGGAGGGAGTGGGGCTGCTTGTTTCTGAGCATGAGGGTGGATGGGCCTCATCCTGAAATTTTAAGGGAAGGTTTCTTCCACTGCTTTGAGAGCCACTTCTGGGAACTGATTTATCGTTTCGCTCTGGATGGTCTTGTTTTGACTCTGGGAGGGAAGAACATGTAGCTCAGCATTGCCACCTCCTGGATAGGATCATGGGTGCAGCCAAGCAGCTCGGCTGAGGAGGAGGAGGAGGAGGAGGAGGAGGAGGAGGAGGAGGAGGAGGAGGAGGATTGATTGATTCATTGATGTGATTTGACTTCTCTAACGACCATCTGACCAAACTTCACTCTGGACTGTTCACAACAATGGCACATACAATAAGATAAAACAAAAAAAGTAGCATACCTCTCTTTATGCCAATAAAGCTTTTGTCTGAATACCAGGAAAAACTTCCTAACTGTTAGAACAGTATGTCAATGGAACCAATGACCTCAAGAGGTAGTGACTCTTCCAACACTGGAGTCCTTCAAGAGAAATTTGGACAACCAGCTGGCAGATCTCCTTGGATTTCTGTTCCTGCAAGGAGCGGGGCGGGTGGTGGACTTGATGACCTTGTAGGCCCCTTCCAACTTCACATGATGATGATGATGATGATGATGATGATGATGATGATGATGATGATGATGATGATGATGATGATGATGTGGAGTGTAGCATTTATGTGTTTAGAATAATATATTCAATAGAGGCAGATGGGAGAGGTAACCACTGTTTGACCACAGTTACCTGCGCTCTATACTTACATATACAACCCAGAGTGGTATCATATCATATCAAATACATACATATCCCGGGTTACAGAATTAATTTGTTCCCCAGGATGTTTCGTAAACTGGAAATTTTCGTAAACCAGATCCAAATGGGGTGCAATGCACCCTGGGACTGGAAGTCTTCTGAAAAATTTTAATAACCCGGGGTTTTCCCTAGAAAATAATTGTAACCCCTTTTTTGCGGATTTTTTTCAGGTGGCTTCCTTTCTTAACCCGAAAATTACATAACCTGAGGCGACCGTAGCCCAGGGTACCACTGTACATACATACATACATGCATACATACATACATACATACATACATACATACATACATACATACATACATACATACATACATACCCAGAGAGGGAAGATACTTGGAGGTCTTTTTAGATTACAACTCCCAGAATCTCACAGCAGCATGGGAGTTGCCTATTTTTAAAAAAGAAATCCCTGTTTCTTTCTGTAACTCTGCCTTGATGGCATCCTGAGGACTATAGCCTGAGACGGGATGACTGAGATTCTTCTTTCAATTTTTTTAAAAATCATTTTATTTTAATATGCAATTTTTCTTATATTTATAACCAGATGAACATGAGAGTAAAAAAGAAACACAGGAGAGATGGACATGGACAATTCCAGGGGCTGTAGATAATCAGCACATTTTTTTAATATTCAGGACTAACCGGGCTGAATAAGACGGCCACGACTTGTCTCCTGGGAGCCTTCTCATGGGTCAGGGGTCAGAATGCCATGCTTTAGAAGTCCTGGGGAGGCATTGTCTTTGTTGCTCTCCGACGCGTGGGGAGCAGTGAATCTGTTACCTATGGGCAATCTCCATGTGAGGTGGGGCTTTGGAAAATCAGATCCCGTCTGGTAGAGAGTGGAGGCTATCCATCTTCAGACTAGCTGCTCTCCAGGTAGAGTTGGGCAACAGCATTTGGGACCGAGGGATTTATGACCAGAGAACTCTTTTCTTTCCAGAACGACTTGAGAATGCCTGCATTGGCATCCATCCCCCTTTGAATCTGACCCGTCCAGATGGGTGAAATTTCCATTCCCGTTTCCTTTGGCGGCACGTGCCAAACATCACTAATCCCATATTCAGGACAGAGAGAATCAGCAGCCTGTTGTGGTTTTTTAGCAGACTTTTATTTACAAAAAGTAAGGGCGTTTATACACGACCCCTAAGCTGCGCTGCAAATGGCTCCCAGCTCCGGAGCTTAGAAATGTTTCCCCACCAGCTCCGGAGTTTAGAGAAAATTAAGTGCGACCACGCCCCCATAAGCGCGACCCAGCGCACCTTTCATGTACTTGCTCTCAGCAGATGAAAATTCCTTGATGCGGATAAGAGTGCCGGGCTCTCCTCGCTTGTCTGCTGTTTTTTTGCCTCCTGCCCCTTTAAGAGCCCCTTGAGAAGGAACCAGGAAGTAACAGGGCTCGTGGCAACTTTGACCGGCACCGGCAGGTTAGTAAAGGCTTCTTTTGTCCTTTTTTTCCCTCCTCCCCCCTCACGCCAACAGGAGCAGGAAGTGCTGAGGGGTGGGGACGCAGGAACAGAAACGAACCCCCAAGATCTCTGGTCCGAATTTAAGGGACCAGCGGATCTTAGGGGTCGTGTGAAAAGGCCCTAACTTGGCAAAATAACAACATAACATAAACAGCTTCCTTCAGCATTCCTTCATACAGTCACAGAGTCCTTTAGCAGAGACCTGTAGCACCATGGATCATCATCAGGAGGTTGGGATGAAGTGATCAAGTGTTACCATCACTTGCTAACCACTATATACACAGTTAATTACACATTACAGTCAGCTGATCCCTGACTGGCTTACTACAGTTACAAACTCTTAAGCAACTTACTTGCAATTGTTAGTTACTATACTGTTATACCCTAACACAGCTAATCTGAATGCAAAAGAAAGCAACACAGGTGGATTTTGCACAATGCAGACTTCACTTTAGGGGTCTTTCTAGAAAAAGAATTTCTTGCGCTACCAATTACAAAAGGCGTTGCACAGCTTTCCTGCCTTTTCTTCCTTAGCAAACTTTTCCTTCTCATAAGGAAAACAAAATGAATGAACAAACAGGAAGGAGGCATGGCAGTGGGAAGGTTGGGAATGAATGACCAAGGCAACCATGTTCCCTGTAAAATATTGGAAACGAGGCAGAACAATTTGAGAATGAAAGCCAGGTTTGGAAGCATCCTTAATTAAAAACTAATTTGGCTTTGACAGATTGGTTACAGTACTTTAAAGTCTACAGATTTCCCCCCTCCCCCTACAGACACAGAATGAGGAAGAGAGATTTCTTTCATTTAGAGGAAGAAAAAGTATTTCTCAATGCATCCATGATAGAAGCAGAGCAAAAATAAGAAAACATAGGTTGATAATCCTGTTGCTTATAATTATACCAGCAGAAGGCAAACAATGGCTGAAATCCTGTTGCTTAATGTAGCAAGCTGCATTAAAGTAGGCCTAATGAAGATTTGGTGAGTCAGATCTTCCATTGATTCAAATAGGTCTACTTTATTTATGAGTTTATATAGCATAGAAACATAGCATAGTTTAGTCCCAATGTAGTCAACTGAACTGATGGAACATTTGACTCAATGAAGCTCCACTGATTTAGTGGGCCTATACTAGTGTGACGTACTAATCTAAGGAACAAGATTTCAGCCAGTGACTTGTTAATTGCCAACTAGAGGCTATGGAAATGTATGCCATCTGCCTTCCACAGGCATGAACTAAACAGCATGATTTAAACCATGTATTCACAAAGCTAGCTCGTAATGAAATAGTAACATAAAGAGAAAGTCCAGAAATAGCATCCAAGAACAAAGATGTTGACTTGGATAACATAAACAGTGTTTCACAGATGCTAATAAAGGGTAACAAGCTGCTAAAAACAGGAGCCTGTCTTTTCCAACATGGTATAGCTGGTGGATTTTGACATTTTAAATACTTGCTGCTCTAACCAAAGATATTTGGGGATGTTTAAAAAACCTGACATACATAATTTTATAACTGTATACTTATAATCAAATTATGAGCTAATTCAGAGTGATGCATTGCATACAGTATAACATATGTCAGAAGATGAAGGAGAATTAATCTCAAATTATCCCTCAACTTTTCACTTAAATCTTTGTTATTGTTCTCTGGCTTTTCTGTATTACCAATTGGGGAAACAGATGGCCCTCCAAATGCGACGGGACTATAATTCTCGCCGGTCCTAGCTCACGTGCTCAGTAGTAAAGAATGATAGGAATTGTGGTTTATCTGTGCCCCATGCCTGGTTCAGAGACCAGAGAGTGAGCTCTGCTCTGAGCAGCCAGAATTGGTGAATTTCCATAGTACTGTCCGTAGGCATGGTGCTTATGGACTTTCTCAGGGTACCCTCGGAAGAAGAGAATGGTAAACCACTTCTGAATATTTTCTCCTTAGAAAACCATAAAAAGGGTTGCCTTAATAAAGGGTTGCCTTAATAATAAATAGTAATAATAATCTTAGGACTGCAGAGTTGGGAAGGCCCCCCAATGGAGGATCGAGCCCAGCCCCTCTCACGGAGGCACAAGTGGCTCTGCAGTCAGATGCCTAAACCACTGAGGTCGTGGTGGTGGTGGTGGTGGTGGTGGTGGTGGTGGTGATGATGATGATGATGATGATGATGATGATAGGAAACTACAGCAAAAGGATAGCATTGACAAATCAGACAAAATCCTGTTGTGCAAACCTATATGCCAGCATAAACTGTGCACTGGAAATATTTACAGTGCCACCTCTACTTAAGACCGGCTTGACTGAAGAGCAATTCAACTTAAGAGCAGAAAACAGTTGGCGTTTTTACTGCTGTGTGTTGTGTCATTTCAGTCGTGACCGACTCTTCGTGACTCCCATGTCCATGGAGTTTTCTTGGCAGAAGTACTGGAGTGGCTTGCCAGTTCCTACTCCAGGCACCTACAGCACCTGGTATTCCCTGGTGGTCTCCCATCCAAGTACTAACCAGGGCCGACCCTGCTTAGCTTCCGAAATCAAGGGAGATCGGATGTGCTTTGGGCATCTAGGCAGCTATGTTTTAACTGCTACCTTACACATTTTAGATGTGGTCTTCTCTACTTACAAATTATTTATTTATTTTTATTTATTTATTTGGTTGTTTAGATAGGGCTCCTCTACTTAAGAGTTGTTCGACTTAAGAGTAAGACGGATTAAATTCATAAGTAGAGCTACCATTGTAATTTAAAAGTTCCCCGTCCTTTCCTCTTTTTGTGTTCCAAGGTTCACTAGGGCTCACTTTTGCTCAAAGGAAGCATTTGAAAACCTCAAAACAGCTGGAGGATCCCTTAATACTATAAATTCACCACTGAATCACTGCTGGAAGAATTAGATCTGAGGGTAATTTTTAACTATTGAAGGTTCCCTCCATGTGCCACCTTGAAGCTCCTAGGCCCAGGATAAAGGGTAGCCTTAGTGAGCATTAAAACCAGAAGGGTGGGGGTTCATTAGGAAACTTTCCAATAGTTTAAATTAAATATTCCCTGTATCTGATCTGAATTATACCAGCATATATTTGCACCTGCAGGATTTTGTCCATTACCAATTTAGAGAAGCAAAGGTGTTTGTTTCTGCTGCATGAACTTTGACTTGAGTGTAATCAGATATGAGAACCATGAGGCTGATTTTAACATCTGCTGAAAAATGGGGTTTGGAGAGGAGCTTGAAGGAAATAAGGATGGTAGCAAGACAAGGGCATTCCAGGCATCAGAGATATCAAGAGGGTGGGAAATACAATTTCAGAAATCAAGGCTTTTATTTTATTCTGTTATCCTGATGGCTTGTGTTCCCCTCAGAGCAAGGCAGCATGTATGGTTCTTCACAACAGCCCTCTGAGGTAGGTCATGAGAAAACAGTGGTTCTCGACCTTCCTAATGCCGCAACCCTTTAATACAGTTCCTCATGTTGTGGTGACCCCTTGCCCTGCTTGGAAGAGGCCAAAAGCCCCCTTGGGCAGGCCATTTCCGCAGGTGCCATAGAGAACTTCCCTCTACAGGCACCCTCAGCCAATCACAGCCTCCAATGCCATTGACTGACATCCCCTCCAACCTATCAAGCTGTAACTCACTCTTCCCCCTTTCCTACCCCACCCCCTCCAGACCCAAGCTGTTTATGCCTTTTTCTTCACTGGTTCATGGCGACCCCTGGGAAATGGTCTTTCAACCCCCAAAGGGGTCCCGACCCCCAGGTTGAGAATCACTGTGCTAAAAGAAAGTGTCCTGTCTCAGTGGGAACTGAATCTCAAGGGCTGTCAACCTCTAGCCATTGGACAGTGGTGATTAATGTGTGAAGGTGATAAAACTTTGAGGTAGAACAGGTGCAAAGTCAAAATCATGGAAAGCTGTGGCCCACAGAGGTTCCCCTGGTCTCCCCTCAGAAGAAAGATTGAGCCAGGAGAGGAACCCAGGATTTCTGTGGCTACTCTCTGAAGCTGTTGGATGTGTTGGACTACACCTCTCATCAGCCCCAGCTAATATTTATGCTGGCTGGGGAATAGCAAGAGATCTGGCCCAATGCAGAGGCAACAGGGTTGGGGAAGCTTCACCTATAGTGTTAAACAGGCAGATTTCTCTGGACTGTGCAACTTATAGTTTTCCAGGTTTTTGCTAAAAGTTGTTTCCAATAACCAACAGCTAATTCAGCAAATGATGAAGATGATAAGCTTCAGACCCCCTCCCCCAATCTGTGTAGAAGTCTCTGGTAGAACCAAAAATTAGAAAGGCAGCTTCAGTAGAGAAAAGCAAAGGAGACCCTCCCAAACCTCAGGATTTTGTTTCCAGTTGTAATTATTTCTACTGTGGAACTTGACGGAAGACCGCAATGAGTTGGGGTCGGGAAGGGCCTGCTGTCTGGAGCACTCAGCAGCTGGCAATGGGAATAATCCATCATAGTATGGATCTTGCAAGATAAGGAGTCTAAATACTTCCCCTGAGATGAGAAACATTTGGAGTTCCAACTTTCACAAACCAAGGACAACTGTCCAGAGTTGGCAACAGACTGGACTGGTTTGTGTACAGTCATTCAGCCATGACAAGAGGTTGCCTTCAGGCTTTTCTTCTACAGGCACAGCAGAACTGAGTGGGTGAGTCTGCACAAGATCCATCAGACTGCTCTCTCCCTCCAGTTGTTCAACCAGATGGCCCACCCTTCATGCCTTGCTTATGCACCAATGCACCTTGGAGTGAGATGTAGCCTTCTCATGGCTGCTTTTGGTAGCCGTCAAGATCCTTCTGCCCCCGAGATCACCTTATCGGAATAGTGATTTTTATACTTCCAGAGGTGCTCTGTAGCACTAGAACAGGATGGAGGTCCCCAACCACCACCACCCATGAACCTACTCTAGTAACTAACTGTTTCTTTTCTTGAATGTCTCTATCACTGGAGTAGACACCAACTCTCAAGATAATTGGTTCCATTGTCATACTGCTCTAACAGCTAAGTTTTCCTGATATTAAGCCTAAATCTGGCTTCCTGTAGCTTGAGCCCATTGTTACATGTCCTACACTATGGGATGGCTTAGAACCGATCCTTCCAGTGCTATCCTATTTCCTCTCAAGCTTCTTTTCTGAAGGCTAAACATGTCTAGTTGTTTTAGTCTTTCACAACACCTAAGGGTTGCTGTAACTTGATGACATATGACAAGAAGAGCTAAATTAGCAATTTAGCTAATTTCTGCTTATATACCACCCCATTGCAGTTAAGCACTCTGTGGGTGGTTTACAATTTACTTATGCATTGTCCACCCCCATCAAACTGGGTACTCAATTTACCAACCTTAAAAGGATGGAAGGCTGAGTCAACCATGAGTCGGCTACCTGGGATTGAACCTCAGGTTGTGAGCACAGTTTTAGCGGCACTACAGTCATTTAACCACTGTGCCACTGTGCCACGAAAGCTAGAATAGAAAGTCACTAGAGTTGTAGGAGGTGCCTGGATGCCCTAAACACATCCGATCCCCCCTGATTTTTGGAAGCTAAGCAGAGTCAGGTCTGGCTAATACTTGGATGGGCGACCACCAGGGAATACCAGGTGGTGTTGGCACCTGGAGTAGGAACCGGCAAACCACTCCAGTATTCCTGCCAAGAAAAAAAACTCCATGGACACGGGGTCACGAAGGGTTGGTCACAACTGTAACGACACAACACACACACGCACACAGAATTGTAGGAAAGGATGTGATGTGCATGCAAGTTCCAGTCCTGACACTGGAAAAAGAATTCCTATGCTGGGAAAATGCTTTCTCTGCTCTGTGCTTGGTTTCTTGATTAATGTTTTGGTGCCTTGTTTTTGTGGGTGACTCTTGATATTGCAGGGAAGCACAAAAACCTGTATTTTAGCTGCCAGGTTAAGAGGTGAATCAGATCCCTGTTGGTGAACTTAACTTTCAGAATCAGTTTGGTGCAGCAGTGAGATGGTTGAACGGAGACTTGAGAGGCCCAGGTTCAAGTCTCTGCTGAGTTACAAAACTCACTTAGTGATATTGGGCCACTCACATGATCTCAGCCTGACCTCCTCTTACAGGGTTGCTGTGACAATAAAAATATGGAGGAAGAAAGACACACACACACACTTGCATGCGCACGTGTGCACACATACACACACACATGCGCACGCGCACACATACTCTTGAGCTTCCAACAACAAAGGCAGGACCAACATGTAAAGGACAAGAAGTGAATGGGCCCACCTGAAGCCTGCCTTGCAGATGCCTCATTTCATCCAGAATCATAATTTGCCATTTTGACCCCCTCCTTCTTCCCCATTAGCTCTGCACCAACCAAATCCATGTTTCCTCTAGCCTTTCTCCAGGGACTTCTGGGTAGGAGAGGTCTGGGATCTCTGTCAGGAGAGTAAGGCTTGCCTGTTAGATTAACCAGCCTCCCTGCTTCCCTCTGTGAGATCCAAGCCCTTGCTCCTTCCCTGGTTTCTTGGGAGCATCCTTTGGGCTAGAGCTGCCTACCTCCCCACCTCCCCTCCCCCGGTGGGGTTAAGGCATCAGCGATGGGGGAGCCACTTGGGCAACCAGCCAGTCGTGTTTTTGTTTCTCAAACAAAACCAGGCAAATGATAATGAAGGGCAGGAAGCAAAGAGATGTGGAAGGGTTTGAAAGTGAACCCTTGGAAGCCACTTGCAACCCACAAAACCATTAACGTTGCAGCTTATTTCGGTGGAGTTTCAGCAAAGCTCCCCTTAGCCTAAATGGTTTTGTGGTCAGCAGCCAAGGGGAGGAAGCCAATCTCATCCCTATAAATAAAAAGGCCACAAATGCAACAGAACAAACACAGGACAAATTATCTTCCTCCCCCACCCCCCACCCCCGTCGCCCCTTCCTGGTTTCGTGGAGGTCAAAAGCCTTTGAGAGTTTTTTGCTGAGTACGGAGCAGGATGAAAGAGTCTCACAAATAAGTTGGGTCTGAGTGCAGAACGTGGATGTGTTACTCTTCTAGGCCATGACAACTCTAACAACATCCCCAGCCAGGCAAGACTTTACACAAGGGACCCTCCCCAAAAGGAACCTTTCTCAGGCTTAAGAAGGTAGGTGGCTAAGAGGCTTTTTTTTAAAAATGCCCTGCACACTGCTGAGGGGGACACTGGTTCTCTTCCACACCTTTTAAATTGCTCATTCTTAGCTTTAGCCACACTGATAGCCATTTGGTACCTGTTCTTGTGATCAAGAACACTCGGCGTGGAAGAATCAGGAGGTGCAGAGTATCTGCAGCGGCAGCTCTCTTACAGAATTCGTAAAAGGAGAACAGACCTCTCTTTACTTTCCTGGTGGTCACCCTATGCTCAGTCCAGCAAAGTGGGGACCATGGAGCTCAGGCCAGGAGGCAGAGAGGTGAAAAGGGGGGGTCTGCATGTACATCTCTTTGGACATTCAGTGGGCCATCCTTGGGCATAATGGCCAAAGAGAACTTTTTTCAGAAACAAAACTTCTTGGAGGTATCGAAGATTCGCCATCAGAGAGGTGAAAGACATGAAGTTTCCAGCTGTTGAGATGAGATGTTACTTTAGTGCCACTTTCCTTATACTGTACCTCACTTTGCTACCTAAGAGGAATAGAAGCCAGAGTGCAACCACAGCTTGGATGATCCTTGGATAGTTAGTTGCAGAGAAGGGTGAGGTTTCTACACTTGAGTACAAAATTCAGCTTTCCAGATGCTGCTTAACTGCAACTCCCATCATCCCTAACCAGCATAGCCCATGGTGCAGGATACTAGGACTTGCAGTGCAACAGCATCTGAATGATGCTGGATGACCAAATGCTCCCTAGGAATTTTTTCAAAGCAAGAATAGCTTGAATGAGGAACCATGACTGCTGACATTCCCTCCTCCATGTACTACTTAAAAGCAGAATATATGTGTCTTCTTTTATTTATTTATTTTATCTACTGCAACCATCTAGCAGAAAGCTACTCTGGATGGTTTACAACATAAACAAAATACATTATACATCTTAAAATAGTAAATAAGCAAACTAATCAATTAAAACCAACATATCATGAATCAAACGAAGACAAGTAAGCATAAATAAATCAAAACCACGGGAACTTTGTCAAAAGCTTTCCTGAAGTCAAGATATAATATGTCTACAGCTTTCTCTCTGTCTACCAGGGAACTTTTGTGCTGGTTCAGTACCACCTTATAAGCCCAGTCTTTTGCTGCTTGATTTCCACAGGACAAAAACACCCTCATTGAGTCTTGGTCAGCATCCACTTCTGTGCATTCTGCAGAATTTAAGGGACGTGCTAATGTTGGACCATCTCGTGCCCTTTATGTCTGCTTAACCTCTTCCCACAGTGAAGGAAGCAGTTTGATCCCTTGGAAGACTCTAACAGTGTTTGATATTGCTTCAGAATCAAATCTTGGAAAAAGTTACTTTTTTTGGATTATAACTCACATAATTCCTTGGCCAGCACACCTGAGGGATTCTGCCAATCAGTGTCTGAAAAGTTAACCTTGTCAAGCTCTGGTTAAAATGCACAGAAGGATGTCTGGAAGTTGAGTCATGGCAACTGGACTTCTTTTTTTCCTTGAGATATTGATTCAATCTCTCAAGAAAAAGAAGTCCAGTTGCCATGATTCAACGTCCAGACAAACTTACCTGGATGACTAAGAATCTTCACAGACGTATTGCACAGAAGGATATTGAGCTTCTGCCTTTCTTCCTGTCTTACCAGATCTGTTGTGCCGTTATATTTGCTCCAGATTGTTACTCCTTCATTTCTTTTTAGTCTGGTTCCCCTGATGAAGCGGCCTCCAAATCCACAGTTCCAAATCCATAGTTCTTGATCCATAGTTTTAACAGCAATGGATTGAACCCTCAGAGCCAAGCAGTCACATCTTTCTCCAGAGAGGGAAAACATTGCAGCGGCTGCCAGGACTCAATGTTACCCAAGGAACAATCAACTCAAAGAAATGCCCACTTCTGGGATGCTAAATATGGGGTACCAGCCAATAAAGCCATTTAAAAAGTACAGGAACTGTCTCACCTGTTAGAGAAGAGACAATGCAGGCCCTACCATTAGGTAGACTGTGCGAGTTGCCTCTGGCAGTGCCTGCTAGGAAGTGGTAGGAAGGTGCTGCTGATAAAGGAATAGGTGCACCCCATGGCCTGCAGCTCTACCTATATAGTGTACTAACCTACCGCCTTGAGGGTCAAAGAAGAAGATTCTGTCCCATATCCCCTGTTAAAGTGAGATTCAGTGCTGAGTCCGGTTGACTTTTGTACAGGATGCCGAGTGGGACAGGTGCAGTTTTCTTCTTCATTTCAAGGCAGAAAAATATCTTGCATCAGATCTGCCTTGAAATCAAAAGTCCAGATGGGGTCTGCTCTGGTCAGACCCCACCTGGAGTACTGTGTCCAGTTCTGTGCACCTCAATTTAAAAAAGGATGTTGACAACCTCGAACTGGTCCAGAGGAGGACAACTATGATGACTGAGGGTCTGTAAGAAATGTCTTATGAGGAGCGGCTTAGGGAGCTGGGAATGTTTAGCCTTTCAAAAAGGAGGCTGAGAAGGGATATGATAGCTATGTTTAAATATCTGAAAGGATGTCATGTCGAAGAGGAAACAGGGTTGTTTTCCATGCCTTCAGAGTCTAGGACTCGGGGCAATGGTCTCAAACTATAGGAAAAGAGATTCCATTTGAACATTAGGAAGAACCTCATGACAGTTAGAGCTGTTTGGCAGTGGAATATGCTGCCACAAAGGAGGGTGATGGAGTCTCCTTCTTTGGAGGTTTTTAAGCAGAGGCTGGATGGCCATCTGTCAGAAAGTTTCTGATGGGGGTTCCTGCATGGCAGGGGGTTGGACTGGGTGGCCCTTGAGGTCTCTTCCAACTCTATGATTTCACTATGATTCTTTGAGTTTGGACAAAGGACACATCTCTCGCATCACCGGAGGCCACACATCTGATCATGGAAGACCTTTGACCAAAGCATCTGTTCAGAAATAACAGACAAGCAAATTGGCACTGTGGAGTGTTCCTGCGGAGGCCAAATATAGCTCTTCTGGATGTTTCCATTCTCCCAAATGCCAGATTTTTCATGCCTGGTTAGAATCATCTATAAACTTCAGGATGCTTTGGAATTCTAGGGGTTATGTGCTGTTTTTGTACATTTTTAAAAATGAAATACGTTTTTGGTCTACTTTTGCACATCTCAAGGTTGCCCCAAGCCTGCTAAGTTTATTCTCTTTGTGCATGGAGAGTGCAACGTTTGGGCTGTATAATGTACTAAGCCTAAGCTCATCTGCAAGGTTTCTGTGCAAGGGAAGCCCTCTTAAATCAGCCAGTCTTCCATTCCCACAGCGGAAGGTGGAGATTGCAGAAGACAGAAGAGCAACTTAGAAATGAGCTGTGTTGACTTGCTGTGAAGCCACTGCCCGGTCCTCTGGTGGGAAACTCCTAAGAATCCGGAAGGGGCCCAGCCACGTCACTCATGCAGCCTCTCCAACTCAGTGCCAGGGAGGCATGCTGGGCAACAACTCCCATCTCTCCCAGCCAGATTTCGGGGGTCTGCTCTCAGGCTACCTAGATTCCTTGCAGATTCCTTGGAGAAGAGTGCTCTGGAGGAAAAAAGTTGAGGTTTTGACATCCTTCATGGAAGTAACACCCTTCAGAGGTGTGGGGCTGCAATTCCCATCAGCAGTAACAGATGTCGTGGCCATTAGTCAGAGATGGGACCTGTACTCTGGTAGAAATTTGGAGGACACCAAATTAGAGACAGCTGCTTCTTGACAGATTGGACCCTGTTTGAAAAGGATATAGTTGTTTGTGGTATGCAAGGTGTTGAGCTTTTAATTTGCTGGACACTTCCATCTGCAGCATTGGCCTCAATCTGTCCTGAAACGGGGCTGAATAATTTGCCATGATAAGTGACCAGTTTCAAATTTGGGATGTCCTTGGCAGAGTGCCTTCTAGCAACTGAAGCCAGCCCTGCCATTAGGCAGAATGAGGCCTTAGACATGGGTAGCAGATACTAGAGAGCAGGAGCTCCTGAAGAATTCCCCTCTCTGGACACAAAGTCCGCCCTGTGTCCCATAAACTATTCTGTTTCTCTCCGTTATTGGGAAGAAGGCAGTCCCCAGCCAGCCCAGTTCACTATATAAACAGAATAGGGATGTGTATGTTCTTTGCCGTAAAGTATTTGAAGTAGACCTCTCTGGTAACTTGAGTAGGCAGCTACTTATTATCCTACAACGCTCTGGAAAGATGCTCTGTTGGGGCTTCGGACTACAAGATGAAACATTGCCAGGGAAGACTTCATTCATGGCTGGTTCTGTTGGTCCTTGAGAACTGAGTGGTTTTCATCATTGCAAGTCTGTCCCTTGTTGACGCCCCACTTTGACAACCACCATGGCGGTTATGTGTTTTAGAAGTGCTGGCTAGTTCAGTGCCTTAGGCTGAGGGGCTAGAGGTTGGAGGTTCCCCATATGCCTCCACACAGGGGCAGGACTTGATGACCTGTAGGATTTCTTCCTTCTCTACAGTTCTAAGGTGATAATAGTGGTGGTGCCCATGCAAAGGATATTGGCCTATTGAGAAAAAACAATTACTCTCAGGACAAATACACACATTTAAAAAATTAGTGTTTTTAGGAATACTGCTGAAGAATGGGATCTCTAAATATACACAGAGAAGCCTCTAGAGCTGCCTACCATGTCTAGCTCTCTCTCTAGCCAAAATGGAGGTGCAAGAATAATCAGGAAGTACAGTAATTTGAGATAAAGGAGAAAGGAAGTTTTTGAGTATCAATGTAAACATAGAATTAGATAGGGTAAGAGGAAAAAGCATACTGGGGTATGTTTCCTCCTGTGCCCCACCTTCACTAATTCAGATCTGTGAGGCGTGATGGCTCTCTTCTACCAGATCATCCAACAGGGAGCAGCCCAGTCTTTCTGGCAGATCAAAACCAAATATTTGGATGACACAAAATTGGGTGGAATAGCTAAGATCCTGGAAGACAGAAACAAAATTCAAAGATGGTCATGATAGGCTGGAGTACTCGGCCGAAACCCACAGAATGAAATTTAACAGGGAGAACGGGAAGTTGAGTCATGGCAACTGGACTTCTTTTCTTGTGAGAGCGAAATGTTTCACTGCTCGCCCAAGAAGCTTCGTCAGTCTGACATGTTGATCTCATAAGAAAAGAAGTCCAGTTGCCATGACTCAACTTCCAGATAACCTCACCTGGATGGCTGAGAATCTTTAGCTTCTTAACATGGGGAAGCTCAAAGTACTACATCTAGGAAGAAGAAGTGAAATGCACAGTTACAAGATGGGGGGCACCTGCCTCACCAATACTACAAGTGAGAAGGATCTTGGAATTCTGGTAGATCATAAGCTGAACATGAGCCAACAGTGTGATGTGGCCACAAAACAGGCAAATGCTATTTTCTGCTCCATTAACAGAAGTATGATTTTCAAATCTCATGAGGTGCTTGTCACCCTCTATTCAGCTCTGGTTAGGCCTCACCTTGAGTATTGTGTCCAGCTCTGGACATTGAACTTCAGGAAAGATGCTGACAAACTGGAAGAAGTCCAGACGCGGGTGATAAGGATGATCAGGAGGCTGGAACCAAGGCCAGTGAGGAGAGGCTGAAAGAATTAGGCATGTTTAGCCTGGAGAAAAGACTGAGGAGTGGTATGATAGCGCTTTTCAAATATTTGCCGGGTTATCAGACAGAGAAAGGGTGAGATCCTTTCTCGAAGATCTCAAAATGCAGGATGCACAACAATCGGCTCAAGGTAAGAGAACCCAGCTATCACATGAATATCAGGAAAAACTTCCTTACTGTTCGAGCAGTATGCCAATGGAACCAATGACCTTGAGAGGTGACTAGCACTCCAACACTGGAGGCATTCAAGAGAAATTTGGGCAACCATGTGGCAGATATTCTTTGATTTATATTTCTTCATGGAGCAAGGGTTTGAACTTGATAGCCTTGTAGGCCCCTTCCAACTTCATTCTTCTATGATTCTTTGAAAGCCAGGATATGATTTCATTCACCAGTCCATATTGTCTGTCTCCACCTTCTTCTCCCCACCCCCAAGGTAGACTACCCCTGGACAGTGTGTCCCCTTTCAGGCTTGATGGCCTCAACAGCTGCTCTGTAGAACATGTTTCCCATCTGTCTTTTTCCAAGGTAGCCACCGGCCTTGCACAGAGTCATCTGGGAAAGCAAGCTGTACTCATGTCCCCCAGTGTCTTTCTAAAAGATCTCAATTATTTGGAGATCAAGCTGATTTAGCAGCCCTTCTGCATGGAGAACTGAAAGAGCCCTACCTTCAAAGAGTGGAGAGGCATCAGTACATGTGGAGGAAGCCAAATGTTTTAACAAGTACAAAAAGTTACAAAACATTATAATGGGGAATGAGAAATCCCCCCCCCCAAAAGGCCAAAGAGAACTGAGCAAGCTTGTTATCCAAGAAAGTGGGAGGGATGGTGAGGTGAGTGAAGATGCCTGTGTCTACAGTTCATGTACAGACATTGATCCAGCCCCCATATTGGTTGCGGGACAAGGATCCTTTTTCTCCCACTGTGCCCTGATGGCAGCTATCCTTTGCTTCAGGAGGCAGGGGAGATGCAGGTGTCGCATGGACCTCTGGAGAGTATTTGGGGATAGGAGGTAGAGGAAGGAAACCCAGACATAAGATAAGAATAGTATACTGTAATTACAGCTAGAATCAGAATCATAGAATCATAGAGTTGGAAGAGACCTCAAGGGCCATCCAGTCCAACCCCCTGCCATGCAGGAACCCCCATCACAGTATTTCCGACAGATGGCCATCCAGCCTCTGCTTAAAAACCTCCAAAGAAGGAGACTCCACCATCCTTTGTGGCAACATATTCCACTGCCGAAAAGCTCTTACTGTCATGAAGTTCTTCTGATGTTCAAATGGAATCTCTTTTCCTGTAGTTTGAAACCATTTCCCAGAATCCTAGTTTCTGAAGCCACGGAAAACAAACCTGTTCCCTTCAATATGACATCATTTCAAATATTTAAACATAGCTATCATATCCCCCTCAGCCTTCTTTTTGAAAGGCTAAACATTCCCAGCTCCCTAAGACATTCCTCATATGACATTTCTTCCAGACCTTCAACCATCCTGGTCGCCCTCCTCTCCACCCGCTCGAGGTTGTCAACATCCTTTTTAAATTGTGGCACACAGAACTGGACACAGTACTCCAGGTGGGGTCTGACCAGAGCAGAATAGAGTGGTACTATCACTTCCCTTGATCTAGACACTATGCTTCTGTTGATGCAACCAAGAATTGCATAGGCCTTCCTAGCCGCCACATCACATTGCTGACTCATATTCAGTTTGTTGTCCACCAAGACTCCCAGATCCCTTTCACAGGTACTATTTTCCAGCCAGGTATCTCTCATCCTATATCTGTGCAATTCATTCTTTTTACCTAGATGCAGCACCCTACGGAAATCCATTCCGTTAGCTTTGGCCCAACACTCTAATCTGTCAAGGTCTTTTTGGATTTTCATCCTATCCTCTAGGGAATTTGCAGCCCCTCCCAATTTGGTATCATCTGCACATTTAATTAGCATACTCTCTATTCCTTCCTCCAAGTCATTAATAAAGATATTGAACAGCACTGGACCCAGAACAGAACCCTGGGGCACCCCACTGGTCACGTCTCTCCAAGCTGAAGAGAGGCCATTTATGACCACCCTTTGGGTGCGATTAGTCAACCAATTACAAATCCACCTAACAGTTACACTATCTATCCCACTTTCTACTAAGCAAGAATACCATGAGGAACCTTATCAAAGGCCTTACTAAAGTCCAGATAAGCAACATACATAGCATTCCCCTGATCCACCAGGCCTGTAATTTTATCAAAGAAAGAGATCAAAATAGTCTGGCATGACTTGTTTTTAAGAAACCCGTGTTGACTTCTTGGAATGACAGCATTGATTGTTAAATAATGACATGCTATCTGTTTAATAATCTGCTCTAGGATCTTTCCAGGAATTGAAGTCAAGTTGACTGGGTGGTAATTATTTGGGTCCTCCCCCCCTTTTTTTTGAAGATGGGGACAACATTAGTCCTCCTCCAATCGATGGGGACTTCCCCTGTTCTCCAGGACTTCTCAAAGATTATTGCCAGTGGTTCTGAAATTACTTCTGCCAGTTCCTTTAGTATCCTTGGGTGTAATTCATCTGGCCCAGGAGACTTAAATTCATTTAATATTTCCAGGTGTTTCTGTACTACCCCTCTACCTATTCTATGTTGCAATTCCCGTCCTACCTTATCTACTCTTTGTCCCAGCTGATCTCTTTCTTCCTTCTTGGAGAAAATGGAGGCAAAGAAGGTGTTGAGTAGTTCTGCCTTTTCCTTGTCTGCTGTTAGTAACTGGTTATCATTGTCACGCAGAGAGCCTATCATTTCCTTATTTTTCCTTTTGCTGCAGACATAACTAAAGAGTTGTAGCAGCTGTGCTTATTTACAGCACTCTCATATGATCTATAGACATTCTATTATATTATAAATATATCCAGATACCATAGCTCAGTGAGATGAAGCACCTGGCTGCAGATTTGGGTTGGGAGTTCAGTGCCCATTGTAGGAAACAGGTCAGGCTGGGTAGCCTTGGGGAAGCTGAAGGAGGGAACAGGAAACCACTTCTGAATACGCCCTACCTAGACTTTGAAAAGGGTGGCCATAGGTCAGAATGGAGGTGATGGCATATATTTATGAGTGTCATCATTGCATTTACTAAGTGGGCACCAGAAATCTGTGGATGGCACAGTGGGGAATGTAAAATGGTATTTTGGGGATGGGAACAGGAGCAACATGGCAGATCCCAGGCTAGAGATGTATAATTTCCAGAAATTTTGAAGCTTGGGGGGGGGGGGAGAGACCAACCCCCCCTCCATTTTTTTCAGGGAAAAATGGAAATTTTCAGAAACATTGAAAAAATGCACCACAAGCACCCCCCCTTTTTACAGCCTGAAAGTCCTTCTGTAACTTTAAAGGAACATAACATATGACTACGGACAATTTGACTTGGCATAAAATTGTCAGAACTAGCATATTACATTAAAATATAGTATATCCAAGCAATTATTACAAACAGAATTTACTTTTTAAATAATATTTCTTTGTAATTGTAGTAGTAATTAAATTATTATTTACACATAGGTTACAAACTAATGAAGCTAAATGATTCAATTTTCTGGAATCAGATAAATGTCAACTCTTACCAAACATACCCACCTACATGCAAGAACAAAAGTGAAACCTTTTGTTTTTTCTTGTGACAAGAGCAGCTCCTCCTATAAGAAAAAATGCATCTTGTTCTTGCATTGGAGAGTTCAGTTTGTAACCTAGGACTTGCTTGTGGTCAGTGCACAGAAACTAAAATAATCTGATACTATGCATATTTTTAGGAAAAAAAATCCATAATTCATTTTTCCGCCAATGTTTCCAATTTTTCGGGGGGACCAAAAGTCTTCGGGTGAAAAAATTAAAAAACCTCCAGGTTTTCCCTGAATTTTCCAGTTCCCCCCCCCCCATGCCTTCACATCTCTATCCCAGGCTCGCAAAATTGAGCCACTTTTTGATCAGCAAGTACACCAAGGTAATCTGCTAACCCCACCCACCCCCTCTTTTGATCTGAGTCTTCTGCAGTCTTCCTAATATCGCACCAGGAAGGAGTCTTTCACAGCTGTGACATTTTGTTGTGCAGTGCTCCTGCTGTAACATGAAGAGTCTCCAGTTTTATTGCTCTTAGGGCAGGTAAGATCCATTAGCTTTACCAAAGGCCTGCTTCTAGGGCAAAGAAAAATGGCTATGGCTGGTTTGCTGTGTGTATGGAATGACCCACCAGCCTGCTTTTTTGATCCTCAGTGGTGGCATGTCTGGCTCATACATCAGAACTGAGACCATGATGCCACTGCAGGAAGGGGGGGTTAGAACGGTTTTTGAGCTTTTTCTAAAAATCATGGCTCCTCCAGTGGACCTAAGGAACAGAAGGGGAGCTGCCAAGATCTCTTGCAACCTATTTTGAAAATAATTAGGAAGCAACTTTGAGGGGGAAATCCATTCCCAGCACGCTTTAGAACTGGTCCAAATGTGGTGCTCTTTTTCAGCCACTTGTTCCTCAAAATTGTGATTCCTTTCTCCTCTCAGGTCACACTGCACCAAGCTTCTCCTGAAAAACCAGTAGGACAGTTACTTCACATCTACTCTCGTCCTGGGAGGAAGTTTGTTGCATGTTGATGTCAGTGGCAGTCACGTGGTCTTCTTGCGGTTCTGTCCCTGTTCCCGTGTACGCACGGGTGTGATTGATGATACCGGCATGACTGTTTCCGCACATCCTCATTCCGTGATGAGATGTGAAATTCCATGCCTTTGTTCTCCTTTTTTGTTTTTCGACCCGACCTTCCGTTTTTCAATGTTTCGATTCTCCAAAGCCTTGCCTTCAATGCGTTACGGAGCTAAGTTTGAGGCATTTGTCTTTTAATCTCTCTGCACTGTGTTGCTGACTCCATAGGGAATGTACTGGCGAACGGCACTTCGCACTCCTGCCACTAGATGGAGAATGGCACATTGCAGGAGGAGACTGACCTCATGGGCTCTCGTATCAGAATGAGAAGGGAGATGAGGAGATTCCCGAGGCCAGGGAGGGGAATCTCTCATCCCGCTTAGATTGCAGTTCAGGGGGCGTTGTCGGGACGAACTCCTTTCATCCCGCAATGGACGTGCCATTAGATTTCTTTGTACCGGTCCCCAGCGGGACCGAGAACAGCGATGAGATGGACATGAAGTATCAGCCTAGAAGGTTGGCAGAACCTCCGTGGCACTGTGTGGGGAGTGGAATGGAGGGGATGATGGTTATGACATGCCGGGGCGGAGGGTGGGGATAAGTAACCAGGTCCAAGCCAAAGGGCCTAGTGGTCCACGGAAGACCACTTCCCCCCTGCCACGGGACCATCAAGCCTTGTGCAGAGTCTCTCCCTTGCCCTGCCTTGCTCCTGTCTCCTCTCTTTTTCTTCCTGCCCTGTCCAAAAATTTGGAAGTTGTTAAGTCAACGTGGCATTTCTCCAAAAAGGCAACCAGACATAAAAATGAGTCAGCAACCCCTTCCTCTCCCCAACGCTCCCCCTTCTCCCCACCAGTTCCCCAGTTGGTTAACACTATGTTGTCTCCTTGTCTCCCCCCACTCCCCACCCCCTTCCCCAATACCCCCTGCGCTCATGACGGACAGGTGACCATCTCTGTGGATGGAATCCTCACCACGACCGGCTACACCCAAGAGGACTACACGATGCTGGGCTCGGATGACTTCTTCTACATCGGGGGAAGCCCCAACACGGCTGACTTGCCTGGTTCCCCCGTCAGCAACAATTTCATGGGATGCCTCAAGGATGTGAGTCTTCCGGGTGGGGTCGTGGCATGACTGCAAGGGTGGGCTTAGGCTTAGGGTTAGGGGTTAGGGGTTAGGGGTTAGGGCTAGGGAGGCCTCACCTTCTGTGCTTTCTTACTGGGCCACTGAGAAGATTCAGCTCAGAGCTGACCGTGGGTGCATCCTCTGTCCCGGGTACAGGGAGGGAATCTTGTCTCTCCTGTTAACTTGTCAGTCCAGGTGTGGTGAGGACCTTGAATTATGAAGAGCAGGGAAAGGGTGAGACTGGGGGAAATGGGTCAGGCAAGTCTGCCACCAGCCTCATGTCTTCCTTCTACAAGCAGGCCACCTCCTTTCACGGCCAGTGTCCTTTTTGAGACTGATGTCACCCCTAGCCCCATTAGTCTCATACATTTATTTATTTCATAAACTCATGTTACATCTTCCTGCTGCCCTGTCCAGTGCCGCATTAATATGCCTGCCTTCAGCACCTTGAAGATCTGTGCTTTCTTCATTGCAGAAAGTCCCTATAGATCTGAATTACTCCACATGGCATCATCTCACCTGCCATTCCTTTGGCCAGGTCACCACCTGGTGGCCAAACTTATGGTCAGGAGCCTCTGGAGTGGTTGTGAGTTTCACTGCCTCTCCCTCTCAAGGAGAAATCAAGGGAGTGAAAAAAACATGTTGTTCTCTCTCTCTCTCTCTCTCTCTCTCTCTCTCTCCTGTATTTTTTCCTCTCTGAGAAATTTCATGGGACTCTTTTTGGATTTCTTAGAAGTTTACTGGGCATATTGGCTGGAGGAAATGCTAGGCCGATAATACCTGCCCATACAGGTAATTGTGTTGGAAAGAACATTGGTTTGGACAATTTCCTGCTGAGAACAACAAGAGAGAGAAATAAGAGGAAAGGGGGAAGAAAATACCAGTATCTTATTTCTGCAGAAAACAGGGACTTTTGTTGGCAGTAGGGAAAGGTCTTGTCTGGAAGTCTCTTCATGGTCAGACACAGAATGTCACCAAGACTGGAAAATGTTTAAAGTACTCCTCACTCCATGTTTTGTAGATAACTAGGCCAGTCTGACCTGACAGCCAGGTGATAGGTGTTGCAGCTGCTCTGGAAGATCTACCTGGCTGGAAAAAGCTGCTCTGTGGCCTGCCTTCAAAAATCAACCAGCATTTTTAAAGCATGATGAGACGGCAGACTAGGAATTGGTGGATGTTTGTATATCTAGCACAGATGGGCAATAATGTCCTTCCTCCAGTTGTTTCTGGCCTACAATTCCCAGCTACCTCACCTGGCAAAGGGACCGCGGAAGCAGTAGTCCAAGAACATCTGGAATCTAGAGGGCCACAGCTGCTCTCTCTCTCTCTCTCTCTCTCTCTCTCTCTCTCTCCTTCTCCCTCCCTCTCTCTCTCTCTTCCTCTCCCTCTCCCTCTCTCTCTCCCTCTCTTCCTCTCCCTCTCCCTCTCCCTCTCTCTCCCTCTCTCTCTCTCCCTCTCTCTCTCTCCCTCTCCCTCTCTCTCCCTCTCCCTCTCCCTCTCCCTCTCTCTCCCTCTCCTCTCTCTCCTCTCCCTCCCTCTCCCTCTCTCTCCCTCTCCCTCTCTCCCTCTCTCTCCCTCTCCCTCTCCCTCTCTCTCCCTCTCTCTCCCTCTCCCTCTCTCTCTCTCTCTCTCTCTCCCTCTCCCTCTCCCTCTCTCTCTCTCTCCTCTCTCTCTCCCTCCCCCTCTCCCTCCCCCCTCTCCCTCTCTCCCTCTTTCTCCCCCCTCTCTCTCCCTCTCCCTCCCCCCCACTATGTGTGTGTGTGAGAGAGAGAGAGAGAGCATCCTCTTGGGGATTTCCATGTGCACAACTATTTTGTGCACATGTTTTTGCTGTTCCTTGTGTTGAGGAACCCTGTATACAGCCGTTCACAAAATAACACCTCACCAAACCATGCAACCAGTTGCTGAGTGTTAGTTTTGTGTATGGAAATGACTGACAAGGTACAGAGCAACAAAAAGTAGGAACACTGGATACCAAAATAAATGCTTAAAATAAAAAACGAACCAGATAAAAACCATCACTGTGGGACCCAGGTCACCTCCCTGTCCCTGTCCCCAGCAGCTAATGTGCCTAAGAAGCTCTGGTAAACTGGATGAGAGATGTCCTCTTCCCCAAACTGGCCAGCCCACAAGTAGGATATGGGGATGGAATCACCTCCCCACACACTTTCTCCCTGATGCTGGCACTGGTGTCGAGTTCTGGCCGATCGCCATTCATGACCATTATCTCCACCGACGGACCCAACCCTCTTTTAAAGCTATCCCATCTGATAGCTGTCACGACAGTTGTGGGCTGTTTCCTTTTCCAGCTTAAAACAGCATGTGTGGGTGTAGTGTCTGTGATAGAGAGGGATGGGGGGAGAGAGAGAGAGAGAGAAACCCACACTTTCCTATGGAAAAATAAGTTCCTTGTGTTAAATAAAGTGACCTTCTGGCCACTTCTGGTTGCCATAAAGGGGGATCAGGGATGGCCCGTGGAGTCCAGGTAAGTAGGGAAATGGAGCAGCATCAGTTTCCAGGTGCTTTGTGGCTGTCCTGCCTGGTGAGGCATCATCATGCCCAGAGCCTCCCCAGGGGGACAGTCCCAAGCTACTGCCCCTCCTCCCTCCCTCCCTCCCTCCCTCCCTGCCTGCCTGCCTGCCTCCTCTCCTCCTTCTCTTTGGCAAAGGCCACGGTGGCTCTGCAGTAGCCAAGAGGAAGGCAGAGCTTACACAGGTCACAGCAACAAGACCTCTCTATGCCCAGCTGACAACTGGCTCGCTCCCATCTCTTGGCAGGTGGTTTACAAGAACAATGACTTCAAGCTAGAACTGTCACGCCTGGCCAAAGAAGGCGACCCCAAGATGAAGATCAACGGGGACCTGGTTTTCCGCTGCGAGAACGTGGCCGCCCTCGACCCGGTCACCTTTGAATCGCCCGAGGCCTACATCTCGTTGCCCAAGTGGAACACCAAGAAGACCGGCTCCATCTCCTTTGACTTCCGCACCACGGAACCCAACGGGCTGCTGCTCTTCAGCCATGGCCGCCTCCAGCCGCCCAAAGAAGGGCGGTCGGAGCGCCTGCACAAGGCTGACTACTTCGCCATGGAGCTCCTCGACGGCTACCTCTACCTGCTGCTGGACATGGGCTCGGGTGGCATCAAAATGCGGGCCAGCAGCAAGAAGGTGAATGACGGCGAGTGGTGCCATGTGGACTTCCAGCGGGACGGCCGGAAGGGTGAGTGAGCTGTGCTGTAGGGTGCCCCCCCTCCCCGCTTTCCAGATAATAGGACCACCAGAATAAGGAGTGGAAAGGCGTCTTGCATCATTAGAAGGCAATGTTAATGCTAAGAACAATAAGTATCTAATTTATTTAAAGCCGCTCTGCAAAATGGAAAATGCAAACATGGAAACCACAAGGAGAGTGAAACAAAAAACTAGTCAAACCACTAATGCATAACAATCCATTCCAACAAACAAACAAACAAACAAACAAAACACAGGTAGCTACTTAGAGAAGGATTGCTTGAAGAGAAAGGTCTTTGCCTGCTTGTGGAAGGACAGCAAAGATGGGGCCAGCCGAGGCCCCTGTGGGTGGGGGTTCCACACTCTGGGAGCCACAGAGATGACCCTCTCCTGTGATCTCACCAGACACACCAGTGAAAGTGGTGGGACCAAGAGAAGGCCTCCCCTGATGATTTTAGCACCTGAGCTGTCTCATACCGAGAGATAGGGTATTGGAGATAATTTGGACCCAAGCCATATAAGGCTTTATAAGTTGAAACCGGCACCTTGAATTATGCTCAGGAACTGATTGGCAGCCAGCGGAGCTGCTGTAACAAGGGCCATATGCGCTCCTTGTAACTGGCCCCAGTCAGCAATTTAGTTGCTCCATTTTGGAATTGCTTGAAGTTTCCTGGCACTTTCCTAGGCAGCCTCACTTAGGGCACATGACAGTAATCCCACCAGGAAGTAACTAGGGCGTATGTCACAGTGGCCAGAGAGACATAGTTGACATGCTAGTTTTAATTGCTCCAATGCACGCCTGGCCACTACGGAGACTCAAGGCTCAAGGGTGAATCCAGGAGCACTCCCAAATTGCTCACCGAAGCAATTTCCTCGGATTTAGGTTGCAAGGAGAGGTGGAGCTGGGTTTCATTGGCACGCTGGTGACACTGAACCCCCAAACTGCAGATTATCCCTCCCAGCGGTTTCAAGTAGGTGTTACATCACATAAGAAACAAAAACGTGAAGTTGTCCTACAATGTTCGGATGAAAACCCAGAAAGATCCCTGTGAAGCGCATATCCTCCCTCCACTGCGAGGGAAGAACAAGGAGACGAAGCCCAAATTAGTTGGCTTAACTATTTGTTGATTCCGGGATCACCAACGGGCACATGGGGCGTTTATACACGACCCCTAAGCTCCGCCGCAAATGGCTGCAAGGTCCGGACCTTAAAAATGTTTACCCACCAACTCCGGACTTTGCAGACAATTAAGTGCAACCCTGCCCACTTTAGCAAGACCAAACAGCAGTTTTCTTGTACCTGGTCTTTGATGGTGACAAATACTTGATCCGGTGTAAGGATAGTGAGTGCGGGGCTCTCCTGGCTTCCGTTTGTTCTTTTTTTGCGCCCCGCCCCTTTAAGAGATCTGAATGCTGCTGGGAACAAAACGGAGGTAAACCGGCATTCTTTTCTTTCTTTTTTCTCCCTCCCTCAGGCAGCCAGCAACCTGGAAGTGCGGAGGGGGGTGGGGACAGAGGAAGAGCGAGGAACCCCTAAGATCTCTGGTCCGGATTTAAGTGGCCAGCGGATCTTAGGGGTTGTGTAAAAAGGCCCATGGTGATGACGGAATGACCAGCACTTAGAAAGTGATTTCTCAGAATTAACTCATCCCCCTGGTGCGAACAGCATTTGAGAAGTCATCAGTTGTCGTCACTTGCTTAGTGCTGAAAAAGTAAATCATTATATTATTGTTCAAACATTTTGTTAATTTTTAGTTACTTAAAACAAACACACACACACACTCCTTAGGATTGAGAAGATAATGGCATAAAACTTGAAAAATTCAGTATGAAAAGACTAGGGCTGCTTTCACATGACCCCTAAAATCCGATGCAAAGTGCTCACAAATGCAGATCATAAAATTGTTTTCCCACTAGAAGCAGACTTTTAAAAAAATAAAGTACGACCACACCCACTTAAGTGCAACCCAGTGCATTTGAGAAGTACCTGGTCTCGAGGAGGTAAAATCCTTGTTGCTGTTCCTATGCGGATTTTAAAGGATTGCATGCCTGGCCCTCCTCTGCTTTTTGTTTGTTTTTGTTGGTCCCCCCCCCCTTTTAACAGACAGGAATCCCTAACGGGCTTCCTGACCTGGAACAATTAGCTGCTGCCAAAGGCAGGCGGAGGTGAGCCTGCATTTTTTCTCCCTCCCCTCACAGCAGACAGAAGCAATAGAATCAGAGTGCAGGAGGGTGGGAACACAGGAAACAGAACAAAAACCACATTGGGGGGATTCGCATTTAAGTTGCCAGCGGATTTTAGGGGTCGTGTGAAAGCAGCCTAGGTGCCTCTGAAATGTCTTTTACAAATAACTTTTTTTTTAGGGGGGGGGACATATTTCTTCACTAATTTTGGTTACCACTTGTTGCATAATGTTTGAAATGCACCTTTGTTCCAACAAACCCATCAACCAAAACAGTAAGTAGTCAGCTGTGGAATTGATAGCCTGTTTCCAAATGTCAGTCGCCGTCTGGGTGAAGCAGAGAGATGGGCTGCCAACCAATCGCGGTGCCTCGTTCCACCTTCCTTTCTCCCCTCCAGGCTCCATCTCAGTGAACAGCCGTAGCACCCCCTTCCTGGCCAGTGGGGAGAGTGAAATCTTAGACCTGGATAGCGAGATGTACCTGGGGGGTCTCCCAGAGAACCGCCTGGACCTCATCTTGCCCCCTGAGGTATGGACAGCCTTCCTCAACTACGGCTACGTGGGATGCGTCCGGGACCTCTTCATCGACGGCAAGAGCCGGGACGTGAGGCGCCTGGCCGAGGTGCAGAGCGTGGCCGGCGTCTCCAGCTTTTGTTCACGGGAGACGCTCAAGCAGTGCAGCAGCTCGCCCTGTCGCAACGGGGGTCTCTGCCGGGAAGGCTGGAACCGCTTCATCTGTGACTGCGTGGGCACCGGCTACCTGGGACGGTTGTGCGAGAGAGGTGAGCTGGGAGGTGGTGGTGGTGCTTGGTGTGGAACGTGGTGGTGGTGGTGGTGGTGGTGGTGACGTTGCAGGTTGATCCAGGTTGAAAAGGCCAAACACGCCAGATGGCTTCAGCTGAGGCAGACGCAATCAGAAACGGTAGCCCTCAGAGCAGATATTGCCCTCTTCTTCCCAGAGAGCTCTCTGGTTTTCACAGGGCTCCAAGCCTTCCTCTTCCACCCCTCTCAAATGCTCTCTCCTCCCCCTTGACATCTCTTGACTTTCTGTGGACACAGAACGAAACCTTCCCGCCAGTCACAGCGGTGGTTGGTCTGAAGGAAGCCCCGTCACTTTCCTACCAGAGGGGTGGCTGGTGTTATCAGACTCCGCTCCCGGATACCTCAAGTCCTTCTTCCCACGTTGGTCCAGGGCCATTCCTTGAGGACCACAGCTTCCTTGCTGGCCTTCCTCGGGGGCATTTCCCTACCAAGGATATGCAGAGCGGCATCATGGAGCCATCCCAGCACCGGCGTGAGACGCTGCCACCTGAAGATGAGGGCTCGTTGAAATACACCTTTGGGGCAGGAGTTGATCTCGTCCATCCTACAGGCACTTCTGCTTGCCTCTTTGAGGGAAGCTCGCTTTTCACCCATTGGGTGATTGCGTTCACAGAGACCACAAAGAAGAATAGGTTGCTGACCTGGCGCTGGGGTTCTTCAATTGGCCATCTGCAAACTCATGTCATCCACCCATTTCCCTTCTCCATCTTTATGATGGATTGAAACTTGGGGGATGGGATAGAATGAGCTGATCACATCCTGGGAAGATGGCAGAGCTCCCACCAAACCGCCTCCGCTCTGGAAGCTTCCCAGATGGACTTCACAGGCACAATTAGCCCATTAGTCTGGGTTTGCCGAAGACCACTCAAAGAACCACAGTTGGGTTCCGTGGTGCGGAAAGCAAAGGAGATGGAGCCGGTCTTCTTGATGTTCCACTTGGGCAACGAGATGTAGGCCTCGGGCAATTCCAAGAAGCTAAACACTGGTGTGCCTCTCGGCTGTGGCCAGCAGGAGGAATGGTGGGAGCTGTAGTCGCTAGAGGCCACTTTTTGGAGCTCTGTTTCTAACCAAGGGAAGTCCTTTTGAGTTGGCCCTGTCATAAGTGCAACTGCCTCACAAACCAACTCAACACCATACAATTGCACTTGTGTGAGAGCCGAAAATACAAGGCAGCTCCCTTTGGTTCGGGGAAGGGACCACAGCTCAGGAGTAGGCAGACAGGCACATGGTCTTTCAGTTTGGGGCCCAATGTCCTCAGCTGAGGAGATAAAATGACTGGTGGTGGGAAAGACTCTTCTCAGCCAGAGACCCTGGTGAGCAGCAGTATTAGTTAGGTGAAATGAGAGTCGGGAATCCTGCACCCTTCTGGTCTCTGGAACATTCATCATATCATCCCTCACTGCCAGCCCTGCTGACTACTCACATGGGAGTTGGAGTCCAATAACATCTGGAGGATGGTTTTCCCCAGCCCTGGAGCAACCTAGGGCTTAGAGCAGTGGTGGCCAACCTTAGGCACTCCAGGTGTTTTAGACTACAACTCCCACTGTCACTGGCAATACTACAGGCTTGGAATTCTGGGAGTTGTGGTCCAAAACATCTAGACTACCAAAGGTTCACCACCACTGGCTTAGAGGGACAAACTGTTTCCCCTTTCTTCATCACCGGTGAGAGGCCATCTGCAGGACTGTGTCTGATTGTGGACACCACACTTCAGGCGTGATGCCAACAAGCTAGACGAGGGTCAGAGGAAAACGACGAGGATGATCTGGAAACAAAAGGGAACGGAAACGAAGCCCTGTAAGGTATGTTTGAGAGAACTGGGCGATGCCTAGCCTCAAGAGAAGCCTGAGGGGAAATGAGTGGAAATGGAAGAGCACCTTCAAATACTTGAAAGGCTGTTATACAGAGGAGGGGGCAGGATCTGTTCCAGATTATCCCCAAATGCAGGTTGTGCCATAGTGTTATAGGAAGCCAGACTTAGGCTGAATAGCTGGAGGGGGGGGAGTATTAAATGTTAGAGCAGTACGTCAATGGAACCAGTTGCCTTGAGAGGTGGTGAGTGCCCCAACACTGAAGGCATCCGAGAGAAAATGAGTCAACCACTTCAATGTGGATTCCTGGTTTGAGTAGCGAGTTGGACCTGATGGCCTTAAGGGGATCCTTTCCAATTCTATGATTCTGTGATCTGGCAGGGTCCTGTATAGCTCACCATCCTGTTCTTGGCTTCCTTCCCTTTCCTCTGCCTGCCGCTTGGGCAGAGGCCACAGTGTTGAGCTACGACGGGAGCATGTACATGAAGATCATGCTGCCCACGGTCATGCACACGGAGGCCGAGGACGTCTCTCTCCGCTTCATGTCGCAGCGTGCCTATGGGTTTATGATGGCCACCACCTCCAAGGAGTCGGCCGACACTCTTCGCCTGGAGTTGGATGGGGGCCAGATGAAGCTCACGGTCAATCTAGGTAACCCACTGGCCAAGCCCTCCTGGGATTGTCCCATTCCTCAGCTTCCTGTGTGCTTTCGGCTTGAAAACCTGGCGGGTGTAGCCATGGGGTGCACTTCAGACCCTGCCCCCATGAAAGTGTGTCCGAGCCTTACATGGGTCCAACAGGGACAGGTCCCATGTCAGGTAGGCATCCCCAGGTTAACCGTCTCCAGGTGCATTGACCTGCATTTCCCATCAGACCTTAGCTAGCAGGAATGATGGATTTTGTAGTTTGCAGCTGGTTAGGCGACTAAATGGGGGAAAGCTGCCTTGCCATAATGGGTTTCTCCATAGAGTAACTCTCCCAGAGGACTCTCCAGGAGTAGTGTTTGGAATGCAAAATCCACATGCCATTAGGAAGGAAAGACAGATCAGCTGGAGACTACAATCTTCTCTTCACACGGAGGATTAGTGTGGAAGGATTTTGCTTTTGGCCACCAGTTCCTTATCATGGGCAGATGTTCTATCATGCATAGGGAAACACACCAGTCTTCTCAATCTTGCGTTTTTAAAAACGCTACGCCCCAGCTTTGACTGTGCAAAAAGATGAGAATGTCTACGAGGTCTTTGTGGTTCAGCCATGATATCTGAGGATGACGAACCCTGGGGATTGACAAGGCTGGGGACGAGCTTGCCTCCAAAGGCGAGGTTAGGCTATGGAGGAACAACAGTGAGTCACGCTGTGTTCTCGGACACGCCCAGCGGTGGCGAGTCTCACAGGGCTGCAGCAATGCAGATTTAATCCTACACTCTTCAGCTGCCCTTATGAACGTTTGGCTTTCACAGATGGGTCCGTGAGAGCAGTTGTTCTCCTGGGCTCCAAACCTCTGCGTATGAACAGTATGGGTTAAAATATGAAACTGGAAGTCAAGGCAGAAATATATCAGTCCACCCTTCCTGGTGGAAAGTATAGTCCACCACCACATGGATTAGGTTGCATCTCTCTAGACAGTGTGCTGAGTAGGGGATTAAGGGTGTTGTAGTTCACCAGGAGCAGGAGGATGCCATTTTGGGTGAGGCCATCGTTGTTCTGAAGAGCCATCATGCCCCTTCGGACTTTCTGCTATCCATGTTCTTGTGGTCTTTAAGATGTTTCAGGGGTGTTTTTTCATTGCCCTGTTCTCCTGTGATTCTGTGGCTGAGCAGGGATTTGAACCCAGGTTTCCTGAAATCTGCTCCAGCTCTCCATCTAGTCTAACAAACAGTCTCCCAAGGCTGTGGCAGATCAACTGTATAATAACACTGGCATGTGGATTTTGCTTTCTAAACAGTGACAAGTCATTCACTCCTTTATTTTTTCAGTATGCACAAGAGGGGTGGTTGGTTGGTGAATGGTTCATGAAACCCAACTCCATCTGGTTCTTCTCCATGGATTGTTTGGTCTTTGGAAAGAAATCCTGCTCCATTTTTGCAGGCCACTCTGCCTTTTTCTCTGGGTCAGCTTCAGACCGCAGGCAGAGTCAAAGCAGAGGGGCCCTGGAGGTGGTCCTTTTCTTTAAAACTGGGATCTTTCTCTGAATGTCAGTGGTTGAAAAGAAGAAAAGTGGTGGGCTCCCCCAGAGTTGGAGAAAGATCTATATGTTCAGAGTATGAATTAGTATTCTGGGAGTGGTACGCCTTGCTTCAACTCTGAGTGCTCCCACCCCTGGCCCTCTTGGGGGGCCTAGATGGAGAAAGAGGACCGTTGCTTCTTCCAAAGGATCAAAAATGGGAGGGTTTTTTTCCCCTCCACCCTCTGACCTTGGTTTTTGACCCTTCATTGGCACATAGATGGCCAGCCCAGAGCAAACAGCCACTGTGACCGAAGACCCTGTCCCGTGGGCTTTCTCCGCCCATCCTGCCATGACGTGGTTCCTTCCTTCCCCAAGACCTTCTCCTCGGCTCGTCCTTCCCACCCTTTGCTTCCCGTTGTCTCCTGTCTCTCCAGAACCACCTGGGAAGGTTGTTTTCCCGGTCCAAGGGCAGTTTGCATCCACTTTTCTGCAGTGGTTGACGACGCATGCCAAGGCCAGCTGTGCAGCCTGTGGAGGAGAGGTCTCCCCGCGTCCCCTTTCCAACCAAATCTCCCCGCTGCCACCACCCAAGGCCTGCAAAGACTGGGGACCTCAGAATGAGTGCATCATTGCCTACCGATCTGAAGCACCCCTTTATGCGGCGGGGGGGGGGGCACAGCTCCCAGATTGGATGGAGCATTTTGGAAGTGGTTAACCCCCGCCAAAACAAACCTTTTCATGACTTACCTCCCTCGACATTCCTATGCTGAAGTCTGTGTGGCTTTGCAAAGCCCGAGAATAATTTCCTTGCCCTTACAGAGTGCTCCCAGAGCAGAGGCACACTTACTTTCCTAGGCCCTCTCCAATTCTCCACATGGCTACCAGGGAGGGAGGTTTGCTGCCCATTCCCTAGCCCCCATGGCAGTGGTGGCGAACCTTCGGCACTCCAGATGTTTTGGACTACAGCTCCCAGAATTCTGAGCCTAGACGACCAATGACAAAGGACTGTAGGAGTTGTGGTCCAAAACATCTGGAGTGCTGAAGGTTTGCCACCACTGCCATATGGCATCAGGCCTGCCCCCTTGACTGCCCTTGAGTGGAGTCAGCATCGAGGTGGGCCTTACCGATACCACCGGCTAGCCAGCAACCAGCTCTTGGTTTATTATGCAGTCCACGCCGGAGGTCAGCGATGGCATACAGGGTCAGAGAGAGAGAAATCAGAAAAGGTCTGCTCTTGGACTGGCGCTAGCTGGGGAACCTGGGAGGTGTGGATCCGCAGCCAACTGCAAAAGGGACAAGACGTGGGTGCCGTGATCTCTTTGGGATAGATTGCAGCACCCGGAGGCTGAAGGAAGCGTCTCGCCCATGCCTGAGCGTGGCTGTAGCCCTTCTCCTCACCTTCCCCCTGACACCTCAGGTGGGGGAGGAAAGAACGGCTCCACCCCTTTCACCTGCACAGCTGGCCTTTACAAGGTGGGCACTTGCCAGCACTGAGGGACACCCCCCACCACCACCACCCACCATCTCCACCGCCCGCTGCTTCCCTCCAAGGAAGCGAAGCAAGGCGGGAAGAGGCTGGGGCTGCTTGGCAAGGGAGGAGGGAGAGTGCAGAGGATGGGAGGTCCTTGGAAGGCCCCGAGGCTCCCAGGACCCATGGTGCTCTCTCTGGTGGGGGGGGGCAGGAGCCAGGGAGGGAGAACCTCCTCTTCAACCTGGTGCAAGGCAAGTGCCCACCTTGTCACGCGTCCGTCCCCGGATGGTGGGCGTTATGGACATTTTTGGGTGTTTGGTTGCAAACGTTACTTTGAAGGATATAAAACTGTTGTTCTTTTCTCTCTCCCCCTCTCCCCCCCCCACATCTCAGACTGTGTGAGGATAGGCTGTAACCCTAGTAAGTTGCTCTTTTTTTTTGCTCTCTCTCTCTCTCTCTCTCTCTCTCTCTCTCTCTCTCTCTCTCTCTCTCTCTCTCTCATGTCTTCTTCAACTTTTTCATCCTGCTGGGTTTGGGTATAGTTTTGCTTTTGCTCAAGATGAAAAATGCATCTGTGTGTGTGTGTGTGTGTGTGTGTGTGTGTGTACAGGTACAGTATGTGTGTACGTATGTATGTCTGGGTTTATAAGAGAGAGTGGACACAGAGAGTTCAAACAACATCAAAGAAATTAGTAAAAAGAAAAGGAAGAATAGTAGGACCCCCCAGCTCAGTGGTTCTCAACCTGGGGGGTCGGGACCCCTTTGGGGGGTTGAAGGGCCATTTCCCAGGCATCACCATGAGCCAGTGAAGAAGAAGGCACAAACGGCTTGGGTCTGGAGGAGGAGGGGGAGGAAGGGGGAAAGAGTGAGTTACAGCTTGATAGGTTGGAGGGGATGTCAGTCAATGGCACCAGAGGCTGCGACTGGCTGAGGGTACCTGTAGAGGGAAGTTCTCCGTGGCCCCTGCAGCAGTGGCCTGCCCAAGGGGGCTTGTGGCCTCTTCCAGGCCAGGGCAAGCGGGGTCACCACAACACGAGGAACTGTATTAAAGGCATTAGGAAGATTGGAAACCACTGCCCTAGCTAATTAACGAGCTCCGTGATTCAGCTCCACTTTGTGCCCCCAAATAATGACAAGACATCACAGTCATGAAGACTTACAGCGCAGGGATGGGGGATATCTCAGTTCTTAGACGTGTGGCCTACAACTCCCATCAGCTCCAGCCTGCTTAGGCAGTGGTAAGCCATTACGGGAGTTGCAGTCCAAACCATCCAGAGCAGTGTTTACCACTAATTGGGCAGAATAATAATAATAATAATAATAATAATAATAATAATAATAATAATAATAATAATAATAATAATAATAATAATAATAATAAACTTATCAGAGATCCAAACATTCCTTGAAGTTGGATAATGAGGTGCCTGGAAGATCCTTGAAAAGGGTGATCAGTGGGACAGATCTGTTTTCTGAGACCAAGAAGGTAGCACAAGCTGTCCTTTGTGATGTTTTTTGTGCACGCAAGAGCATTGGGGTGCTTCCTTCCTTGCTCACACGCCCACACCTCTTCCTTCAAAAACTCATCAAAAGCAGCTCCCCCCCCCGCCGCCAAATTGATTTTGGAAGAACAGCCTCAAACCAGGTCTTCAAGCTTCTCTACAGCATCACTGAGGTGAGTCACACAAATGTTGCTGCTGGTGGTCTTTGTTTATCCCCAATGCCTCAGTTTCCCCTTGGTGATGGCTGTGGAAGGGCTGTGCATCATTATTTGCAAATCTTTACCTGGAACTCTGAGAGAATTTCCCATAAAGAGGATAGATAGTGAATTTGGGGAGGGGGTACTGCTCAAACTGCAGAGAGGAGGGTCTAGAGGAGAATTTCTGTCTTTTGTGACACACACACACACGCCAGTGTAGTTTTAATTTTCATGGGGATGTTTTAGCAGGCTGACATAGTGGAAAACTAGAGAGGTGAGGTCTTGTCAGTTTCCCTTACGCCTCCCAACCTGTCCTTTTCATCCCATCATGTGAGTGCCAGGCTGGTGATAGGAAGGAGAATGTTGATTTGGGTAATGGGGGAACTGGACTTTATGGCACAGGGTTTGTCTGCACTCCGGGGAGGGATGCAAAATCTTACTTACTGCTGGAGAAGGAGACACTCAGCAGAAGCTGGATCCAGAGTCACCTGAATTTCACAACAATTGCCAAACCCTAACAAGGCTTTATTTCAGTGTGAGTTTCCACAGACTGCAATTTGCTAGTCCCAGAGTTTTGTTTTGAGTTTTGCTTCTGTCTTGCTTGTTGCTGAAATGGACGACCACAGTTGCCTTTCTGAAAATGGCTCCGTGTACCTGCATCTTCTGCAGGAATCATGCTTCCCTCCCTGCTCAGGCGACCCTCTCTTTTTGACAGAGGTGGGGGCTTGGTGAATAGGGTTGGTGGACGTATCAGGATCTGGGTCAGAGGAGAGGCCAGGATACAGAGATGGGGAGGCTTTCAGCACACAAAACATCTCCTGCACATGCCGGCAGTAACAACATGTTCTTATGCACAGGAGACCTTACAAAGACTTAAGGGCACCTGCCTGTTGTTTATGTAAATCCAATTCAAGTCTTTTCAGCTGCAATAGCTTCCAGTGAAGAAGGACGGGTTTCCTACTTCAATCCCTCTCCCATTCTCCAAAGGCGGGTAGGTGTTTTGGAAGATGTCAGAGTATTTGCAATTTCTTCTGCCAGCAGAAGCAAATACTTGAACAATTACATAAACAAAAGCAGAATGAGACAAAGTCAGAGCTTACTTAAAGCAGCAAAAACAGCTATATTAGGAGCCTCATGGCGCAGTGGTTAAATGCCTGCCCTGCAGGTAAAACTGTGCTCACAACCTGGGGATCAGTCCCAGGTAGCAGGCTCATGGTTGACTCAGCCTTCCATCCTTCCAAGGTCGGTGAAATGAGTACCCAGCTTGCTGAGGGGGGCAAAGTATAGCCTGCCTTACTGTAATTAAAACTGTAAACCGCCCAGAGACTACTTGAAGTGGCATAGGGTGGTATATAAGCAGAACACTTTTGCTATACTTTATTACCATACACAGATAAGTTACATGGAGACAAATCAACAGCATATCATCATTTCATCATATATGGCATACATAATTAACACATAGCATAGAGAGACAAGAATGGGTGCCTTACTCACAAAGGCCCATTGAACACTGATTGCCTCTCCAAACACATTGCATCATGGCTACTGCAGCAGCTTGCATCAGCCAAACCCATTTAAGCCCATTCTTTACACCTGCAATCTAATAAAAAAAACTTTAGAATTACTGTAACTTTGCATATTTGCAGACTTCATTTTAGAAATCAATTAAATACCTACAGTCCATATATTTATACACCTGTATAATACATATAACTAATGTCTGACAGAAGATCCCTGTTGGGGCAAGTGGAACATTTGTCAGTACACCTCTGCTCTGCGGAGGACAGGCTGCAGTGCACCAATTCGCCCACCAGGTGGTGCTCCAATATGAGGGATTGGCTCTGTAGTAGAGGCCAGGTTTCCACCAGCCGGAGGGGCTCCTGTCTGAGAAGCCAAGCCTGTATTGGAGAGAGGCAGAGGTGCCAGAGAGTCTTGGGGATGGAGTCCCAAGTCCGAGTTGGAGTCCAGAATCTGAGGTCCTAGTCCAAGTCTCAGGTCACTTGGATCCTCCCCTGGATGGGTGCAGCAGGCCTGGAAGAGAAGCATCTGCAGAGATAGCAGGCTGACTTCCCCAACTGAACCTGGCCTCTGCGCATGCACAGGTCTGTCACCTGGTGACAGCAGACAGCTCCTAGAAGGGAAACGGGGCCTGCTGCTTCTGAAGATGTATTTTTTTTTAAATTACAGAATGCACAACAAACTCAACCTTCAGTGTATACCTTTTTGTGGCACTGACATCCATCCCTCTGTAAATCGACAGGGTCCTCAGTTTGGTCTACTTGCCCATAAAAGTTTGGGGAGCAGGCCTGGTGGAAAGTCTAAACAGACACCTCATGTCTTGTCCATGGGCCGGACCTAAGAGAGGCTTTGGGGCCATTTTTCAGGGACACTCGATGGACCAAAGCAGAAGGGGCATGTTTGGGTGATCATGAGTAGGTGGGACCCATTCAGGTAAAACCAGAGTGTCTTCCAAGAGGGAGGCATTGGAATTCTCACTGGAGCCATGAGAGCTACGTATGCCATCACTACAAACACAATAGAATTCTCACTGGTGTCACTTGGGGCATGAGCCTGGGCTAGCAACCACGTCAAGCGCTGAGTGCCAGGGGAAGCTCTCTTTCTGTGTGTTTGTGTCTGTTGTCTGAGACATCTGCTACCGCTATGGCTTCTAGCTCCCTACTGTTTCCACCTGCCTGCATATCCCGGCCTCTCCTGTCCAAAGAATGCAGGGCCAGGGCATTCCAGAGTTGTGGCTACCAACTTCCCTCTTCCACCAGCTGGTAAATGTGGCAGGAAGTGGCAAGCAGCAGCACTTTCCCCCCTGACGTGGGGTGGGAGTTCTTCTGCCGACGCTAGCCTAAAGCTAGAGGGCCTCTGAATGTTGGCTGGTTCTGGTCAGCCCTGCCCAAAGAGGCACATACAGTAATACCTTGGTTTATGAACATAACCTGTTCTGGAATCATGGTTGTGAACCAAAACACTCTTATATCAAAGCACATTTCCCCATAAAAATAATAGAAACTCAGGTGATTCGTTCTGGGACCCCCAGAAATAAAACCCTAACCTGCACTCCCCTTTGAAAATGTTCCTCTGCTTTCGAGGCTGCTTGAGATGGAATGTTCCAGCCACCACTGGCTCACTTGTGATCATGTGACCTGCTCCAGAGCTTCTATATCAAGACATTGCTTATTGATCAAGGCAAAATTTAGAAGAAATGTTTGCTTATCTTGCAAAATGCTCTTAAACCAAGGTATTACTGTACCAGCTTTACCCTGGCCTTCCCTCATCCTTCCAGGCCAAGCTAAAGCAGCATTCCAAGTTTGCTCCTGAGTCCTGAATCACACTTCTAGTTCACATGTTACAGTAGCATGTGGGAAGTGTATTAAAAAACCAAGGAGAAATTGCTTGGTTAACCTGGGTTTTAATGTGAACTGCCTCATTTGCGTCTATGTCAAGACATGGACTGAAACACATAATTATTTATTAAATCTGCTAAACCTCCTCTTGATTTTTGCTGTCAAAACATGCACAAAATGCATCTGTTAGGAGATGTAATTTATTTATTTATTTATTTATTTATTTGACTTTTATACCGCCCATCTAGACCAAGGGCTACTCTGGGCGGTTTACAACATGTAACAACAAACAAAGGAATACATTTTAAAAACCAAAATACAAGGTACAAAATAAAATAAAATATACATAAATCAACAACAAAAACTAAAATGAAGCTAAAAATGGCAAGAGATTTGATAAAATGGTTTAAAAATAGTGCCTTACTAAATGTTTAAAGAATCAGGGAACGCCATTCTATAGAACCAGGTCTTCAATAGTTTTTTAAAAATTTGAAGCGAGGGTGCCAGCCGAATTTCAGGGGGTAGATGGTTCCATAACTGGGGAGCCATCACCAAGAAGGCCCTACTCCTTGTGACAGCTTTCCGGGCCTCCCTCGGGGTTGGGACTCCCAGGTGTCCTGCCCTGCTGGCACGGGTGATCCCGGCAGTTCTTCTTGGGAGGAGCCGCTCTGTCAGATACTGAGGTCCCAAACCATTTAGGGCTTTGTATGTTAACACCAAAACCTTGAAGTCAATGCGGTAGCGTACCGGCAACCAGTGCAGGGCTGCCAGCACGGGGGTAATATGTTGGTGCCTTCTTTTCCCCGTTAGAAGTCTGTCAGCTGTATTCTGCACTAACTGCAATCTCCGCATTAACCTCAAGGGCAGCCCCACGTAGAGAGCACTACAGTAGTCTGTTCTCGAGATTACAAGTGCATGAACCAGCGTAGTTAACGCCCTGATGTCAAGGAGGGCCTGCAGCTGGGCAGTCCTCCACAGTTGGTAATGAGCGGAACGGACCACTGATGCCACCTGGGTTTCCATGGTGAGTGCCGGGTCCAGTAGGACACCCAAACTGCGGACCCCATCCTTCGCGGAGAGAGTCACCCCCCCAAAAGTGAGGGAGTTCCCCAACCCGCAGACACCAGGGGGCCCCACACGCAGGATCTCCGTCTTGCCCGGGTTCAACCTCTGCCTATTAGCCCCCATCCAATCCGAGACGGCCGCCAGGCAGCGCTCAAAGGACGGAACGGCATCCACTGCAGAAGATGGAAAGGAGATATAGAGCTGGGTGTCATCCGCATATTGGCGACACGAAGCTCCATACCTCCTTATGACCCCTCCCAGCGGCCTCATATAAATGTTGAAGAGCATGGGAGAGATGACCGACCCCTGTGGCACCCCACAATTGAGGGACCAAGGAGCGGAGGTCATCTCACCCAGCTGCACGCGCTGGGGGAGGTCCTCCAAGAAGGAACGGAACCACTGCAAAGCAGTGCCTCCAATCCCCAACTCGGAGAGCCTCCCCAGGAGGATACCGTGGTCGACGGTATCAAAGGCCGCTGAGAGGTCGAGGAGGACCAGCAGGGACGTTTTGCCCCTGTCAGACTCCCTCAAAAGGTCATCATGCAGGGCGACCAATGCCGTTTCCGTACTATGGAATGCATGAGGTAATGCAGGAAACATGATATGCTAGTGCAGTGTTGGCGAATCTATGGCACGGGTGCCAAAGGTGGCATGGGGAGCCTTTTCTGTGGGCATGTGACATCGTCCCCTCACAGCCATGGCACTTCCCCCTCCACTCGGAGCATGACACTGTGCTATATTCAGAAAGCCGGGCAAAGAGGAGGCAGCAGTCTGTGGGCTCGTTCATAGCTCTAGTTTACTCTCCAGCCACACTGCTTTTGGGATGCCCAGAGTGGCGTGGCTGGCAAGTAAACTGGGGCTACGAACGAGCCCACAATCTGCCACCGCTCCCCCTTGTAACCCGGGATACCACTGTATTCAGGTTAAATTGCCTTATTGGCACTTTGCGAAAAATAAGTGGGTTTTGAATGGCAGTTTGGGTACTCGGTCTCTAAAAGGTTCACCATCAGTGTGCTAGGGTATATTGCTAGTAATAGTATATGATCAGAGAAAAGGAGGTATGTACATTTTGGATGACACATGGAAGTATGTGTTGAAATAAAAAGACGGAGCCGTGTGGCCATTACAAAATACAAATGCAAGTCTAGGCTACAGGTGATACTGTCATAGGCCACTAATAAAAAATAAATCAAAGATCATTGCAAGCTTTCAAAAATAATCTTACCAAGAATTTTACATCTAAGAATGTCCCGGGCAAAACTCATCTTTTGCCATGTTTGAACTTTCAGCACATGGTTTTGAAGACGTGGGCATTACCCACAAAAGCTTGCAAAGATTATTTTATTTTATTTTTATTTGTGGCCTATAAAGGTGTCACCTATAGCCTAGACTTGGAAGTGTGTGTGTGTGTGTTTTTGTGGGGGCTCCAAATGCCAATATGGGCCGAAAGGACTGTAAATTTGGGGGAGAGAAGGCAAAATCCAAGTGGGCCTCTCCTGGAAAATGAAGTCCTCTACTATCAGTCGTGATTAAGGTGAGTTTACATCGAGGTTGTTTCCATTGACCTTAGGTAGAGGCCAGTGGTGCTGGGGCAACCCTTGGTTTCCTTGAAAAGAGTCCTGTGGATTTGGAGATGCTTTGAAGTTTTCTTTCCGCACATTTCCTCTTTCCCACCGTTCTCTGATTCACCAACTTGGAACAGTCAAAAGGACCTTCGCCTTGGACTTTCAAACAGATCCATGCCCTCCAGAGCACCTAGAACATTAAAAACATAAGAACAGCCATGCTGGATCAGGCCAAAGGCCCATCTAGTCCAGTTTCCTGTATCTCACAGTGGCCCTGCCAAATGCGTCTGGGAGTGCATGAGACTAGATATCTGTCTCCTGATCCCACTCCCCTGCACCTGGCCCTTGAAGTACCCTGGTTTTAAACCTGGAGATATCACATCTCCATCGTGGTTTGTAACCTGGGATGGACTTTTCCTCCAGGAATCTGTCCAATCCCCTTTTGAAGGCATCCAGTTCAGATGCCATCACCACATCCTGTGGCAGGGAGTTCCACAGACTAACAACATGCTGGGTAAAAAAAAAAAATCTTTTGTCTGTTCTCACTCTCCCAGCCCTCAATTTCAGGGGTTGGGAGAGTGAGAACGCCAAAGTACATCTTAATATCCCTTTCAAAAACAAAACAAAACAAAAAGCCCTTGTCCACTTCTCTTACTCCTATAGAATGCAAAAGAGACTGTATCCCCCCTGCCACCTTGTCCCCCCCTTTTCCTCCTTATTAGGCAAGAGTCTTATAGCCCTTCCAGGCAGTGGCTAAATGTGACCATGGGGGCTCTTTTGTACTTCAGAGTGTAAAAGGCTGCCTGGCATACCAAAATAAGAGCAGCGCCGAGGAAAGGCTGGGCTCAATTTTTGGCCAAGTTGGGACTGATAAGATGCAGAAACCGAAGACCCAGAAGCTCTCTGGACAATCCAGTCAGCCACCATAGCGTTGCTTATCTGATGTCGATCTTCCTTTGCCTCAGATTCCATGGAAGCAGAAGGACAGCCCAGCCTCTTCTGGCTTTCCCCATCTCCATTGCACGTTTCTTGGCCCCTTCTCTTTGGGAAGTAGGGAGATGGTGGCTCTGTAGCCCCATGAAAGGGGGTTGGCAGCAGGATTGGGTGGAGAACATGAGGCCACAATTGCCCAATCTGGGCAGGTACGTCCCCAGGTGCTACAAAGAGACCGTGTCAGCCTACACATTTTCCAGAGAGAGATGGATTCCTGAACAGAGAGGCCTCCTTTGAACAACAAGAAGAGAAAAACCTCACGGTTCAAGCCAGGATGTGTAGTAAAAGGCAGTGCTACAGAAGAGAGGAGGAAGGAAAATGGAGCATTATAAAAAAAGACTTGTGAGTTTTCACTGGGGGCATACAGAAGAGACTGATACTCACCAAATTGGAATAAGGAGTCCAAATTCTTCCATTTCCAGTACCCACAAAAAAAGTATATTGAATAGTACTAAAGCAATACAAGGGGCCAAAATCCAAATCCAAAACCCTACATCAGTGTTGGCGAATCTATGACATGGGTGCCAAAGGTGACCCTCAGAGCCTTTTCTGTGGGCACCCGACATCGCCCCTTCACAGCCACCGGTATTCAGGTTAAACTGCTGTATTGGCACATTGTGAAACATTGCAATTTGGGCACTCAGTCTCTAAAAGGTTCACCATCACTGCCCTACCTCAATGTGTACTTGTGTATGTGCGTGTACACACTTTTGTAAATCAACAAAAGATGTGTATAAAAGGTTGGGTCAGGAACCTGGTTATCCTGGAATTCTCATTCACTCAACCTGGGATTTAAAAAAAAACAAATAGACTATGAGGTTTTCGTTTTTGTCTGAAAACAGTTCTGATCCAAAATATGTGTGGGCTGAATGTGGCGAACAGCCACTCTGAACGTGGGCAGAAACACACATACAACCCCTGTGGCAGGGAAGGTAGACTTCAGTGCGTGAAGTCCAAAATTCCACTGCTGTCACCCCGGAGCTGAGAAAAGTCATCTCCTGGAGTTCACAGAATGTTCCAGCTGCCATGACATGTGGACATAGCACAGTGGTTCTCAACCTTCCTAATGCCACGACCCTTTAATAGGTTCCTCATGTTGTGGTGACCCCCTTGCCCTGCTTGGAAGAGGCCACAAGCCCCCTGGCACAGTGGTTAAAGGCCTGCACTGCAGGTAAAATTGTGCTCACAACCTGGGCTTCAATCCCCGGTAGCCGGCTCATGGTTGACTCAGCCTTCCATCCTTTGGAGGCTGGTAAAATGAATACCCAGCTTGCGGGGGGTGGGGTGGTTGTAGCCTGCAATACTGTAATTAAAAAACTATAAACCGCCCAGAGGCTACCTGAAGTGGTATGGGGCAGTATATAGGCAGAATGCTTCGCTTTTGGCAGGCCACTGCCCCAGGTGCCCTAGATAACTTTCCTCTACACGTACCCTCAGCCAATCGCAGCCTCCGGTGCCATTGACTGACATCCCCTCCAACCTACCAAGCTGTAACTCACTCCTCTTCCAGACCCAAGCCCCTTGTGCCTTTTTCTTCGCTGGCTCAGGGCAACCCCTGTGAAAGGGTCGTTCGACTCTTCAAAGGGGTCCCGACCCCCAGGTTGAGAACCACTGCCATCGCGGGTTGGGGGAATCTGGAATTGGTAGTCCAAAGGAGTCCCCGAGCTTGCCTCATCCCCACCTCCTTCAATCTGCTACACTCCATTTCTCCCTTAAGTGGCATGAAGTACCTATGAGGGGCTGAGAAGAAAGTCTTCTTAGGCCCGTGGATGGATTAGTAGCCAAAGGAGAGGGAGGGTCTACTATTTATTTATTTATTTATTTATTTATTTATTTATTATTTACGTGGATTCCCATTAGTCAAAATTTAAAACCAAAGGAAAGCTGCAATGACCATAAGTAATTTGGGGAGGGTTAAAAAAACAAACAAACCAGAATGGGACTCACTTAAATGCTTCCAGCGATGGAGCCAGCCGTAAATCACTCACTTCGGGGTTGTTTTTGGTGTGGATGGGTTGGGGGGGTTAACTTTGCTGGTGTCTCAGTGCTTCTACCCCTGCCTGGGGATGTTGTGTCAGGGAGGGGGGGTGTCCTGGCTGGGCCTGAGGCTCTGTGAGCTCCAGCTCCTCCCTTGGCCTTATTGGGGGGGGGGCAGGGAAATGAGGTCCACGGGCAGGCGGGAGGCTTTGAACACCCTCGCCAAGGAGTCCGCAGGGTGGGCTAGTCCGTTTCACCAACTCTCCCACATGGCCCACAGCCCCCAACCTGGTTTGAACCCCAGGTTGGGCTGGGCTGGGCTTGGGTCAGCCACTCTGACCCCCAGCCACCTGAGGCACTCCTTGGGAAGAGGTGGGGCGGTGGATAGAGGGGTCCCTTGCCTCTCTCCCAGACCAAGCACTGGAGCAAGCACTCTTGATGTCCCTTCCTTTCCCACCCCACCCCCCCAATTGCTCCATGGGGCTAGTGTGGGCCTCTGGCTCATCACTGTGATAGAGAGGTCCAGCACACCCCCACCCCCCAGCCCTCAGCTTTACTCCCTGGAGGAGGAGGGGCTGGGTGTCTTCCCCCCCAAGGCCACAGAGGACTGGGCAAGGGGGCTCCGACCAGCCCTCTATCCACATTTACAATGAGGGTGACAGCCAACCCCCCACACACACACAGTTCCTCCCCCCCTCCCCTTAAAGCCTGATGCCAGCATTTCTGGCCCGCAGTGGCCTTTCCCTCTCGTTGTGGCTGAATCCCCTCAGAGCTCCCGGCTGCAGACCACGGGCACCTCCTCGGTCCGCTCACCCTGCTGCTGGACTCTCTTGACTTCTCTGCTGGGGGAGGGGGGCATGGTGGTCCTGTGTAAAAGAGGAGGCACTAGTCTGTCTCCCTATGGGGCTGGGCTGGAGAGAGGGGCCCCTGTTCACCAGAGATGGGAGAGGACCCGCCTGGGTCTTCAAAGGGGACTCGCCCGCCATCTCCATCAACCTCTAGGTAGGTCATATCTCCTCCAATGGAAGGTGCCTCCAGGGACGGGAAGGTGGAGGGAAGAATTGGGCTCAGGGGGAACCAAGGGGGGCTTTTCCAGAGCTGCCTGTGTGCCAGCTGGCCTAAGGACAGGGACCACCACATTTGGAGGGCATCCGCTCAGGGACAGTGGCCCTTACCCAATCTCCCTGCCTGCCTGCCTGCCTGCCTGCCTGCCTTAAATTCATCCATTGTGTTTCTCTTGGGAAGCCTTCCCTTCCCTGATGACAGTTTAATTTAATTTAATTATATCATATCTACCCTATGTTTTTTGCCCCTGCACAGAAGCTCACTATATTCATAAAAAAGCAACCCCTGTCCTCAGCTTTGGGACTGAAAAAACAGGACATACCAGGAGGGATAAGAAGGAGGAAAACAATACTGGGCTCGTAAAGCCATGGCTCTGACCGTGAGCAGCAGGGATGAGAACAGTTTGGGTTGACTGATCACGCCCAAAGGGTGATCATTAATGGCTTCTCTTCATCTTGGAGAGATGTGACCAGTGGGGTGCCCCAGGGTTCTTTTCTGGGTCTGGTGCTATTCTATATCTTTATTAATGACTTGGGGGAAGGAATAGAGAGTAGGCTGATCAAATTTGCAGATGATATCAAATTGAGTGGGGTTGCTAATTCCCTAGAGGATAGGATGAAAATCCAAAATGATCTTGACAGATTAGAGTGCTGAGCCAGAATGGGTTTCAACAGAGGGAAATGTAGGGTGGTGCATCTAGCTAAAAAGAATGAATTGACAGATATAGGATGGGAGACACCTGGCTGGAAAATAGTACCTGTAAAAGGGATCTGGGAGTCTTGGTGGACCACAAAGGGCGTTTATACACGACCCCTAAACTCTGGGGCAAATGGCTCCCAGCTCCGGAGATTAAAAATGTTTACCCAACAGCTCCGGAGTTAACAGGAAATTAAGTGCGACCCCGCCCACTTTAGCGTGTCCCAGCCCAGCTTTCAGGTACCTGCTTTTTGGATGTGACAAATATTTGATCCGGTGTAAGGATAGTGAGTGCGGGGCTCTCCTGGCTTCTGTTTGTTGTTTTTCTGCCCCCCCCACCCCTTTAAGAGATCTGAATGCTGCCGGGAACAAAACGGAGGTAAACCGGCACCCTCCCTCATGCAGCCAGCAACCAGGAAGTGCGGGGGGGGGTGGGGACAGAGGAAGAGCGACGAACCCCTAAGATCTCTGGTCCGAATTTAAGTGGCCAGCGGATCTTAGGGGTCGTGTAAAAAGGCCCAAACTGAATACGAGTCAACAGCGTGATGCAGCGGCCAAGAAAGCCAACGCAGAAGCATAGTGTCTAGATCAGGGGTCCTCAACCTGTATCTCCCCCAAGTCCTGAATCTGGCCCCTGGGACCAATTGCAACCCCCACCTACCCCCTGTTTTGTGAGCAAGCCAACCTCCGCAGGTCTGGACTGTGAGTGGTGTCTGGGTGGTGGTGGACCGGCCCACTGTTTGAAAACTTTGAGGACCCCTGGTCTAGATCAAGGGAAGTGATAGTATCTCTCTGTTCTGCTCTGGTCAGACCCCATCTGGAGTCCTGTGTCCAGTTCTGTTCACCTCAATTTTAAAAGAATGTTGACACTCTTGAACGGATCCAGAGGAGGGCAACCAAGATGACTGAGGGTCTGGAAGAAATTTCTTACAAGGAGCGGCATAGGGAGCTGGGAATGTTTAACCTTACAAAAAGGAGGCTGAGAGGGGATATGATAGTTATGTTTAAAATATCTGAAAGGGTGTCACATTGAAGAAGGGACTGGTTTGTTTTCCATGGCTTCAGAGACTAGGACACGGGGCAATGGTCTCAAACTACAGGAAAACAGATTCCATTTGAACATGAGGAAGAACTGCCTGACAGAGCTGTTCGGCAGTGGAATATGCTGCCACAGAGGGTGGTGGAGTCTCCTTCTTTGGAGGTTTTTAAGCAGAGGCTGGATGGCCATCTGTCAGGAGTCCTGTGATGGGGGTTCCTGCATGGCAGGGGATGGACTAGATTGCCCTTGAGGTCTCTTCCAACTCTAGGATTCTATATTTTTATATGGAGTGACTCTGCTGCTCAGCAAATGCTTAGGAATTGCCCCAGCTGGTCTCCCATTATAGCTGGTGGAAGAGCCTGTCTGCTCTTCCCTCTGCTTTATCTGTGCCCAATAACTTGGGGCTTTGCCCTTAGAAGCTGGTCTTTCACTGCTCAGAGTACACTGATGTTGTCTCCTTTTGGGACCTAAGTGGGATCAGGCCTGGTCTCCACCCAGATGGGAGACCACCAAGGATCACCAGGTAGGGGAGAGCCAGTTCCAAGGGGCACCCCTGGAACTGGAGGAGGCCTCACAAGACTTGCCTCTGCCCCCTTTTCTCCAACAAAAAAAGATCGGGAAAGTGCCTTTGCAGCGCCACAATATTTTGGCAACACAGTCGAGGAAACAGACATGTCTTTTAATCTTTAAAATTGCCCTGATTTATCAGCAAGATAGAAGCGCTGGGTTGCTGCTGTTGTTTTGACAAAGCGGTGCCTATTTTTAATTTTAATCTTTTAACAGCTTGGTCTCTGGTGGCTGCCCTGCCAGAACCCCACGTCAGGGAGGCAGTTTTGGATAGGGAGTTATAGCCAGCCCAACCCTGTGGTCAGGATAGGGAAGGACTGGACCGTTGTGGGGATTCTGCCATACTGTTCATGATCTTGAGATTGCCTACAGGAAAATGCCCCATCCTCAGCCCAGCCCTCAAGGCAGGCTGCTTTTGGCCTTCTTGAGACCAAATGCTGGTAGTAGCTACTTTCTTCCACTTGGTGGTAGCACAAGTCTTTGAGATGCCTTCCTCCGATAGGGATTCAAGCAGGGACATTATAAGAACATAAGAACATAAGAAGAGCCATGCTGGATCAGGCCAAAGGCCCATCTAGCCCAGCTTCTTCTCTGGCCCCACCAGATGCTTTTGGAGGAGACTTATCTGTCTCCTGATACCACTCCCCTGCATCTGGCCCTTGGGTTTTACATCCCCCACCTTGGAGTTGCACGGTTTGGCCTGCAGGTGGCAGTCTGCCTCCTTGGAAACTTCAGGGAGAGGCAGCTCTGGGCTGCCTTGGGTGATCTCGTTGTAGCTTTTAGAAGGGGCTGTCAGGAGGCCTGTCCATTAATAAGAAGAACATTCACTAAGACTGAAGTAAAGGGACCTGTGATAAAAGAGGCTGGGGGTTGGAAAGGACGGGTGGTAAATGTACCTTTGGCATGCCTCCTCACGTGTACGCTCACACAAAATGCACTGCTGCTGCCACCAGACATGTAGATAAGGAAAAACTGTTTCCCCTATCACACAACACTAGAACTAAGTGGCACCCCATGAAACTTTTGGGTGCTAGATCTCAAATAAGAGAAAGCACTTTTACACCCAGAGGATCCTGGTCTGTGGAACTCCCTGCCAGAAGAAGGGGTGGCAGCTGTCAGCCTTGACAGCTTTAAGAAAGGATTGGACAAGTTCCATGGAGAACAAGGGGATCCATGGCTATCATTACTGATGCCTGAGGACAACCTCCGGGTTGGAGAGAGAGGCAGGAGATCTCTCAATGCCACTTGCGGGGAATCATAAGCAGGTGGAGACATCTGCTTGGGAATACCCTGAAGCAAATGGTGAGCCTCTGTGTGAGACAGAGCGCTGGACTGGATGGGTGGTGGCCTCTTCCAGCAAGGCTGTTCTTATGAATATTCAGGCACACTTTGGCTTCTCCCTTATTAGGCTCTGAGGGTAAGCATTGTTGTCAGATGCTACCAGGCATTGATGTTTATCTGTTTTCTGTCTATATCTGCAATAATGCCTCTTTTGAGGGGGGGGGGTTCCCAGCCCCCCACCCCACCCAGTCCATCCAGATAACTCCACGCCCACCCTTGCTATTTCCCTCCCTCAGGCTGCACCATTTGACCGTCCAGCTGGATTCTTTCTGCCCTAAAAGGCAGGACTGGGCCTCTGATGGGGGTCATTTCCAGCTCCCCCAGGGACTGAACCTGCCAGGGCCTTCTTACCACAAAGTAGATGCTCAGTTACTAATGTTGTCAGTAACTGATTTTCAGTTACCCCTTAACTGAAAACAAAACTAAAGACTGCAGTCCTCATGGTGCCGAAAAAAGAGATGACCAGAAAGGTGCACAAGAGGTTACATTAGAATGAACGAGGTAATCCGCCCATAAAAAGGTAAAGGTCCCCCACACATGAGTGTTAGTCGTGTCTGACTCTAGGGGCAGTGCTCGTCTCCATATTGAAGCCGAAGAGCCAGTGTTTTGCAGTCCATAGCCACATGGCCAGCATGGCTACAAGGAAACACTGTTTTACCTTCCCGCTTTTTATGGCGGTACCTATTTATCTATCTCCTTGCATTTACATGCTTTCAAACTGCAAGGTTGGCAGGAGCTGGGGTTATCAGCAGGAGCTCGCTCCGCTGCATGGCACCCGGGATTCGAACCACTGAGCTGCCGACTTTGCAGCCAACAGTTTTTGGAGCCTTAGTCCTCTGAGCCACCACGCCCCCCATATAACTCATTATTATTATCCGCCCATATAACTCATTATTTCCTACTGTGATGAACCAGACCAGGAAGTTTTTCCTACACTATTCCAGATATGGCAGGGGTGGGTGCAGGACCATCCTGTGTGGAACCCCTTCAGCAGGGGTCTGGGCTCTGGAGCAGTGGCATAGCTAGAGTTTGGCGCGCCCAGGAACAAAGTCAGTTGTTGTGCCCTTTCACCCCCACTGTGTCTAGCGGGGGGCAGATCCTTGGGGAAGAAAGGTCTCTGCTTCTCATGCCCTCTCTGTGGGTCTCCTTTCCAGTTAAGGCTCTCTTGTTCAAACCACACAGGGTGCAGATAGCACCAAGTAGGCAATGACGCCCCCCAAGCATCATCTCCATAGCACACTTTCCCCTGGCTAAGGCTTGGCAATTGTTAGCTGGGGAAAGGAGGAGAGGGAAGCAGGTGATGGGATTATTTTTTCCAAGGAGCACCTCCATCGCACGCTTCCCTCTCCTCCTTTCCCCGGGCTAACAATTGCCAAGGCATAGTCGGGGGGGGGCTCTCCTCCTTTCCCCAGACTAAGAATCACCATGCCTTAGCAGGGCAAAAGGAAAACTGCTGAAGGATGGTGCATGGCTTCCTCCTGCTCCCCCTCCAGGTGTCCCCAGATTGCTGTGTGCCCCAGGGCAAATGCACTCTTCCATCCCTCCTTAGTTATGCCAGTGGCTCTGGGTTGTCATATAGGCAAGGATGTGTCACACGGTGGTGCTCACTTTTTGTCCTGTGATTGTGAAAGGTGGGGGAGGCAGATCAAGACAAAAGGAGGTGGGATTTAGACCTCTGGAAAGTTGTCCTGGATGATCGCAACAAATCAAAGGTGGCCACAACAATTCAGAAAGCAAGCCTCCCAAAGCAGCGCCATCAGGGTAGACTTGGGAGAAAAGAGTGCCAGGTCCTCTTTAGCCAAACAAGCCTGTTTTATTCAGGGTCAGGGACACTTGGGCTTCCTTTTGGGTTTCAAATCCCACCGTCTTTGACTACCAGCCATGGTGGCTCCGGGCCTCTAGGAACTGAGTGGGTGAAAGATCAGGAGGGTGAAAGTTCTCCTGCTCATCACCTAACCAGGCCAGATGATGGCTCCAGCAAGTTAGTTGCAGGAAAATGAGGCTCAAGTGGCAGAGAGGGAGGCTGCAGGGATAGACTCTGTGTGTGTGTGTGTGTGTGTGTGTGTGTGTGTGTGTGTGTGTGTGTGTGTGTGTGTGTGTGTGTTGTGGAATTGCAGGGTGAATGATGGGCTTCTTGGGTTTGGAAGGCTGAGTGACGGTGGGGGTGGCGGGAGAGGGATGTGCAGGCCTCAATTCAGCCCAGCTGCAGCCTTCCCTGACACTGCCCCCCTACCTATCCTTATTACAGGTAAAGGCCCCGAAACTCTCTTTGCTGGCCACAAACTCAATGACAACGAGTGGCACACAGTCCGTGTACTACGGCGTGGAAAGAACCTGCAGCTTTCTGTGGACAATGTCACAGTGGAAGGTAAGTGGAGGAAGGTCATTGATTGTGCCTGGAGCGTGGGAATGGTGAGAGAGATCCCTGGTGGGGAGAAAGGGGTGTCCATGCATATTTTGCAGGGACTTCCCACGCCTGTGGGATATCAGAGGATTCCCCCCCCCAAAAAAAATTATACACTTCACTGCCCTGTGTCTGGATTTCTTCATGTTATGGTGGAAGGGCAATCCTTCACAGGTCTCCCTGATGGAAATAAGAGCTTCCATGGAGCAGTAGTAGGCAGTTTCCCAGGCAAGCCGTACCCTATCCCACTCCCCAGCAGGTGGCAGCAGAGCTGAGCTTTTCCTGAGATGGCCACTTGGGGGAGCCATTGGCGTGTACCTGTCAACTGTAATCTAGGTTAAGTGCTTCATGGAAACTAGGGAACGTAGGTGTGTGCTTTTTGCATGACAACTCCCAGAATTCTGGGAGTTATAATAAAATCTGCATGCCTCTAGGGTCAGCACACCAGAAATGGGTTGGTAGTGGGTGATGGAGAAGACAGAGAGTTTAAAGCTTAGCAGTAGAGATGGGGTGGGGGTGGGGATTCCAATTGCCAGGATTACCCAGGGCTTCCCCAGGCACAATGCTGGAAGGTTCTACCTGTAGAGAGGCAGCTGCAGCCACCTTTACACAGCAGCATGCTGCTTTCCTGGAACAGGCCTTCAGGCTGGCTCAGGCCTACTTGCTGTCCTAAAGGGAATCTATCCCTATTCTTCTTAGGACATCCAGGTCTTTAGGTGACCTCTAGTCTCACTGCCCACCCCAAAACAAAAAAGCTGCCTCTGCTACAAAGTCTTAGGTCCAAAAGGAAGCACAGGGGCAGTTTTCTTTGTGTCCAGTTAGTGGGCCTGACACAGCCTGAAGGTCTGTTCCATGTGAGTGACCTATAGGTGTGTGGAGGTGTCTGTAGGTGAGCCACTGGGAGAAGAATCTGAGACCTCAATGAGGGCAGGGTTCCTGGGGTAGTCTAGTAATTAGAATTACACATTTGTGTACACGCACAAACATCATAAGATGCCCTTAGGCGTGGGGGAAGCAGAATGTTGGATTAAAGCTTTTGATCATATACAACACAATCCCCCCCCACTCCGGGTACAAGGGGTGGGAGAGCCTTGCAAGTAGAGGTACTGTGAGGTGTATCTTCACAGAATCATGAAGTTGGAAGGAGCCTCTGAGGCCTTCAAGACCAACAACCCACTCCATGCAGGAATACAAATCCAAAGATATTTTGCCAGGTGGTTGACCAAATTTCTCTTGTATTTCTCCAGTGTTGGAGCACTCACCACCTCTTGAGATAATTGGTTCCATTGTCGTACTGCTCTAGCAATGAGGAAGTTTTTCCTGATATTCCCCCGAAAACTGGGCTGTCTTATGTTGAGTCCATTGCTGCACGTCCCACACTCTGGAACAGATTTTTCCTCTCCTATGTATGACAGCCCTTCAAATATTTGAACAGTGCTATTATATCTCCTCTCAAACTTCTTTTCTTAAGGCTAAACATGCTCAGTTCTCTTAGTCTTTCCTCACAGAGCTTGGTTTCTAGTCCCCTGATCATCCTTGTCACCTTCCTCTGAACTTCTTCCATTTTGTCAGCATCCTTCTTGGAGGTTTGATGTCCAGAACTAGACTCCATACTCAAGATGCCGAACCAGTGCCGCATAGAAGGAAACTAGTATCAGGCAGGATTTGTAGACTATTCTTCTATTATTGCAGCCTAAAATACCATTTGCCTTTCTTTGTACCCACATTACACTGTTGGCTCATATTCAGCTTGTGATCTACAGTGATTCAAAGAACCTTCTTGTAGGCAGTATTACTAAACTAGGCATCCCCCGTCTTATAAATGTGTGTTTGGTGTATTTACCCTAGGCACACTACTTTGCATTTATCCTTCTTGAATTTCATCCTGCAGTTTTAATTTAGACCATTTTGGATTTATTTCTGTCTTCCAGGGTATTAACTATTTCACCCGGTTATATGTCACCCTCAAATTGAATTACCATTCCCTGCACCCCCGATCTAGATCATGAATAAAAATGTTGAAGAGCGCTGAACTCAGAATGAAGCCCTGGGGTCCCCCACTTGTTACTTCCTCCCAGTTTGAAAAGGAGCCATTAACCTTCTGAGTACGATCCTTCTGCCAACCGTGAATCCACCTGACAGTTGTTCTACCTAGCTCACACTTAGTTAGTTTGCTCATCAGAGTATCATGGGACACTTTGTCAATAGGATAGGAATAGGAATAGGAATAGGAATCTTTATTGTCATTGCCCCCTCGCAGGAACAACGAAATTTTGTGGTTGCTATATAAAACTCATTTAAAACATTTCACATAGATTTAAAAACAGGTACAACACATAATATGACATATAAAATTACTAAAATATGACATATAAAATAAGCTGACTTCAAAGTCCAGGATTTCCGTTTAAGGCCAATATTGCTCTAAAAAAGAAGCTATTTTTGAGACGGTTTGTTCTTGCCCTAAGTACTCTATATCTCCGTCCTGATGGCAGCAACTCGAAGAGGTGATGACCAGGATGTGATGGATCTCTTAATATATCTAATGCTTTACAGTGGCACCTGGTAGTATAAATTTGTTCTAGGGTGGGGAGTGAACAGCCCACAATACTGCAATTCTTATGATTCTGTGCAACACTGTCTTATCCCGGAGGGTACAACTTCCATACCACACACATAACCCGTAAGTAAGCACACTCTCAATTGCACAATGATAGAAGGCCAGCAGCAGCTTCTGTGGAAGATGGTTTTTCCTTAAGGCTCTCAAGAAAAATAGTCTCTGCTGAGCCTTCTTTGCAAGCCCCCTTGTGTTGACACTCCAGGACAGATCCTCCTGTAACTCAATGCCCAAAAATCTAAAACCTGTAACCCTCTCCACACCAGTCCCATCAATCACCAGTGGTTGAATATCAGTTTTATGCCTCCTAAAGTCTACCACAAGCTCCTTTGTTTTCTTTATATTTAGGTGCAAGTTATTTATTCTGCACCACTTGGTCAACCTCTCCACTTCATCTCTGGGAGCCATCTCACTCTCCTTGCCAGAGATGAGCCCCATCACAGTTGTGTCATCTGCAAACTTAATGATCCTATTGCTGGGATAGGCAGAGACACAATCAAATGTGTAAAGAATATAAAGGAGTGGGCTAAGTACACATCCCTGTGGTGTTCCAATGTTGGTACTAAGAATATTAGAGGTGTAAGGGCCCAACCGGACCCTCTGAGAACGTTCTGACAGAAAATCCAAGATCCATCCACAAAGTGATGGTGGAAGCCCTAGGCCTTCCAGTTTAGAGATCAAATGCCGTGGAAGAATGGTGTTAAAAGTCAAAAGCTTTGCTGAAGTCAAGATACACAATGTCTACTCTACAGCATTCCCTAGGCCAGTGGTGGCGAACCTTTTAGGGACCGAGTGCCCAAACTGCGATTCAAAAACCGCTAATTATTCACAAAGTGCCAGTACAGCCATTTAACCTGAATACACAGGTGGCTGTGAAGGGGCAGTGTCAGGTGCCCACAGAAAGGTCTCCGAGTGCCACCTTTGGCACCCATGTCATAGGTTCGCCAACACTGCCCTAGGCCTTTCTTTCAGGGAGGTTACCCAATCAAATAATGAGATCGGACTAGTCTGGCAGGATTTGTTATTGACAAACCCATGCTGGCTTCTTCTTGTTACTGCATTGTTTTCTGGGTGCTTGCATAGTGATCTCTTTATGATCTATTCCAAATATTTCCTTTGACCAGTCAAGCTGACTGGTCTGTAGTTCCCGGGTCCTTCCTTTCTGACCCTTTTGAAGAAAGGAACATTTGCCCTCCTCCCACCATCACAATGGACGAACACAACGGAGGGTGGTTCTAAGAGTTCTTCAACCAATTCCTTCAATACTCTCCAATGCAGTTCATCTGTCCCTGGAGGTTTGAACTTGTTCAAGGTGGTAAGAGAGTCCTTGAATATCTGCTTATCAGTCTCCAGCTGCATTCCTGTCCCTTCCCCTTGCTCTTCATATTTGTCTGGAGGGTCTTTGGGAGAAGACTGAGCAGAAATAGGAACTGAGCCTTTTCTTTGGGCCTTTTCACACGACCCCTAAGATCCGCTGGCCACTTAAATTCGGACCAGAGATCTTAGGGGTTTGTCGCTGTTCCTCAATTCCCACCCCCTCCGCACTCCTGGCTGCTGGCTGCATGAGGGGTGGGAGAAAAAAAGGAAGAAAATGCCGCTTACCTCCATTCTGCCGTCCCGGTACTGCATTCAGATCTCTTAATGGGGCGGGGGGCAAAAAAAGAACAAACAGAAGCAAGGAGAGCCGGGCAGTGACTACGTTATATCCGCATCAGGAATTTTCACCTTCAGAGAGCAGGTACCTGAAAAGTGTGCTGGGATGCGCTTAGGTGAGCATGGTCGCACTTAATTATCTGTAAACTTCGGAGCTGGTGGGGAAACAATTTTAAGCTCCGGAGCTGGGAGCCATTTGCGGCGGAGTTTAGGGGTCGTGTACAAAGGGCCTTTGTTGTCTGTTGTCATTTCCCCGTCTCCACAGAGTAGATGAGCCACTGTCTTTTGGTACGCGCGTACCTGAATGACGCTTTTGGTTCTTTATAGTGTCTCCAGCTAATCGCAGCTCATTCTTCACTTTCGCCTTCCTAACGCTACAGTTCCTTCCTCCCTGCCTGTACTCTTCCTTAGTGGCCTGGCCTTCTTTCCACTTCCTGTACATGTCCTTTTTTGGGGGTTTTTTTCCAGGTCTTCTCTGAGCATTTTGTGAAGCCACACTGGCCTTTTTTCTGCTGTCTCCCGCATTTTTGTTGTTGTCGGAATTCTTTGTGCTTGGGCCTTTAGATTAAAAAAATAAAAGAAATTCCCACCCTTCTTGGACTCCTTTTCTCTTTAGGATTTCCCGGCATAGGACCTTACCTACATTTGCTGCAAGTTCATTAAAACTGGCTTTTTTTAATCCAGCACAGATGTGTGACTACAGTCCCTTCCTTGATTGGTCTCCAACTACCATGCATGCTCCTTTTGCTTTTCACCGCAGCTACGTGGATCCAAATGCTCTCAATGGGACAGCCAATCTCCTTCTCCTGTATTTCTGCGCAGGAATGTGTGTTTTTAACATATACTGCAAGTCCACCTCCCTTCTATTCCTTCTGTTCTTTAGGAACAATTGCTATTTCTCTGTTCCAGTCCTGGGAGTTGTCCCACCAAGTTTCAGTTATTCCTATTAAGCAAGTAAGGCTCAGCATTTCCATGGGTGGGTATCACCACAGAAGCTTCCCCTCCTTTCATCTTGGGAATCACCACTCTGAGTCCCAAGTCTGAGCCTGGGTTCTAAGGATTTGGGTCCTGTGCCATTAGTTCAAGTTTTGAGGAGTTAGGGTTAGGGTGGGTGGGTGGTGGGTGGTGGGGTTGGCACATGCACAGACAGAAAAGGAAGCCTGGTTGGCACACTTGCACAGAGACAGCGGGCTGGCCCCTGCCTCTCTATTCATGTGCCAGCCTATTAGCTGTACAGGGTGTGTGTGGGTAGAGGGCACAGCCGGCTTTCGGAAGGGAAGATGGGTCTGCTATGGTTCAGGGTGGTGGCTGCGGATAGAGCTCTTAGGAAGTCCCGTGGAACTTGGCAATGCAACTCCGACAAATGAGTCCAAGTCGTGAGTTGAGTCCAAGTGGCAAAACAAACAAACATCTCACACAAACTAAGTTGCGTCAAATTCAAGTTACTGGTGTGACTTAAGTTGGACTTGACAGCCAGTTGTAAGTTGTGAGGGCCGATCCCTGAAAATTGACCTGCCAGCCCAGGCAATTTCTATGCATGAAATGGGGAAAGAGGGCAGCATCATTTTGTTCTGGGACTCCAGCTGGTCCCGGCTTCCTGCTGGGATGTGAGATGGTTCTGGTGGTTAACTACTGACCAGTAACGAACCTCCCTTATTTGGGCAAGGTGTTGGAGCGGGTGGTGGCTGGACAGCTCCAGGCGCTGCTGGATGAAATGGATTTTCTAGATCCATTTCAATCTGGTTTCAGGCCGGGTATTGGAACAGAGACTGCCTTGGTCACCCTGTACGATGACCTTTGCCGGGAGAGAGACAGGGGGAGTGCAACCCTGTTGATACTCCTGGACCTCTCAGCGGCTTTCGACACCATCGACCATGGTGTCCTTCTGGATAGGCTGGCCAGGTTGGGAGTTGGAGGCACTGCTTTGCTGTGGTTCCAATCCTTCCTGGCTGACCGTGTCCAGAAGGTGGTGCTGGGGGATAGTAGCTCTGCCCCATGGCGTTTATGTCATGGGGTTCCACAGGGCTCAATACTATCCCCCATGGTGTTTAACATCTACATGGAACCACTGGGAGAGGTCATCAGGAGGTTTGGGCTGAGGAGTCAGCAATAAGCTGATGATACTCAGCTCTACCTCTCGTTCTCCACCAATCCAGGTGAGGTAATTTCTGTACTGAACTCGTGTCTGGACCAGATAACGGACTGGATGAGGGTTAATAAATTGAAACTCAATCCAGACAAGATGGAAGTGCTGTTACTGGGTGCTTCGTCAGACAGGCTAGAGGACCACTTCCCTGTCCTGGAAGGGGTTGCACTCCCCCTAAGGGACAGGGTCCGCAGCTTGGGGGTGCTCCTGGACCCCGGTCTAACTCTGGAAGCCCAGGTGGACTCGGTGGCCAGGGGTGCCTTTCTCCAGCTGCGGAATATTTATCAGCTGCGCCCCTACCTAGATGAACGGAGCCTTATGACAGTTACGCATGCACTGGTAACATCCCGTATTGATTACTGCAATGCGCTTTACGTGGGGCTGCCTTTGAAGACGGTTCGGCGATTGCAACTGGTTCAGAATCGTGCTGCGCGGCTGGTGAGTGGTAGGGCCATCAAGGAACACATCACATTGATTCTGTATAACCTTTACTGGTTACTAGTTGCTGCCCGAGCCCAATTCAAAGTGCATGTTTTGACATATAAAGCCCTAAATGGCTTAGGACCTAGATACCTGAAGGACCGCCTTCTTCCATATGAACCTACCCAGCAATTAAGGTCTAGTCCGGGAGCCCTCCTGAAAGAGCCATCCCTTAAGGAGGTGAAGGGGATGGCTTGCAGGAATAGGGCTTTTTCAACAACTGCCCCCAGACTATGGAATGCCCTCCCAAGTGAGACTCGCCTGGTGCCGACATTGATAACATTTCGGCGCCAGGTAAAAACCTTCCTGTTCCAGAAGTTTTTTAACTAATGATTGTGGGCCCTGATGGCAATTTTAGTGGTGTGTTTTTAATGTATCGTATTTATTGCATTTGCATGTTTTTATTGTTCTAATTTTATTGTATTTTGATGTTTTAATTGTCCATTTTTCATTGTGAGCCACCCAGAGACCTTTGGGTAGTGGGCGGCATACAAGCTATATAAATAAATAATAAATAAATAAAATAAAATTCCCTAGCTCAGGAATTGGGTTGCAGCACCTCATTTATCCAATAGTTAATCCCAGGTAACCCCATGAATTGTAACATACTGATTCTGTTAAAGGTGTGCAGATTTGGGCGACAGCTCCCAGAATCCCCTGGGCCGCTGTCGTTGTAGTCCAAAAGCAGCAGTGTGGCGCACCTCTGGTCTTCTAAGGGTTGGTCTCAACGGCCTCCGTTGGGAGTGCCGCCTTTTGCTCCCCAAGATGGCCTGATGTTCACCGAGTCCTCCCTCCCCTGTGCTTGGCCCAAGCAGGGCAGATGGCGGGCGCTCACACCCGCCTGGAATTCCACAACATCGAGACGGGCATCATGACGGAGCGCCGGTTCATCTCGGTGGTGCCCTCCAACTTCATTGGCCACCTGAGCAGCTTAGTCTTCAACGGGCTGCCCTACATGGACCTCTGCAAGAATGGGGACATCAGCTACTGTGAGCTCAACGCCCGCTTCGGCCTGCGCAACATCATTGCTGACCCCGTGACCTTTAAGAGCAAAGCCAGCTACCTGGCCCTGGCCACGCTCCAGGCCTACGCCTCGATGCACCTCTTCTTCCAGTTCAAGACCACGGCCACGGACGGGCTCATCCTCTTCAACAGCGGCAACGGGAATGACTTCATTGTGGTGGAGCTCGTCAAAGGGTGAGCCGTGGCAGGGGCTGGGCCCCCCTTGTGGTTGGTCGGATAGGGGCTGCAGTGGCAGGCTGGGCCTGGGTGCGTGTGTATCGGGCAAAGCTGGTGATACGTAAAGAGACCGAGAGGAGTGGGTGACGTGGGCTAGCCTGAGACTGGGGTGGCCTCTTCAGACACTTGGGGTGGCCCCAATGAGCCCTCTTCCAGTTGGGGGCGAGGTGTCCAGATGACGGGCTGCCATCACTTCTTGGGAGCCCTGTAACCTACACAGTGATCACCCACCTGGACATCTCCTTGGGAAGGACTAATTGGTAGCCCTGTTCCCAGCTCTGAGTAGCGCCCAGTCTTCACATGTTGCACACTATAATGTTGCTTAGCTGCGGCAAGGGGTCCCACTTCCAGGACATCTTCCAAGGCATTTTGGTTGTTAACAGACAGCGTTTGGAGGTTTCTTGGTTTGAACTGGGCAACGGAAACCAGCTTGCTCTACTTCTGGAGGAGAGGAACGTGATAGAACAGGCTTATTCTAGCAGACCTAAAGATTCCCTGCCTTTTGACCAATCTTTGGGAACATGGCAATGGGGAGTGCTGTGAGGAGCATCCCTGCTTCAAAGTTCACCCAAAATCTGAGGACCATGTGTTGGTTTTGGACTCAGGAGAACATCTCAGAACTTCCTGTCAGCTAGCTCCAGTTGTCAAGCAACATTTTTGGGGCGGACATGGTCTTGAATGGGCAATTAAGAACCATTAGCTTTATGAAAGCTCTGCTCCATTTGATGAAAATGCCTGGAATAGGTTTGTTGATATGGATATGGATCAATCCATAGGGCAGCTATGGGGACTATTGTGATAAGCACCCGTGCTTTATCAGTGTCCCTTAGTCAAACAACTGGCTATACCTGCAAGTCTTCCATCCACATGCAGCCCTTCCATCACCCTGTTGCTGCTAGTCACCAGCAACCATGCCTTGAAGTGCAGCCACTCTGCCAAGAGAGAGAGAGAGAGAGAGAGAGAGAGAGAGAGAGAGAGAGAGAGAGAGAGAGAGAGAGTACCATTCTCATCTCATCCACCCCCTGTCTATATGCTCCCTTCCCCCCCTAAGATTAATCCTCTTTTTTTTTAAAAAAAAAGTATCTGGGATTTGCAAAGACCTGGTCTCTGGTACCAGTGTAGGAAAGGATTGCAGGTGCGTGCAACAAGCACCTGCTTTGCATATGGTTGTCATAGGTTCAATCCCCAACATCTCCCTTTTAAAGGATGGGAAACCTCTCTTTTCTCTAAACACCAGAGAGCAGCTGTAGAGGATGGGCGCGTTAATATTCCAGCCCAATCGAGATCACTTTCCAGTTAAGAGAGCGTCCACAGCTCAGCAGTACCGCAGGAGCTTTGCACACTTAGGGTCCTAGTTCCAAGCACTGTCATCTCCACGTAGTTCTGAGAAACTCCTTCTAAATGCACTGAGAGCCACTGATTGGAATGAATGGCCCGGAGTGAGATGGACCAATCCCCTGGGTCAGGATAAAGCAGTCTCTCCTAATTCCTCTTTGATTCAACTGTGTGTTAAAAAGCATGAAAACCAGAAACCTACTTTCTAGGGGAGGTCCATAGCTCTTAGGTAGAGCACCTACTCTGTGTGCACAAAGCATCAGGTTTTCCGTTTTTGCCATTTGCAGTTAAAAATGAGTGAATCCCAAAAGATAGGTGAGGAAAAAGCCTTCTGCCCCTGGAAGCCGGGACAGCTGCTGCCAGTCAGAGCAGGCCATGCTGGGTCAGGTGAACCAAAGTCCGGCTTGGTGCTCCCCCAGTGTCCTAGTTCTTTTGAGTTGACCTGCAGCTGCCAGAAATGGCTCTGTTGCCCACCCAGCAAACCTGATTCCTAATAATAGTTTCTTTCTCCTGCTTGGTCTTTCTCCTCTTTTGATCATCCCAGTTCTCCACCGCAGAGGCCCTGGGCTCTCATTCTGTGAAGGAGGCTTTGGGTTGGCATAACAAAGTCTTCGCCGTGCCCTCAGAACCCATCAGGAGAGGGCTCGGGTGGGAGGCCGCGCAAAAACCTCAAAGGGAAACCGTGCTGGTTACACTCACTTGCAGCCACAATGGGAACCACTCAGATGTTTGAAAAGGCCCAGCAAGTGCCTGGCAGATTAAGGGGGGAGGCAATTCCCCCCCCTCCAGGTGCATGAAACGTCCCAGAAAGTGGACCAGGCATGCATTGACATTGTCTGTGGGCAAAGTGTTCCCATTTCACCTGGACCACTTCCTAGGTTTCTTTCATGCTAGGAGGTGAGGGAAAGCAAAGAGGTCCGAGGCTTTCTTATAACAGGAACCCACGCATCTATCACACAGCAATCGGCAAGCCTTAAGAACATAAGAACATAAGAAGAGCCACGCTGGATCAGGCCAAAGGCCCATCTAGTCCAGTTTCCTGTATTTCACAGTGGCCCCACCAGATGCATCTGGGAGCACACGAGATTAGATATCTGTCTCCTGATACCACTCCCCTCCATCTGGCCCTTGAAGTACCCCAGTTTTAAGCCTGGAGATGACACATCTCCATCATGGTTTGACACCTGTGATGGACTTTTCCTCCAGGAATCTGTCCAATCCCCTTTTGAGGGCATCCAGGCCAGATGACTGGAAGGCATCCAGCCTTACAGCTGCCTAGGAGTGCAGTTTGGCAAAGCTTGGGGTCTGCCGCTCCTGGCTGCTTCGAGCCCTTTTAATGAGAAAGGCAGGGTACAAATATTTAAAAAGTATTTATTTAAAAAACATCTCCCAGAATTCTATAGAAGTGGTGGGTTCTGGAATCTTTCGTCCAAAGAAAGGAAGCTGTAGCAGCAAAAAAAAGTGTGGGTTTTCCAAGTTCTGTTCAGCCCAAGAAACTTTCCCCAACCATTGAGGCTTCCTTTCTATATCCAGTAGCTTAGAAAGATAGCCAGCTCATCGTCAGAAACAAAGCACAGGGAAGTCCCCCCCTCTCCACCCCTTTCTCTGCCTCTGTGCCTCTCATCCCGGCTCTGCCCCATGCAGATTCCTGTTTTATCCCTTTTGGGGAAAATATGCAAAGCGCTTTCTAGTCTTTGCACTTTCAGGTATTCTGGTGGTTTATGGAATGCTGAGTTACAGCCATGGTCTTCCTTTCTCTAGAGAGCTCAAGGTGGCCTTTGGGCTTCCTCCCTCCCTCCCCATTTTATCCTGAAAACAACTGCCTAGTATGGTCCGTCAGGCTGAGAGACAAAGGACAGGACTGACCCCAGGGATGGGGTGACTTGAACCAGTACTCTCACCATAATATATACTGGCTACCATAGCAGGAGGTTACAATTCCCATTTTACAGATGGGCAGGACAGAGGCAAATGAGGAACTTGCCCAAATTTATGAACTGACACTCCATCACAGATTTGAACTCTGGGTGTCAAAGGTAAGAGTGTTCTACCCCTCCTCCACCCTCCCCCTCACACACCTGTACCCAGTGACCTCTCTTGCTGCATTATAGCAACCATGCCTTGACCTATACATACTCTTTTGGTTAGATAGACTTTCCTGCAGTGTTTGCTTACACAAGACTTCTGGTGCCCATCCAGGCTTTGTTTCTGCTTCACAGTGGGCAGCAGCTACAGGGATTACTCAGCCTTGGTAGGAGCAGGCGGTGGTGTGTGTGTGTGTGTGTGTGTGTGTGTGTGTGTAGAGGCTGGATGACATTTCTGACCCTCCCTTTTCTGGATCCGGCACAGGTACATCCACTATGTTTTCGACCTGGGCAATGGCCCATCGCTGATGAAGGGGAACTCGGACAAGCCAGTCAACGATAATCAGTGGCACAATGTCATTGTGTCCCGCGACACCCAGAATGTACACACACTTAAGATTGACTCCCGCACCGTCACACAGCACTCCAATGGTGCCCGTAACCTGGATCTCAAAGGTGAGCTCACACACACACACACACACAGAGAGAGAAAGGGCCTTTTCACAGAGAGAGACCTCTTCAGATCCGCTGGCCACTTAAATTCGAACCAGAGATCTTAGGGGTTCCTGCTCTTCCTCTGCCCCCACCCCCCTCCGCACTTCCTGGTTGCTGGCTGCGTGAGGGGAGGGAGGAAAAAAGGAAGAAAAGAATGCCACTCACCTCCGTTTTGCCATCTCGCTCTGTTCCCGGCACTGCATTCAGATCTCTTAAAGGAGCGGGGGGCAAAAAAAGAACAAACAGAAGCAAGGAGAGCCTGGCAGTCACTACTGTTATATCCGCATCAGGAATTTTCACCCTCCGAGAGCAGGTACATGAAAAGTGCGCTTGGACGCGCTTAGGTGGGCGTGGTTGCACTTAATTATCTGTAAACTCTGGAGCTGGGGGGGAAATAATTTTAAGCTCCGGAGCTGGGAGCCATTTGCGGAGGAGTTTAGGGGTCGTGTGAAAAGGCCCAAAGAGAGAGAGAAAGAGAGAACCTTGCCCTTGTCTGCCTTTCTTGATCAACCCAGTTTGTATTGAGTGGATTGTATTAATCTATTGTGACACTAGGGGGCAGTCTCCACAGGCTTCCATCCTACAAAGCATATGGAATCCGATTACATTTATGTCCCACCTCTCGGCCACAACCAAGACTAGAGACAGCTATAGGAAGGTTAATTGAAAAAACCTAGGAATAAACACAGATAACCACAGACTCACATTATGTTAAAACAAGTAACTTATCTGTTTCCTTCGGAGTGAACATGCACAAATGATTACTGGGCTGGGGAACCTCCCTTATGAGGAAAGGCTAAAACATTTGGGGCTCTTTAGTCTGGAAAAAAAGGCGCCCGCGGTGGGATACGATTGAGACATCCAAAATTATGCAGGGCATGAGTCAAGAGAATAGAGGGACGCTCTTCTCCCTCTCACAAAATACCAGAACTAGGGGACATCCACTCGAATCGAGGGTAGGGAGTCTGGCGAAACAGGAAGAAAAACTTTTTGTATGTTGTCTGCTGTCCTACCTTGCAGGAGAGCTGTACATCGGGGGCCTGAGCAAAAACATGTTCAGCAACTTGCCCAAGCTGGTGGCCTCGCGGGATGGCTTCCAGGGCTGCTTGGCCTCTGTGGACCTGAATGGCCGACTCCCGGATCTCATCGCTGACGCCCTGCACCGGATCGGGCATGTCGAGAGGGGATGTGATGGTAAGAGGCACAAAGCTATGGGGGAGGGGAGAGGGGCTTAGGGCAGGCCCCTTTTGTACACATAAAGAGCTGCAAATGTGGAGCATTTTGTCTCCTGTGTTATTTAATATCTGCATGAAACTGCCAGGAGGGAAAATCTGGAATTTGGGAGTTCACTGTCACTGGTATAAGGATGACACCCCTAACTCCACCTCTCTGTGCCACCTAGATCCAAGGAAGCTGCTTAGGCGTTATATGAGTGTTTGGTATCAGCAGTGGGCTAAACGAGAGTGAATTAGTTGAAACTTAATCCCGAACAGGCAGAGGTGCTTCTGGTCAGTCAAAAGGCAGATGAGGCAGTTGAGAAGCAGCCTGCACTGGATGGGATTACAGCTTGGGAGTGCTTCTGAATCCGTCCGTGATCCTGTGCCAACTGTATCCATTTAATGAGAGGTCTGATTTGGCCATAGTGACACATTCTCTAGTTACTTCCCAGCTGAATTACTGTAACACATTTTACACATGCACGCACACACACACACACACACACACACACACACACACACACACACACACACACACATGTACGTTACAGCAGCTCTCAGAAGTCCAAATTACCTCAAAGATCGTATCTCCCAGTAAGAGCCGGCTCAGGTGCTAGACTGTCTCCGTCTTTGGTGTCCTGCAAAGCAGGCAAAGGCTTTTCTCTTCAATCATAGAATCATGGAATCCTAGAGTTGGAAGAGACCTCAAGGGCCATCTAGTCCAACCCCCTACCATGCAGGAACATCCATCACAATATTCCGACAGATGGCCATCCAGCCTCTGCTTAAAAACCTCCAAAGAAGGAGACTCCACCACCCTCCGTGGCAGCATATTCCACTGCCCAACAGCTCTAACTGTCATGAAGTTCTTCCTGATGTTCAAATGGAATCTCTTTTCCTGTAGTTTCAAACTATTTCCCCGAGTCCTAGTCTCTGAAGCCATGGAAAACAAGCAAGCTTTCCCTCAGGAACTACCTACCTATGTGTGATTTTTAGAGGGATTGTTATTCATTAGGAGTTTGACTGGATTTTTATCATTACTTCTAGCTCTTAGTTTTAAATATTGCCTAAACGATGTTAAGCACCATGGTATACTCATACTGTAGTTTTCAACTTTAAATATTGTCTTTCATTGTCATAAGGTGCCTTGGGTCCTTTTCATGGAGAAATGGCGGGGGGGGTGAGAAAGAGAGGTAAAATATTTTAAATAAATAAATGCCCCTGTCCAGCTGATTCACTCCAAAATCACTCTGCAGAGTCTCTTCTCTCTCTCTTTTTTGCAAGTTAACTTCTTTGCTTTATTAATTCCTATCCCACCTTTCTGCCAAAAATAGAGGATTTCAAAGTGGATGGTGATCATAAAAGGAAAACAGACCACAGTAAAATCTAAGCAAGAAAATTATTGGAAATGAAACACATCTCCCCCACATCCCCCCCCCGCCGCCTCTCAGCAAAGGTGACCATCACCCAAGTGTTTCAATGCCCTTTGAGAAGGACATCTTCAAATTCTCCACCAGAGGTTGGAAAGGGGTTCTGAGGCAGGGGAGCTGTCATACATAAGAACATAAGAACATAAGAAGAGCCATGCTGGATCAGGCCAAAGGCCCATCTAGTCCAGCTTCCTGTATCTCACAGCAGCCCCACCAGATGCGTTTGGGAGCGCATGAGACTAGATATCTGTCTCCTGATACCACTCCCCTGCATCTGGCCCTTGAAGTACCCTGGTTTAAAGCCTGGAGATTACACATCTCCATCATGGTTTGTAACCCGTGATGGACTTTTCCTCTAGGAATCTGTCCAATCCCCTTTTGAAGGCATCCAGGCCAGATGCCATCACCACATCCTGTGGCAGGGAGTTCCATAGACTTACAACGCGCTGGGTGAAAAAATATTTTCTTTTGTCAGTTCTTACTCTCCCAGCCCTCAATTTGAGTGTATGTCCCCTAGTTCTGGTATTTTGGGAGAGGAGTTCTGGTATTTTGGGAGAGGGTTCTGGTATCGTAGGGAGGGAAGGGCAAGGAGGACTCTCTTAGACACATGTCCATGTACGTATATATCCATGCATGTGTAACCTGTGCTTTGAGGCCAGAAACTACTCTCAGAGCAGAATATGAAGAACCAAAACAGTTTCCCATTGGCAAATGTGTCAAATGATTGTGCGTTTTATCTCCCAATCTATACAACTGAATGCATCATAGAGAAAACTGGATGTGATTCAAATGAATAAGAAAGGAAATTGGCAAGAGAAACATCAGTAAGTTATAATATGGGGATGAAACTGTTTTTACTGTCAGAAAGCAGTGGTGACTTGAAACATCTCCCGATTAAGAAGAAGAAAGTGCAAAAGCAGGTATTATGTAGTGAGTCCAGACATGACAGCAAGCTCCGATAGACTTCTTTATTCCACAAACGACATACATAACACAACACACACGTTCCATAAATACCCATAACTCCACCCCCCCAGTTAACCCCACTAGGCGTTACCTCATTACAAGGTCCACCTGTCTTCAGCTGCAGTATGCCTCACCCTTAAAATAACCAGTACACTATACAGTATACAGTACAGCAGGGCTTCAGCGAGATAGTTAAAAGACAAAAACATGACCGCAGGATAACTGCATAACTTTAATGCTGACAGTGAAGACATTGCAATTGTTGAAGATTGTATTTCCAATTATAATCATAGAATCACAGAGTTGGAAGAGACCTCAAGGACCATCCAGTCCAACCCCTTCCATGCAGGAACCCCCATCACAAGACTCCCAACAGATGGCCATCCAGCCTCTGCTCAAAAACCTCCAAAGAAGAAGACTCCACCACCCTCCTTTGTGGCAGCATATTCCACTGCCGAAGAACTCTAACAGTCATGAAGTTCTTCCTAATGTTCAAATGAAATCTCTTTTCCTGTAGTTTGAAACCATTGCCCCGAGTCCTAGCCTCTGAAGACATGTATTTACTATGTATGGATGATAAAGCAGAAAACTGAACAAGACTCACAGCAAGATAGATAGATAGATAGATAGATAGATAGATAGATAGATGATAGATAGATAGATAGATAGATAGATAGATAGATAGATAGATAGATAGATAGATAGATAGATAGATAGATAGATAGATAGATAGAGATTTGTGGATAGCCAGGACTGCCAGAAAGATGATCAAACCAAGTCTCAGCTCTCTCTAGAAACAAACCTGACAAAACTGAGGTTGTCAGACTTTGGGCACATCATTAAAAGGCACAACGTTGTGAAAAATACAGTAACTCTGGGAAAAGTTGAAGGCAGCAGAAGAAGAGGAAGAAGATCAAATGTGAAATATATTGACTGTGTAAGTTTTTGAGAGCTAAGCAGAGTTGTTCAGGGTACAACAGTTTGGAGCCTTACTCCTTTGTTGAGACGCCATAATTCAAAATTAACTTGATAGCACAACAGCATCAAATCTACAGTAGATGCAATTGCCTTGGTGCTTTATTACAATGGCAGTGTTCTGTTTATGGCATGGTATTGATACTGCTGACAGGGTCACAGAGGTTACTTCTGAAGAAGCCCATTTTTGGTGAAGGTTTTACTCACTCATCAGAGCCCTCCTTGTGATTGTCCCAGTTTCCACCAGTGTGGACTATCCAGGCACTTGTAATCCATCTGGCTGGAAGAGGAGTGGCCTGAGAGGCAGACAGTGACTTGACCAATGATGTTTTCCACCATGGCATGCCCTGGGTGTCCTCCTGGCACCATTTTCTTATGGATGTTCTGCTATGAAGATCTCCATCCATCTGTTTAACTCCAGTGGGCTTGAAAAACAGCATCTACTTTCCTCTTTCACCCCGTTAAAATCTATAAATAGTATATAAAAAAACAACCAAGAAATTTGTGCAGATTCTTAGTCATCCAGGTGAGGTATATGTAAGTTGGGTTGTGGTTAGTGGAGTTCTTTTTCTTGTGAGATCGACATGTTTCACTGCTCATCCAAGTAGCTTCATCAGTCTAACTTCCAGACAACCAAGAAATTCATGTTTTCAAAGACAAGTCCACAACAAAGAGCTTCACAGTCAGACTTTCACCAGTATACAGGCTTATTGTAGCCAGCAGATTGTGGAAGGGGCATAGCTGTTTTTTCTGCAGATACCAAGGAAGGGAAATTATCCAGGCTGACTTCCAATGGCTTTGTATTACTTTCAATGCTTTCAGCAATGTGGGAAGGTATTGCCTGAACACCCACAGCTTCTTGTTCTTATGGTTTGGTCTGCATATTCCCAACCCTACCCCCACTTAGAACAACTCAAGTGGTAATGTCAAGGGCAGGCCCTTTTCAGTTGGTGACCCTTTGCGAGTGAAACTCCTTTCCTGTCCTTGTGTCTTTGTCTCCTTCAAGCTGGGCCATCAGAAAGATTGAAGCTCTTCCTCACTGTGTGGCACTCAAAGGACTCCTGGGCTTGGTTTAAACCTTTCCCTTTTCATCCTCTGTTTTTTTCTCTTTGCTTGCATTTGTGTCCAGCCCTTTCACTGTGGCTTTGTGAGGCAATATGGAGGACCTACTGGGCAAAGAAACAAATACTGTATATACTTGAATATAAGCCTAGTTTTTCAGCCCTAATTTTGGGCTGAAAAAAGGGGCCCTCGGCTTATATTCGGGCCAATACTTTTAGCCACTGAGGCAAGTCATCTGTGGCTAAAAGTCATTTTAAACATTGCATGCTGCTTCTCATGACCCCCCTCTGAATCAAAGTGGAGCGGCACACAATGTTTAAAATGACTTTTAGGCAGCCACTGACCCAAGCCCTTGAATCAGTGTCACAAAGGAAGAGGTGCCAGGCCCTGCTACATTTCCCACCCTAGACCTATACTTGAGTCAATACATTTCCCCAGTTTTGCGGGGTTAAATTAGGGACCTCAACTTATACTCGGGTCAACTTATACTCGAGTATATACGGTAAATGCATAGTAGAGGGATATTGATGGCTAGACTGCTGTTAAGTTGGAGTGCCCAGATGCTATCAGTTCGAGTCTCCACTGTGTCTGATGGAAGAGGCACCCTGTGTGGCCTGGGAAAGCCACACAATCCCAGAAGAAGGAAATAATAAAACTACTTTTGAATGCTTTATTTATTTTGTATGGCATTGACAGAAGACAGCATTATCATGTAAGATGTCAAAAAGACAATATAAAATATGTATAACATATAAAACATAAAATTGATGAGATTTTAAAAACACATGATATGAATAATGAATGCTTAGTGAAATAAATTGTATGAGCAGTTACTACAGCAACTAGGCGTAAGGCCAGGTATCAAAATCATTCAGCCATTGAACAGCAGTGCCCTCAAGATGATGTGATACTTGCAGGAAGCAAGGGAACCTTTTAAGGGGGCATTCCTTCACAACATGATATAAATCTGTGAAGATTTTCAGTCATTCTGGTGAGGTTATCCGGAAGTTGAATCATGGCAACTGGACTTGTTTTCTTGTGACATCAAAAAGTTTCACTACTCATCCAAGTAGCTTTGTCAGTCTAAGGAAAGTTAGTGGCAAGACCTCCAATTTATAGTTCACCTTGCTTTCATGCCACCCTGGTCTGAATAGGCTTATTAGGTAGATAGTGGCCTGGTCTGTGTGAAAGTCCTATTGGGTGTTGGAATGGGTTGAATAGGTGAGACTTTCACACACCCCAGGACATTGTTCCCAATCAAAAAGAGAGGTTTAGCCATACTAGGCTGAAATACTCAGGTACTGAATATACTAAGGCAAGAGCTGATGGCCTTGCTCCCCTTATGCTGCCAGAAGGGGTTTATCAGATATTGTTCCTGCTTTTAATTTAGTCCGTGGTTTTTCCTAAATATTCTCTATATGTTAAGGACCCGTCAAAGGTCACTCCTAAGTAGCTGCTGTGAGTTTTTTGGCAGTGTTCTGGAAGTTTTTCGCCAGACTCTGCGGCCAATATCTTCAGAAGGCAAGGAGCTCAGGGAACTAGGAGTTCTCTCCCTTAGGAGTTCTGTCCCCAGAGCACAGAAAGAACTCCTAGTTCCCTGAGCTCCTTGCCCTCTGAAGATGCCAGCCACAGAGTCTGGCGAAACATCAGGAAGAAAAACTTCCAGAACACAGCCAAACAGCCCAAAAACTCACAACAGCTATCAGATCCCGGATGTGAAAGCCTTTGAGGTTGCAGTTGGACTTTAGCAGCCAATCCCTAAATGCCAGTTTCGGGGTATAGTTGGATTGTCTGTTGCTCAAGTGAAAGCAAACAAACTTGGTTTTACAGATGTTGGGGTTTAGCCTCCAAATAAATTTTTTAAAAACCGTCACTTTCCTTTAAATCATTTTGGAGGGCTTTTTCAAAGGCATAAAGTCTTCAGATTGTTTGATCAGTGCAGTATCATCAGCATATATAAACTTTTTTTCAGCAGCGCTTGTTAAGTCAGACATATAAATATGAAAGAGTAATGGAGGCAGCACAGAACATTGTGGCATTTAACTTTACTTCCGACTCATTTAACTTTACTTCCATCTGGTTTGACCATGGACTTCGACGTATCTGTTTTCTGTGTGGCAGGTTAGTGATAGTACCTGCTCACAACAGTTTCTTTGTGATCTAATTCCATCCTGTTGTACTGGTATGTGTTACTTAACCAGACGTTCTCCTTTGTGGCCTTCGTGAAGCCACACAGGTGGATTTCCCAGCACGCATGCATGGAGGTCGGACTTCCCTAGCAATAGGAAAGTTCGTTAGTCTCCACCCCCTTGCCTCGCACATGGGTGGGAGGCTTCCCGCCCAAACGCCTCAGTTCCCTCTTCCCGCCACATTTGAAGGACGTGTCTCGTCTCTCCAGAAGTATTGGTATTTCTCTCTCTATTTTTCCCCTTTTCAGCCTTTTATGGCATTTCCCCAACCTTTTAAAAAGTGTGCGTCATGTGGGGGGAAAATTCCCCATACCAACGGCCACCTCTTTTTACTGCCTCAGGGAATCTCACCATCCCGAGGCCTCTTCGATCTGTAAGGGCTTCAGCAACCAGGCCCTGGAGAACCGGAGGAATAGGCTGAGTACGTACCTGCTCGAAAAGTCACTTGGCATCGCAGAAGATGGAAAAATCCCCTTCTTCGGTTGCATCTGGTCTTTCGAAGAAGACTTCTTTTCATAAGTTGCCCGTCTTGGACAGTCCATCTGCGTCCAAACCTAGACTGCCTATTTTAGAAAAGGCGTTGAAGTCAGTACCGAAAAAAATCATCGGCTTCGAGATCCCTTGAAGTTATCTTAGTCAAGTACGCTAAGTCAGCCAAATCTACTCCGTCGGGTTTGTCTCCTGTTCTTTCTCATTGACTGAAGATTGATCCCCTCTTCCCTTCCGACCGCTTGGATTCATCATTGGATGATGAGGGCAATCAGACCGTGGATCCCTCGAATATCAGTCTGATGAAGGACCTCTTCATACTGGTATCGAAGTCTTCAACTTTGCCCTCTGCCCTCCAATCCGGAGGTGCAGCCTCGGATTCAACTCTCTGCTCTCCATTGGAATCGACAAGAGCTAGATTTGCCCCTTCACTGACCGCCTCTTTGATATTGAGGACCGCTCCTTCGCCGGTAGCTTCTGCCCAGAGGGTTAAAAAGGACCACAAGGACAAAAAGCGCAGACGTGCATGTGGTTGAAGCTCCATCCTGACCTTCAGTGTTTCATTCGGATCCAGCAGCTCTGACTTCAGATCCAAAACCGACGCCGTCGTCGAAGTCTACTTAGCGCCCATCCAGGGCCTCAGCCTCAGCCCCGATGGATGTAGACTCTGAAGTCTTTGTTCCGAAGAAGCGGAAAAAGGCTTCCACCTTGGTCTCATCAGATCCGACCTCGTCTTTGTCGGTACCAATGCCGCCGATACTGCCGTTTTCTCTGAAGTTCAATGGGAAACGCTGGTCTATCTAGCCAACTTACTCTTCAACTTTGGACCATTCATCCCATCCTTCCAGTTCGACCTCGGATTCGATTTTGAACCAATCTTCGGAACCAGAAGAGTCTGACCAAGAACCTCAGGAGTTTGCTACAACTCTGGATTTGGAAACCAAAGAACGCTCTCCTCCATCATCTTTGGAGGCAATGCAGAATTACATGGATTTCGTGTCCCGCATGGCAAAATCTATCAATTTGCTGACCCATCATCTTCGACCTCGACATGTCGACCACATATTTGGAAAAATTTTGTTGGAAGACACGCTCCAATCCATCTTTCCATGTTTTCATCTTTCCTTTCGATGGCAGCTGAATCATTTAAAAGGATTGGTAATTTGTTGGTCTCTAGGAAGATTGAGTCACTGTACAAGGTTCATGATGAAAACGCTCTCTTCCTTAGTAGACATCCTCAGATGAATTCTGTAATCGTTGCATCTAGAGATGGGCACGACTTAGTGGTATTCCCGTTTCCGTTTCCGTTACTCGGTTCCGTTACTCTACGGAAACGGTAACGGGAATTACTCCGCCAGACTTCGAGCTCGAACCGACGAACGAACAATTTTGGTCTGATTTGTCGTGCTCGTTCCTTGCATCGCGCGATCGCGTGATGCCACGCAGCACAGAAAAAAGTTTTTAAAAGTTAAAAAAACCCGGTTCCCGGCCAAAAAGCAGGCGGAAAAATGCCTGCCGTGCCTCAGGGCACCTACCAGAGGGGTTGTTTCTGGAGGTCCCCGGCCTCCCCCCCCATCCCCTGTCCTGGGCTGCTCTGGTGGGACTCGCTGCAGGCTCGCAGCCAGCAAAAAGCCCAGTCTCGCCGCCGGCCACCGCAATTAAAGCGCAAGCAAGCTTTCACGGACGGCACAGGAAAAAACTTTTAAACTCTCCCCCCACCCATTCCCAGGCCAAAAAAGCAGGCGGAAAAATGCCTGCTTGACTAAGGGCGCAGGGCACCTACCGGAGGGGTGGTTTCTGGAGGGGGGGTCCCGCCTCCCCCCCCCGTCCTGGGCAGCCGGACTCGCCATGCCATGCGGTGCGGGCGGGGGATCCAAAATGGGGCGGCGAACGCAATACTGTTTTTGAAATCGTGGTCCAAAAACACACAAGCACAACAGAAACACACAAAAATTTATAAACTGCCAGATTTTTCACAGTAGCAGTGGGTTTTTTCTTGCAACAAAATGTCTCTCCTCTCCTCCTCTGTCCTCCATTGATTTTATTTTATTTTATTTTTTTTTTTACACCTGCGCAATGATGGGCTGGCAAGCCATGTTGGACGACCATGCAAATTTTGGAGCCATCCCATCAATCGCATGGCCACTTGGCCTTGGAGACTTCTGGGATGTGCCAAAAGCCCCCTAAAACCTGCCCTAGCCCCTAGCCTAACCTAATCCTTGACTCCTTACCCATACGTCACAGACTGTCTTCTTAGTGGGTCAGAGAGGCACCCAGAGGTGCAACCCACTAGCCCACCGTAAACTTACCCGTCACTAGCCTAACCCTTCCCACCTTAACCCTAAGCCAGATCTACTTGCATTGCACTTTTCCCTTCTTTGTGAGACATGGTGGTGCGAGAGCCTTAGGCATCACCCTATGCCTCTGGCGGGTTCACTGGTCTCACTGTCTGCAACTGGTATGCATATCCATATTTGTTGCATGCCATTTTGCAGCAGCAGGTGAGGAGGGGAGACCCCCATGTTGAGGGGTCTCTTGGAGCCTGCTTCCCCTTCCTAGTGGGTGAGGAGAGGAGGCACCCACGGGTGCCTCCAGGAGCCCGCTTTCCCTTTATAGCGGGCCAGAGGAGGCACCCACCCCACAGAGGTGCCTCCAGGAGCCCGCTACCCCCCCCAAAAAACAGTACTAACGAAAACGAAAAAACAAAAAAAGAACCAACTAATTTTTGCAAATTTTCGCGAAAAATGGAAACGACCCGAAACGGAACCGGCCCGACTAACGACAACTCGAAAAATTTTTTTTTCAAGTCATGCCCATCTCTAGTTGCATCTTCACAGGTTCAATCCGGAACCAAACAAGTCCCGACTCCTCCTTCCAAGGAAGATTGAAAATTGGACACTCTGGGACGTAACATGTATAATTTTGCTTCCTTGGTTATCAAGATCTCCAATTACCAAGGCGCTATGGGGCCTATCAAAGAGAGTTACTCTCTCATCTTCAACTGTTCTTGAATCTCATTCTGGACTCCCAAGCATGCAGAGGCTTCGATCATTTTTGAGGAGGCCATGGCCTTGGCAGCGCAACAGATGCGCTCTTCTCGGCATATCTTCAAATGCACTACAAAACTTCTGGGTGCCACTATCAGCCTGTGTTGGCATGCTTGGCTCCGCTCTACCGGCCTTTCAGAAGACCATAAGATTCAGATCGAGAACCTTCCCCTTCAAGGAGACAATTTATTCCATCCTTCCATTGATGATTTAATGGAGGACCGGCATAAAAAGCAAAACACGGCCAAGTGTCTCAATGTCATCTAACAATGTCCCCAGCAGCCCTTTCGTTTCCAACCTAGGAGGCCTGCCTACTCATCAGGTTTTCATCCCTCCTACCCTGAACAGCAACCCAGGGACCGCTCCAGATCATCTTCCTACTCTGCCTTCTCCTCTGCCAAGGGGAGGAATTCCAAGTCACCTCCTCCACAGTCCTTAAAATACAGAGATCGCAGACACACAGAGGATTTTTGACTCCCTCCCTTCCATCCGCCTGGCACCCTTTCTACCGACTTGGCAGGCTATCACTTCAGATCAATGGGTCCTGTCTATTATTTCCTGAGGTTACCTTCTGGAATTCCTATATTTTCCTCCTCTGGGGCAGGTCCTTCACACTGACCCTGTCCCATGCCTGCTATTCAGCCTGTGCATCCATCACTTGCAGCTCAGGGTCATTATTCAAGGTACTTCACAGTTCCAAAGAAGGACGGAGGACTTCGACCTATTTTGGACCTTCACACTCTCAACTCCTTCCTCATAACATCAAAATTCAGGATGGTAACTCTCAAGAAAATCATCACCCTTCTTCACAGGAGAGACTTTTTCGGAGTTGTGGACTTAAAAGTTGCTTACTTCCACATCGCTATTCACCCATCTCACAGATACTTCCAAATATTTGCCATTGGTCAAGACGTCTTCGAATATTCCGCCCTGCCATTTGGTTTGGCCACTACCCCAAGAGTCTTTACCAAGTGCATGGCACTGGTAGCAGCCTATCTCAGGACTCTAAACATCATAGTATTTTCGTACTTGGACGATTGGCTCGTAGTTTCGGACTGTCGGGAACAAGCAGAGGCCGATATTGCCTTCATCCTATGGACCCTCTCCAATCTGGGGTTGCAGATCAACTCAAAAAAGTCTATCCTCACTCCTGTCCCGATGGTTTCCTTCATCGGAGCCATGTTGGATGCAAACCGAGCCAGGGCGTACCCATCTCAAGATCGTCTTCAAAAGATATTTTCACTTCTTCCTCTCTTTCAGCCTCACTACCAAGCAGAGGCCCGTCAGGTTCAGAAACTCCTTGGCTACATGGCATCAATGACATAGGTGCTGTCATTGGCCCATCTAAAGATGTGCCATCTTCAATCATGGTTCCTGGCCCCCTTCGACCCCATGCTAGACCATCCCTCCAAAATCCTGCTCGTGCCCCCGCACTTACCTCCTCTACTCACCTGGTGGTCCAGTGAGGAAAACCTCATGGTCGGTCATCCCTTTCGCTCTCCATTCCCTACAATACAGGTCACAATTGATGCGAGCAACACCAGCCGGGGAGCATTATGTTTAAACTACAAATTACACAATACATGGTTTCCTCAGGAATGTCACCTCCACATCAATCAGCTGGAGTTGCTTGCAATCTTCAAGGCCTTCCGTGCGTTTGTCCGGCTCCTATCCAGCAATGTAATGCTGGTGGTCACAGACAATATGACCATCATGTACTACATAAACAAACAGGGCGGCACTCATTCCAAAGGCCTTCTCTCCCTGACGATAGATCTCTGGGAGTGGTGTCTCTCTCACGGCATTCATCCCATTGCCGTGCACCTAGCGGGATCAGAAAACATCGACACCCACCAGTGGGAGCTACACCAGCCAACGTTCGACCACCTCTGTTGAATCTGGGGCAAGCCTGATATGGACCTGTTTGCCATGACGGACAATGCCAAATGCCCTTGTTTCTGCTCCAGAGCGGGGATAGGCCACGGACCCAAGGGGGATGCCCTAGTGATTCCTTGGGGGTCAGTTCCTCTACATGCCTCCCCCCCCATACCTCTCATTCACAGGGTGATATCCAAGATATTACAGGCAAAAACAACCATCATCCCGATTGCGCCTTGGTGGCCGAGGCAGCCATGGTTCACTCACCTCCTCAATATGGCTCAGGCGTTCCGATGACTTCCGAAACTCCCAGATCTTCCGTCACGTCAGCAAGGGCAAATCCTTCACCATGACATCCCTCTGCTCCAACTCACCGCCTGGGGGATCAGAAATTAATAGATGGCATCTTCTCTGCATCACGAAAGCCTTCCATTTCTCGACTCTATTCCCTCAAATGGAAACGTTTCACCTTATTTGCGTCTGAAAATGGCTTCTTGCCAGTCCAGCCTTCTCTTCCTCATGTCCTGCAATATCTCCTATGCTTGAAGATATCAGGCTCAGCTATGGCCTCCTTTAGGGTACACCTTTCTGCCATCATAGCCCATCAACCATTGGACTCTGAGGCTTCAAAGTTCTTCCGTCACCCATGCTTTAAACTATTCATGCGTGGACTTAACACTTTTCCCCACAGGAAACCGATTCCTCCACAATGGTCCCTATCTTTAGTACTGCGGCAGCTCATGCGCCCGCCGTTTGAACCCATGGCTACTACTGACCTTTGTCTTCTTACATTTAAGACTGCCTTCCTCCTTGCTATCACCTCAGCTAGACGGTCTAGCGAGCTCTGTGCTCTACACTGCGACCCCCCCATACCTTTAATTCTAGAAAGACAGAGTGATAGCATACCGAGATGTTGCCTTCCTTCTGAAGGTGGTCTCTTCTTTCCACCTATCCCAGCCTATCTGTCTACCTACCTTCTTTCCGAACCTTCGAACGGGACCTTCACTCCCTCAACTTTTGCCAGGCCTTGGCCTTTTATGCATCCCGGACCGCACCTGTTAGAAAAATACAAAAGTTGTTTGTTTGTTATGACCCGAGTTCCCAGGGGTTGCCTGTTTCATCCCAGCATTTTTCCCACTGGATAGTTTCTACAATTAAGTTAGCTTGTGTGTGTGTGTGTGTGTGTCGTGTCGTTACAGTTGTGACCGATTCTTCGTGATTCCATGTCCATGGAGTTTTCTTGGTAAGAACACTGGACTGGTTTGCCAGTTCCTACTCCAGGCGCCTACAGCACCTGGTATTCCCTGGTGGTCTCCCATCCAAGTACTAACCAGGGCCGACTCTGCTTAGCTTCCAAAATCAGGCGAGATCGGATGTGGTTAGAGCATCTAGGCTTATGAGCTTTCAAATACTCTTCTGCCAGCTGCTGTTCGTGCCCATTCTACTAGGGCTGTTGCTTCCTCAGCTGCATTCTTCTGCGGAATCCCATTGGAGGATATCTGCAACGCCGCCATTTGGTCAAATCCCAATACCTTCGTGAGGCACTACTGTATGGATGCCCGGATGAGGTCCTCTACTACCTTCGGGAGAGCTGCTCTGTCCTTTGTGACAGCGTGACTCCCTGCCATCCTGTGAGTCCTGCTTGCAATCACCCATCTGTGTGGCTTCACAAAGGCCACGAAGGAGAAGAACCAGTTACTTACCTGTAAAGGTGGTTCTTCGAGTGGATCTTCATGAAACCACACAGCACCCGCCCACCCACCTCCCCTCATGTCGCCACGCTGTGCATGTTTGCAGCTATGCCAGCGGCAAGAGGGAACTGAGGCATTTGGGCAAGAAGCCTCCCACTCTGCGCAAGGCAAGGGGGGTGGAGACTAACAAACTTTCCTATTGCTAGGGAAGTCCGACCTCCACGCATGTGCACCGGGAAACCCATCTGTGTGGCTTCACGAAGGTCCACTCGAAGAACCACCTCTACAGGTAAGTTACTGGTTCTTTAATTCTGTTTAAGATACACTGGGCCCTCGTATAACAAACGGTTTGTATAACATAAAATCTGTACAATTCCAGAGCTAGGGGAAATTTGCTTAGCAGAATTGCCTATGGGGCAAATCTGTACAACATAAAAATGGTCGTGATTAGGGATTACTCCGTTTTCAATGCATTCCTATGGGATATTTGTATAAAGGAAAATTTGCTTAACAGAATTTCATTTGGGACGAATTAATTCCTTTATACAAGGTACCACTGTAAATCTCTCCAGCAGTTTGTAAGAGATGCTTAAAAGCTCTATAGGTCTGAAGTTCTCAGCAGATTTCCCGTCTTTATTCCATTTTTAAATGGCAACATTTTTTCTTCTTTGGATGTCATTGTATAATTGTGTGAACCTTTTGGGTGGTATGTGGCTTGGGAAAGGGTTGCCATAAATCTGAATAATTATTTATTAATTAGAGTGATGGGGACATCACAGGAGTTCAGCGGAAACATAAACCAGGGAAAAAACTGGAATAATGCCTTGGTGACTGTTGGCACCACCGACTGAATGATCTTTCTCTCTCTCTTGCTTTCTCTCCCTTTGGCCCTCCCCTCTAGGTCCCAGCACCACCTGCACGGAGGACTCCTGCGCCAATCAGGGCGTCTGCCTTCAGCAATGGGACGGCTACACATGTGATTGCACCATGACCTCGTACGGTGGCCCGGTGTGCAATGACCGTGAGTAGTGGGAGTCCTAGATGGGGGTTACACCAGGGGAAACACGGGGTGGGTGTTGTGGCCGCTGTCTCCAGTGGGGAAGGTATACAGGGGGAAACGTTCTGTGGAGATCTTCATCACCAAGGCACCCTGGCAGCTTCCCAAAATGTTGAGCGCCACCGTGGCCAATTCAGGCAGAACAAAAGGAAAGAATAAAAGCCATCACACCGTCAGCAAAACCACAAAATATTCCCCTATTAACAAAGATAGCATTTGGTTTCTATGAAGAAGGGATTGAGTTGTTAAGTTCTACAAATCCACACTACCAACGAAAACCATTCCATCCGTCTGAACACTCGGTGCATTGCAGATCACGAGGATCTGTCTGTCCCTCTTATGCTTACGCTTCTTGCAACTATGGTTCTGCATAATGGAGGTACTAACAAGGCTCGATCTTGCTGGAGTAACTATTTCTTTCCCCCTCACACGGTGTCTTCCGTTAGCCCTCCGTCTCCAAGGTGAGTGACATGCAGGCCTCCAGTACCTTCCCAAGATGCATCTCAGACCTTCCCTTTGTGCTGCCTAGAATGTATTACGGGGTGGAGCAATTTTGCCTTGTTTAATTTAAGAGATCCCAACACCCACTTTTCTTTTCTTTTCTTTTTTACTTTTTCAAAATATTGATTTTGGCCACTAGAAAAGGCCCGAAGATTTTCAGTTTATAAACTCTGTTATTCTATGGTAATCTTTGCGTGCAAAATCATAGGAGCCACTGCCCTCCGAGATCCAGGTAGAGGTGTTTGCAACCATCAGACTATTTGCTCACCTTCTATTTGATTTATTTCATATGCTCTATCATCCGTGTATCTATTTGCAGACTCCACTGCGGATAATAGTGATCTATCTATCCTTATCAGTCTATTTGTCTCATTTATCAGTACGTGTCTGTCTATAGAAGGCTTCATGCATTTCAAATAAGTGGGAGAATGGGAAGACAGGAATGAGGAGGGCTCACTATCCATCCAAGACCCCTTCCCAACTTCCACAAAAACCACAGGGAGGGGTCAGCGCAGTTGACAGTGTCACGTAATCTCACCCCAGCCAGCGAGCACACATCCATATTGGCACAAGGCAATAGGGGTTGTTTCTTCCAACCTCTGGGGCAGGGAAGTAATTGTGAGGCAGTGGCCGGGGGGGGGGGTTATGGAGTACCAAGGGTACACTTTGATGCATTTCAACTTCTGGAAGTCCCAGCCGTGATTCCCCCAATAATAAGGGATGATGGAAATAACAGTCATGTTGTTAGTCTGTGGAACTCCCTGCCACAAGATGTAGTGATGGCATATAGCCTGGATGCCTTCAAAAGGGGATTGGACAGAGTCCTAGAGGAAAAGTCCATCACAGGTTACAAACCATGTGTCATCTCCAGTCTTAAAACCGGGGTACTTCAAGGGCCAGATGCAGGGGAGTGGTATCAGGAGACAGAGATCTAGTCTCGTGTGCTCCAGAAGCATTTGGATGGGCCTTTGGCCTGATCCAGCATGGCTCTTCTTATGTTCTTATGTTCTTACAGTCCAGAAGGGTAAGAATCCTCTTATGCCCTGGTGTACAAAGTCAAGTTCCCTGACTTGGCCTGCAAGATCTCTCAGTGATTCAGGGAAGCGGGGAACTAGGCTATGAAAACAGTGGGAGGAGAACTTGTGGGTCCGTGCTGCACAATTCTGGCGGTTGTGTGCCACTCAAACCTCCCATAGTCCCGTTCTTTAGGCTGCTGGGATTTGTAGCTTGGTGGGATTGTTAGGGTGCTTTGCTAAATTCAGAGGAGGGGCAGTGGAAGTCTGCCTCAAAAATATCTCAGGCTATTCCCAAACTACAAATCCCAGGATTCCAAAGGCCCTGGGAGTTCAGAAGGTATCAAACTGCTGTCACTGTGCACACCATTCTCACAAATGTTGTGTCCCCTCTTTTTTTTTATTCTCTTGCGTGATATACCTTGTGTCCCGTTTTTTATTCCTAAAATTTATGCCTCTTGACTTTTTGGTGATTTTTAAATTGTTTACTTAATATGTGATTATTATATGCTTTTAGCTTCTGTTATCTGCCTAGAATAAGGCAGGGTGCTAATGGGGGCAGAATATTAGAACAAAGCAAAACAAAAATTGTGAGAAGTGGCCACGGGCAGGGGGACTGGGCTGCCACATTAATTTTCAAGAGCCCAAATTTTTCACATCATTGACAAGAAATGAGAGGCAGTTTGGACTGTAAATGCTCAAGGGTGAGCTGGGAGATCCTGGAAGATCCTGGGGATTTGAAAGGGGGCATTGGCTCCCATGCCATCAGGGTTGGGGGAATGAGATCACATGCAGCTTTTGAGGCATGATAGATCTGTCCGTGCAGCCGGTTTGAATGGCTTCAGAGTGCCCCACCCTTTGTCATGGCATCTCAAGGAGGAGACCCATCCCGGCAGTCAGGGATCTCATGGAGACGAACGGGCGGGAAGGTTTCCATGGAAAAGGCTCCCTCGGGGGCAAAAAAAAAAGGTGTCATTCAAGTGGAGCTTCCAAACCTGGGAGTTCAGTCTCCAAAGATAAGGAAGAGGTTAACCCTGGGCTGTGGGAAGAGACTGTGGATTAGTTTCTGGTTAATCTATGATGGATAGATGGATTATTCTTTTCGCTATCTGTTCTTCTTCCTCTCCTCTCCCTACCCCCACCCTCACCCCCACCCCCATTTAGTCCATTTTAGTCCAAATTAAATTTAGTCCAATCCATTTAGTCCAAATTAAGGTGCAATCTGGCAAGAGAATATCTATATGTATGTTTCTGTATGCATTTCTGAATGTATTTTCTTGCAAAAGACAGATGCAGGATGCATTTAAGCTCATAGATTTCTAGGCAAACAAAACACATTCAGAGGGTCCAGGGTATTCCTCTCCTGTGCCAGAACTGATAAATATCCCTGCGACACTCTAAAGACTGACACATTCTATTTAACCTAAGTGTTGTGGGGTAGAATTTGCTTTCTTGGATGCTTGAAATGAGGACCACGCCATAGTTGTATGTCATGAAAGTTGGGAAAATGAGCAGTGAGGAGAGAGTGTGCACAGGCAGCATGAGGCCTGCAGCAGGAACTCAGGGTGGTGGGGGTGGGAGGTGCTTGAACGAAGCAGAAAACCAAATATGCCGGGGACCAAATCCCGTGTGAGCCTCCTGACAGGTGTGGCCTGAGACAGAAGACCAGGTGCTGAGGCATTTCCCCAGTTCAAAATGCACCCTGAAGCGGGGCTGGCTGCTGAACCTAGCTCCAACACTGGCCACACTGGCACACCTCCCCCACAGCATCGACTGCCTGGGGTGGGTTTTCCCTTCTACCTGACGGTAGGGCTGGACTTGATCTTCATCCATAATGGAAGCAATAGTGCTGTGCTTGTCAGATCTCCCACGGGATCCCGTGTCAAGTTTCGGGCACTAATGATTGTGAAGGGTTTTTAGAAAAGGGTGGCGAGGAAGGGAAATCAAGCCCTGTAAGAAATCACTGAAGGCATTGCTTGAGTTTAGCTTGGACAAGAGAAGGTTAATGCATAGTCTGATGTCCTCCTTCTGTCACCTGAAAGGTTGTGACAGAGAAGATGGGGCCAGCCTGTTTTGTCTTGCTCCAGACCAGAGAGTATTAGCCGAATGAAAAGAAAATATTTTTTGATCTTCCTTATAGTAAGAGCTGTTTGTACGTGGTGTGGCCTACCATGGAAGTGGGAGAGTTGCAAACCTACCACTGATTCTGAAATTATGGGAAACACACTGACAGGAAGGAGTCAGAAGAGCAGAATGAACTGAAGTTGGGGATTTGTCAAGCATAGACAGAGGGAATGCTGTAGACATGGTATATCTTGACTTCAGCAAAGCCTTTGATGAAGTGCCCAATGATATTCTAATTAGTAAACTAACAAGGTGTGGGATGAATAAAACAACTGTCAGGTGGATACACAGTTAGCTTCAGAATCGTACTCAGAGGGTGATGATTAATGGCTCCTTCTCAAACTGGGAGGAGGTAACAAGTGCAGTACCCCAGGGCTCGGTCAGTCCTGGGTCCAGTACTCTCAACATTTTTTATTAAGGACCTGGATTGGTGGTGCAGGGAATGCTAATCAAATTTTGTGGCTGACACAAAATTGGGTGGAATAGCTATAATGATATGATGGAAGTCAGAAAGAAAATTCAAAAATATCTAGATCAGCTTGAACACTGGTCTGAACACAACAGGATGAAATTCAGCAAGGATAAATGCAAAGTGCTGCATTTATCCTTGTTGGAAAAAAAGAACCCAAAGCCACAGTTATAAGATGGGGGAATACCTCTCTCAGCAATACTGTGAGCAGTATTGGAAACATGGTGGATCACAACCTGAATGTGAGCCAAAAGTGTGATGTAGTTACAAAAAAGGGAAATGCTATTTTAGGCTGCATTCATAGGATTACAGTATAGTCTCCAAGGTGCTCAATCTCCTTTATTTGGCACTGCTTAGGCTCTGTCTTGACTACTGTTTCCAGTTCTGGACGCTGCACTTCAAGATGGATGGCGCAGTGCTTTTGTTTAGCTTGACCAAAGGAGGGCAGAAAGGATGATTGTGGGGAATGGAAACCAAGCCCCGTGCCGAGAAAAGAAGACCCAGGGGAGTTAAGAGGCCACTTTTCAAGTCCGCGAAAGGCTGTCCTACAATGAAGGGGCAGGCCCTGTTCTGTATCAGCCCCACCAAGTGCTGCTTCCTGGCCATCAGAGCAGTATGGGCAAGGGAACCCATGGGATCCAGAGGCGGCGAGTGCGCCGGCGTCAGAGGCATTCAAGAGCAATTTAGACCACCACCTGGCAGGTCTCCTTGGAGTTGCATTCCTGTCTTAGGTGTGTGGGGTGGAGGAGTGGGGATGGCGTGAGGGCCTTATGGGCTTTCTCCAACTTCATGATTCTATGATTCTAGAACGGCAGAGCTGGAAAGGGCCTCAAAGATCACCGAGTCCATCCCCTGCCAATATGAGAAAGGTGCACCTGAAGTACCTGGGCATCAATATTGGCCACCCCAGCTTTTCCACTGGGCACCAGCGAGAACCCAGTTGCTCCAAGTCGGGCTTGGGAGGACATAACCCAGGCACCTTCCATTTAGGCATTGAAGCTGAGCCCCGTTTAGAAGGGCAAAAGCAGCAGACTCGGTTAGCAGCAGCATTCAGGTCCCCCTCATGCCCTGCTTCTCTCTCTCTCTCTCTCTCTCTCTCTCTGTGTGTGTGTGTGTGAAGAATCAGAGAGCTGCTCCAGGGGCCCGTATAGGCGGCCTGCGGAGTCCTGTCAATGTTTCTCTTCCTGAGCACCGAGCCTGTCCATGGCATGCTGCTCTTCAAAGCCGTTTCCTCAGAGCTCAACCCAAAGGAAACTGGCACAGCGAGAAGTATTTGGAGACAAACTGAAGACAGAAGGAGGGTTAAGGGGCAGATTCCACGGGGAACAGAAGCCAGGCTTTGCTTGTTCGACTTCAAGGTAGAGATGGAGATGAAGGAAGGCAGCCACTGGTTTGAAAAATTCCGAAGGCCCTCCATGTTCTGTGGGCAGGTAGAGCCCCAGCAAGGTCCAAGGTAACCAGGGAGTAGGTTTTTAGCCTGCGGTTCTCAGGAAAGAGTGTAGGAGCTCAAAGAGCAGACGAGCTACAGAGGTAAACGTTCCCAGAATGCAAGGAGGCCACAGACCTTTTCATTCCTAGAGTATGCTGGAGGAGCCTGGTAAGCCCCTGGGAACAGCCAGTCTGCCACCAGAAGAGACTTTCTTAATTCCATCATTCTGCCTTTCTTCCTTGGCGTGGAGTGGGAGTCAACTAGGCTGCTATCTCTGCAACCATGCAGACTTCAAGCAGAGAGGGAAGGTGTTTGCTTTTGCACTGTAACTCTCAGAGACAATCCCCTGTGGGATTATTATTTGGGGGTTGTGCTCCCACCCTCCATGGAAAAGACATCCCTTCCAAGTGTTTTCCGTCTCTGCTCATATGGGATGCCAGGGAAGCAAGACTCGGAAAGAGAAAACAAGGCGGCTGCTTCTTTCCCAAAAGGAGAGCCATATTTCTTCCACAGAGTTTTTACCATGATGGGTTTCCCCTGCTGTACTTTTCATGGACAATTTCCTCTGTGAAGGGCGGGGACGGAACAGCATGTGTTGAATAGGACCCTTTCCGAGGAGAGGGTTACCTGCGGAAGCCCGGGTGGTTCTCCTGCAGGCTGTCAGCAAAGATGTTGAATTTGTTCCGTTTGCTAAAGCAGGAGCCAAGGAGATGGAGGTCTGATCCCAGCTCTGGAAGAAAGAAGGTGTTTCAGAACATGCACAGAGTTGTGCATCATGAGGTTGAGTGATTGCATTCATAGGAAAAGGTAATCACGCAAAAGGTTTAATCATGCTGAAAGCTTTGAATATAGGAAGATGGGTTTTTTTAACCAGCCATAACCACAAGGAGCAGCACCCCAGCTGCTGCTGTTTCAGTGCCAGCCTTTGACATAAAAAGAAAAGACAAGAAAGTATGTGGTCCTCGAGGAAAATCCATTCACAAGAGTCCTCTCTCCTCCTTCTCCAATGTCCAGCCTGGTGAAGAGAGATGTGGGACTCAAAGGTTTGCCCATCTGGGACATTTTAGTGCTCTGGCATGATACGGCTTCTGACGTGGGGGTTTTTTAAATGGGCCCAGAGATAGGCTGTGCATGAGAGAGACCCACTTTGTGGCATCGTTAAATACATGCAGAGCACTTGGCAAGACCAAGATCATTTTTTTAAAAATTCCCACTACAAAATGATTCAAACATTATTTCTCTTCTTTTTGTGACATCCCAGCCCTTTTAAAAAAAGGCATGGGGGGGGTTTCTGGTGAATATTCTCTGTGCATTGTGAATGTGTGTGTGCCCAGTATCCCCATGCAATCAGCACTGACACAACAATGTTGCTGCCCAAGGGAGGGGTGCACCTTCTCCCATTCTGCATGCCTCCGGGACCAGGGTAACTAAATCCTGCTTGGTACCTAAAGTGCATGCCTCCGGGACCAGGGTAACTAAATCCTGCTTGGTACCTAAAGTGCATGCCTCCGGGACCAGGGTAACTAAATCCTGCTTGGTACCTAAAGTGCATGCCTCCGGGACCAGGGTAACTAAATCCTGCTTGGTACCTAAAGTGCATGCCTCCGGGACCAGGGTAACTAAATCCTGCTTGGTACCTAAAGTGCATGCCTCGGGGACCAGGGTAACTAAATCCTGCTTGGTACCTAAAGTGCATGCCTCCGGGACCAGGGTAACTAAATCCTGCTTGGTACCTAAAGTGCATGCCTCCGGGACCAGGGTAACTAAATCCTGCTTGGTACCTAAAGTGCATGCCTCCGGGACCAGGGTAACTAAATCCTGCTTGGTACCTAAAGTGCATGCCTCCGGGACCAGGGTAACTAAATCCTGCTTGGTACCTAAAGTGCATGCCTCCGGGACCAGGGTAACTAAATCCTGCTTGGTACCTAAAGTGCATGCCTCCGGGACCAGGGTAACTAAATCCTGCTTGGTACCTAAAGTGCATGCCTCCGGGACCAGGGTAACTAAATCCTGCTTGGTACCTAAAGTGCATGCCTCCGGGACCAGGGTAACTAAATCCTGCTTGGTACCTAAAGTGCATGCCTCCGGGACCAGGGTAACTAAATCCTGCTTGGTTCCCCGAGCACTTGCTATAGGAGGCAAGGCATCTCACAGGCCCCTCTCTTTCCCCAACCCTGGCAGTAAAAAGGCAAGAATCACGACATTAATAAACCGACAGGTCTCCCCCAGCTGCTGGCCTGTGGCTGTCGCCTCCTCCAGTCTTATCGGTGGAGCCGTGTTGCCCACACTGTTATGCCCTAAGCATTTTAGGGGTTTGAAAACATTTGTTGCAGGTGCTGCTTTTGCTGTTATTGATGGGGCGAATGGTAGGGCCCGTCTCAGGCAATGTTGCGAGAAATTCACCCCCTGAGAATGCATGGTTAAATGTGTCTCTCCCACACACCTCATTTTCTCTGCCAGTCAATAAGTTGAAGAATGCATTTACTTATTTCTTCTAAATCCCATTTTTCCCCATCTGAAGAACACAGTGCTTTCTCTCTCCCAGCTTCTCACAAAACCCCTGAAGTGTAGCTAATTTAAAAGAAAAAGGGGCAGACTGGTGCTCATGCAGGAGACGCCAATGGCTGGATTGAGGTTTGCCAATTCCGGTGCCATCCAGGGTTTTAGAATCATAGCATCCATTGCGATGCCTGTCCGTAGTAGCGAGGATGGATGCAGCAGTAGTATTCCCAGGTGTGGTTTGGTGACATGTTTGATATAGGTTTTCTGGTGATGGCCAAAGACCATCGTCTTCACAGAGATTAAAAACAACTGTTTGGGTCTAGTCAAACAGGCTTATGTAATCCAGTTGCTGAGGGATTGAGAGAGACGGGTGGGCAGCAGCTTGTGACGGAGGTTCCCTTTTTAAATTACAGGTGGCCAAAGAACGACTGAAAGGTAGCATTAGCACGTGTCAGCCTATTTTGACCTAATTGTGCCTCCCCTCCCCATCCTGATCCGGTTGTTCTTATTTTGGATTAGCATCACATGATTCTCTGGAGATCCCAAGCACCTCAAAAGCAGTTCAGTCTTCATATAGCAGAAGGGAAGCTGTTTCTCTGTGTTTGTATCTGTGTGCTTTCCACATCTGTGCCGTTCTTGCTCATGAAGGGTGCAGCCATCCCCTGCGCCCTTCCCTCTGGCTATACCAACTTCCTATACCAAGTCCTTTCAATAATTCTTGAACAAGAACTGAATCAGAAAGAGGCAGGGTGAGGCAAGGGTAGTAGTAGTAGTAGTAGTAGTAGTAGTAGTAGTAGTAGTAGTAGTAGTAGTAGTAGTAGTAGTAGTAGTTCAGTCGTTCAGTCAGGTCCGACTCTTTGTGACCCCATGGACCAGAGTTTTCCAGGCCTTCCTATCTTCCACTGCCTCCCGGAGTTTGGTCAAATCCATATTGGTTGCATCGATGACACTGTCCAACCATCTCATTCTCTGCCGTCCTCTTTTCCTTTTGCCTTCAATCTTTCCCAACATCAGGGACTTTTCCAAGGACTCCTCTTTCCTCATGAGGTGGCCAAAGTACTGGAGCCTCAGCTTCAAAATCTGTCCTTCCAGTGAACATTTGGGGTTGATTTCTTTCAGGATGGATAGGTTTGATCTCCTTGCAGTCCAGGGGACTCTCAAGACTCTCCTCCAGCACCACAGCTCAAAAGCATCAATTCTGCGGCGATCAGCCTTCTTTATAGTCCAGCTCTCACTTCCATACATCACTACTGGAAAAACCATAGCTTTGACTATCCTGGCCTTAGTTGGCAAAGTGATGTCTCTGCTCTTTAGGATGGTACCTAGGTTTGCCATTGCTTTCCTCCCAAGAAGCAGGCGTCTTTTAATTTCATTGCAAGGGTGGTACAGAGCACTAATAAAGCACAGTGCCCTGCAAGGTAGGTCAGACATCTCTCAGCTTGCTTGGCAACCAGCCGTCAGGTTCGGAGCAGGGCCAGGGGCATTCCTTGGCTGAGAAGTGGGTCTTGCATTGAATTGTTGAGATGCGGTCCATCCACCAGGGTGGCGGAGGAAGGAAAGCTCTTTGCCAGTCCCGGGGGGGTTGGGGTCTTGAACATCCCAAGAATGGCTTTGGGGAGTGTGGCGCCCCCTCCACCTCTCCTCCTGCCTCCCTGCCCCCACAAACCCTCTGTGCCCCTCCCATGTTGATAAAGTTCCTTTCGTATTGGGGCTGACAGCCCAATCCATTTTAATGAGACAAAGAAATGGCTAACGAGGTCCAAGGAGTCTTTAATGAGGCTCTATTAAGCTGCTCCCCTGAAGCATGCTGGAAAGGTTGTGCGGGGTTGTGTGTGTGTGTGTGCTTAATTGGTCATTTCATCCCACACGCCCCGAATGCCACAGATGGAGAGACACAGGCTCCCCCCAAGCCCCATATACCTCAGGCAACTGTTGGGGGGGGGGGAGAGAGAGAGAGAGAGAGAGAGAGAGAGAGAGAGAGAGAGAAATGGTATGAGAGAAAGAGAAATGGGTTATGCAGAACACATCTGCTGGCAAAGAATGATGGGTGTTGCAACCCAAGATGGCTGGGGGTGCCAGTTTGGGACAAGCTGTACTGGGCCTTGTCACAGGCATTATATGAAATTGTTAAGAGTGTCTCTGTGTCTGTGCAGATTGACAGGCCAGTGCTAACAAACCACACTGGTTCGGAGCCGATGCGGCTCTGATGTTCACACAGGAACAGCCTAAGACATTTCGCTGCCTGAGGGCAAGGCGCAGCTGGACTGGATGCTGGCTGTCGAAGCAGCACAAGAGAGAGAGTGTGTCATTCTCCGCCTCACCTGAAGGCAGGAGAGCTGCTTTTATGGCGGAGGCCAGACTGCAAGGCCCCCAACCCCCCAACCCCCAACCCCAACCCCCACCCCACACCTGGGGCCAACGGTTTCCTCCTGCCATTGCCCGTCTCCAACACAGGCATTGCTCCTTGCTCTTCTGGCTCCCACCTGCTTGTCAAGCTCTCCGTCTCCAGCGCCTGCCTCCCCCTGCAACGTGAAGGCCTGTTGCCTTGTAAATCAGATGGTTGGCCATAAATAGCTGCTGGGCCTGCTAGATTTACAGAGTGGGAGGAGAATTGTGGTTTTTTTGGGGGGGGTGGAGGTGGCAATGGGAAGAATCCCGCCCACAGAGGAAGGGATATCATTCCCTGCTCGCCTGCTTCCTGCAAAGTTCAGGCTCTGCCAGGAATAGCCCACGGACAGAGGGGCTGTCTTGCCTGAAGAATAGAGTTGAACATATAGAAGGGCTGATGCTTCTTATTCCTTCCAGCTTCCCTTCCCAGGAGCAGCTGCGATCTCTGCCTGGCCTGCTCCAGCCAAGCTCCCAATCGGCCCTCCCCATCCTGGTGCTTCCCCTTGCCTTGGGTTTTGTCCTGGACTCCCACCACCCCCAGGGCCGGTGCTAGGTTTTTTTGCGCCCTAGGCGAGGGGCGGGGGGTGGGGGGGCGGCGGGGGAGGGGCGGGCAGGGCAGGTGGCGGTGGGGGGTAGGGCAGCGGATGGTGGGGGACGGCGATGGGCGCAGGAGGCAGCGGGCGGTGGGGGGACGGATGGTAGTGGCCAGCGGCGGGGGCGGCAGGCTGTCCATCGCCCTCTCTCCATTTTGGCACCCTAGGCAACTGCCTAGTTCGCCTTAATGGAAGCGCCGGCCATGACCACCCCCCTGGCTGGCCATGGCTCATGTCCACGGATTTTATTTACATAAATACCCTGTGAGATAGATCCGGCTGAGAAACTGGCCCCAGGGTCTTTCGAGCTCCATGGCGGAGGCATGAATCAAAAGGTACACTCTCCCCAGGGCTCAACGCAGCCCATCCCACACAGGGTTGTCCTTCCCATTCGTCCCCTCTGCCCTGTGGCCAGTCCGTGGGCCTCAGCATTTCAGAAGGGGAAGAAGGAAGACATTCTCCCCCCCCGCCCAGTTTCCTTGAGAAGGTCCAGAAGAGGAGAAACAACCCAACGTGTGCCTGTCTAGCTGGACCTTTCTTGGCCCACATACAAGGATGAAGGACACGGGGTTCCTCCCCCTCTTCCCTATTAGTGAAGTCATTAATGGTCCTCTGATTGGAGAGGCTGTGAAGGGTTCTGGCCCTGAGTAGAGAGAGGGCATCGAATGCACACACCATTGCACAGCCCCCCCGATGCGCCTGGCTTGTTTGCCAGAGCCATTAGCGGTGGCCTGAGCAGGGAAGGGTCGCCTCCAGGGCAGGCAAAGGGGGACCGGGAGAAGCAGGCAGGGCAGCGTGGGGTGGGGAGACCGCCACATATTTAGGGACTCTCCACCTCCCTGTCGGGTACGAGGCAGCCAGCTTCCCAGCATCTTTCATTGCGTTGCGTTGCTTTGCTTTAGTTATGTTTATTGTGTTTATTATATTGTATTGTTGATACATACATATATATTTGTTTTCGTAGATTTTCACGGGTATAGGTATGCATGTTAGGGTGGATTCGGGTTTCTTCCCGTGTAGAAATCTGGTTGTTTTGGCGACGTTTCGACGAGGTCTCACTCGTCATCTTCAGGCTGGTATTCTGGCTTCTTTCTTCTTGAAGCAAAGCGTGGTCTCAGTTGAAGTCCTTCTATAAATACTGCTGGGGGGGTGTGGTTTGCTTGCTTTGTTGCTGATTGCAGGTTCCTTTGTTCCTTTGTTCTTTTGTGATCTGCTGTGTGGCTGAGGCGATCGTTAAGGGATTAACTGCTGGTGGCTGTTTAGATGGCTGTTTAGATGCTGGTGGGTTAGATGGCTGGTGGGTTCTGGCAGTATCCTGGGCTTTGGTGGAGTGGGGTCCTTACATCAAAGGCACCACAGACAAAATCAGCAAAATTCTCCACAAACACAATATCAAGACAGCCTTTTGCACCGACCAAAAAATAGCCAACATTTTAAGAAACCCCAAAGACAAGATTGAGCTAGAAAACCAAGGAGTCTACGAAATACCATGCAAAGTCTGTCCAGCCACATACATCGGACAAACAAACAGGAGAATAAGCGCACGCATTGCAGAACACAAGAACGCAGTCAAAAAAGAAGAAAAATCTTCCTCTCTCTTCCAGCACATAAAAACAACAGGTCATGAAATTGACTTTGAAAGAACCAAACTCATCTCCAAAACTGAACACTTCAACAGTCGAATAATCATGGAAGCCATTGAAATAGAGAAACACCCAAACAACATGAATAAACGTGATGACACCTCCCGCTTGCCTGACATCTGGAAACTAGCCCTGGTCAACAGACGAGCCTCTGTCACAAAGACTGACACCAGGTCCAAAAGGACACAAGATGCCACCACCTCCCATCCACACCAAACACAAACCCAGACCCTTCCCACAGATGAAACGAAACCACCATCCAATAACAAAACCACGACTGCACCATCTACTGCGGCACCCCACTCCAGTCACCACATGGAGCACACTCACACACCCCAAAAAAACATTGGGAGACCACAGACACGTAGCCAGACCAAAATGAATTCACAAGACACAGGACCCCACTCCACCAAAGCCCAGGATACTGCCAGAACCCACCAGCCATCTAACCCACCAGCATCTAAACAGCCATCTAAACAGCCACCAGCAGTTAATCCCTTAACGATCGCCTCAGCCACACAGCAGATCACAAAAGAACAAAGGAACAAAGGAACCTGCAATCAGCAACAAAGCAAGCAAACCACACCCCCCCAGCAGTATTTATAGAAGGACTTCAACTGAGACCACGCTTTGCTTCAAGAAGAAAGAAGCCAGAACACCAGCCTGAAGATGACGAGTGAGACCTCGTCGAAACGTCGCCAAAACAACCAGATTTCTACACGGGAAGAAACCCGAATCCACCCTAACATGCATACATATATATATATATATATATATATATATCAGGCCATTTTTATAGAGGCCAAGGAGCAGCTAGGGCTTAATATTGGCAGTAGCTGTTTAACGTATCATGCAGGAGAGTTCAAGAGCTTGGGAAAATGTCCTTTTTTGGACTACAACTCCCCGAATTCCCAGCGAGCAAAAGAGTACTTTTCTGAGCTTTGACATTTTGCCTTCAGTGCCCTAGCGGGAGATTCTGGGAACTGAACCTAGAGCCTTTTGCATGGAAAGTGACTTATTGAACCCCTGAAGAGCACAAAATAGGGTTTGGATGAACCAGCTCCAAATATTTTGCTGCTTGATCTCAACGCTGGACGGTCTGTCGATCTCCTTTTGCTGGAAGGAAGCAGGCCATCATTAGTTACAGACAAGTGCTTCAGGTGGCAGATTCTCTGAGGGCAGCAAGGTGTTGGACACAGAGAACGGTTGAGCTGTGACGCTGCCCTTCCCTGCCTTGTGGTGCGGTGGAGGCTGCTGGACTTTGCAAGTGCTGGGCAGCAGGCTTTTGTGGGAGGGGATGCCATCTTGTTCTCGGGCAGCAAAATGGGTGAGGCTACCCTGAGAAGCGGAGTGGGTTGGCCTATACATTTTCTTCTGGCATGGAAGACTGGGCAGCTTCCTCTCCTTGATGAGGCCTAGCCTAGGTCTCTCTGGGGACAGAGGGGAGCAGGACAAGGCGGAGGCTGCTGTGCTGGCAGCTATTCTCCAGCCAGCCCTACTCTTAGGTAGAGGGAGTAACATGAGCAAAAGAGGCCTTGATTTGGGTGGATTGAAGGCCCTGTTTGCTGCTGTATCTTGGACAGAAAAATATTTTGAGTGTCTCTCCCTCCTCTTTTGCCTCTGGTGCTTCAGGGCTGTTACCTGCCCCCCCCCCGAAAAAAAAGGGGTCAGAGGTTCAGGAGGGGAGATCCTCTTCCTTCTTGGGAATCTGGGGTTGCTTGTGTGCAAGGTCTAGCGTCCAGATGTCTTGAATCATCCTGCCGCACCAGGATGTGAAAAGTTCAAGGCAGCTTTTGAAAATGGTTTCTTTGTTTTGGAGGAACGGAGGCTACACTAGAGACTTCCCATCTGAAGAAGCCATACAGTCGGTGTGTATGCGTGCGTTTAGCAGCATCCACCAACCTGATTGCGCCAGGCCAGGCCTCGGGCAAACCAAATTGGAGCAAATATGTTGCATTGCTGCTGCCGCCACCACCTTTGCCGCTGCTTCCCTGGAGCCAGCTTTCATTGGGGGTGACTCAGATCCAGGGGAAGCCCTTATGCCAGGACAGCCAAGGCCCCTTTGCCCACTGAATTAAGCAGGCTCCTATTGGTCTGGGGGCAGAAGTGGCCACAGACAGAGAGCTTCGGCTTTTCCCAGTTGGCTCTACCTCTCAAATCTTGAGAGCTTGGTGTTAGAGATCATGTGCACACATTCTCTGACCAAGCGCATGCACAGACAGTGTGGGAAGCATCTCTGTCCAGTTTCCTTCCATTCCCAAGCAGGGTTGGGAGAAAAAGGCTGAACACTCAGAGATCCTTGGCCAGTCAATGGCACGAATGCAGGGCCAGGTGCATGGAGGATCTGGGTTCCGTCCCTTTCCTTCCAGGCGGTGAGGACTAGAATCTCATGTTCTCTTTAGGCTGATTGCTTTATGCTGTGAGTGGGCAGGAAGAGAGGAGTACAGTTCATGGGCAGAACAGCAGGTCTACTTTGCATGCAAAGGGGTTTGGGTTGAAGTCTCAGGCATCTCTGAGTAAAACCAGGAAAGCCCTCTGTCCCCATTGGAAATGCTGTTGCCAGTAGCATGGTGATACTGTACAGATCCATGGGCCCTGGTCCTGATAGGAGAAGTAGGTGTTCTGAACTAAGATTGCCTCCAGCTTGTATGTCTGATCGAAGACGGGCTGGAGGTTGTGGGAATTATAGTCTAAATTGTAATTTTGAGGGCACTTAGTCGGGAAAGGCTGCCGGGGCAGGAACAGCAGCAGTAAGCTTTTTCATTTCAAAAGAGAAGACCATCATTCTTCAGGAGCTATAAATCATCTTATTTAGTCAGCACCCTCCAAATGTGTTGAATTGTCATGTTTGGGGATGATGTGGACTGTAGTCCTGACTCCTGAATATCTGCATAACCCCAGATAATCCCAAATGTATAAATCGTGGACTGGTCTATATATTGATCAAGGGGGTGAGGGGGGGCAGAAGGATCTCTGTACACTATCTTATTCATCCAGGTCTGTTGTTCTTGTCTTTGATTTGGGGCATTATTTTTTATTCTCCTTGAGGCAAAGAGTTGGGAGTGTACAAACGGGCACACATCTGTGGGGTAAAGTCATACGTGGGAAGCAAGGCAGTGGAGGGTAGCTGATTTCCAACCCCTGGTGCTAAAATTAAAGGAGAAATGACACCGCTTTTAAAAGCTGCACATTAGCATGTCTTGAGGCTGTTATTAAGGCCTCTTGACTGGCCTGGCAGGCTCTGGAAGCAAAAGGGGAGGAAGCCGAGTTTGACGGGGGGCAGGGAATACTGGAAGAAGGTGATGAAACAGAAGAAAAGCAGAGAGAATTTGAAAAAGGGGGGGTCTGTTGCAAGCAATATTAAAATCTGTCATAAAATTAAAATTACATTGGTATAATAAAATTGTGTACAGGAGCCAGAAGGTGGGAGATAAAGTGAAATAGTAAAAGTGTCCTGCCTAATCATGATTATCGTACCCTGATGCCCAGGAGCTCCAGTGGGGGGGGGGGGGGAGATAGCCTTGGCCCAGAGATGAAGGAAATCAAATTCTGCCCTGCCCTGCCCCACAGCTCCCTCTCACCTCAACCTGAAACGCACAAGTGGGGTGGAGTGGAATGAAACGCAGAGTCAGACATTCACGGAAGAGTGGAGCTGAAAGGGGGCCATAAGGACATTGAGTACAACCCGCTGCACAATCCAGAAACCCCAATCAAAACATATCTGACAAAAGGTTGCCTGATTTTCTCTTCATCGCCTCCTGAGGTGCTTGGCTCCATTGTACTACTCTAACAGTTAGGAAGTTTTTTTCCCTGATATTCAGCTTAAACCTGGCTTCCTTTAGCTTAAGTCCATTGTGACATTCCCTGCACTTTGGAGCACTTGAGAACAGATGCTGCCCCTCCTCTATATGACAACTTTTCAAGTATTTGAAGAGTGTTTTTGAAGGCTCCCTCGTCTAAGCTGCGCATCTGCTTAGGGCGGCATCACTCCTGCACTGCCAAGCCAGTGTTGCTGCCCATTTGCGTCTGGTCATGGCCGTACGCACAGGGCAGAGCTCTCGCCCAGCATTAGCGGAATTGAGAGGGAAGGTTGCTGCTAGTCTTCCTCCCCTCAATCTTTTTTCTCAAGGCTAAAAATGCCCAGTTCTTTGAGTCTTTTCCTCATAGGACTTGATTTCCACTCCCCTGAGCACCCTTGTTCCTCCTCTGAACTAGTTCCGGTTTGTGAACATCCTTCTCAAAATGAGGCCTTAACCAGGGCTGAGTAGAGGAAAACTAGCACTTCACAAGACTTAAGACTATGCTTCTGTTAATGCCTAAAATAGCATCCCCCATTTTTTTGCTGCTACACTGCACTGCCAGCTCACATTTCAGCTTTTGATGTACAAACATTCCAAAATCTTTCTCACTCATAGTATTACTAAGCCAGGAATCGCCATCTTATTGTGAGCATTTGGTTTTTCCCCTCTTAGAACTTTGAATATCCCTGTTAAATGGCATTCTGTTGTTTTCAGCTCAGTGATTGAACCTGTAAAGATCTTTTTGAATTTTGTTTCTGTATTTCAGGATATTTTCCCCCTCTTAAAACTTTGAATATCCCTGTTAAATGGCATTCTGTTGTTTTCAGCTCAGTGATTGAACCTGTAAAGATCTTTTTGAATTTTGTTTCTGTATTTCAGGATATTTTGTGCCATTTACAAACTTAATCACAATCCCCTACACTTCCTCATTCAAGTCGTTAACACAAATATTGAAGAGTACTGTAGCCAATTGTGAATCCACCTGACACTTGTGCTATGCGGCCCATAATACTTAGTTAGCTTGCTAATCAGAATATCATGGGACACTTTGGCAATGGCTTTGCTGAAGTCAAGATATATTATGTCTACCGCATTCCCACCATCTATCAGGGAGGTCGCTTGATTAATAAATATTAGATTGATCTGGTAGGATTTGTTTGTGAGAAATCTGTGTTGGCTTCTAGATATGTGTTTATTTATTTATTAAATTTATATACCGTTACATCGCTACTTTGGGTGGTTTACAAAACTGAACAGAAACCAGACCCACAAAAAATACAATACAATACAGTAGATAAGCAACAAATAAGTAAAAACATAATAACTTACTCTAATAAACAATATATATCAAAAACACTGAACAGGAGCAAGATGGGCTACAGACAAAATAACCAAATAAAATACATAACAGCGAATCATTAGTAGAATAGTTTTTAGGTGCTTGCATTGTTGTTGTTCCGTCGTTCAGTCGTGTCCGACTCTTCGTGACCCCATGGACCAGAGCTCGCCAGGCCTTCCTATCCTCCACTGCCTCCCGGAGTTTTGTCAAATTCATTTTGGTTGCATCGATGACACCGTCCAACCATCTCATTCTCTGCCGTCCTCTTTTCCTTTTGCCTTCGATTTTTCCCAGCATCAGGGACTTTTCCAAGGAGTCCTCTCTTCTCATGAGGTGGCCAGAGTACTGGAGCCTCGGTTTCAAAATCTGTCCTTCCAGTGAACATTCGGGGTTGATTTCTTTCAGAATGGATAGGTTTGATCTCCTTGCAGTCCAGGGGACTCTCAAGACTCTCCTCCAGCACCACAGCTCAAAAGCATCAATTCTGCTTGCATTAGTGACTGATTTGTAATCTGCTCAAGAATTTTCCAAGCAATTGATTGGTCTCTAGGTCCCAGGTTCCTCCTTTTTGCTCTTTTGGAAGATTGGGACAACGCTAGCCCTCCTCCAGTCATGTGGTACTTCATCCATCCTCCATGGTATCAAGAAAATAATAGACAGCAGTTCTGAGAGTTCCACAGCCAGTTACTTCGATACTCGTAGATGCAATTCATCCAGCCCTGGAAATTTAAACTTGTTCAAAGAATTAAGGTATTCCTTGACTACAGTACAGTATTTATTTATAAATATCAGGCTGCAAATTCTGTCCCCTCCCCCTCACATTTACTGGGGGAGGCATACAGGAAGATTGTATTTTGGAAAAGTCTGAGCTTATGTAGGAATCGACCCCTTCTGCCTCCCCCTCCCCATTCCCATTATGTAATTGAATCTTTCTTTTCTTTGCCTTTTGCTATGGACGTTCCCGGAGCCCATCCGATCTCACCTGATGTGGGTAGCTAAGCAGGGTCAGGCCTGGCTAGTGCTTGGATGGGAGACCACCAGGGAATACCAGGCGCTGTAGGCGCCTGGAGTTGGAACTGGCAAGCCACTCCCAGTATTCCTGCCAAGAAAAACTCCATGGACATGGGGTCACGAAGAGTCGGTCACGACTGTAATGGTACAACAACAACAACAACAACAACAACAACAACAACAACAACAACATGGACATACTAGAAGAAGGCTTCATTCCAAAAACAAAGTCAACACCTTCTCCCCAATTATTGTGCTGAAATGTCCCGCTCCTCTTCATAATTTTCTCCCTGTTCATTGTTGTTCTCTCTGACAGAAGAAGAGCAATTTTTTTGCAACGAAATTTCAAAGGGGAGGAATTTTGGCTGAGGTTCAAGATTTTTGGGTTTGTTTTTTCTTATGATGTAGCTAAGGAGGCCTTGAGGGAGTTGATTTCTTTCTTGTCTTATCCTCCATGCAACACAAGTAGAAGGCCACACTATAGGATGTTCTCTAAAATGTCTCTATTCTTACTTGGAGTGCGGGGATCTCCTTACAACCACTACAGTGTCTCAGAATGGTGTTAGGTGGAAGGGTCCAAAATGTTGGCCAGCCTGCCAAATCAGTTGGCATTGCCGTATTTGAAAGGTGGAGAGAGAGAAAACTCCTTTGTGACTGAAGCACTGCTACAGCAGCTGTTGCTCATGGTGAACCCTATCTCTGAAAAAATACTGGAGAATTAATTTCTCTTCCTTCCAGAGAAGTTTGAAGAAATTGTCTTCCTTCTTCTCTTCCTTCCCCCAACAAAACTGGTAACCCCCCTTGCAATACACTCCATGCAGGGTGAAGGACAATATCATTTACAGATAGGGATGGATGAGATTTTCATCTAAATTCCTGTGGTAGGTTAGCAAATCCATAGCTTGGAATAGAGATGGGAACGACTTAGCGGTATTCCCGTTTCCGTTTCCGTTACTCGGTTCCGTTACTCTACGGAAACGGTAACGGGAATTACTCCGCCAGACTTCGAGCTCGAACCGACGAACGAACAATTTTGGTCTGATTTGTCGTGCTCGTTCCTTGCATCGCGCGATTGTGCGATGCCACGCGGCACAGAAAAATTGTTTTTAAAAGTTAAAAAAACCCGGTTCCCGGCCAAAAAGCAGGCGGAAAAATGCCTGCCGTGCCTCAGGGCACCTACCAGAGGGGTTGTTTCTGGAGGTCCCCGGCCTCCCCCCCCATCCCCCGTCCTGGGCTGCTCTGGTGGGACTCGCCGCAGGCTCGCAGCCAGCAAAAAGCCCAGTCTTGCCGCCGCCCGCCGCAATTAAAGCGCAAGCAAGCGGCACGGATGGCACAGGAAAAAACTTTTAAACTCTCCCCCCACCCATTCCCGGGCCAAAAAAGCAGGCGGAAAAATGCCTGCTTGACTAAGGGCGCAGGGCACCTACCGGAGGGGTGGTTTCTGGAGGGGGGGTCCCGCCTCCCCCCCGTCCTGGGCAGCCAGACTTGCCATGCCATGCGGTGCGGGCGGGGGATCCAAAATGGGGTGGCGAACGCAATATTGTTTTTGAAATCGTGGTCCAAAAACACAAAAGCACAACAGAAACACGCGAAAATTTATAAACTGCCAGATTTTTCACAGTAGCAGTGGGTTTTTTCTTGCAACAAAATGTCTCTCCTCTCCTCCTCTGTCCTCCATTGATTTTATTTTTTTATTTTTTTTACACCTGCGCAATGATGGGCTGGCCGAGTGGCCAGCCATGTGGGAGTGGACGACCATGCAAATTTTTGGAGCCATCCCACCAATCGCATGGCCACTTGGCCATGGAGACTTCTGGGATGTGCCAAAAAGCCCCCTAAAACCTGCCCTAGCCCCCTAGCCCTATCCCTAATCCGTGACTCCTTACCCATACGTCACAGACTGTCTTCTTAGTGGGTCAGAGAGGCACCCAGAGGTGCAACCCACTAGCCCACCGTAACCTTACCCGTCACTAGCCTAACCCTAGCCCTTGCACTAACCCACCTTAACCCTAAGCCAGATCTACTTGCATTGCCCTACACGCAAGTACGATTCCCTTCTTTGTGAGACATGGTGGTGCGAGAGCCTTAGGCATCACCCTATGCCTCTGGCGGGTTCACTGGTCTCACTGTCTGCAACTGGTATGCAATATCCATATGGCTATTGCATGCCATTTTGCAGCAGCAGGTGAGGAGGGGAGACCCCCATGTTGAGGGGTCTCTTGGAGCCTGCTTCCCCTTCCTAGTGGGTGAGGAGAGGAGGCACCCACGGGTGCCTCCAGGAGCCCGCTTTCCCTTTATAGCGGGCCAGAGGAGGCACCCACCCCACAGAGGTGCCTCCAGGAGCCCGCTACCCCCCCAAAAAAACAGTACTAACGAAAATGAAAAAAACGAACCAACTAATTTTTGCGAATTTTCGCGAAAAACGGAAACGACCCGAAACGGAACCGGCCTGACTAATGACAACTCGAAAAAAAATTTTTTCAAGTCGTGCCCATCTCTAGCTTGGAAATAAAGGCCGGATTCCTTATTTTTAAAGTCCTCATAAAACTTGTGTAAACCTTATGCGGCCAATGCAAGAGGTACCAAGAAACATTTCAATTGTTCAGCCAGATGCATGACAAACCACACGACCAATGTAATTTTCTTCTGTGGTCCCTCAAAGGACCACACAGACTGTCTAAACTGTAAAAAACATGCAAAGAAAAGAGGCTGGATGTAGGTGGAAGTCCACCTCTTACCTTCAGACATTGGAATCTTTTGGTGTTAAATGGTGCAAGAAGGGAGAATATGACCTATCTATAAAGTGAATTGTTATTCTTTTATTTTACCCTTTAACTTATAGTTTTGATTTACTGTTTGTTTCTTATTGTTTGGCTCTTCTGTTTTGTTAACTGCACAAAATAGTACACCACACTAATAGGGTGGTATATAAATAAAATAAAACAAAATAATAAGCAGATACGTACATACTTTTGGAGGCTTGCAGGAAGAAGTACTTAACTTTTTTCTTTTTGCTGGAGACAGGAAGTTTTGGAGGTGGGGCTCCACCAGCAAAAGCCTGATCCTATTTTTTGCTGGTTGAAAGTCCTACGAAAAGCTAGAATAAAACAACTAAGAACCTTGCCCCATTTAAACCACTATTGCCTGCCCCTGTGCAGGGCAACTTGGCAACGTTTTAGACAGAGAATACTGTGCAAAAACTTGCGTTCTGCACTTCCAGAGAGCAGGTCAGAATGCAGTCGGAGGTTAGGAGTAACTAGTAACAAGCAACAATGACATAGAATCAATAGAATCATAGAGTTGGAAGACACCTCAAGGGCCATCCAGTCCAACCCCCTGCCATGCAGGAACCCCTATCACAGGACTCCCGACACATGGCCATTCAGCCTCTGCTTAAAAACCTCCAAAGCAGGAGACTCCACCACCCTCCTTTGTGGCAGCATATTCTACTGCCGAACAGCTCTAACTGTCATGAAGTTCTTCCTAATGTTTAAATTGAATCTCTTTTCCTGTAGTTTGAGATCATTGCCCTGCGTCCTAGTATCTGAAGCCATGGAAAACAAACCAGTCCCTTCTTCAAAGTGACATCCTTTCAAGTATTTAGACATAGCTATCATATCCCCTCTTAGCCTTCTTTTTGTAAGGCTAAACGTTCCCAGCTCCCTAAGCCACTCCTCGTAAGACATTTCTTCCAAACCCTCAATCATCTTGGTCACCCTCCTCTGGACATGTTAAAGATTGGCAACATCCTTTTTAAACTGAGGTGCACAGAACTGGACACAGTACTCCAGGTGGGGTCTGACCAGAGCAGAATAGAGTGGTACTATCACTTCCCTTGATCTAGACATTATGGTTCTGTTGATGCAACCAAGAATCGCATTGGCTGCCTCATCACACTGCTGACCCATGTTCATTTTGTGGTCCACCAAGACTCCCAGATCCCTTTCATAGGGATCCACCCTATATTTTCCTCTGTGGAACCCCATTCCTTTAGCTTTGGCCCAGCACTCTAATCTGTCAAGGTCCTTTTGGATTTTCATCCTATCTTCTAGGGAATTAACAACCCCTCCCAATTTGGTATCATCTGCAGTTTTGATCAGCCTACTCTCTATTCCTTCCTCCAAGTCATTAATAAAGATATTGAGTAGGACAGGACCCAGTTGAAAGTTCTTTAGTAAACCATTGTGGTTTCTTTAAACCTCTCCCATTTTTCTTGTTGGAACAATTTTAGATTGTGCCTTTAATATCTCGCTTTTAAGGAACTCCCATCCATCTTGGACTCCCTTCCCTTTCAGTATTTCGGTCCATGGAATCACAGCCAATAATTCCCTAAGTTTACAAAAATTGGCTTTCTTAAAGTCTAGGATTCTTTTCTGACCATGCTTAGCTTCACCTTCCAACTGTATAACAAATTCCAAGAGGGCATGGTCACTTTTACCTAAAGATTCCACCACTTTGATCTCATTTATAAGGGGGTTTATATTGGTTAAGACCAGATCTAAAATGGTTGTGCCTCTTGTTGTGAAGATTTCTCAGTCATCCAGGTGAGTTTATCTGGAAGTTGAGTCCTTATGAAGCTGTTTGGATGAGCAGCAAAATGTTTCAATTAGAGATGGGTACAAAACAAAAAAATCATTTTGTTTTTCTTTTGTTTTTTTTTTTCCTAACAAAATGAAAAACGAAGTGCCTTTAAAAAAATGAAATGAAATGAAAATTTTCATTCCATTTTGTTTTTGTTTTTTAAATTTTATTTATTTTGACAAGTGCCAATCTCGTTTCACTGCTCATATGCTATATATGTGTCAAAATGAAGAATAAAAATAACACGTGAGCTGATCTGCACTTGTAAAAAAAAAGTGCCAATCACTGGCAGGGCCACGTGCGCCAGCTGATTGGCGCTTGGGGGTAGGAAAGCACTGATCGCCGGCAGGGCCCCGCTCACCAGCTGTTCGACACTTGGGGGGGGGAGCACAGATTGGCCAACAGGGCCTCAACTAGTTGTCAAAAAAAAAAAAAAAAAATAAAAAAAAAAACAAAGCAAAGCAAAAAAAAATGAAATTTTCGCATTTCGTGCCCATCTCTAGTTTCAATCTCTCAAGAAAAAGAAGTCCAGTTGCCATGACTCAACTACCAAATAACAAGCAACTAGTTACTTATAACAAATTCCTGTTTTTACAGCTCAGCTGTAGCTACATTACAACTGCAAACAGGGATAAAGAATGCACTCTTTTTGCAACTTAAATATAAATGTTTAGCTCCTTTTATACTTGTTCTCATGGAATGGTGGAGGAGGACTGCCGCATGGTTCAAGTGCTGCTTTGGGTGGCATTTGTTGTTGTTGCTTGTGTGTTTTGAGGTGACAACAGACTGAATAGGAAGGGAGTATTTTTCTACCGGTGGCCAGTGGCTGGTGGCAAATAAAATAAAAGTATTTTAGCTAGTTTAGAGAAATTGAAAAGGAGAGAATTCATCTTTAAAAATGAGACAATACAGTAACCTTAATTAACTACTTTGGGGGATTTAGTTCATCATAACTATGGACAACAGTTTGTAAAAATAGCTTTCCAAGTTCTGAATCCTGTTTGTTTAATTTACCCTGGTACTAGTAGGGGCTTGGTGGCTCAGTGGGCTGGAGTGCTGAAATTGTAGGCTGCAAAGTAAGCAGTTCAGCGGTTCGAATCCCAGGTGCCACCCAGTGGAGCGAGTTCCTACTGTTAACCCCAGCTCCTGCCAGCCTAGCAGTTCAAAAGCATGTAATGCAAGTTGATAAATAGATACCACCATCAAAAGCAGGAAGGTAAACAGTGTTCCATGCTCAGAAATGCGTTCAGCCATGATGACCACATGGCCACGGACTTGCACAACACTGGACCTTTGGCTTGATAACAGAGATGAACACTGCCTCTAGAGTCCGTCACAACTAGCACACGTGTGTGGGGAACCTTTATCTTTTTACTACTTTAAACACTGCTGATCTTGTCAGATTTTGGGAAGCCAGTAGGGTTGAGTCTACCTAGGACTTGGATGGAGCCTACAGGTAATTTCCAGGCAGGACTAAGAAAGGAATCCAGTTCTGAAGCCCTGGAGAGCCACAACTGCTAGTCTGCACTTTCAGTATTAGGCTAAATGGAAGAACAGCCTGATGCTACATAAAGATCACTTAAAATTAAGCAAAATATCTTGAAATTAGCAACTGTTCAACATGGGAACCAGTTATCTAAATGAGTGCTGGGCTCTTCTTGGTGGGGTCTTTCATCAGATGGCGAGACTGCCATATAACCCTAGAACGGTAGAGCTGGAAGGGACTTCATGGGTCTTCTAGTTCAGCTCCTGCCAAGGCATGATGGGCCCACCTGAACCATGCCTGACAGATGGCGATCAAAACCTTGCTTTAAAAATCGGGTCAGAAATCCTCTGATTCTATGTGCCCTTCATCAGTGAAGTGGTTAGCCGGGATGGCTGTTCAGGACCCTGTTATTTGATTCAGGTTTTCCCCTTTCTTGCAGGTGGTCCTCGGTTTGGGTGGGCTTAATTCCAGGCACTCAGGATACAACTGTGCAGCTTTTTAGACACTGGAAAGGTGTTCCCACCATCTCATGTTGCTGAGCATAGAAGAACCCCATCCTCTGATGGAAACTTACTGTTCCCATTGTACAGATTGGGAACTGAGGCTGAGGTTCCGGCTGACTCAGGGAACTCAGATCCAAGCCCAGCATTGAAATTTCTTAGGTTCAGTACTTGAAAATGTTCTGGGAGTCCATTCATATGTGTTTGGTCCATCCCTCGTGGAATATACACTAGAGGCAGCATCTGAAAAAGCCAGCACATGCATATGTGAAATAGAACTTGTGAGCCTTTAAGGTGGTACACGATCCTTTGCCACAGCTACTGCAACAACCTGGGGACCGTGACAACTATGGCGGTGGCAACAGATCTTGAAAACTAACATTTCAAAGCAGTGGTGTGTGCGTATGTTTGCACATGCATGCATGTCTCTTGCTTTTGTCCTATACCACTGACAGGCAGGGTTCAGAGAAGCACAGGTGGAGGCTAGGATGACATCTGGCAGGAGGCCGCCACCACCCACCTCCTCTTGGCTGCTTGTACTGGTTGCAGGAGTGGAGAAGGGTGCAGACATTTTTGCAGGAGGATCCCTTTCTATCCCCTTCCCTCCATGATGCCTCTGGGTGTTGCTGTGCCCCTAATTATCCCTTTCTGAGGAGCAGAGATGGCACTGAATGAATCTCCTCCCTTTCCCCCTCCTCTGTGAATGGGGGCTCCCACTTAGTGGTCTAGTCCTGCCACCCCATGTGGGGTCCAGGGGCCAGCCCTTCTTTTGAAGCCAGGACCCTCCCAGGTCACTCCCTGTGGGCCCAGAGGGCTCCCCTTACCCCCTCTCCCCTCTGGTAGCCACCAGACATGGCTCCACCTTCAAAACCACCCATTTTGTGCCCTTGCGTGTACAGACAGAACAGGTAAAATCCAAAGACACTAATCCAAAACCAAAGACAAAAACATTTGGCATCCTAAAGGTGAACTGATTTATTTGATTGTAAGCTGTTGTGGATCAAGTCCACTTCTTCAGACATACGGCAACAGAAAGAAATGTTGTAAAAAAATTCCCCAGGAGACAGTAAACAGGCAGACAGGGGTGAAGGTGAGTGGCGGAGATGGAACAGAGAGAAGTCAACGTTTCTTAAGTCACTACCCAATGTAATCTGTACTGCCGCTGTTATTTACTTCACTACTACAAAGCCCATCTTTCACTACAAGTCTCTAATGTAAACACTGTCTATATTCCCCACACTCCCTTCTCTCACCTCTGTATTAAATATTCCTCCTTTCTCACACTCTTAAGCGTTAAACGATTCCCTGGCCTTCCCTCTTCTCTCCCCGCACTCATCTTCATCCAGATGTAGTGTTAGTTTTGTGTCTCCTGAGGAATTCTTACAACAGAGCCAAATTGCTGCATGAATATTTGGCATGAAATTGATACAGTATTTCATTCCACATTTGATTCTGTTGCCATATGTCCGAAGAAGTGGACCTGGTCTGTGAAAGCTTACATTAAAATATACAAATTAGCCTTTAAGGTGCTGCATGCTTTTGTCTTTTGTCTTGTTGTTTCTCTGGATTTTGCCTGGAATTCTTGTACAGACTAACATGGGCTGCCTCTTCCAAAACCACCTCAGACCACTTTCCCTTGGGACGTGGGAGGGACCTTATCTGACAGGAGCCAGATCAGCCTCTCCCTTGCCTGCCTCCTTGCCTGGTTCGGAGGGCTTGGGGGGGGGGCTGCTTGCTTTTCTGTGCCCCAGCCTTTGTCTGTGTTTGGCCACAGAATGTCACCTAAAACCCAGGAAAGGAGCCATCCCGCAGTGCGCTCAGCAGAGGACTTGAAAAACCTCGCTTCTCCCCCACCCAGTGTATTTTGTGCCCCTGTGTGTTTGTGTGCATTTCAAAAGCCATGCAAGAAAAAGGGGGTGGCATTTGGCCTCTGGGTGTCCATGGATTATCGCCCCATATATTCCTGCCCACCACCCATTACACCTACATGGTAACTTTGGCTGTGTGAATGTGTGTGCAGACACTCACAGGAAGGAAGGGGGAGAGAGAGAGAGAGAGAGAGACAGAATCTCATGGAGGAGCACAACACTTCTGAATTTGCACTTCTTACGCTACCGCTCCCCCCTCGCAGACCCTTCCAGTGACACAGCCCTGCAACTGGCATCTTCGTCACCGCCTGGCACCTTGTGCTCTCTGTGGGCGAGGTGTTGCTCTCACCCGCCACCTCCACGGCACAGGAGCAGGACTGACAGTCTTCCTGCAGAGGGGAGGGTGTGACTCTTGCCCTGCTGACAACACCCAGGAGGCCACCATCGAAAGAGTCAACACTGTATCTGTGTGCGTGTGTGTGCGTACATGCACATGGATATGTGCATGTGTGTGCATGCCTGTGCACACCTACACATGCATCTATTTCTTCTCTCTTTCTCTCTCTTTTTCTCTTTCTCTCTCTGTTTGTGTGCATCTACCTGACATCAAGGTAGTCCTTCCAGTCTGCATGCATCTTGACACCAAAAGCTCCAAAGGAATGAACCAGTGCTTGGAAAAGTTACTTTTTTGAATTATAGGTCCCAGGAACTCTCAGCCAGCATTGCTAATGGCTGAGGGATCCTCAGAAATCTTGTTGTTGCTGCTGCTGCTGCTGTTGATGATGATGATGATGATTTTTGTTGTTGTTTTAGTGTAAAATTTCCAAGGTGTGAAGGAAACCCAGAGTGTTTCAGCTTCTCTCTTGGAATGGCAGATCTTTGCTGGAGTGGGCAACCTTCAGGCAAAGGTTATGTTGGAACTCGGATCCCATGGTGTGAGTGCAGTGGTGGAAAGTGAAACCACAATTTGCCACTAGTTGATGGGTGGCCACTGATTCCCTTCGTTGCACACCAGCTGCTGCAACTGGCATGTGATTCGGGATACAAGGGGGTCCGTAGGCTAGCATTTCCCAATCTGCACCCAACCTTGGAGGGTTTTCGCAAATGGGTTGGCGGAGCATCCCCACTGCCTCAGTCCTCATCTCCTCCTGCGGGTCTGACTCATCATCTCCTGCTGGCCTTTCCTGTCAATGGGTTGTCCTTCTGTGACATTTTACCAGCAACTTTGAGGGACTAGGCTCCCCTGACCGCCCCCTGCTGGCTTGCCATAAACAACATTGATAACAGATTGCCCATCATTAGGATCATAGAGTTGGAAGGGGCCTCTCAGGCCATCCACCCCATGCAGGAATACAAATTCAAGTATATCGGACAGATGGTGGTCTTCACTTTCTCTCAGATGCCTCCAACATGGGAACACTCACCACCTCCTGGGGTAGTTGGCTCCGTTGTTATGCTGCTCTAACAGGAATGTTTTCCTGCTATGCAGCCAAAATCTGGTTTCCTGTCACTTGATAAAATGGGAAAAACTCCTGCTCTTAAAAAAAAAAACCAAGGCATTTGGTTTCTATAGTTTGGCAGGGAGTGCAGGTACTCCGATAGAGGGATAAGGGAGACCAAAGAAATGAGAAGGGGACAACCGCTGTTCTGACTGGTGGGTCTTCATTTGGCCCAATGGGGTGGGCGTAGCAGAGACAGGAAGGGCTCACAGAGTCAAAGCACCAGGGTTTTGGTGAGCAGGGATGGTGTTGCCACATGCCACCTCCACTTTTCCTCTGCAATCCTGATCGCATTTGTGGTACACAGTGGATTTTTGTGAGTGGTCACTGGGTTGTTGCAGAGTATTATGCCATGGCATGGTTTTAAATGGGCACTTCATAGAAATATAGAATACAGTGGAACCTAGACTTACATACTGCTTGACTTGCAGCATATTTGACTTGCAGCAAGAAGGGGCCTGTTTGACTTGAGTCGCAGGCTTTGACTTACATCTCGGAGCCCCGGCGCAAGGCACCGGAATTGGGCGGCAGCCACAACCCAGCATCGCGGCTGCCGCCTCCAAACTGCTCCTGCCTTCTTCCCCTCCTCCGGCAGCGGCGGCTTCGGCAAGGCTAGCTCAGAGCACCTGGAGCTGGTCCTCGGCCTCACCGAAGCCGCCACTGCTGCCGGAGGAGAAAAAGGGCCGGGAGCTCAGGGCTGGCCTCACTGGTTAGACAGTCGGCTCAGTCTTGTAAAAAATCTGGCTGCAGAAGTCATGGAAGCATTTTAGTTGGGGAGCTGTAAAATTGTGGGACTCTAATGGTAAGCATAGAGTTGTTCAGAACTTGGAACGTCAGGTTAAAAATCAGTAAAACTTAGACATTGTTGCTATGAACATTAAAAAGAGGAGGCATATAACTTGTGGACTATAATTCCACTGCCTCCTCCTCTCTTTGAAGAGACATTTCATTTACATCCCCAGAAGGAATCTCCTATCCCAGTCAAATTTGTGTTAAATTGCTGTTTTCGGGGGTCTTTTTCATCATCTGGAACAGATTAATCCGCTTTCCCATTACTTTCTATGGGAAATGTTTGTTTGACTTAAGTCATGTTTGACTTAAGTCTAGACCACTGGAACGGATTAATGACGTAAGTCAAGGTTCCACTGGAGTGGAATTGGAAAGGGCTTCAAGACCAACAGCCCACTCCATGCAGGATATCTGCCGGGTGGTTTTCCAAATTAATCTTGAATGCCTCCAGCATTGGAGCACTCACCGCCTCTCGAGACAATTGGTTCCGTTGCTGTACTCCTCTAACAGCTAGGAAGTTTCTTCCTGATATCAAGCCAAAGGATGGGTTCTCGTAACTTGAGCCCCTTGTTGTGGGTCCTGCACTGTGGGATGGCCGAGAACAGATCCTGCCCCACCTTTTGCATGACAGATGTCAAAATATTTGAAAGGTGCTGCTATATCACACACACACCGGCCTCCTTTTCTCTAGACTAAACATCCTCAGTTCTTTCACTCTCTCCTCATAGGGCTTGTTTTCCAAACCCTTGATCATCCTTGTCACCCTCTTCTGAAAATGTTCCAATTTGTCAGCATCCTTCTTGAAGTGTGGTGTCCAGAAATGGACACAGCACTCAAGTTGTGGCCTAACCAGTGCCAAATAGAAAGGGACAAGGTCCTCACGAGATTTGGAAATTTTATTTCTGCTAATGCAGCCTAAAATAGAATTTGCTTTGTGTGTGTGTGTGTGTGTGTGTGTGTCACATCAGATCCACGATCTTTACCAAAGGCATGTTCCTCATGGTTGGTACATACAGCATTTATGGGCACTGTTTCAATGAGTGACTGCACTTCACACGATCAGTGTGACATTTACCTGACCAGCCAATGGTTTGGATTTCCTGTTTGCATAGCCAGTTTTTAGATATGATACCAAAAAAAAAAAAAAAAAAAAAAAGTTGGTGGTGGTGGCGGCGGCATCTCTCCATGTGCAGAGTGGCACTGTAATCCTGCCCAATCTTGATTTCTCCTGTGACTGCATATTGGCACACGCTGCTTGTAGAGCAGCCCTCTGTGAACTCTGGGCAGTGCCATAGGATGTGGGAAGCAGAAGCAAGCTGCTGCCTTCGCTTCAGGGCCCTCTCCCCTGCCAGTCCTCGCCGGGGGGCTCCGTCTCTCTCTGTTATCTCCCTGGGCCAGACTAGAGAAATGCCAGTCGTGTGTGGATGGGGGTTGGGGGTTGGGGGAGGGACTGGAGATTACAAACCATTAGGGGATATTAGCGTTTCGTTTTAACACGGAGGGCCCTGGGCTGATATGGGGGTCTGGACAAAGGAAAGGAGCGGGGAGCCAGGATCAGGGTCTCCTTTCCATTGCTTTGCTTTGCATTTTTGTGAACTATCGCTTCTCTGGCACTTTCCCTCCTCCCCGACACTCACCCGTAAGTGGAGCAAGGAGCTTTCATGAGCTTAATAAACTGGAAAGATTGGTCTAAGGGGGAGGGGGAGCCCAAGTTAGACACGGCTAACGCCATCAAGGAAACTAGCCTGGCATACTTCCCCCCACATTTCCCTCTAAAAAGTGGGAGCTTTCTGTGGCTTTCTAGCAACAAACACACCGTCTCCGAAGGACCCGATGCCGGGCCAGGCCTCCCAGTGTCCCTCTGCACACGAGCAGGCTGCCTGTGATACGCAGGGTCAACCCATATTTAAGAGGTGTTTCCCTGCAGCACCATACGTAAAACAAGGCCAGGAAACATCATGTTCTGATCGGAAATCTACCCAAGAGTGGGCCAGTAAAAAAGCTAGCAGGTGCCTATCAATGGCTCTTTCTCAAACTGGGAGGAGGTAATCAGTGGAGTGCCCCAGGGCTTAATCTTTGGCCTGGTGCTCTTCGACATTTTTATGGACAACTAAGGGCGTTTATACACGACCCCTAAGCTCCGCCGCAAATGGCTGCAAGGTCCGGACCTTAAAAATGTTTACCCACCAGCTCCGGACTTTGCAGACAATTAAGTGCGACCCCGCCCCCTTTAGCAAGACCAAACAGCAGTTTTCTTGTACCTGCTTTTTGGATGTGACAAATATTTGATCCGGTGTAAGGATAGTGAGTGCGGGGCTCTCCTTGCTTCTGTTTGTTCTTTTTTTGCGCCCCGCCCCTTTAAGAGATCTGAATGTTGCCGGGAACAAAACGGAGGTAAACCGGCATGCTTTTCTTTCTCTTTTTCTCCCTCCCTCACGCAACCAGTAACCAGGAAGTGCGGAGGGGGGTGGGGACAGAGGAAGAGCAGGAACCCCTAAGATCTCTGGTCCGAATTTAAGTGGCCAGCGGATCTTAGGGGTCGTGTAAAAAGGCCCTAAGAGGAGAGAGTTAGGGAGTACTTATTGATTTTGCAGGTAACTCAAAATTGGTAATAATTTGGAAGGCCTAAACAAAATTCAGAGAGGTCTTGATAGGCCTTGAGCACAGGGCTGAAAACAACAGAATGAAATTTTACAGGGATAAATGCAAACTTATACACAAATTCTCAGTGAAATGTTTCTTTCGTTGCCCTCTTATTCTCTACTAATTATATGTAGGTAAACACGTATGATTCTAAGTTCAATTCCTGCCTGTCACTGAGAAGGGTGCAGCAATGTGCTGGAGTCAATGGAGAAAATGTGATTAAAATAAAATACTGAAGGAATTGAAATTAAGTTTATTTATTTATTAACTGCCCTTAAAATAAATCCAACTAATGATGACTCTTCCTAGAATTTTCTAGGTACAGGGTATTCAGAAGTGGCTTGTTAGTCCTTTCTTTTGGGAGAGCTCTGAGATGGTGCAGCTTTCCCAAGGCTAACCAGGATGACTCTTCTCTTACAAGCCACAAAGAGAATCAGGCACTTGGATCACCAGCTTTCTGCGACATAATGCCAGTGAACATAAGGGATACAGTACTCACATCCCACCTACTAAAGAAAAAACACACACTCTGTAGTTGTATTTTAGATGTAATAGCAGTTCCAAGGCCTCAAAACGTAATTAATTACCATGTTAAAGTTTTAATACTTTATTTTCTTATTTCTTACAGATAACTGAAACTGTTACTTTTAGTTACATTTTTTTAAAAAGTGTTTGAATGATACATCCCACTCGCTTGTAGTATGACACATGTCTAAGGACCCAACAAACTAACCAACATACAAATCCTAGACTTTGTTATTGACAAACTAATCTGTTCTCTCCACTGGTCTCGTTATCATTCTATGAGGAGGAAGAAAGGCTGCTATCCAGATTTCTGGATGTATACTTTTAAAAGGAAGTTGTTGCATTAGTCATGCCTTTCCAGCAACTGATTGCCCCAGTCTTACAAGTACAGTGGAACCTTGACTTACGTCATTAATCCATTCCAGTGGTCTAGACTTAAGTCAAACATGACTTAAGTCAAATGAACGTTTCCCATAGAAAGTAATGGGAAAGCAGATTAATCCGTTCCAGATGATGAAAAAGACCCCCGAAAACAGCAATTTAACACAAATTTGACTGGGATAGGAGATTCCTTCTGGGGATGTAAATGAAATGTCTCTACAAAGAGAGGAGGAGGCAGTGGAATTATAGTCCACAAGTTATATGCCTCCACTTTTTAATGTTCATAGCAACGATGTCTAACATTTAAGTTTTACTGATTTTTAACCTGACATTCCAAGTTCTGAACAACTCTATGCTTACCATTAGAGTCCCACAACTGTACACCTCCCCAACTAAAATGCTTCCATTGTGGAAGACTTCTGCAGCCAGATTTTTACAGGACTGAGCGACTGACTGATTCAGCCCCGAGCTCCCGGCCCTTCTTCTCCTCCGGCAGCAGCGGAGGCTTCGGTGAGGCCGAGGACCAGCTCCAGGTGCTCTGAGCTGGCCTTGCCGAAGCCGCCGCTGCCGGAGGAGGGGAAGAAGGTAGGAGCAGTTTGGAGGCGGCAGCTGCGATGCTGGGTCGTGGCTGCCGCCCGATTCCAGTGCCTTGCGCCGGGGCTCCGAGATGTAAGTCAAAGCCTGCGACTCAAGTCAAACAGGCCCCTTCTTGCTGCAAGTCAAATATGTTGCAAGTCAAGCAGTATGTAAGTCAAGGTTCCACTGTAATCGACTGTGTAGTTCCTTATTATGTTGCGGACAAAACCCAAAAAGAAGTATATTATCTTTCCCTCTAGTGGCCAATTCTGACATTACACCTTGGAAATCAATTTTTTTCCTTCAAGAAATTACCAAATTGAAACAAAAAGAAACATGGTTTACTTGAGACTCAGAGTTGATTAGAAAAAGACATCTTGTCAAAAAGCTTTTTAAAGACTAGCTTTTAAAATTAACATTGGGAAGTAACTAGGCATAACAAGGTAACTACAATGTAACACATTAGTGCAGGGCTGTCCAACAGGTAGACCGAGGGCTACCGGTAGCCCGCGAAGGGTTCAAAAGTAGCCCGACAAGCATCAATAAAAAAAAAATGTGAGGGGATAAGTTCTCCACTCCTCCCTCCCCCATCCCAAGGATCACTACTGCCCCAGCAAAGTTCTGGGTCTGCCAGCCCACTGTCTTAGCTGAGCGGGCAGTTCAAGGGCCATGAGCATGTGCTCGGAATGGATAAAATTCATAAGTAGAGGTATTAGTTTAGTAGCCCTCAACCACTTTATGCCGGAAAAAGTAGACCTCGGCCTGTTCAAAGTTGGACAGCCCTGCATTAGTGCATATCATCTCTGGAGGTAGGGTTTCCAGGAAGATACTTGTCATTGGGTGACAGAAAGCCAAAATAAGCAGAACAAAAGCAAGCAGCTCAAGACTGTTGGTGTGAAGGACAGCTGGCATTAGCACCGTCTTCCCTAAGCCAGGACCTCTGAATAAGCTGCACTCCAGTTCCCACCATCCCCTGCCAGCATGGGTGGGTCTGAAGTACGGGAATTCTAGTTTTAAAAAAGTGTCTATATCCTGGGCAATACATACTCACCACTGCCCCTCCTCCGTGGTGCAATTCTTCTTGTCCAGGAGCCTGGCCGCCATCTCCCAGGCTAATGAAGCTGCTCTTCCGATGCTCTTCTCAGCCAGAGCGAGATCTTTCCCATCCCCTTTGCCTCCAACTGGGACCATTGCACACACAAAGGAGGTGCTTACGCCACTGGCCCATCCTCCCTTCCTCTGGGAACTCCCTCCCCCCAAGGCGTGGGGCTGACAGAGCCCCTTTAGCTCCTAAAGTGAGTGCCAAAACCATGTCCTCTGGCATCCCTGTGTCCGGAGTGGGACCCCTGATGGTGAATGCAGCCTGCCATAATTCAAGGAGATGGGGAGAGAAGGTAGGAAAAGGCCTCTGCTCCACACAGAGAACCTCTCCCCAGAAACCCTTTCTGCTGAGGGGCCCTTGGTCAAGACCCTGGCCTTTCTTACCAACCCTCCGCCGCCACCCCTCCAGCCCTCCTGAGCTCGGTGGCTTTGGCTGTCTCTTTTGAGCCGCTTTCCACTTTAGCTCCTTCTTCGCCCGCACACAGACACCCACCCAGTCTGTCATTCCATCCGTCTCCCACCCGCTTGTATTTATAGCTCGCAAACAGGTTGCAATTCTAGCCTCGGCTCTGGGGGTTTTCCGAGTCTTCCGTGGATTGGCCACGCATGTGCGTGTTTGGGAGTGTGGACAACAAGGACACCAGGGAGAGAGGAGGGGCCCCTTGGCTCTTCTGAATCCTGATTCATCTCCAGACGGGAAACCACCCACAGATCCCAATTTCAGCTCTTCCTTCTCAAAAGGGGTGGTTAAAAAAGCAGTGCAGTGGGGAGGAAGGAGACTGGAGCTGAAGGAGCACCAGTTCTGGATTCGAAAACGTTGCTGTCTCAAGAGTTTTTGTGTATGTTCAGAAACACAGTTGCTGTTGTTTCCTAGGCGATCAAATGTTTGGAGGGAGACTTGGAGGCCGTGTACTTAGTTGACCCTCCGCTCACACAGGATTTTCAATACATGGTAGAACCATCAAAATGGCCACCTGGCCTCTGTCTAACCCTGCCCCCCAAGCAATGGAGAGCCCGCCATCCAGTTACTCAGTGGAACCAGAGCTCACAGGATCTCGGTGATCATGCTTTTGGATTAGTAGGAGCAGTACAGTAATATCACGTCTTACCCCATTTAGGCATCTCACTTCCCTCTGATTTTAGCTGTAACCCTTACACCAATGTGTATTTTGGGTTTTCAGAGCACTTTTTCTAGCTTCAGAGTCCCTACCCCACCATACCACCCCCGGTCTTATAGCAAAATGTTTGGGATATGACTGAATCTCGAATAGGGCACTTGAGATCCATTGGCCCTACAAAAGCCCTGCTCTTGGATGACAGAAAACCAGCTAGAACTGGCTTGTGGATCTGGATTGACCTAGCTGCTGGCCTCTTCTAGGCCCCTGGCTTTTGGGAGTATCAGGATATGTGTCTATCTATCCTTGTTTATCACAGGACCTTATGAAGCTTCACATTACGATTAGTCAAAATCTGCTCTGCTTGATGCCCCCTTTCCATTCCAGTTTGACCCTCTGGAGCTTGAGTGATCAAGTCCCTGGGGACTCTCTGAATATCATGTTTGATGGGCAGGGCCGAGGAAAAGGCTTTGTGCCAAGATCTGTATCAATCTTTCTCCCTATGGGAAGCCCCCTCCCATTGGCTTCCCGCCATCACCTTCCCCTGTTCTCCTGGCAGTGACATCATATATATATATATGAAATCATTGGGAGAGATTGATGACCCCCCCCCCAAAGGAAGGAGAGCAGCCCGTGAGGAACCACAGCAGTGGAGGATCCTTGCTGCAGCTGAGTGGGAACTATTGCCCTTGTCCCCTTCTGCCCAGCACAGAAGGAGCAGAAGTCAGGTGCCTCTGTTAGCAGGGAACGGTCTGCACCTGTAGGCTGGACCCCTTGTTTCCCTAGTGAGAATGTCAAACACTTGTACTTTCAGGTCGTGGCACAGTTTCTTTGGAAAAGAGCAAGCAAAGCCTGGTAATGGAACAGCCTCTTTGGCACAAGTCTGTGTCTCTTTACAGACGTTTGGCTCGGCCCTGCAGCCAAAACCAGACCTTCTCCTGGTATCCCTCCGTCTAACTCTCAATACCCCTGACTGCTTCTCCATGTCTTCACCACCACCACTAGAGCAAAGATAAATCAGCGGAAAATTCATCCTCAACTCATCCATGTCCAGTTCCCCAGATTTCACACCACTTCCACTGGGTGTACTGCGGGCAAAGAAGTTTTGAATTGGCAGATGCCAAGCAGGGCGGGGGCAGGGCGGAGCAGCCATGTAACAAATGGAGTCGGCCATTTCTAGTTCCCAGATCCTTCCCGTTCCCCCTGCCTGGATTGTTTGTAGGGTGAGGATGCCATTTGCCTATCCCGCAGGATCCTGGCCCCAAAATTGGGGAGGGCAGAGAATGGCAACAGAAAGCAGAACCAGGTGCAGCGTCCAACTTCCATGCAGGATCTGGCAGGTATCAGCAAATGGGGTTGAGCAAACCAAGGATGCTCTCCATGAGCTCCTGAACCATAGAAACTGAATAGGTGGGCAGGTCAGCTGGGCTTCCGGCATCCGCTTTTTGGAGCAAAATTCAATGCTGAGAGAGAAGATGGTGTCACAGGTACAGTAGTGGTGTCCAGTTTTAAAACTGGACTCGTTTAAGACACTAGTGTCAGCAAGCTTAAGTGTTTCCTTTTACTTCGCCACCAAGAGAGCCATGCATTTACACAGGGAGGGCCAGTATTTCGGTGGAGGTCAATTGAGTGGGCCTCTGTCCTAGATATTTTCTCTGACCCTATACTTCCTGACCACACCAACTCATGGCTCATTTGGTTGAAACACCACCCACCAGCCATGCACATTTTGGCATCTCTCCCTCTCCCTCTCTCTTTCTTTGCAGGAATCCTGGTGGGGGTGGGTGGGGTGTGTTTTAGCAAGGCCCTCACAGTAGGGCCAGTGACCAGAAGATCACTGGCTGTGCAAAGTACGATCAGTCAGGCACAGTCACCGCAGAGCGAGCCACCACTGGAGGCATTGGGTCTATTGGTTGACAAGCTGCAGTCTCAGCCCGGGGCTGAACCCCAGTAATGCTCTATTCAGGGGGTGACTTTAGGACATGATGTAATTATCACCATCTGAACATGTGCAAAGGGGACATTTTGCAGAACTCAAGAAGGAACCACATGATCCATCAGTAGAAACCAACCTATGGCTTGGGTCATACCTGTGCACTGGCAGAACTCGGCATTGGGCATCATGCTGCCAGGCCTGTCTCTGCTGCCTTCGCCTGGTGAAGGGTCCTGCTGCCTTGTTTGTCTCTTTTCAGAGACCCAATAAAGGTGGTATCCATACCATGACTTTCCTCCCAATACATTCGTTGCTAGCCTCTGAGCATGAGGGCATCCTCTGCACCACCTCTTGTAGTGGAGTCAAGGCTTGTCTGCAAAGCTGACTTCTTCCAGGCTGACTCAGGGCCTTTTCACACGACCCCTAAAATCCGTGACAAATGGCTCTCAGATCCGGAGCTTAAAACTGTTTCCTCACCAGCTCCGGAGTTTACAAAAAATTAAGTGCGCCCACACCCACCTAAGCGCGCCCCAGCGCACTTTTCAAGTACCTGCTTTCCGGGGGTGAAAAATTCCTGATGCGGATGTAACATAGTGAGTGCCGGGCTCTCCTCGCTTCTGTTTGTTGTTGTTTTGCCCCCTGCCCCTTTAAGAGATATTATGCTGCCGGTAGCAGAGCGAGCCGGCATTCTTTTCTCTCTCCCCTCACGCAGCCAGCAGCCAGGAGTGCAGAGGGGGTGGGAACACAGGAACAGCGACAAACCCCCAAGATCCCTGGTCCGAATTTAAGTGGCCAGCGGATCTTAGGGGTCGTGTGAAAAGGCTTTCAGTCTCTCCGCTTTTAAACCAAGTTGAACACAAGCCCTTGATTCTTGACCCCAGCCCTACTAGGTTAAGAAAGGGCCATGTATGGATTGTTGGTGGACTACAACTCCCACCCTTTCTGGGCATTGGCTCGGGGAGGGCTGGGCCTTCTGTGCTTTGACTTCACAGTTTGCCAAAGGCAACCTTGGAGCTAATGGTCCCAAACTTGGTCCAGAATTCTGGGAGTTGTGATCCAAAGAACCCCCACGTTGTGTTTTGATTGTCTTTTCTGCCTGACGTGTTTGGCTCCCTTCCTGGCTGGGTTTCCCACCTGCAGTGATATCATGGTGGCCGCCTGTGCAGAAGCGTGATGCGGGCCAAAACGGGGGAGGGCGGGGAGCCTTAACAGCAACCAGATTAATGTTTGGGGATTGTTCGGTGCCAAGATGCCCCAGGAAGAGGTCAAACCCCCCAATTTTTTTAGCATAGAATGTTTTCTGTCTTTGGGGTTAGAGTGGCCCCAGGAGATGTCAAGTGCCAAGTTATGAGGGCATGAGGATGGGGAGGTGTTCCAGACCCACCTCTTGCCAAAGGGGGAGAGCCAGTCTAGTGTAGCGTAGCTGGAGGGTCTGGCTAGAAGGTGGGAGGCCTGGATTCAGATCATCTCTGGGACATGCACTGGGGTGGAAGTTGGGACCTTCCTGTTCCTTCAGCCTGATTTAACCCACCTGACTGTTGTGAGGATACAAGGGGCAAGGAAAGAGCTGGAGGAAAGAAAGCCTAGAAATGGAGCAGATACAAGTTTGGGTGGGCGAGGGAGCCCAGAAACAATTCAGACGGGCGGGGGGGGGGGAGACCTGGCAAATTTTTTACCTGTAAACAGTTCAAGGGAATAACCAAGTCGACGACGGGAGGAGAAGCAAATCCTGTTAGTTTTTGCTGCGTGGAAATACCGTATGTTGAACTATCCTCTCACCCGTCATCTTCTCCGCCCCTCGCTTTCCATCTTCACAAAGAAAACGAAATGTCTGGACAGGATAAAAGGGGGGCGGGAAGCAGCCCCCCCCCAAAAGGGGGTTAGAAGAGAGGGAAAACTGTGCGGCCGCCTCTCTCTATTGACACCTGCCCGTCAGGCGCGTGCACTCCCGTTCGGACGAGCAAACATGCTCTTTCGCGCGAATCACTGCGTGCGCCCGCGTGTACGTGTGAATGAATGCGGGCGAGTCCGGAAGGCATCGGGCGTCTCTGAGCCGGGCCATCCCGGGGGCTCCGCGAGGAAGTCAAGTCAACGCTCTTCATATATTTATATATCCGCTTGTTCCGGAGGTGGTGGCGGCGGTGGGGGGATCGCGCGACAGGGTGGGGAGCCTGCCGAGGGAGCTCCCTCTTCCCCCACCCCCACTCCCACTCCCTCGGTCTGGCGGAGGGGGGGCGCCGCCGCCGGGAGGCACGTCCCGGGCCGGGAAGGGGGGGCTCCGGGAGAGGCCGAGCAGCGTCAAGCCCGGGGTCGGGGAAGTGGGGTGGCGGAGAAGCCGGGCGGCGCGCATTTGTTTCCCTTTCGGGGCCGAGAAGGGGGGGGCTCCCTGGCCGGCGATTGGGCGCCTGGTCCCGCCCCTCCCTCTTTTCTCCTCCTTCCGCCGACCCCTTCCTCCCCCTCTCTCTCCCCGCCCCCCCCTTTCTCCGCGCGCCCCAGCCTTCCCTCCGCTCTGCAGCAGAGACGCGCCGCGGAGCCGAGCGAGGCTCCCCCCCCCCATTTCTCCCCCGCCCGTTCTCCGGGGCTTGGAAAGGGACGGATCGCATCGCCTCTCCTGGGGTGGGGACCGACGGACGGACGGAGAGAGATCGGGCGCCTCCCGCCCGCCCCCCCCTCCAGGCGGAGTACAGGCCCTTCTCCTCGGATTTTCTGATTTCCCGTCTCCTCGGGAGCGCTCGTATTTTTCTCCCTACCCATTTTTCTCTCTCTCCCCCTCCCGTTCCCCCGAATTTCCCGGTCCATTATCCTTCGCCCTTTTTTCCGCCCTCCCCCCCCTCCGCCAACGATGCCCGCCCCGGAACCGTAGGACCCTTCCCTTCCTTCCTTCCCATCCAGTCTCCTTTCTCTCCTTCTCCCCTCCCCGGCCATCAATCTCCCCCCATTCCCCTCCGCCAGCCCTGGATGCTGCCTCTTTTGCCGCCGCCGCCGCCGCCGCCGTCTTCCCCTTCCTCCGGGGGGGCCGGCCCTTCGCTGCCACCGCCGGGATGCTCCTGAGGGCTGCCGGGCCGGGGGGGCGGCCGTGATCGGAGGGGGGGAGGAGGCGGGAGGGGCCGTCCCGCCCCGTCGAGGCAGCCCAGCCCAGCCCAGGCCGCCCTTGGGGTCCCTCTGGAATTTCGATCGCCGGAGCTTCCAGGAAACGCCTGCGCTCGCCTCCTCCCGGCTCCCCCCCTTTTTTTTGGTGGAGGGGAGGGGAACCCCCCCACCTTTTTTAGGGGGGGCGATTGGATTTTCCTCTCTTGCTTTTGACGTGCGTGCTTCCCCCTCCCTCGCCGTCGCCCCCTGCGCTCCCTTCGGGCCCCTCCCTGCCTGCCTGCCTGCCTGCCTCTCCCGTTCCCGTTCCCGTTCCGGCGGGGGGGGGGCTCCTCCGGGGACCGTCGTGGGTCGGTGTGGCATGGACGCCGCGTCGCCCAGCATCTGAGGAGGGCCTCCAGCCGGGCCGGGCCCCGCCGTCCGGCGCCATGGCGCCCCCGGGGCCTCGGCGGGCCCCCGGGGTGGCGGCGGGCGCGGACCCTCCGCCGGGGCTGCGGGCGCGGCTGCTGCTGCTGGCGGTGGCGGCGGCGGTGGTGGCGTCGGCCGGGCCCGCGGGGGCGGCGCGCGTCTCGTCCAGCCTCAGCACCACGCACCACGTGCACCACTTCCACAATAAGCACGGGACGGTGCCCATCGCCATCAACCGCACGCCCTTCCTCACCCGCGGCGGGCACGGTAAGTGCGGCGGGCGGGCGGGCGGGCGGGGGCATAAGGGGGTGGGGTGGCTGGCTTCCTGCGCGTCGCGGTGTGTGTGGTTCCCCCCCCCAGGTGGCCTTCGACGGGAGGGGAGACGCGGGGAAGACGTGCCGCGTTCTTGGGGTGGAGGGAGAGCGGGAGGAGGAGGAGGAGGAGGAGGAGGAGGGCCTCCCTCGGAACCCCCCCCCCCCGGTCCGTCCGTCTTGCCCGCGCCTCCCCGCCGCCCTCTCCCCTCCCGCGGGCGCGCAAGGGACCGCCGCCTCCCGTGGTGGTTGCGCGCGTCGGGGCGGGCGGGCGGGCGGTCCGAAACGGGTCCTCGGGCCGGAGGTGGGCGTCGAGACGGAGAGGTAGACGGGGCCGGGGGGTGTTGCCTTTCTTTGGGGGCGCGCGGGGGAGGGGGGAGAGACGCGGGGGTGCAACAGGAGGTCCGGCGCCGCCTTTCTCGAGCCTGCTGCACCCGACGCCAAACGGGCGTGACCCGGGAGGGGCGCCTTTCTTCCTTCTCTTCGCCGGGGCCGAGAGGAGTGGGCGGGGGTGGGGGTCCAGGATGCGGAGCCCAGGTGGAGGCGGACGAGGGGCGCCCGGAGCTGGAGGGGAGCCGGTCTGTAAATCGACCTCGGGCTCCTTTGTCAATCTTGGGCAGCCCGACGCCCACCCACCACCCACCCCCGTCTAGGGAAGGGACCCAGGCGTCGCGGCTGCCCCCACCCCCCCCCGCCGTCCCTTTGCTTCTTCTTCTTCTTCTTCTTTGCTCCCTGCCTCTCTTCCACCCAGGCTCTTGCAACCTCTTGGCGACAGGAGGGCAGGTTGCGAGGAGCGGGTGCCAGTGTGGTTTGGAGGAAAGGGGGAGGCCGAGGGGTGCCAGGCATGGTGGACCTGGGCCACTTGCCCCAGCGCACTCTCACCCTGAGCCAGCTGGACGCCAGGGGCTCCTTCCTTCCCCAAAGGCTGGACTGAGCCCCCCCCCCATTTTTCTCCTTGACTTGAGGGAGAAATGGAAAGAAGGAAGGTTCTGAAGTGGCAGAGGAGGCAGGCAGGCAGGCGGACTTTTTGGGGTGTCCTTTTTAGCTGGTGGCAAAACTGACCTAAAATCAGGAGGCATCTTTTCCTCTTAAACCCATGTCCTAGCTAAGACCTCAAATAGGGCAAGGTGGGACTTCCTTGTCATCCAGGGGCTGTCTGGGGAGAATCTCAGTGGCTGCCCTGGGAGAGGCCCAGAAGGCCCTTCGATCCCTTCCCCCTTGCTTTCCTGCCACCCAGAGAAGGAGCCATCCCCCAGGGAGCCCTTGCTTTCTGAAGCTGTGGCTCTTTCTCCCCGGTCTGCTCCTCCCCCCATACCTGGCATACCTGGGACGTTATGTAACAGCCAGGCCTCCCCAGCATCCTGATTGGCGCTCATTTGGCTCCCCTCACAACATGCTCCTGTCATGTGTATGTTTTGGGGGGGCAGAGAAGGAGGGAGGATTGGCTGACCTCCATCTTTGCCAGCCCCTCCTCCCCTCCCAACACCTGGCCTAGCTTGACTGAATCCAATGTCTGATGTGGTTTCTGCCTGGGTTTGTGCCTTTCCTTAGTTAACTCTGGCTTGTGTGTCTCAGGTGATCATTTAACTGGAAGGAATGCTCTCTCTCTCTCTCTCTCTCTCTGTGTGTGTGTGTGTGTGTGTGTGTGTGTGTATATGTATGTAAGTCTCAAACATTTAGCACAGATGCAGGCAGGCTTTGGGAAAAATTCACAAATTGATTTGCTTTGGAACTCAAGGCAATGAATGGATAGGTTAGGAGTGGCATAATTGTTTGTCTTTGTTTATTTAGTAATTGCAGTTAGCTCTCCCTTTCCTTCAGGTGGCATCCGTAGTATCCCCCCTCCCTATTTGTCTCCATGACAAACCTTTGAGGTAGGCCAGAGTGAAGGAAATTGACTAGACCAAGGTCACCAAGGGAGCTTCTTAGTTTGTAAGAGACTTGAACCTGGTATTTATAAGTCCCAGCTGAGCAATCTTACTGTTATACAGGATGTCTGTGTTGTGCTAGGTTGCTTACTATTACAGGCATTGTCTGCTCTGCTGATAATTTTATGTGAAACAAACAACCAGGTGGTTAGTGCTACCTGGAGGGCTGACAAATCCCTTGTGTTGAAATAAACATGGTGAATTTTAAGGAAGGAAGAGACTCTTGTTTATCTGCAGGAGAGCAATAGGGTCCCATATCTAGGCTTTGGGTGATAAATGTTTCTCCCATTTTCACTTTATTTATTTATTTATTTATTTATTTATTTATTTATTTATTTATTTATTTATTTGGATTTATATACCGTGCCGTCTAGCCCAACAACTACTCTTCTGGACAGTTTACAGTTAGAAAATTCATGAACACAAGAGGAGTCCTCCCCATTGGACTGTGCTCTCCCCACCCCAGTTCATGTTCTCCCCCAAAATTCCATTCCTAAATTAATTCAGGCACTTCCACAAAAGTAAAGCATCTTTACAGATAACCCCAGAAAAATGGTAAAGCCAATGGCAAATTATTTAGAATATTGGGATTTATTTGCTGTGACCACCAGGATCACGAGAGGTCTTCCCAAACCAAATCTGTTTCACTACTTAGATCTGCCTTTTCTGATCTGGAGCCTCTGACCACCCATCTAGTTTGTCAGACTACATATCTCAGCAACTCCAGACACCAGGATAAGTGAAAGAACCTCAAGCTCAACGTGACTGAAGTGTCGCAAGTTAAATATATGGTGCCAAAGTTGTATTTGACCACCATGGAAGTTTGCACCTCATTGTGAACCCTTCACTTGGACCAAAACATGCAGTTCAGTCCCATAGTTTAAGAAGGGAGTTCCCCACAAACGTGGGCTTTGTGAGAAATGAAAATGGAGGATTTTTCTGGACTGGGTCCTGCTCCAGAATGGATCATTATTTAAAAGAAGGATGCCTCCCCAGTTGCTTTGTGCCTTTCATGTTTTATGGCCCACACCTCCCAGAAGCTGCACCATTGATAGTGGTCAGGAGAATATGGGAACTGTAGTCCAGAATGTTGATAAGCCACAGAGCTGCTCTTCCAACAAGATGTACACGTTTTTATATGTGATACTGTTTGCCAACATTTCTTTTTGCATGGTTGCAGTAATTATGGTGAGCAGAGGATTGGACTGTGCCGACTTGTTTGGGCACGCATGGTTTGTATCACATTTTATTGGGGTTGTGTTGAATGGGAAGAATACTTGTTGCATGTTTGTAGCATTCTGTTCACTGTTCATTTGCCTTAAAATAGAAAGCTGCATGCAATGGCCCCAGAAGTTAGCTTTCTATCAGGGAGGGCTCTCTCTCTCTCTCTCTCTCTCTCTCTCTCTCTCTCTCTCTCTCTCTCTGTGTGTGTGTGTGTGTGTGTGTGTGTGTGTGTGTGTGTGTGTGTGTGTGTGTGTGAGAGAGAGAGAGAGAGAGAGAGAGAGAGAGAGTACAGTTTTTTTGGTCTGTGATCGTCTCGAGACCGTTGAGGTTTCTTGCAAACCATTCTTAGATGTGGCTGTGCAGAAACACAGATTAAAAATAAGCGACACAGTTAGTTGCTGTATTGTGAGTCTGTTGGTCCATATGGCCGAATATTGCCAACACTGACGGGCAGACACAGCTCTCTGGAAATGCAGGCGGGGCTTCTTCTTTTTTCCTTTGTGGAAATGCCTACAACTGAACCTAAGAGCCTTCAGCAGGTGCTCCACCACTAAGGCAAGAACAGATGCAGAAGAGACGGAAACCTGGGATCCCCAGCCAGTTTCTGGGCATAGTCATTCCCTCATCCCTTGGTGGAGTTTTTGGGAGCTGAAGTCCAAAAGATTTGGAGGGTCACATTTCCCTGTCCTCTGTAGATAGTCAACTGATTGGCATCAGTTCTACACCTATTTAAATAGCTTCCACTCGGTTTTCAGAAGTAATCAGAACTCAAGTTTGCCTGCAAGCACGCTCTCCACTCTTTTACCTGAGAGGGCTGAGATTTCACTGTTATAAAGTGTTTGTCACCAACAGCATTGTTATTTTTACTATGTTTGTGTCTGTCTTTTCCTTTGAGGAACTCAGATCAGCAAATAGGATTCACCCCACCTATTTTACCTCCACAAGAAACCTCTGGGGTAGATTGGCAAAGAGAGCACATAAAATAGTCCAAGGTCATCTTGCAAACTTGGTAGACAGAGGGAGGATTTGAATTTGGGTCCTCATCTGGACTTCAGAAAGACTACAGGTTTTTCCCTTTATATCTTCCATGATTGAAAATGGTGTTGGAAAATAAACACATTCTGAGCTTTCCTTGGATAAAGTGTGTGTGTGTGTGTGTGTGTGTGTGTGTGTGTGTGTGTGTGTGTGTGTGTGTGTGTGTGTGTGTGTGTGTGTGTGTGTGTGTGTGTGTGTGTGTGTGTGTGTGTGTGTGCGCGTGCATATGCATGCTATCCAGAGAAATGCAGGTGTCCTCTGAGGTACAGAGGGCCTTCTCATTGTTTTCACAATTTTAGGCAGTCATCCTGGTCTCTGCCAAGACATTCTTCTCTTCATTAGTTAATGAGGCTTTTCCAGGCCAAGTTACTGTTAATTCCAGGATCTTCCAGCTGACACAGCCAATTTAGTTCAACAGATTTATATATTGGTTACATTTCTGTCCCAACTTTCTTCCAGGGAACTCAAGGAATAGCTTCACAACAGTTCTGCAAGACTGGCCAGTGGGTGCGAGGGGTTGGCCCAAGATCACCTTGCGAGTTTTTGAGGCTAAGTAGGGTGACTTAGCGGTGACTTAGTAGGGGCGTGGTGGCTCAGTGGACTAAGGCTCCAAAAACTGCCGGCTGCAAAGTTGGCAGCTCGAATCCCAGGTGCCACGCAGCGGAGCGAGCTCTCACTGATAACCCCAGCTCCTGCCAACCTAGCAGTTCAACAGCATGTAAATGCAAGTAGATAAATAGGTACCACCATAAAAAGCGGGAAGGTAAAACAGTGTTTCCTTCCTCTTCGGCTTGAGGAAGCACGGACATGACTAGCACGCATGTGCCGGGGGGGGGGCTTTAGCTTTTACCTTTTTAGGGTGACTAGATTCTGAATCTCTGGGAGCCCTAATCAATATGCCATGCCATCAATCCAAAGAGAAGCCGTAGCCTCCCAGGTCATGTGCCATGCAGCAGCTTGGTTATATACAACTTGTCTCTTAAAACGGCCACAGTGCCGGAGGACTGGAGGATAGCAGATGTCACACCAATTTTTAAAAAAGGAAGGAGGGGGGACCCAGGAAACTACAGGCCGGTTAGCCTTACATCTGTCCCAGGGAAGATGGTGGAAGGCCTCATCCAAGAGAAAATCTTAAAACACATAAAAGAACAAACCTTACTGAGAGAAAATCAGCATGGCTTCTGTAAGGGTAAATCTTGTCTTACAAACCTTTTAGAATTTTTTGAAAAGGTCAACAGGCACGTGGATTTGGGTGAACTGGTGGATATAGTCTATCTGGATTTTCAAAAGGCTTTTGACACCGTCCCTCACCAAAGGCTGCTGAGAAAATTGCATAGTCAGGGGATAAGAGGGCAGGTCCTGTTATGGATTGAGAACTGGTTGAGATCCCGGAAACAAAGAGTAGGTGTCAATGGGAAATTTTCACAATGGAGAGAAGTGAAAAGCGGTGTGCCCCAGGGCTCGGTCCTGGGACCGGTGCTTTTCAACCTGTTCATAAATGACCTGGAGACAGGGATAAACAGTGAGGTGGCCAAGTTTGCAGATGACACAAAACTTTTCCATGTGGTAAAAACCAGAGAAGATTGTGAAGAGCTCCAGAAGGATCTCTCCAAACTGGGAGAGTGGGCTGAGAAATGGCAAATGTGTTTTAATGTAACCAAATGTAAAGTAATGCATATTGGGGCAAAAAATCCAAACTTCATCTATCAACTCATGGGCTCTGAGTTATCCGTGAATCAGGAAAGAGATCTTGGTGTGTTGGTGGACAGCTCCATGAAGGTGTCTCCCCAATGTGTGGCAGCAGTGAAGAAGGCCAATTCCATGCTAGGGATTATCAAAAGGGGATTGAAAATAAAACAGCCAACATTATAATGCCGTTATACAAAACAATAGTAAGGCCCCACCTGGAGTATTGTGTACAATTCTGGTCACCGCATCTCAAGAAAGACATAGTGGAACTGGAAAAGGTGCAGAAGAGAGCGACTAAAATGATTACTGGGCTGGGGCACCTCCCTTATGAAGAAAGGCTAAAACAATTGGGCCTCTTTAGTCTGGAAAAAGGCGCTTGAGGGGGATATGATTGAGACATACAAAATAATGCAGGGTATGAGTAAAGTGGATAGAGGGAAGCTCTTCTCCCTCTCTCAAAATACCAGAACTAGGGGACATACACTCAAATTGAGTGCTGGGAGAGTAAGAACTGACAAAAGAAAATATTTTTTCACCCAGCGCGTTGTAAGTCTATGGAACTCCCTGCCACAGGATGTGGTGATGGCATCTGGCCTGGATGCCTTCAAAAGGGGATTGGACAGATTCCTAGAGGAAAAGTCCATCACGGGTTACAAACCATGATGGAGATGTGTAATCTCTAGGCTTTAAACCAGGGTACTTCAAGGGCCAGATGCAGGGGAGTGGTATCAGGAGACAGATATCTAGTCTCATGCGCTCCCAAACGCATCTGGTGGGGCCGGTGTGAGATACAGGAAGCTGGACTAGATGGGCCTTTGGCCTGATCCAGCATGGCTCTTCTTATGTTCTTATGAGTTGGCCGTGTGGGCAGTCGAGGCATGGAGGCTCTCGGGAATGAAGGATGGAACGTGTTGAGGAACTTGTGTCCCTGCTTGGGAGAGTGTTGAGATTGTTGTGCAGGGATGAGGTTCCTTTGGCCATCCAGATGTTTGGGACCACAGCTGTCATAGTCCTTTATCATTGGCAGGATAGGCTCAGAGTTTTGGGAGTTGCGGTCCAAAACATCTGGAGGGCTGAAGGTTCCCTACCCATCCTGTTGTGGAAGAACAGGGAGAGGCAGGAACTCAGGCTGTGAAGGAGTTGCTGGATAGCTCAGTGGCTTAGATCTGTTGCTGTGGAGTCAAAGATTGGGAGTTTAGTTTGAGAGGGGCTGGATTCTGTGATCCGTAGGATTCTTTTGGGCCGGGACCTTTGTACCTGGAAGGACTGAGTCCAACCGTTATCTGTGCCAAGAAGCTCATGGGGTGACCTTGAGCAAATCATTCTCTTGTTTATCTACCTGGAAGGGCTAATGTAAGGGCAAGGTGGGAGAACCATATACAGTGGTACCTTATATAAAGGAATTAATTCGTTCCAAATGAAATTATGTTAAGCAAATTTTCCTTTATACAAATTCCCATAGGAATGCATTGAAAATGGAGTAATCCCATGTTTATGTTGTACAGATTTTCCCCACAGGCGATTATGTTAAGCAAATTTCCCCTATCTCCGGAATTTTTTATGTTGTACAGATTTCATGTTATACAAGCTGTTTGTTATACTAGGGTCCACTGTAGTTCCATTGCCATGAGCTAATTAGGGAAAATGGCAGCATGTAGCTGGCAACAATACTAAATAAATGTTCCGGGGGTGGGGTGGAGTGGGGGCCTTTCTTCCCATGTTGCTTAAGAGGATGTAGAAGAAGCATTTCGGGAAAGCATCCTGTGTCCTAAAGCCAGTCCTGTTTTCACTTGGGGAAGACTGGAGAAGAACTAAAGGTGGGAGCCGATTTGCTCTGCCGTGCAGGATGGGTGTTTGGCCGATCTTAGACTGCAGAGCGGTGGGTGGCAGAGAAGACTTTTAATGGGATAAGATGAATTTAAGGGGGACCCAGGTCCATTCATGCCCATCACTCATAGTAGAAGGGAACCCTCTTCCTGTGGGTTGTGACTCCCAAAACCAGGTGCCTGGCACAAGCAAGCAATAAGCTGTCATTCACACTCAACGGCTGAGAGCATCTTGCAGAGGGTTCAGCCGTTCTCTCTGTTCACCAACTCTTTGCTTGGCCACAGAGAAGACCAAATGGGGCAGAGCCTCATTTTGTGTGGCAAGGAAAAGCATTTCATCCGACACAACTGGACGAAGGGAGATGGGGAAAGGCCTGTCGTATAAGAAGGTGGAGACCAGTGTCCCAGTTTCTGCATACAGGCTTTGCACCTTCTGTACCAGATTCAAGCTGTTCCTTTTATTTATTTATTTATATTTATTTATTTGTTATACTTCTATACCGCCCATCTTCTGGACGGAACTCTGAGCGGTTTATAATTAAAACAAAAACAACAAAAGACAAAAGAGAGCAAGTAATAATAAAATAGGAGGGACAATACCCTTCACAGGAGATGACACAGGCGGCAAAAAAAAAATTAAATAAAAAGGTCGCCATATGCCTCTTTGAAGAGGTGGGTTTTCAAGGCCTTTTTAAAGGCAGGCAGGGACTGTGCTAGGCGCAGCTCACTAGGGAGATGATTCCACAACGTAGGGCCCACCCCAGAGAAGGCACGGTTATGCGGGAGCGATTTCCGCGCCTCCCTGGGTGTGGCCACCCTTAGTGAGCGCGCCTGCACCATTCTCGTGGGCCTGACCACAGTTGACCTCTGGGAGATACGCTCTGACGGGTACTCTGGTCCCAAGCCGTGGAGGGTTTTGAAAATCAGAACCAAGACCTTGAACCTTATCTGAAGGACAATGGGTAGCCAGTGCAGGCGAGCCAGAACTGGGGTGATGGGCTCGAATCTACGAGCACCCACCACCAGTCTGGCCACCGCATTCTGCACCCGCTGGAGCCTCCGGACAAGGATCAAGGGCAACTCCACGTAGAGGGCATTGCAGTAGTCAATCCTTGAGATCACAAGAGCCTGCATGACTATCCTCAGGGAGGACTCATCCAGGTACTGGCGGATCTGGGCGATCCTGCGGAGATGGATAAAAGTGGCCCTGGAGACTGCCATCACCTGGGCTTCCAGGGAGAGGGCTGAGTCCGGGACCATGCCCAGATTCCTGGCCATTTCCATAGGCTGGAGGGAAACACCCCCCAGGCTAGGGAGGGGACCATTGTACCCAGACAAAGGTGCCCCGAAGAACAGAACCTCAGTCTTCTCCGGGTTCAGTTTGAGCCAGTTGGTCCTGATCCATTCCAGAACTGCCTCCAGGCACAGGTCGAGGGAGCAAACTGCCTCCTCTGCAGAAGAAGAAAAGGAGAGATAGAGTTGCATGTCATCAGTGTACTGATGGCAGCAGACTCCAAATCTCCTGATGACCTCCGCCAGCGGCCTCATATAAACATTGAACAGCATGGGTGAGATTGACGACCCCTGGGGCACCCCACAAGGGAGTGTCCAAGGATCCGACAAAACATCACCCAGCTGAACCCGCTGAGACCGGTCACCGAGGAAGGAACGGAGCCAGCAAAAAGCAGAGCCCCCAGTTCCAGGCTCAGCAAGCCGGTCCAGCAGGTTACTATGGTCGACGGTATCAAAGGCCGCTGACAGATCAAGGAGGACCAACAGGGAGGAACACCCCGTCAGCATCCCTGAGGAGGTCATCCTGCAGAGCGACCAGGGCAGTCTCGGTCTCCCGAAGCGGCCTGAACCCGGACTGGAAGGGATCCAGGATACGATTTTCCTCCAGGTACGACTGAAGCCGGACAGCGGCCACCCTCTCAACTACCTTGCCCAGAAAGGGAACAATGGCGATCGGACAGTAGCTGGAAAGCTCATCTGATGCCATGCCGGGCTTTTTCAACGTGGGCCTCACCACGGTCTCCTTCAAACGGGAAAGAAAAATTTCCTTTCCTGAAGGAGGCCGTGGCAATGGCAGAGACCCACTCCGGCATGTTCCCTCCGGCGGATTTAACAAGCCAAGCTGGGCAAGGGTCAAAAGGGGTAGCCACTGGCCGGCACTAAGCCATAACCCTGGAGGCCTCCGCTGGGAACACAGGCCCAAACTCAACCAGGCAGGAAGACCAAGGAGGTGAGACCCCAGGGATGTTGGAGGATGAACTAGCGTAACCAGGGGGCAGATCGGAACAGATGGTCTCTATTTTAGATCTAAAATAGGCTGCAAACTGCTCAGTAGTGAAATCACTTGGAGGAGGCCCCAGCTGACCAGGATTGGAGAGGTCCCGAACCACCTGGAACAACTCTGCCTGGCAGTTCGAGGCCTCACCAATTCTCAGGGAGACATGAGCTGTTCTAGCGTCCCTGATCACGCGAACATAGCGGCTGGTCAGCTGTTCAAGTGCAGCCTTACTCATTGCTGTCCAATCCTTCCTCCAAATGACCTCAAGCCTCCTGCATTCTTGCTTCATCGCCCGCAACTCGGCTGTGTGCCACAGCGAGAAGAGGGCTCCACAGCGCAGGAGGCGCTTGGGGGCGATCTGGTCTACTGCCCCGGTGGCACCCTCATACCACCTCTCCACCAGGGCTTCAACTGGGTCGTCTGCCAGACTGCCAAAAAGCTCCCCGAAGGCATCCATGAACCTAGCAGGGCTCAGGAGCCTACGGGGGCGGGCCCAAATAACGGGCCGATGCTCCCCGTGGGGCGGAGCAGCGATCGACAGGGAAAATTTTAGCAGACGATGATCCAACCATGACACGGGTAGGGGTGAAATACCCCCAACACTCAGACAAGAATCTGACGATGTGGAGGTAAAGACCAGGTCCAGGGTATGACCTGGCACAGATCCTTCCATGGCCAAAGCATTCCTTTATGATGGTCACCTTTTCAAATAATCCATCTTGGTGCCCCACAGGGACTTCAAGGGAAGTGCAGCAAGTACTCATGCTTGGTCTCTGCCACTTTGAGGAGAATTTACCCAGGGTCGGCTGAAATCATCTGTTTATTCAGCTTTGCATTCATGGTGCCACCAATATGAAACTTTGGATGATATTTCACTTTTTTGAGGAAGTGAAACCTGTACAGTACTTGGTTGGTGTAAGAATTTGACTGGGGGGTTCCACTGTGTTCCTGGTAGAGAATACTCAGAAATGGTTTACCTCCTGGGACCCAGTCTCAGCTCCCAGTCTCTGACTCTACAACCAGGTATCCTAAAACCCCTGAGCTATCCAGCCAGTGAAATAAAAGATGGCAGTTTTTAAACTGGCGCTGGACTAATTGTTGTTATTCTTGTTTTCCCGTTGACTCCCCCTGCACCAACCTGTTATCATTCAGAGCAGAAACCATTGGGTGGAAAGAAGATAATATTTATATGAATAAATAAGATAGTGGGAACTGAGAGTATCATCAAAAAGTGAACTGAAATAATAGCCCAGGTAGTTTCCTGTTTGTTCCCTTATTCTTACGTTTTTATCAATCTGCATTTTTTTGCCCAGAAGTTTCCTTTTAAAAAACCAAAAATTGAATTCATCTGTGTAGGTCTGATAAGGTGTTTTCAAACCCTTGCTCAGCCCCTGTACAGAATGAGAAGTGGACTTCTTAAATGCAGCCTTCCATGAATGCTGAGCTTTTCTGCCAATATGGGAGGCTCTTGGTTGCAGAAGGAGAAAATGTACCCTCCTTTGCCAGAGTCTCTTGTGTCCTTGGCCTGCAGCTCTTTCTAAGATGGGCATTGGGGGAGGGGGGCGTCCTTTGACTAGACTAGACTGATGAGAGGTCCCCCAGAAAAGGGGGGCTGGCCAGCCGGATCTGTCCGAGGTGCCAGAGGAACTGCTCTCCATGGTGCTGAATGCTCACGTTACCCCTTTCCCATGGCATTCAAGAGCCTCCAAGTAAGGATCATGAATTTCAGTCTTCACCACAGAACGGGTCTTCAGCATTCTCAGTTTGCAGACGGGGAAAACGGAGGTAGGTGCTACATTGCTTCTCATAACAGATGCAGGTCGCTCTAAGGTTTGAGGCATGCTGCTGCAGACTCAGCAGGGATTTAGTCGAGTTTGCCACTGGAATATTTTTGTTGGCTTCCTTTTATTTGTTTTTTTTATTTTGAAAGAGGTAGCAGCCTCTGCATCCAATTTATAACCATTAAGTCAAGCTTGGGGACCAGACGGTGCTGAATCCTTCCAGCTGATATTGGCCTCTGCAGTGGGAAAGAGCCGTATGTGTGTTTGTATGTGAAAGAGATGTTCTTTTTACACTCCCATATGCAGTTGCACTCACCCACCCACCCTCTCTCTCTCTCTCTCTCTCTCTCACACACACACACACTCGCCTGGCCCCCACGAGCCAATGGATGATTCATCGTAGGTTGTTGATTATTCATGAGGTGCTGAATGCCCCCAAATCAGGGAGCAGGGAGAGAGAGAACTTGAAATTAGGCCAGACTGACAACCTTTTGCTTCCTCGGGGTTTCCTCCCTCCTGTTCTTTGCCTTCCCTTGGTCCGTTTGCCCCTCCTTCCACTGCCACTTGCTTCCCCTTAGCCATCTTTATTGATGTGCCGTTCCCCCTTAGTCCACACAGCCAGTCTTCCTCCTCTCCACCCTTCCCACCACCGCACAGGGGAAGGCCCACTTACCCACCCGGCTGCCATCTTTCAGTGCCGTGTTTTTTCTTAGCTGCCTGTAGCAGTGGCTTTGTCAGCCGTGCAGCAAGCAGGTGCTGAAATGGCAGGCTCGGTCCTGGCAGGGCATCTGTGTGTGTGTGTGTGTGCCTCTCTTTCTGCCAACTGTGACTACAGGGACAGGGTTGAAGCAGGGTTGGCTGAGCATCTCCTTACCACTGGCACTTTGATAGAACCATAGAGAATCATAGAATCATAGAGTTGGAAGAGACCTCAAGGGCCATCTGGTCCAACCCCCTGCCATGCAGGAAGCCCATCACAATATTTCCGACAGATGGCCATCCAGCCTCTGCTTAAAAACCTCCAAAGAAGGAGACTCCACCACCCTCCTTTGTGGCAGCACATTCCACTGCCGAACAGCTCTTAACTGTCATGAAGTTCTTCCTAATGTTCAAATGGATTCTCTTTTCCTGTAGTTTGAAACCATTGCCCCAAGTTCTAGTCTCTGAAGCCATGGAAAACAAAGCTGTTCCCTCTTCAATATGACATCCTTTCAAATATTTAAACATAGCTATCATATCCCCTCTCAGTCTCCGCCCCCTTCAGAAACTCACACCAGTTTTCTTCTCTCTGATTTTTCTAAAGCCTTTTCCCCAAGCCAAATAATATTATGATACGTTTGTCGAAAAGAAATAGAAGCATAATTTTCTCTCTTTTTCATGGCCCAATTTTAGTAGCTGTACCCAAAAGGTGGAGTGCATATTAGGGCTGCCTCTTAAACAGCTGTTAAGAGATGGCAACAACATTGTCATCTGTCCCTAAATTGGCCCAGAGCACAGTGGCATGGGCTATTTTTGCTGCCTCAAGTTTGGCAGTTGTGTAACACCTTTGTTACTTGAGATGCACTTGCTTCTGGGTTCAATTCAAGGTGTTGTTTATCACCTTTAAAGCCCCATATGGCAAGGGACCTCATCCCCATCCCATCAACCCATCCCTCCTGATCATGCAGGAAAGGAGACCCTGTCAGCAAGAGAATTTCATCTGACTGGGTCTAGGACAATGGTGGCGAACCTTTGGCACTCCAGAGGTTTTGGACCACAACTCCCAGAATTCCAAGCCTAGATTCTCAATGGCAAAGGACTATGGGAGTTGTGTTCCAAAACCTCTGGAGTGCCGAAGGTTCGCCACCACTGGCTAGGAGATGAGCCTTCTCTGCAGTGGTCCCAGCCCTCTGGAACAGCCTGCCCCTAGGGCTGAGACAGGCTCCTTTGCTCCCAGCCTCTCAGAAAAGCCTAAAGACAGGGTTCTGCCATCTTGCCTGGAATGAATCAAGTAGCCATCACACCTGGAGATGCCTAACATCATAGAATTAAGTCCTCTGTCTTTTAAAGCTTCAGCACTCACTCATGATAATTAGATGTATATGTTGGATTTTGATGCTTTTCAGATTTTTATATCCACTGTTTTATCATGTTTTATACTGTAAATCACCCAGAGTCCTCTCTGGGGAGATGGGTGGCAATAAATAAATAAATAAATAAATAAATAAATAAATAAATAAATAAATAAATAAATAAATAAAGCAGGCAGGAATGAAAAATTGCAAAAGCTTGCAATTGGATGAGTTTGCTGGCTTTTGTGCTTCTCTCTCACACACCCTCTTGGCCGTTCTGTGAAAATTTGCATAGTTTTTTTTTTTGCACATAAAGGTTTTATTGGAGGCTTTTAATGGGACACTCAAGTTCCACATGCAAATTGTTTTGCAAACCCTGCAGCTGATGTAAAAGATGGTGTTTGTTTTACTCTGCTTTTTCCCTCTTACACAGTGAAAAGCCTTGTAGTGGCTGCCCCATTTGCACCCCCACCCTGCAGGTATCTTGAGGTGTTTTGTCCCCTCTTTATGTTCAGTATTTGCCTTCTTATTTCATCCCCTCCCCCTGCAGGGGAGGGTACACAAACCTGGGAGGGTGGAGCCATTTGCAAATCTGGACAGATCCTCATAGAAAATAAACAGCACTGACATTCTTGTCCATCTCAAATTCTGTTCCAACAAGAAAGAAAATGCAGTGGTTAAACTTTTTGAGGGGGAGAGGTCAAAGGTGAGTGTAGCCCCCACTCAGAGATAAATAAGCCCGGGGCTTTGAGAACTCTTATCTTTTGGCTGACAAGTTGTTCACCTTTGCTGACTCTCTTAGTTTTTCTTTTCTTCACCCCTGCTTCCGTTTATGAAATCAGCCTGGTCATTAATTATTACTTTAGTGTGCAGTGTAATATGCTAATCAAGGCAGCCCCAGTGTTTGGGTTCTGTGTTTTTGTCATGCTGCTGCAGGACTATTTATGGCTTTATGGCTCATGTTATGGCAAGCCCAGGAGTTAGGAGCCTCTTGCGCACAGATGGCTCTATTAATTAATTACTGTAACCCTCCCCCCCCAGCCACAGCTTAAGCCCCCAAAGCAGAGAGGGGTTAATGTCTGGTGTTAAGGCTGCTGCTCACTCCCTTCAGTCGTTTGCAGGAAAGCCACTAATGAGTTCTGTGCAACTGAGATGGGCTTGTGGGAACCTTATCTAGGATGCAAAAAAAAAAAAAACTTTGCCATCTCATTGTCTCTCTTTTTTTGCAGAATCCTACACGAACTGCCTTGAGTGGCAAGGTTTTACTTATTCTCTCTTCTTGGATGGATATTTTAAGGGTTTTTTTCCTTTTGATAATTCATTCAAACTGTACACTGTTTGCATGTGTTTTTGATGTATGTGTCCCCCCCCACACACACACAATGTTAGATCATGCTTTATGAAGGCTGGGCGTCTGGGGTACATTTCCCTCCCTTCTTGCAAAATATGTAACAAGCTTTGTAGGTTTGTGCTGTTTCCCAAAGCCAGTCTCTGGACATACAAAATGGATGCTCTCCCTCCTGTCCCTTCCAATCACTTCCTGTTTCTTAAAAAGACCTCATTCAGTAAACATTGGCATTGTATGTACTTTGGCTCACCTGTGTCAGATAGTTGCACTGGATGTTTTTCCAGAGGAGTTATACTCTGGTCTACAAATGGAAAAGCTGTCATACTAGCTTACATCTCTCTCTCTCTCTCTCTCTCTCTCTCTCTCTCTCTCTCTCTCTCTCTCTCTCTCTCTCTCTCTCTCTCTCTCTCTCTCTCTGTGTGTGTGTGTTAAAGATAGTTCCCTTCCTTCCTTGAAGCTAGTAATTTAAGTAACAATGACCTTAAATGGGAAGGAGATATGGAATCAGGCAAATTCAGGAACAAGATCTTCATATGGGAATCATAATTGGCCTGGTTATATGGCTGCTAGATGACATTTCATAGAATGATAGAGTTGGAAGAGACCTCAAGGACCATCTAGTATTCTAGTCCAACCCCCTGTCATGCAGGAACCCCCATCACAGTGCTCTCGACATATGCCCATCCAGCCTCTGCTTAAAAACCTTCAAAGAAGAAGACTCCACCACCCTCCTTTGTGGCAGTTTATTCCACTGCTGGACAGCTCTAACTGTCATGAAGTTCTGCCTAATGTTTACATTTAATCTCTTTTCCTGTAGTTTCAAACCATTGCCCTGGGTTCTAGTCTCTGAAGCCATGGAAAACAAACCTGTTCCCTCTTCAATATGACATCCCTTCAAACATTTAAACATAGCTATCATACCCCCCTCTCAGCCTTCTTTTTGTAAGGTTAAACATTCCCAGCTCCCTAAGCCGCTACTTGTAAGACAGGGCCGCCTTTTCCCATCTCCAGCAGATTGCCCAAATTCGTCCGTATCTGGATGCGGACTCCCTGAGAACAGTAGTGCAAGTGCTTGTGATCCTGAAAATAGACTATTGCAACGCTCTCTTTGTGGGGTTGCCCTTGACTCTTATTCGGAGACTTCAGCGGGTGCAAAATGCCGCGGCCAGACTGGTGGCAGGTATGCGTCGATACGACCACATGACCCCAGTGCTGGCCCACTTGCATTGGCTACCCATTGCGTCCCGAATAAGATTCAAGGTCTTGGTTTTAATTTATAAAACCCTCCACGGCTTGGGACCTGAATACCTGGCAGAGCGAATCTCCCAAAGACCAACTGAGGCCTGACCAACCAGAATGTTGCGGGTGCTCTCACTCCGGGTGGCCACGTCCAGGGAGGCTCAAAAAACCGTGACACATAACCGAGCCTTCTCTGTGTCTGGCCCTGTGCTCTGGGAACCATCTCCCGAGTGAGATGCGCCTTGCACAGTCCCTGCCTGCCTTTAAGAAAGCCTTAAAGACCTGGCTTTTCTGTGAGGCATTTGGCGACAGTTAATTTTTTCTTTCCTGCCAAACCATCATGCCAATAATTATTTCTATTTTTTCTTTTTTTCCTTCATGGTCTTATAATGATGTAGGAAGATAGGCGGTATATAAGTATTTAAATAAATAAATAAATAAATAAATAAATAAATAAATAAATAAATAAATAAATGAGATCCTCAGTCATCTTAGTCGCTCTCCCCTGGACCTGTTCAAAATTGTAAACATCCTTTTTAAATTGAGGTGCACATAACTAGACACAGTACTCCAGGTGGGGTCTGACCAGAGCAGAATAGAGTGATACTATCACCTCCCTTGATCTAGACACTATGCTTCTGCTGATGCAACCAAGAATCACATTGGCTTTCTTGGCCACTGCATCACACTCCTGAATCATATTCAATTTGTGGTCCACCCAGACTCCCAGATCCCTTTCACAGGTACTATTTTCCAGCCAGGTGTCTCCCATGCTATATCTGTGCAATTCATTCTTTTTATCTACATGCACCCCCCTCTGTTGAAACCCATTCTGGCCCAGCACTCTAATCTGTCAACGTTCTTTTTGAGAAATCCGTGTTGACTTCTTGCAATGACAGCATTGCTAGTTAAATAATTACAGACTGTCTGCTTAATAATTTGTTCTAAGATCTTGCCATGAAGATGGTTATAGTAGTGGCAGTTATATATTCCATTTGTTTCATCATCTTGTCAGGTAGAATTGACTCTGAGTCCGAACCCGGGTTCCTCCAATCTCAGTCCAATCTTGTTGCTTTGACTTGCTGGAACACCCACCCATTTTGTTCAGGTAGTTTGCTGGTCAGAATCATGATCCAGCTGTCTGGCTTGAGCACTAAGTTGAATCATGATCCACTTTCGTAAGGTTGTTGTAGAGATTACTGAATGGAATCAAGCAAAGTGGGAGCAACTAATTGTGATGATGTCATTAGATGGAGCTGTACTACTGGGGCAGAGATGCATAAAACGGCTGAGCCAAGGTAGATTTGGGTGGGGAATGGTGGCTAAGAGCTTGGATAGGTTCTGATGAGCTGTAAAGGAGAAGGGGATTTTTTTCCCCTCCTTCCAGCACACATGAGCTGTAAAGAAGTGGAGAAGGAGATTTATTTCCTTCCTTTCAGCACACATTTCTCTCTGCCAGATGATGTCCTGAGCCCAGCTCCATGTGTGGAGGTGAGGGAGTGCCAGAGGGGTGCAGGGCATGTGCCATGAAAGGTTCTCTTGTGTGGAGGTGTTCTGCTTTGTAATGGATAGGAAAGGACACAGCAAGCACTGTGCCTGCTGTCAGTAGGTATGGGCGCAATTGGATTCTAGGGCAGTTGGGGGGACAAAGCCGAAAGGAGGAGTGGCAAATGTCTTCCCTCGAAGGTAGGGCTCTGGGGGAAGCATGGCCAGGGAGCCAGGAGCAGATGGAGATGGGGAAGAAGCTAGCTTAAAGAGCCTCGTTCAGCTTTAAAGATACAGAGCAGAAATCTATTAAGGCAGGATTTCTGACTTTAAGGCAACGGAAATCCAGTTTGAGGCAAAGAGCCCATTTACAGGAGAGCCGAGTCCTTTTTGATGAAGCCGTTCTCGTGGGAAGACCAATAAGAGTGGGTTTCTTTGTCTGCGTGAGTACAGGAGAAGTCTACCCACAAACAAGACTCTGGGGGGAGAAACAGCGATTTCTCCTTTAAAGAAAACAAGATGTTGCATACAAGCCTCCATAAAAGCCTTCATCCGGGGACTCTTTGGGAAAAAGCTGGGTTTACTGTTGCTTGTATGTGCTCACAGACACTTCTGTATTGTTTGCTCACCTGTTTCTGGAGTGGGCGACATGCATTGACAGGAAATCCAAGCTGGGCAGCGGGTTTGTCTAGTTCTCTTTTAGAAAAAGAAAAAGAAAGGCAGGTGTCAGATTGTGTGCAAGCTATGCTGTGGAATCCCCGCCCCCCCGCTCAACGTATTTGTTGTAGAAAAATGCAGTCACATATATGGACTCAGTGGGGAGAAGTGGATAGAATGTCCAGCTCTGCCATGGAAAGTCATGGGGTGGCGGATGGGGTTGGGGGGAGGGACCTAGTCTGCAAGAGCCTTTCAGAGGTGGAAAGGAGTTGCATTCCTGCTAGAGGGAAGAAAGCAAAGATATCTTTAGCTGTGCCCACTGCATTTTTTGTAAATCATGCAGATTCCCCCAGGTTAGTTGCCTCAGTGGGATCAGAATGATAGGGAAGATTTAGGCCAGGACTGGAGCATAATTCGGTGCATGGGGTTCTGGTTTGCAAGAATGAAACATTACTGGGCTGTGTGTGTGTGTGTGTGTGTGTGTGTGTGTGTGTGTGTGTGTGTGTGTGTGTGTGTGTGTGTGTGTGTGTGTGTAGGGAAGGAGGAGCACTGCTGTCTCTCCTCCGTGATCTGCCTGCGATGCAGGGACTGCAAGATGGCAGGGCAGGGCCCCTGCGGCTTCCAGGGCTGCTTTTCTTGTGTGCTGCACAGTGGGCCACCTTGGATCCCTCCACCCTTTCCCACCCCATGCAGTTGTGTGCGCCTGGAAGTGGAGGAGTTAATCGCCTTCCCCTCCTTCCCATTGGGTATGCCAGTGGTTTTGGCAAGGAGGGAGGGCTTCAGGTCCGCGTTGCCGTGGAAACAGCCTGAGATTCTGAGCGCTGCAGAGATGGGAGCTCTGGGGCTCATTACACCTACCCTGGCTGCCCTCCTCCTCTTCCTCCTCCTCCTCCTCCTCTCTCTTTCCATCCCCCTGTTTCCAGGAGGAGGAGAGACCAGCACCTGCCAGATATGGTCATGGGAAAGGCAAGGGTTCATTCCCAGAGCCTTAAGATATGGTCCCCTATGCCACTCGGGGGTGGGGGGGCATCCTCTCTCTCTCTCTCTCTCTCTCTCTCTCTCTCATCTTGTGGTTTCCTGGCTCAGTCTTTTTGCATCTTAGCCCTGAAACAGATTATGATGATGGTTTATTTATTATTTTATTTTATTTAAAATATTTCTACCCCACCCTTTCAACCTTAAAAGGGACCTAAGGCAGCTTACATCAATAGAAGATGATGGTTTGTTTGTTTGTTTTTTGCTGCTGCTGCTGTCGTTTTCCTACTTCTTTTAAACATGACACACGGAAGGCCAGTATCTAGATCTTTGAATTGTGGAGTGGGTGGAAACATGAGGTGGTGGAATTCCCCCTCCACAGTGTTTGATCACATATTCTGGATTTCTGCTCACCTTTGCCTCCCACCCTCGCCAGCCTCTCTCTTCAAAGGTCTAGAGTTCCCACTAGGGATGGGCACAAAACGGAAAAATAATGTTTCACCCCGTTTTGTTTTGTTTCGTTTCTTACGATGTTTTTTTATTTCGTACAAAATGAAGTTGCTCCCTGGGTCCTAGAGGCATCTAATTTGGTGCCTGGGACTCCGGGAGCTCTTTTTAAAGGGCTCCAGGCATTGACAACTCGGCAAAAATAGGTACAGGCGATACCTTTATAGGCCACTGTTAATTTTTTTTTAAAGGAACATTGCAAGCTTTCGAGTTTACATAACTCTTCAAAGCAGGTCCCAGAAGTTCAGACATGGTAAGTTCAGGAGCCTGAAAACGAGGGAATGAAATGGTTCATTTCAATGGAAAAACTACCGTTTCATTTTGTCTATAACGAAATGCTGCTTCCTCATTTCATTTCGTTACATAACTAAACGACGAAACGACATTTCGTTTTTCGTTTCCTGCCCATCCCTAGTTTTCCCCCTTTCTTTTCTTGCTTTCTGTGGTGGAACTGATAACCAGTGGTCATAGTATGGGCCTTCCAGCTAGTGTTGAATTGCAACCAGTGGGATCCTTCACTCTTGGCAGTTTTAGGTAGGATTGATAGGAGACACAGTCCAAGAGCATTGCAGGTGGAAAGGCAACACTTTGCCTACCTCTGTTATAACAAAAGTTCCACTTGTTAGTAAGAAAAGGGGAAGGGCTCAATGTGGCTCAATGACAATACAGCAGCGAAGAAGGCTCATAACCTGAGTTTGATCCTGGGTTGAGGTAGCCAGCCTCAGGTTGACTCATCGTTCTGTCCTTTCAAGATTGGTAAAATGAATACTGTACGCAGCTTGCTGGAGAGGGCAATGCATAGTCAGCATAATGGAATTGCAAACTAGCCAGAGAGAGCTGTAAGTAGCACACTGTCTATTATTTTCTTGTAACTGGGAAGGATAGGTGAAGTACCAGATGACTAGAGGAGAGCTACCACTGTCCCTGTCTTTGTAAAGGAGAAAGTGGGGAACTACAGACTGGTCAGACAGTCATTAATCCTGGGAAACATTCTTGAGCAGACTATAAATCAATCAGTGCAAGGACCTTGAAAACAATGCAGTAATAGTTGGAAGGTAGCATGCCTTTGTCAAAAACAAGTCATGCCGAACTAATCCTTATTTTTTGATCAGGTAATCTCCCTGGTAGACCATGGGAATGCTGTTGATCTAATATATCTTGACTTCAGCAAAGCCTTTGGCAAAGTGATCCATAATATTGTGATTAGCAAGCTAACTAGGTGTGGGCCAGGTAGGATAACTGTCAGGTGGATATACAACTCGTTATAGAATTGTACTTCAAAAGTGCTCATCAGTGGCTCCGTTTCAAACTGGGGAATGGTAACAAGTTGGCATCACAAGGCTCAATCCTAGGCCCAGTGCTCTTCAACATATTTATTAATGAGCTGTAGTGCAAAGATGACCCTGAATTGGGTGGGATAACTAAAACCATGGAGGACAGGAATAAAATTCAGAAAGATCTTGATAGGTTTAAACACTGGATTGAAAACAACTGAATTTAACTGGGATAAATTGTACACCTTGTGTGGGGGGTACGGAAATAAGCATGATGGGACATAGTGTGAAATGTTGATTTACCGTGCAGGGGGGAACCCAAGTGCACAGTTAACAAAGACAGGTGGGCTATACTTGGCTCAGTAACACTGTGAGTGAGAAGGATTTTGGAATTGTTGTAGATCAAAGGTTGAATAGGATCCAGCAGTACAGTGGGTCTGCAAAAATAAAAAAGCAAAAATATTGTAATATGGAGAAGAGGCAGGATCTGTTCTCTATCATCTAAGAGTGAATGACATGTAACAATGGGCTGAAACTGCAGGAAACCAAATTTAGGCTGAATATCAGGAAAAAAACTTCTAATTGTTAGAGCAGTATCAAGAATGGAACCAATTACCTTGGGAGTTGGTGAGTGTTCCAGTGCTGAAGACAAGATAAAATTGGACAGCCATCAGTCAGTTCTGCTTTGATTTGGCTTTCTACATTGAGCAACAGAATGGACTTGAGGGCTTTGGAGGCCACTCCCAACTCCGTTATTCCATGATTTGTATTGCCTTCTTGCTTTATCAAGAAAGGTGGTGTAAAATACTTTAAAGAAAGAAAGACTTATTTAGTTCAGCATTATTCTGTTCCCACATTAGCCATCCAGCCATTTCTAAGGGGCTCACAAGCAGTTGATGACAAAAATATAATTGACTCCGTTCTCTGTCACCCAATACAGAGGGGGGCTGCCTTTGGGCCCAGATGAGGCTTCGTTGAGGTCATGCAGCTGAAAACAAGAGAGGAGCCATGCTTTCTTAGGTCAAAGGGCTAATTAGTCCAGCTTTCTGTAGGCACAGTAGCCAACTAGATGGCCCTGGAAGCCATTCAGAAAGGCACCACCTGTATTCACATTCCCTAGAACAGTGTTTTTCAACCTTTTTTGGGCAAAGGCACACTTGTTTCATGAAAAAAATCACGAGGCACACCACCATTAGAAAATGTTAAAAAATTTAACTCTGTGCCTATATTGACTATATATAAAGTAATTCTCTTGAATAGGAATCAAATAAACACAAATAAAGTATTTTATAATTACTTTATTATGAAATAGTAAACAGAAATATGAAAATTTATAAAATACTTTATTCAGTGTGCAACCTGGGCCTGTTTGGCTGAACACAAAGCTGATATTCTTCAGCTTTTCCAACGGCACACCAGTCAACATCTCGCGGCACACTAGTGTGCCACGGAACAGTGGTTGAAAAACACTGCCCTAGAAGTTGATCTTGAGGGTCATTGTACCTCCCAGTACAATGGTATTATGAAGCTATCATGACGATAGCCACTGAGAACCTAATTCGCCAGGAATTTCATTGAATTCCTCCCAAAGCATCCAGCAAAAAGAAGGCTGCCTTGTGAGGTTGGGGTGTTTTCTTCCATTACTCCAAACCCATACTCTTTTAATACCTTGATTAGACTAACCAAAATGGCATAAAAAAACTGTGCGAGCTTTACAAATCACCGATCTCTTCTTCAAGCCTGACGCAGGAAAGGCAGAGAAGAGACAAAGAAGCTTGATTGGAAAGTTCTAGAAGCTGCTTGCTGTTTTAAGATGTAATGGCAAAGAACCCAGTTTGAATGTTCAGAAGTGGGGGCTTGTATTTTTTAGAACCGGTAATAAGTGTGTTTATCTTATGTTTTTCCAGTTTCCACCTAGCTGGTGCTGGTGGGCGGGTGGGTGGCATTTAGGATGAAACCTGATGTGTGCAATGTGGGAATTTGCTGACCTTGCCCTCTTCCATTACATTTTCAAATATCACAAAGATGATGCATAGAATATGTCGACTGTCATGCTTACTGCTCATTATGTCTCTACACTACCTCTATGTTAGATCCCATCACACCTGGAAAAAAAATGCAGTCTCCAAAACGTTTGTACAGATTTCTGTGACTTTCTAGTTGGCTCAGCGTGGTGGAGTGAATGATGGACTAGGAGTCCGGATGCTTGTGTTCAAATCCCTGCTTAACCAGGGAAATTCACTGGGTGTTGGCACAGGCAAATTCCACTTCTTAAATATCACAGATCCCTATCAGGGCAAGATCAATCAGATGCAGGTAACATAACAGAGCAGTCAAGGGATTGTCGCCTTCTCTGTTTTAGAGGCTGCCTTGCTGCTGACACAGCAGCCTCTGCCTCTTTGATGACAGTGTTAAGACAGACGCTCCCTGCTTTATCAACAGCGAACCTGAAATGTTTTGCCGTGGCAGGCAAGTGTAGACTGCCCCAGACCCAGTCCTTGGATTTGAGCTCTTCTTCCCACACCCTGATTCCTTGCCTCACAGCAGACTTGGCACATGTTATTTATGGAAGCAGGGGAAGCCTCCGATCATAGCATATGCTAGTCTGCAGCTGGCACAAACCACTGAACATAAACAGACCTTTGATAGTAGGTGGATCCTGTCAAGCGGGTTGGGGTTCAGATGGAACTCCCAAGATATTCCCCCTTCCCTCTTGGGTTTCTGCCATCCCAACACATGGCAGACCCACAACCTGCCCCACAGTCGGAACCCTTGCCCCCCTTGTCTGCACAGAGCCAACCCATGCCTGCCTAGCAGAAGGGGCGGGGAATGGAAGCCCTTCCTCATTTGTATAGCCAGTAGCGAGGACAGCGATGGGGAAGGGAATCTGTAAGAATTTAATAGCCAGCATGATAAGTGTGGAATTTGGGGGTGTGGGGTGGGGTTGGGTGAGTGGGGAGAGAATGTTTCAGATCCCTGGCTAGGGAAGGGGGAAAGATAGGGGGTCACATATTTATTGCCTAAACAGCTGCCCTGGTAGAGGATGCACTGCTTTTGTGTGTGCCTGGGCCCATCTGCTCGTGCCCAACCCTGTGGAGGAAGAAGCATCTGTTCACCTTTGCAGAGGTCACTTTAAAAGGAGACAGCTGATTGTCCCTTCCATCACCCACCACTGGCATCCCAACATGCCATCCTGGGAAAGAAATATCCTCCTGTAGGTTCCAGCAGGCGTGTCCTCAGCAATGGTACCATTAAACCAAGGCGTACTGTATCGAGGCAGAGATCCAGGACTTCTCCAAGTGGGCAGGTCCTCTCTGCCACCACCATGGCCTCAGAGCTTTCAGTTTCACTTGGAGCTGAGGTGCAGTTCTCACAGTAGTGTATGTGTCCTGGGGGGCGGGGGGGGGGGAGACCGATCAACAGATTCTTCAAGCTACTTGGTTGCAATGAAAAAATATGTGAGCATAGTACATTCATGTGTGGGCCCATAAAAGGTTTGGGGGCAAATTTTCCAGCCCTAAAAACAGCAAGGACTGCACCGCCCCAGAAAGTGCAGGAAAGAATGGAAGGTGATGGGGCAAGATGGTGGCTTCAGGAAGTGTAGAGCTAGCGGTGGTGGTGGGGGGGAGTAAAAAAAGCTCTTAGGGCCAGGAATCCTTACTGGTTCTTGCTCTAAGAGTGTGGTTAACCTCTAGGCACAGGGGGCTTGCTTTTTGTGGAAGATGCTGTTTCCATGGTGCTTATTTATATTTTTCTCCCAATAAACAAAACCAAAGACACCTCACATTTTTCGGTTGGGTATCGGTGGCTCATCTGAACAGAAGTGGTATCCCAGATGCCTGGGAGAGAAGTGGTCTCTCCTAACTGGAGAGAATCTTCTAGAGTGCAACCTAGGAGCAAGGCTGGCATTACTGTGAGGGAGACTGAGGCAGCTGCCTCAAGAGGCACAAGAGGAGAGATTCCACACACACCCAGCTGTTCCTGCAGGAGTGCATGTCCAGGTACACCCCTGCCAGTTCCTCTCCGTAGGAGAATGGACTCGTGTGAGCCATGTGGCCCTTCCTTGATTGACTGCTCTGGCCTGCAGCCATACGTATGTTGAGGGACACCCATGGTGAAGATAAGATTCAGCGGGCAGTGCATTCAGTGTCTGTCTGTGCAATGGGCAGGAGGGTGCCTTGATGCTCGTAGAATCATAGAGTTGGAAGAGACCTCCAGGGGCCATCCAGTCCAACCCCCTGCCATGCAGGAATGCCCATCACAGTGCCCCCAAGAGATGGCCATCCAGCCTCTGCTCAAAAACCTCCAAAAAAGGAGACTCCACCGCCCTCCTTTGTGGCAGCCTATTTCACTGCCGAACAGCTCTAACCATCAGGAAATTCTTCCTGATGTTCAAATGGAATCTCTTTTCCTGTAGTTTGAAACCATTGCCCCGAGTCCTAGTCTCTGAAGCCATGGAAAACAAACCTCTTTCCTCTTCAATAAGCCATCCTTTCAAATATTTAAACATAGCTCATGTGTTTGCTTGTTTTATTTCTAGGTTGCCTTTCTCCCTGTAAGGGGACCCTTTTCTGTTTCCCCTGCCCTCCAGGGAGTTCAAGGTGGATCACATGCCTCTCCTCTTCCTCCGCCCCTTTATCCCCACAAGAGCACCACGAGGCAGGGCAGGAAGAGTTAGAGGGATGAACCAAGGCCAGCCAGTGACCTGCATTGCTCTGTGGACCTTGTTCTGCCAAGTTCCAGACCAGTACTCAAAACCTTGCATCCCATTGGCCCTCTGGCCCTTGACTTCAGGCAGCCCAAACTGTTGGAATGGCCCTGGTTCACAAGAAGGTTCAGCAAGGCTCTTGGCTCCTCATCTTGACCTTAATGTGCACCGTTCAGAGGCCTAAGGTTGCTTTCTGCGTCTGGATCTTCCTAGTCCTTAAACCGGAGGAGGTACAAGAGGCGGTTTCTGCAACCCAGTTTTGTATCTTGGTGTGAGCCTTTTTAAGCAGAAGAATGGTTGGGAATCAGTGTAAAAGGTGCCTTTGACAATGGGAAGGAGGTGCTTCTCTCACCCCAGAGGTTTTATAGGTAGCTTCTCTACGTGGGGCTACCCTTGAAGTTCATGCGGAGATTGCAGCTAGTGCAGAATACAGCTGCCAGACTTCTAATGGGGCAAAGAAGGCACCAACATATTATCCCCATGCTGGCAGCCCTGCACTGGTTGCCGGTACGCTACCGCATTGACTTCAAGGTTTTGATGTTAACATACAAAGCCCTAAACGGTTTGGGACCTCAGTATCTGACAGAGCAGCTCCTCCCAACTGCCAGGATCCCCTGTGGTAGCCAGGCAGGACACCTGGGCATTCCAAACCTGAGAGAGGCCCGGAAAGTTGTAACAAGGAGTAAGGCCTTCTTGGTGGTTGCTCCCCAGTTATAGAATCATCTACCTCCAGAAATTCACCTGGCATCCTCGCTTCAAAATTTTTATTGAAAACTTGGTTGTATAGAATGGCTTTTCCTGGTTTCTCAAACATCTACTAAGACACTATTTTTTTTTTACCCCCCACCCCCGTTTTTATTTAGCAATCTTGTGGCTATTTTTACTTTCATTTTAGCTTTACTTTAGTTTATTGTTGTTGATTTAAGTATATTTTGCTTATATTATGTTGTTTGTATTTTGGGTTGTTAAATGTGTTACTTTGTTAATTTGTTTAGCTATTCTATTCTGTAAACCACCCAGATGTGTGGGCTAGATGTAAAAGTCAAATAAATAAAATAAATAATAATAAAATAGCTTCTAGAGATCTGAGGTTTAGGACTTCCTGGGCTGGAATGTGCATTTTCCGGACTGGGGTTGAGTCCCAATATTTGTTGACAATTGGAGTACGTCCTATGCCCGACAGATGACCAGTCGCTACACATTGTGGCCAATGTTTGTGAAAACCAGTTTTTGTAGTGTTCAGAAGGTTCTTGGTAGGATTGGGCTTTTTAAAGGTTTTCCCCCATTTTCCAGACCTTTTCCCTTAAAAAAAAAAACCTACATGAAATGGACCCATAGAAAACAAGGGCAACTTGAGCCACCAGAAGCGATGTGTTTGAGCCGTGCCTCCATGTTTGCTGGAAGAGAATGGAAAGACTGCTTGGGGACTGGTTTTATTTATTTATACATTTCTGATCTGTCTTTGGCTCAAAGAGGGCTTCTGAGGTGACTTGCAATTAAAGTTTTAAAATGGTGCTAAAATGCTTTTTTGTAGGGGAAGGGTTTTTTTTTTTTAAGCAGAAGGTAGAGAGAACAGTGTTAAAGAGCATGGAGATTCAATGGACAGAAGCTTCTAAAAGGCAATGCAAACCGGATTGTCAAGGAATCTTTTGTATTGAGAAACAGCAGAGCCTTGTGCCCTTTCAAAGGAGAGGAGACAGCTATTATAGCAGGAGCTTTGATGGGCAGCTTGATGGATCCTGGTAACGGTTTCATGCATCTGGTGACAGAGACTGCTCCATGAAATTTCCTGCTGTAGTAAATGTGTGAGCTTTAAGGTGTCGTGGGATTTTTTTAATGGCTCAAGCAGAACAAAAGTATCCCATGCTGGAATCTTTAGCATCCCATCTAAAATTGGACAGGAAACCATTGGACTGTGCTGGTTTCTTTTGATCTCCTATGACTAAGAAACCTATCAAGTCAGCTTCGTTGCAGCTACCTAGGCATTTTTTTCTGCCTTCAGGCTGGCAGCCTTAGGTTGGTGCCTCAGGATATCTTTTGAGCTCCAAAACAGCCATTATACCAGGTTGCTGAGTAGCCCCAGGCTGTTCTCCCCTCCCCCTTTGGAACTGGGAAGAAGAGTGGGTGCTTAGATCCAGCGGCCCTGGTCTTCCTCCTGTACCTCTTCCTCCAGTTGTTATGTGTTATCAAGCCACATCTGTTTCATAGCAGCCCTAAGAGAGGTTTCATGATACAATGGGGTATTTAAGGAATGGGTTTCTCCTGGCCACATAGGAACTGAGATTTTCTGAGTCCAGACACATACAGGAGAACTGAGTCAAATATTTGCTCAGCCACGGACACTCACTAGGAGGGGGCAATGGTAACAAGGACTTCTGCAGCATCTCAGGTACCTTGAAACCGTTAGGGTTGCTATAGGTCAGAAGAAACCTGAGAGCACAGAACAGCTCCCTTCCTCATGGCCGAAATCATGTTGGGCATTTACTATACTCAAATGGTTTAACTTTTGGAAGCGACTTGCCCTAAGTTAAAAAAATCTTCATAGACCTTCACTTGCAGCAGTTTGGCTGCGAACGGTACACTGTTTGTGTAACTCACAGCAAGATTTCAGCTGTGAAATCTGTAATTGCTTATCCCGGCTGTTAAAATCCAGTCTTCAGTTTCTGGTTTTCTCACATCTACTGAGCTTTGGATTTTGGAGGCAGCCCTGGTGAAAGGTTTCAGAGTGGTGAGAAAACCCGCAGTTGCCAACACCTTGGAGGAGGAGTGAGAGGGTTAGAGTCGGAGTCAGGAAATCCCACGCCAGATTCCCACCAAACTGGATCCATCGCTCCCTCACAGCTTGACTTATCTCACTGGGTTGGTTAAAGTGAGGAGGAGAAGGAGGAGCAATAGGTTTGCCTTCTAGATCTAAATGCAGTGAAAGAAAGAGAGAGAGAGAAAGAAAGTGTAATGCTGTGGGTCTGATGAAACCAGACTACGCCCAAAGTGATGATTCAGCTCTTTATTCAATGACATGAAAACAGGTTGCATAGGGGTAAAAACAACTGCTAAGATGGCCCAAGGGCCTGTTTGTATACACTCCCAGGATTTCCCCTTGGCTGGCCATTGGATGGTTTCAACAGCCTGCTGGCTCCCAATTGGATAGGCCAGAATCCTGCAGTTTGGTTGTTCTCCAGCCTCAAGCTCCCACATCCTACACCTGTCTCCAGTTACCTGTGCTTGGGAGCTTGATCAGTCTCTGCCTGGCTGGAGCTTGGCTGGAGCTAAGGTAAGCTTGGATCCTTCCTTTCCATTATTCATATACTCAAAACTCAGGCAGTTCAAGGGTTACATTAAGAACACAACAGAAAGTTAGTTAGTTAGTTAGTTAGTTAGTTAGTGAGAAGCAGGTGATTTCCGCTGTAGTTGCTATGAGCCATAAGGTTGCCCTTGACAGACCCATGATCTCCGAAATGTCCTGTCCCCAACAGCCTTGCTCACTTCCTGAGAATCCATCCATCAATGGAGCTAGTGGCTGTGGCTTCCTTTATGGAGTCAATTCCTTTCATAGTTGGCCTTCCTCTTTTCTTTCCATCTTTCCCAGCATTCTTGTTTTTTCAAGAGAATCCTGCCTTCCCATCTTGTGGTCAAAGCAGGTCACTTCAGTTTCAGCATTCTAGCCTACAAACAGAGTTGAGGCTTGGTTTGTGGGGGGGGGGGTTTACAGGCAAGCACAAAAAAAGAGCCCCTAAATGGCCTGGGTCCAAGCTACCTCAAAGATCAAATCACAGTACAAACCAGCTTGGGTGCTAAGGTCATCAAGAGAGGCCTTTCTCTCCATCCCGCCACCTTCCCGTCTCCAACCCTCAGACAAACATATGAAAGGGCCTTCTCTGTTGCTGCTCTCAGACTTTGGAACTCCCTCCCACTGGAGGCCGGGACTGCCCCATCTCTGCTGTCTTTCCAGAAGCAGGCAAAGACCTCCCTCTTCAGTCAAACATTCCCTGAATGATGGACTACCTATTACTATATGTGACTTTTAGATGGATCAGTTTGCATGATTGCATTCGCTGATCTCATAAGAACACATGTTTTCTTATGAGCTACCATCTCGCAAAGTGGAATTTTTCTTTTTCTTTTTCATCTGTTTGTGTGCTCTTTTTAGCTTTATTGTTGCCTTTTAATGGTTGTAAGATGCCTCTTCTAATTCCCTGTTCTTAACCTTGAATTTGTCTTAAGTGTTCTGGGCTGTATGTTTTCCCCCATTATTGTAAGTTGCCTTGGGTCCTTTTCCAAGGAGAAAGGCAGGGTAAAAAATATTCTGAATAAATAAATAGTCTGACCAGTCACCCTTGAATTGAAGGGAGGCCCTTTATGGCTGCTGGAGTTACCTAGAAGAAGCCATGGGTTTGATGGGCTTAATGGGAAAACAGTGGCTTTGCATGGAAAAGGTCACGGGTTCGATTCTCAGGCTGCTAATTAAAACATCAGTTCAAGGAGCAGAGGGATGTGAGATTCTGGAGAAGGCTGCCCCCTTAATATAGGAAGCCACAAGTTGCCCAGAGAAGGAGCCAGGCCAGAGAGAAGGGCCAAGCCTTAAGTGGGGAGGAAAGGGCATCCCTGAGCTTAACAGGAGAGGCCCCTGTGTTGTGTGTGAAGGGTCCCAGTTCATTCCTTTTCCAGGCATCGCTTTGAAGATCATCTCTCTGACGGGGACCCTGGAGAGCAGAGCCAGTCAGCTCAGCAGACACATTAGCCAGCGATTTATTTAATTGAGAATTGGATGGCAGTTTCCTAAGTGATTGAAAATGAAAAGGGGAAAAAAATTACAGCAGTGAGGATTAGCCAGATGACAGATAAGATTCTGTGGGCATGACTTTTGTTCTGCCTACCGTCTGCCATGAGGATAAAGCGGCTCCTGCTGCTCCCCCCCCCCCCTCCATTCCCTCCTCCTTTAGCCCTTCTCTCTGTCCGTTTTTTGGGAGCTCAGCAGCGGTCGGTCATAAAGGCCAATTTAGGAAGAGACAGAACACCTCACACCCTGCTTACTTTAAACAGAGAAGGGCCCAGGGTCAGCCCCCACCTTTTCTAGGTAGGGATAAAAATGGGAGGGGGACCCACCTCAGACCCTACTTGTCCCTGTAGACTGGAGGAGGCAACATGCGGTCCAAAACTGGGGGTCTGCTACATTGCCTCATTCACACACATTTTTTTTTTTAATTTTTTAAAAATGTTTTGGGCTTTTAGAGACTCATTTGCACAAGATGAGGTGTATGGTACAATTTGCTGTGGTCTAGGAGGCCCCACCCTCCAGTGTTAATGGGGTTTTTCTCATGTGAGCATCTTTCCTCTCCCCTGTCCTGAGCAGCAGACCTTGGTGAGGAGAGCGGCTTAGGTGAGGGTCCCTCCCACGAAGGCACTATAAAGCATCTTAGTGGAATCCAAGTGATTTAGAGATCTGTGGGACCTTCTAATCCAGCAGATTAAGAGATTCTCAGTCGATTTCCCCCCAGTTTAGCCCTTTCTCCTTTGGTGTTGATTTAAAGAGATGTCTAGGGCTGTGTGCAGTATATACTGTATGGCAATCTCATAATCGAAGAGAAGAGCTGATCAGAGTGGCCAATGCAATGGCCCCCATTGTCACTTGCAGTATGGCGTAGTATGGCCACGCCATGGCCTGTGGCTGAGATCCTGACGCATAAGAATTGTTCTCTTTGCACCCAGAGTTGCTCTGGGTTCCACCTAGGCCTTCTTTCTGATGCCCAACAGCTCAACATCATGGGTGACCCTGAGTGGAACCCGTGCCACTGGGAGTGTCTTGCGTGTGCCATGTGGATGCCGACTGCCATGAATGGCCTTTTCTTTATCCTCTGCTTCAGCAGAGCCTAGCCAACTTGACTGTTTCCATTTTCTTAGCTTATATTAAAGCAAGGAAGTAATGGCAGGGTTTATGTAGAGACGGAAGCAAGAGAGGGCTTGGGTTGCTTGCAAACAGTTACTCCTGGGTAAGTGCTATTAAAAAAGGACCAAAGGTCAAATAATGGGAAAGAACTGTCCGTGCCGAAGACTCTGAAGGTGTCGCTGGCCAGAGCACACGGTCGGTCTGCCTGTCTTTCTGTTGGCTTGTCTTTTTTTGTTTGTCACAATTTATGCCCTGCCTTTCCTTCAGTCTGCTTGAAGGAGACCCGCATTGTTCTGATCCCCCCCCCAATCCACCTTGTCCTCCCGACAATCCTGTGAAGTTGGTCAGGGCAAGAATGTGTGAGTGGCCTGAATTCCCCTGATTTGTTTCTGGGCCAAGTGCCACGTCTAGCCCAGGTCTTCCAGATCTTAGCCTGACACTCCAGCCGTGTCCCTCAGAGACCAAAGCCATGGCAGGCTCTCAGTCTATGGGAATTATTGTGGCGTCCACCCAGCCAGTCAGCCGAGGTTTCTTACACCTTAAGGGAGGAAGGCGTGGACTGAGACATTTTTGTTGCCTGAAGGAAAAGTTCATGCCCTCTCCGTGCCCATCTCCGAAGGTCACTCTCCTGCTTCTTCTACACTTCCTGAAACCAGCAGGCTAGTGCGGAGAGTTCAGGGTAAGACATGCAGCCCGTGAGCCTCCCTTCTCCAACATGGGGCTTCCATCTCCCCACATTGGCAGTTGAAGCAGCTTCCTCACTCAGCCGAATGGTAGGACTGGCTGCGCTTGTTTTCTCCACATAATTTTCCCAATTATGGGCCTTTTTACACGACCCCTAAACTCCGCCGCAAATGGCTCCCAGCTCCGGAGCTTAAAATTGTTTCCCCACCAGCTCTGGAGTTTACTGAAAATTAAGTGCGACCACGCCCACCTAAGCGCGTCCCAGCGCACTTTTCATGTACCTGCTCTCCGAGGGTGAAAAATCTTGATGCGGATGTGCCGGGCTCTCCTCGCTTCTTTTTGTTGTTGTTTTTTGCCTCCCGCCCCTTTAAGAGAAGGAATCACAATGACGGGGCCGCGTCCACCGGCACCGGAGGTAAGCCTGCATTCTTTTGTCCCTTTTTTTCTCCCTCCCCTCACGCAGCCAGCAGCCAGGAAGTGCGGAGGGGTGGGGACGCAGGAAGAGCGACAAACCCCTAAGATCTCTGGTCCGAATTAAGGGACCAGTGGATCTTAGGGGTCGTGTAAAAGCGCCCTATGTCCTGGTTGCTGGGGGAGAGCAGCCCCCTGGCATTCTGAGATGAAGGAGCGAGTTGCGTCATTGCCATTGTGCAGTGCTGGTCTGTGGGCACGTGGGCAGCTGTGCAGAGCTATCTTCTTGTCATGGAGATCCTAGTTCCAGTAAGTGGATGATCTCTTCAGAATGGTTAACTAAGCTTACAGGAAGCAGTCCTCTGCAAGTGTGTGTGTGTGTGTTTTATTTTCTGTCCACATTGCCACACCCACACCCCTGACCCTGTGTGCCAAAGCTCCTTTCTGTGGCTTTTCTTGTGCCACAAATGACTTTGATGAAAGCACTTTAGGGAATGGCTTCCTCTCAGAAGGGAATGGATGCCTCGCCTTCTCACCATCGCCCCCCTCCCCCCGCCCTTAACCACTTTCGGCCAGCCAAGTCTATAATGGAGGAAGCTGCCCGGACGCGAGCTGCATTGCGCACTTCCAGGCCTCCTGCACGGTTCCTGCCTGGGCCTACTTTTCTTCCGTTCAGGGCTAGACAATAACGATTTGGTGTTTCAGACAGCTCTGCTGAAATGTCTCCACTGGGCTCTTCCCAGCCCCCAGCCCCAGGACCTGGCCTGGGCAGAGCCCAGCTCACACTGGGACTGGAGGACCTCAGACGACTGCTTTTCCCTCTCTTTCCCTATTTTGTGACCGTTCTCCTTGGGACAACCTCTTTCCAGGTTAGAGATGCAGAATGTGCCTGCAGTATTAGCTGGGCGTGACCCCTCTCTTAAGAAGAAGGATTATCACCCAATAGTTGAGATTTGCCAGCCAGCCATGTCTCAGTGGTTTTAGAGCAGGAGTTCACCCTGCCAGCATTTTCACCCCACTGGTGGACCATGAGCTGCCCTCAACCATTTTAATGCTAAAAGGACTAGTCCGTATCGAAACCTTTTATTGGCATCAGACAGACAAACATTAATATAAATAAATAGCTGATGATGGACATATAATTAAAAGATATATATATGTGCCCGGTTAGGTTATACAAAGCTAAAAACTGCAGAGTGAAAGGTAATATAGCAAATCACAAAATGGCAAGATAAGGTGCTTTCCCTAGTATTTAATCATCCTCCGGAACCAGTTATGTGTATGGTTGGCACACGGAGTCCCTTGTCTCCATCATTTGATGATCGTTAGTACAGTACCCTGCTCTAAAACAATCATACAGATCTTCTTTTGGAACTCATTGTCATGGGAGTGCTAAACTGGGTTAAAAATGAAAGTGAAGACTGTAGAATGTCTAAGACTGTTGATTTAGAGCAGGGGTTCTCAACCTAAGGCCCCGGGGCCGGATGCGCCCCTCCAAGGTCCTGAATCCAGCCCCCGGGACCAATTGCAACCCCCCCCACCTACCCCTGCTTTGCGAGCAAGCCAACCTCCGCAGCTGCTTCTGTTGCTGAGGCAGATCAAAGCAGTGGGCTATGTCACTTCTCCCACTCCCGCCAACTACAATCCCAGATGATCAGCCTGCTGGCTTTGGGGGAATTTAGAGTGGGAGGGCATGGAAGTCCCCGCTCCCCCAGCCACTGAGGTCCAGCCCCCAGTGGTGCCTGGGGCATGGTGGACCGGCCCGCTGTTTGAAAACTTTGAGGACCCCTGATTTAGAGTCTCTTTAGAAGACTCAAATTGAGTGGGTTCTGCACCATGATTATAACCAGAGTTTTTGTAATCGGTGTTGTACTGAGATGGAAAATTTTACTTTTGGAGTGACAGCCAGCATGGGATTGTGGGAGATGTAGTCCAAGGAATGGCGAAATGTCATCTCTTGTCCTGGGGAAAGGACACTACTTCTGGTTTGGCCATTTAGGCAGGGGTTAACTTAGGAATCCCCTGACAATAAAATAAATGTTGTCTTGCCCAAGAATTCTTTGTTTTTTGTTGTCTTCAGTGGCGCGGTGGTAAATTTAGAAACATGGGATGCTTCCCTAGAGAATCCAGAAATACAGGCGTCAGTATTGGCTATTGAGGAGCAGGTGTTTTGGAGAGCGGATGGCCCTTAACTGCACATTCAGGAACTAACAAGGGGTGTGTCCAACAGTATATACTGTTTCTGGGGAAAACTATTTCTTTCTGAGCTACCGTAAAGGACTGCAACTTGAATTCAGAGGGAATCAAGTTGCCTAATGGGGTGGTGGATGATGCCCTATTCCAGTGATGGTGAACCTTTTAGAGACCGAGTGCCCAAACTGCAATTCAAAACCCACTAATTTTTTTTTTTTTGCAAAGTGCCAATAGAGTAATTTAACCTGTATACAGGTGGCTGTGAAGGGGCAATGCCGGGTGCCCACAGAAAGGGCTCCGAGTGCCACTTTTGGCACCCGTGCCATAGGTTCGCCATCACTGCCCTAATCCCTCTGGCTCAGAAAGTCTCGAGGCCCTGGCTCCTGGGCACCACTGTTCTTCAGTGGGCTTAGCATGGGATAGGGTGGGTGGAAGATGCTTTTGCTGTCAAACAAGAGTGCACGATCTTTCACCTTGCCCAACCCACTCTGTTGCTGTTTGTCGCTTGAGATTCAGCCTCTTAGGGTCCAAATCCTGACTTGAGAAGGAAGAAGAGCTTCCATGCACATGTTCAGCTGAGGATGTTGCTTTATTTTTTAAGAGACCCAGGCCTGATTCCTTGCAGATAATTTCCCCCTGTTGCTCAGCAATTAGGAGGTAGAAGCCCATGCCAAACTACTCCCAATCAGCCAGTGATCTGTTGATCTACTTTCTGGCAACCTTTGCCATGGCGAATATAGACATCCCCCCACCGCCCATCCCTCTTTGTGATTAATCTGAATGATCCAATGGAGTCTACTTTCCCTGGTTGTCACTCCTCACATTTGGGGCGGGGGGGGGGGGGACGGACGGACGGACAAAGAAAATCATTTCCCAATACCTGCAGCCTGATCCTTTGAATTCAGAGATGGGTGGACACTTTCATGGAAGAGGGGGCAAAATGAAAGCCCCTAGGACACATAGGAGGTGCACTGGGATGGCGCCGCCAATGCTGGAAAATACACCATGTCCTTCCATGTCACATAGGAGCCTCTTGGCACAAGGACGATCGGCTTTGCTCTCTGCCAAGTGCTGCCATTGGGGCTTCCTCTGAAGCATGGATGGGGGCTTTTGGCCCTGGGGTGGAGTGGACATTTGCTGCAACTTGGGTTATTGGGAAAATATTTATTTTATTTTATTTTATTTTCATGGCAGTATACCTGTAGCAGTGGCAAAGAAACAGAGGAGGGTTGGCAAAACCAACCCAGGATTGGCTGTGTGTCAGCCCATGGGTCCCCTCTTGCCTCTTCTTAGTGGGCTTTTGAATGTGGGCTCCAATGCCTTCGAAGCAGAGCTTCCTGCGCTCTGTCGGCCCCAAAAGCAGTTCCTTTGTACCAGGTCAGACTGATCCTTCCTCTGGGCCAGCATTCCCTGCTGGGATGAGCAATGGTTATCTGGGACAAAGAAGGGCTTTCCCCATCATAGCTGTTTACGGAGATTATTACCCTTCTTCTTCTTCTTCTTCTTCTTCTTCTTCTTCTTCTTCTTCTTCTTCTTCTTCTTCTTCTTCTTCTTCTTCTTCTTCTTCTTCTTCTTCTTCTTCTTCTTCTTCTTCTTCTTCTTCTTCTTCTTCTTCTTCTTCTTCTTCTTCTTCTTCTTCTTCTTCTTCTTCTTCTTCTTCTTCTTCTTCTTCTTCTTCTTCTTCTTCTTCTTCTTCTTCTTCTTCTTCTTCTTCTTCTTCTTCTTCTTCTTCTTCTTCTTCTTCTTCTTCTTCTTCTTCTTCTTCTTCTTCTTCTTCTTGGGGGGGGAATGTCACAAGGAATAAATCTATTTCATGAAATGCTATTTAACACATGTAACCAATGAATAAAGAGATTAAACTATTTAAAAAGCAGAGCCATGCAGCTGCAGCAAGCCCACTTGACAATGCCGTGGAAATGTCTGTTACCTCGGGATGTTTTCCAGCTCGGCTGTCTCAAAGAAAGTGCCCACAATCTTGTCCGTGGTTGACGACTGGGAAAGGAATCGCTGCTGTTGGGTCTTGATGGCGGTCATCAGCTGGAAGTAGGTGTAGAGAAGCTGCCGTTCCCTCCCAATCAACTTGAGGCTGCTGTATTTTTCCATGACTATCCTCTGGAAGAACTCCTCCTTGCCTTCCTCTCTCTTTTTGACCTGCTCTGCTGTCTTGTCGGAAAGACCGTCCTTGGCCATGCTGTCCTCCAGCTGAATCAGCTTCTTCTGTTTCTTGAGCTCCTGCTGCTTGAGGAGAGACATCTGGAAATTATCCACCAGGACTGTGATCACCAGGTTGAGAAGCAGGAAGTAGTACTCCCCAAGGATTGTAGATGAAGAGGAAGATGATGATGTACCAGGCCCCTGCCTCGTAGCAGGTCAGGTAAACGAGGGACCAGTCGTCTAGCGTGAAGAACTGGAAGAGGGTGAAGAGGGTCTTGCAAAGATCTCCAAAATGTGCCGGCTCGGCATCATAGAACATGTCGCTCATCACCACGGAGGACATGAGGAGGAAAGAAAACATTAAGATAATGATGGCTCCAGTGGACTGGCAGGAGAGCATAAATGTGCTGGTGACATCCTGAAGGTTTTCCATCACCCGGAGTGTGAGGTGGAAGCGGATGGCGCGGATCCCCTTTGCAGATTTTGAGAACCCAGAAAAGTGTGACTGTGTTGGCCCGATTGCCTTGCCTGGGCGAGATGAAGAGCAGCAGCAGAACATCCAGTACAGTCATGATCATGATGAAGAAATCCATATCATTCCATGGGTCACGGAAATAATCTACATCTAAGGCTATTATCTTGAGGATGGCTTCCACCATGTAGACGGAAGGGAAGGCAGGGTCCTGAAGGCTCCGCCTGGGCAGGCCGGCCAGTTGGTCTTTCCGTGAGCTTCCAGAGGAACTCCACTGGTCCTGGGGAAGCCTTTGCAGGTTGCCTGTGAAGAAGGCATGCCTTGGCATGGGAGCAGGGAAGGTGCACGAGAAGGAGCAGCCACTGCTGTCGTTCAAGACGAAAACCCAGGATTTTGCTTTCTCTACCTTGAGTTAAATTTGGTCGATGTAGGAGTCTGCCAGCTTTAGAGTTTCATAGGGCTCTTTTGGATGGCCTGAAAAGAAGACAAAATGGGTGGCAGACAGCTAGGAAATCAGAATCTCAAGGGCAGTATTGCTGCCTTTGCTTTTATCTGCGGGGCTGTTTATGAAGCCAGGATCTTTTAGGAAGGCCACTTCTCGGGGAAGGGCAAGCAAAGAGGCACGGCATTTTATTGGTAGTGATACTATCATCATGACTCACGTTATGATTTTGCAGTTGTCTGGGAGGAGGATGAAAGGTGAATGTTCCAATATATCCGTTGCTGCTTCAGGAAGGTATCTTGAGGTGGGTGTGCGTGGTGGTGGTGGTGGGGGAACAAGTGTTGGGCTAAAGCTTGATTTCTCATCTGGGATATTTAGGGCATAAGAGGTGACTGTCACACTCCTCATTTTAGGAACTCAAGACTGTGTTCAGGGGTGCTGTTGGTAAAAGGACTCTGCACTTTTCTGGGCAAATCTATGTGTCAACATAGCTTCAGCCCAGGTGACATTAAACTTCCGCTTGTGTTTTAATACATGTTAGTGATTTCTGGAGGTGTGGCTATTTTGCCTGCTAATCGCTTCCTGAAAGCATTAAACGCTTGCTGTAATGCTCCTGAAATTGGCTGGGTTCCCTCTGCAATGGGTGGAATGGGAGGGGTTCTGTGAGTGGCAGGAAGATGTCCAGACATAACCAAGTGGGCCCCCCCCCTCCTTTTACAGTACAACGATCCAAGAGAGCAAACGTCAAGTGTGACATCATCTATGCTTCTGTTTGCGTTACACTGTGCTCAGCAAAAAAGGCTCACAACATGCATGAACATCTTCTGTGCTTCTCAGAAACTGGGGATCCTGCTCCCCTTCTTCTGCCTGTGATGAGTTCTGTGCAACTCAGAGGCCTTGACTTTTTTCCACTCATGGAGGTTGTTATGCAGGATACATCTCAGCTGCAGGATGGCCCTGTGCTTGCTTCCCTTGCGTGAATCCTTGGCAAAGGGAAGCCACTTTGCTGTGTGGTTGAGGAGTCTAAAGCTCTAACATCCGGAAATGATAGTAAGGCCACACTTGGAGTATTGTGTACAATTCTGGTCACCGCGTCTCAAAAAAGACATAGTGGAACTGGAAAAGGTGCAGAAGAGAGCAACTAAAACAATTCCTGGGCTGGGGCACCTCCCTTATGAGAAAGGCTAAAACATTTGGGGCTCTTTAGTCTGGGAAAAAGGCGCCTGAGGGGGATATGATTGAGACATACAAAATAATACAGGGCATGAGTCAAGTGGATAGAGGGAAGCTCTTCTCCCTTTCACAAAATACCAGAACTAGGGGACATCCACTCAAACTGTAGGTTGGGAGAGTGAGAACAGACAAAAGAAAATACTTTTTTTACCCAATGAGTCTGTGGAACTCCCTGCCACAGGATGTGGTGATGGCATCTGGCCTGGATGCCTTCAAGAGGGGATTGGACAGATTCCTGGAGGAAAAGTCCATCACAGGTTACAAACCATGATGGAGATGTGTAATCCCTAGGCTTAAAACCGGGGTCCTTGAAGGGCTAGATGCAGGGGAGTGGTATCAGGAGACAGATATCTAGTCTCGTGTGCTCCCAGATGCATCTGATGGAACCACTGTGAGATACAGGAAGCTGGACTAGATGGGCCTTTGGCCTGATCCAGCATGGCTCTTCTTATGTTCTTATGTTCTTAACAAGGGTGTGTAGGAGAAGGTCCTTGAGGCAGGCACTTGTAATCAAAACAGTGAACTGGGCAGAGGCAGGGTGGGGGTTAGAAGTAGCATACGCTGCATGGGACAGTGTTGTAGATGTACACATCAATGTAACAAGTGATGTTAGAAGGTATGAGTTATAAGTAGCGTAGTCACTTACAACAAGCTACATTTTGATAAATGTACATAGGTGGTGAGAATTGTTTCAGTACCAACAGGAATCACGTTACATCACTGATAGAATGAGTCGTGCTTTCCCAGTGCTTGGAAATCTTCATAGGGGCTCATCTAGAAGCATATGGACACAAATTTGTCACATTACATGCCACCTCCAAAGCCAAATAGGTAACAAAAAAGTAACCAACAGTGCAACAGGTGACAGGACTAGTTACTTTTCCACATCCCTATAAGTTAAGTGGATATGGTTTAATTTTCAAACTGTAAGAAGTCATGCAAATGAATTATTTCTTAAAAGTAACTTCTGAAGTTCCAGCTGCAAATAATGTTCTGTTTGGGGCTATTATTTAGGGGCTTCCCCGGACATGCTTGCTTATAACAGACCTTCGAGAAGAAAGTGAGGTTCTGGGCGTCATAATTCCAAACAAAAGGCTGTCCAGTATTTACATTGCTGGACCTCTGTTTTTACAGGTTCCAAGCAGAGGCGTGGCTTGGGACTTGCAGGTGATCCTGTGGGGGCTGAAACAACATTTTCTGGGTGGGAGCCCCATCCGTCTCCTCTTGAAGGAATCCCAACTGGATTTACCTTCTCAAATACTTGAAAGGATGTCATATTGAAGAGGGAACAGGTCTGTTTTCCATGGCTTCAGAGACTAGGACTCGGGGAAATGGTTTCGAACTACAGGAAAAGAGATTCCATTTGAACATCAGGAAGAACTTCATGACAGTTAGAGCTGTTTGGCAGTGGAAGATGCTGCCATGGACGGTGGTAGAATCTCCTTCTTTGGAGGTTTTTAAGCAGAGGCTGGATGGCCATCTGTCGGAAATACTGTGATGGGGTTTCCTGTATGGCAGGGGGTTGGACTGGATGGCCCTTGAGGTCTCTTCCAACTCTATGATTCTATGATGCCCAGAAGTCGCGGCACATCTCTCTCGCAGGCGGAGGTCCTGCTAATGCCACATTGCTGTCTTAGGGCAGGGCAGCCCTGCTATGCACGCCCCCTCCGCTCTGCTCCTGGCTGCCCCACCTTCCGGCCTCCCACAGGCATGGTGCTAGCAGTGCTGAAGGACAGCTCCCGCCTCTGCCTGCCTGCCGGGCTCAGGGCTGGCTCTGCGTGAAGAACGCCAGCCAAGCAGACGATCGCAGACACACCTCACACCTCACACGTGGTGCTGGTTTGCAGGCATGCTCTCCTGGCCGGCCACAGGGAGGCTACCTCAGCAACAGGACTGGCAGGCAGGCAAAAGGGACCATGGAGTGGGGAAGGGACAGCCTCCAAAGCGATGAGGCAGAGAGAGAATTGCAGCTGGCAAGGTGGAAGGCCAGCTGGGTTGCTGTGTGCCGTGTGTGTGTGTGTGCGCGAAATTCCACCTTGAGTCCCTGATGGAGCTCTCAGGGCAGGTTTTCCTGGATCACCCACCAAAACATTTTCAGTCAATCAGTCAGTCATGTTGAAGTATTTCTCCTGGAATTGGAGTTTTTCACCTCTGCCATAGGTTACGTCCATCACTGGCTTCCCTGAACACTGAAAATACCCAGTTTTCAGAATCTTTCTGGGGGATGGGGCTTAATACCAAGGTATTACTGTATTTCTGTTTTTAGAAGTGCCAGAACTGAGTGGTTTGCCATGCAACGTTGCATGCAGAGGTCCCAGATTCAATCCCGGGTGGTATTTCAGAGTATCAGTGAAGAACGTGGGGTCTCTCTATCACCCTGGTGAATCATTGCCCGTCATTGTGGAGTAAACCGAATGATCAAATGGTGTGACTCAGGATAAGGCCGTTTCTTGTATCTCAGTTAAACCATGGTAGTGCATTGTGGTCAGTGCTGGGACTTCTGGATTCTCTGTTTTGACTTGTTCTTCCTGAGCAAATGTTCTAGGAAAAGCCTCCACCCTTGTAGAGGGGAATCTTTCAAAGGATCCAAACTCAGGATTGTTTTTCTTTAGCCTTCTTTCTGAGAAACAAACATGCCATCTAAAAACCTGGGCAGGACTTGTCAGAATTCTATGGCGTGCTGCTTGATATAAAGAGGTGGTAAAGCAGAACAGATTTGGGCAATAAAGCAGCTCAGCAGGTCTGGTCTTGAATTTATAAAGAGGCAATTAAATCTTCCACATCAGGGATGAGCAGAAGGTGGACCAAAACTAACCGTCTCAGGTTGCTTTGCAGGAGATTGGCAGAGAGGTTTGTGACTTGGGTCATAAAGAGAAGAGCAGCTATTTAAAAATAAAAAAAGCCTCTACCTGAAGGCTGGCCACTCCTTTACCCCTGTTCTGCTGGGATTCTGGTTTTTGTTTTGTTTTGTTTTAACCATCCCAATGCAAATTCTGGACTCCTAAGATCTGCCAAACCCTTGACCTCAGCAGTGCTTGGCAGAGTGGGCTGGGGGAAAATAACTTGGTAATAAATATGAAAACACGCTGGAAATTGTGTTGCATCTTTTGTTTGATTATACCTTGCTCTTCAGGTGCATTTTTCACAACAGGGCCCACATTGCTAGTGAGGAAAGTGGCTGCTTGTGACATCACCAACCATGGAGATGATGATGAGCAGCCCCAGTCAGGGACGCAGACCACTGGCCCGCTGGGCTCACTGGGCCTCCTGCAGAGGTGTGGGGGGGGCTAGTTGCCCCTCGCGCTCATGGAAGGGACTCAGTTTTGCCCCCCCTCGTCTTACCTTTGTGGAACAGAGCCACAAAGCGCATTCAGCTGGGACTTTGGGACCCCCCCCCTCTGTCTTCTAAAGGCTCCATCAAGGGGCCGCCCGAGCACACCTAGTGGACTTGAGCCCAGCTGCTCGGCTGAAGCAGCAGCAGGAAGAATACCAGCCAGTGTCTGGATAGCAAGAAACACCTATGGATGCCGCCACCGTCCTCGTACCTGGGCCCTGGTGGTCTAGTCCACCAGGCCAAGCCCCTTCCCCATCACTGACCCATGTAGCAACATTGTCCAGCCATCGGTCCCTTCCAGATTAATCTGGACACTTGTATGTATTTGAGAGAGAGAGAGTCACACCAAGTAATATAGTTTTAAAACAAGCATGAAACGTTTATTAGTTTACAATTAGATGCTCAGTGTTATGATAGCTTTAGCCGATGTTATTGTGCTGCAAACTTGAATTCTTATAATAATATATTTCTTGTATAAACCAGACCCTTTTCAGTGGAAGGTCCCACCTGACCAACTGACAATCTAACTGTCTCTCAGCTCTCTTAACTGAACTCCTCTCAGCTCTAACACGAACTGAACCCAACTTAACTGAACTGTCCATCACCCATTACCTTCCAATATATAACATTCTTAGCCACTCCCACCAGCTTGGTGATTGGCTAAGATTTGTTTCATTGGTTCCACTAGATCTGTAGGTTTACATCACAGGATTAGATCCTGTTTAAATCACAGGATTTTGTCAAGTAGAATTATTCCCATATAATCCAGAGTGGTTGTAACTGGGAAAGAACCTTATTCTCAGTGGCCAGGGTCTTAATCAGCACCAGCTGTCCAGGGTTTCACATTGGTATGTTTCCTAACCCTTCCGGGAGACGTGGATGATTGGACCTCGTAAGATCTCATACCTTGCCATTCTGAAAAAGTAATTGATGTAGGTGGGGATGCAGGAAACCTGCTTTATGTGGAGTCAGAAGGTATCCACCTCATTTAGTAATGCTACATTTGACTACCAGTGACTTTCCCTGTGTTTTATGTCCAGAAGGATCTTTCCTGTCACCCATTCCGTAATATTCCTAACAAATAATGGATGGAAAATTGTATGTTGGACATTCTGCACCTAAAATACGGGCAACAGAGGTGTAAAAATACTTCAGGAAATTAGGAGATTTTAAATCTGTCAATGCATCCTAAAATCTCATTTTCCATTTTGCAGCCATATCACATGGTTCCACTCTGAATATAGAAGTTTGTACTTTGTTGTGCTAAATTTTATTCTGTTGTTTTCAGTGGTCAAACCTATCAAGATGTTCTGCATTTTGTTTCTGTCTTCTATGATATTGGGATATTAGCAATTTTTTGGTTCTCCATGCATTCCCTGCACTACACCTCCAAGTTATTATTAAAATGTTGAATTGCATACACTATGTCTATAGCATTCCCTTAGTCAATCAGGGAGATTACTTGATTTGGCAGGATTTGTTTTTGGCAAATCCATGTTGACTGGTAGTTATTACTGCATTGTTTTCCAGACTGGTCACTTTATCATATGCTGTAGAATTTTTTTCTTGGGATAGATCTCTGACTGACAGGACTGCAGTTCCCTAGTTCCTCCATTTTGCTGTTTCTGAAGATAGGGACAACCTTAGCCCCCCTCCAATCATCTGGCACTTAACCCACCCTCCATTAGTTCAAGAAAATAATTAACATTGGTTCTGAGTGGTCTTCAGCCAGTTCCTTCCATACTCTTGAATGAAATTCATCAGGCCCTGGAGATTGGAACTCATTCAAGTCATAAGGCATTCCTTGCCTGTTTGTCATTCTTAAGCAATCACATTCACTTCATTTGCACGTCACACTGGAGGGTCATAGATGGTGTTTTGAGAAAAAGACAGGACCTCAATAAGGATTGAGCTCTTCTGCCTCTGTTCTCTGTCATCGCCCTCATCGGGTAGCTGAGCCTCTGTTTCTTTTCTCTGTCTTTTGCTGCACATTTACCCGAAGAATACTGTACTGTACTGTGTTGTTGATTTTAGCATCTCTTGCTAACCTTAGCTCATTCTCAGCTTTTAACCTCTTAATGCCACCCTGCAGTTCTTTTGCTACTTGTCCTTACTCTTCTTCTGTGGCCCAACCTTCCTTCTGCTTCCTATATGTACTCTTTTGTTTGTTTGTTTGTTTGTTTATTTATTTATTTATTTATTTATTTATTTATTTATTTATTTATAAAGTCACATTGCTCACTCGCTCTCTCCCCCCCCCGTCTTGCACCTTTTTTCTTGCTGAAATTGTTTGCAATTGTGCCTTTGGAATTTCCTTTTTTAATGAGCACCCACCCATTTTGGAATATCTTTGCTGCTAGGATCTCCTGCCATGTGACCTTACTTATCCTTTTCTGAAGATGGATTTGCTAAAATGCAGCATACCCATGCAGCTACACTCTGCTTTTGTTTCCTTCTAAATAGTAATAATATAAAACCGATGTAGAACTGCCACTTCTTCCACTGAGCCTTTTCTCTTGGTTAGAATCTAGTCCAGGACAGCTAATCCTCTTGTTTCACCATTTTCCTAGGAGAAATTATGAGCCACATAAGCCAGGAATTTCTTGGAAGAGTATATTGGGCAGAATTTGCCTCCCGACAGATATCGGGGTAATTGAAATCTCCCATTACTTGTACATTCTGTCTCTTTGAAATTTAAGAATGGTGGAAGTTTCTGGTAGTACAGTAGGGCCCCCATATCCACTGATTCAGTTATCCAGGTTAGCAGAGGAAAAAAATAATTCAGCAGCTGCGAAGCAAGCTACTGTCTCAAACAGCAGCTGTAAAGCACACTCCTGTTGTAAAACATCAGCCATAAGGCAAAATACTGTCACAAAGCAGCAGATGTAAAGCAAGTTACTGTCACACAACAGTTTTTTTTTTGGGAGGGATGGCGTTTCCTCTTACCCACGGTTTTCATTATCCATGGGAAGGTCTGGAACCAATCCCCAGCGGATACTGGGGTCCTACTGTATTAAAAACAAAAAATGAACACATTATATATTGAATGTGGCTTAGAGGGGAGTTCCATATGTTCGGAATGGATAGCTTTCACAGCAGTGACAAAGGGTGTTTATACACGACCCCTAAACTCCGGGGCAAATGGCTTCCAGCTCCGGAGCTTAAAAATGTTTCCCCACCAGCTCCGGAGTTTTACAGGAAATTAAGTGTGACCACGCCCACTTTAGCGCGTCCCAGCGCACCTTCCAAGTACCTGCTCTCTGGAGGTGAAAATTCTTTGATGCAGTGTAACGATAGTGAGTGCGGGGCTCTCCTCACTTCTGTTTGTTGTTTTTTGGCTCCCGCTCCTTTAAGAGCTACTTAAGAGCCTGGAATGTTGCCACTGCAAGAGCGAGAGGCAGAACGGAGGTGAGCCATGTCTCTTTTCTTCCTGTTTTTTCTCCCTCCCCTCACGCAGCCAGCAGCCAGGAGTGTGGAGGGGGTGAGGAACGCAGGAACAGCGACAAACCCCTAAGATCTCTGGTCCGAATTTAAGTGGCCAGCGGATCTTAGGGGTCGTGTGAAAAGGCCCAAAGTTACCTTGATAGACGTCACTTGAGCAGAACAACATTCTTCCAACATTCTTTGAATTTCACAGGTTTCACCCACACTTCCTCCTTGCTTGGGCTTTGCAACCAAGGATACAGTTGTCCTTTTTGGCAAAGCGATGACTTTTAAAACTATAAAAACTCCCAGGTTTTGTGTCAATCAGAATAGTGAATGTGTAGCATCACTGAGCAGAGAGCTGCCAACTGCCTCACTGGTTGCCATCATCATCTGCCGTCAAGTCAATTCTGACGAAGTTTTTTGGCATTTGGAAAATGGGAAAGACATAAAAATAGCAGCCACGATTCATGTAACATGTGAAAATAAATGTGTTACTTGGTTTGAAACAGTTTTCCTTGCACTTCTACTGGGACTGGCTTGATGAAATCAGAACCGGGGTCAACAGAAGCAGGAGTTCTTAAGCGATGGAAGCCTCTCCCTTGTCTCATGAGGACTGCAAATGCCGTTCAGATTTCAGCAGCCTATCAGGTCTAAGTGGAATTACTTGCAGTGTAATTCTGCAGTCTCTGCTACACACCGGTTTTCAGATAGAACTTCGTACTATTCCATTTCTGGAGTTTTGAGCGGACAAAAATGTTGTCTTGAAAATTTTTTACTTATTTACAACAGGGTAAAAACTGCTGTCTTTTTCTACAATCCCCAAATTTTCCTGTTTTTTCCCCCATTGGAAAAAATTATCCAGAAGGAGGGAATAGGCTTTGTTTTTTTATCACCTGATTATTAAGGTGCCTTATAGCACGGCATTTAACCCACCTCTGCTTTTCGTCTCCTTTTCTCCTGTGATATATCATTTCATTTTATTCTTTTTTTTTAAAATTCTCCTTTCATTGATTGTGTTGATGTTGGTGATTTATGCTTGTTTATTTTATTGTATTTTTGGTTGTGCATTATCTGATGTATTTATTATTTGTGGGTACAATGTTTTGTATTTTGTTTCTTGTTTCTTGTTCACCACCCAGAGTAGCCCATGGGCTATAATATAGAGTGGTATACAAATCAAATCAAATCAAATCTATCCATCTATCCATATTCTCTGTCTCCCTCTCCGCCTCCCCTTTTTCTCCCCAGGATTGTAGCTGAACCCCTCCAGTTTTAATATCTATAATGAAATTTTCTGTTTATGGATAAAATACAGCATTGCCCCAGGAACTAGTAAGTGGAGATCTGGAGCAGTCTAGTGGTTAGAGCTTAGGAGAGCAGGGTTGTATGTTGCTCTGAGCCATAAAACTTACGGTGGCTTAGTTGAGCTAAGGAACCATGGAACTCCACTTTGAGCTCAATAGAGAAGGATAGATACAAATATAATGAATATGATTTTATTTTAGTTTTCTAAGAATTTGTAGCACGTATTGCTAAATCAAGAGAAGGAAGTGGGGGGGACATATGCATGTTATGCATTTGCTAATTTTTTCTGTATTGCTGAAACAGAACTGTGCAATACTGGAATGCAATATGTAAATAAAATATGTAATCAAACTATGCCATTCACAAATCCTCACTCCTCCATTAAGTTTTTAGAATGATATTTCAGTGTAATATGAACAGCTGGTGAAACACTGCTGTTTTTTTTTAAATTATGACTGTGTTTCAGTACCATCCTTGTATATGAAGTATTCTTACCGTATGCATGATCTATTGTAAAGGAAACACAGCAATTAAAGAGAACAGTGGAAACCTGAACTGCTTTTCTAAAACCAAAAAGATTATGGGGTTTGGGGTCTTTCAGCTAGAAGTCCTCTACTCTTCTCAGTATTGGTCCCTTTCCCACCCACCGCATAATCTGGTTTATCAAGGGTGACGGTTATATTTTAAAATATACCCTGTGATTTTGAACCAAATTACTCTGAAGAGGGTTGCAGATTCACTGATTTATTTTTATTTTGTTGATTGGTACTGATGCTGTTGTTTTATATATGTGTTGTAAACCACCCAGAGTGACCTTGTGGTCAGGTGGGTGATATATAAGCTAAATAAATACATAATTATAAATAAACAATAAATTGCATTATTTGCCATGGCTTTGGTTAAGCCAGAGGCTGTAAATTTAACCTGGGAAGCAGGTACTTCTTTGACCAGATTTGCTCCTCTTTTGGACCACGAACAAAGGCCAAACTCTGGTTGCACAGCAGAGCTCATCCCTTTCCCCACTGCAGTTATGCAACAGTCCAGGTGGATGTGCAATCCTGAAAGTGCATCTGTTGGTTGTGCTGGGGATGTGTGACCAATTGTGTGGTGGGATCCACTGCACATTTATGCCAACAAAGAAATAGCAGTCTGATCCTCAGTTAACAGGCCAAGAGCTTCCCTTGCTCCAATTACAGATGTCCAGTATGTGGCCCCAGCCTCAGGAGGGCAAATCCCTGAGCTGCTCTGTGCAGAGTGTTGCCATCTTGCTGAAAGCACAATTTTTTCAGATCTCCTTGCAAAGGCACTCTTTACTAACCCTTCTGAGGATGGTGATGGTCTAGCTTGAGATCCATCTTTTTTATTCAGTGGTCTCCACAGCCATGACACCAGGGCAGGGATAAGAGGAAGTCTGGATCTCATTCCACATCAATATTGATCATGCTACTCAGGAGCTCCCTCAACAAGCTATCAGTATCACAAAGATGCTTCTTATGCACCTTTCTTCTGCCCTCCTCACTTCATGTACGGGGACATGGGCTGGACACAATCAATCTTTGGGACACAGTAGGTCTCGATCTCATGCACATGCACACCCTTGATCTGGAGACAACTGGGCCACCAGCCCTCGAGGCCAATCTCCCCATGGCTATGAGTGGTGCCATGACACCCATTCTTATCGGAAGCTTCAAAACCAATCTCAGTCCCCCACCCTGGTCCACTGCTGTATGCCTCTTAAGGGATGAGCATCATCAACAGTAATCCCCTCAATCATCTACTCGTGCCTTGGCTGCCCAACCTCGTTCACCTGAGGCACACTTGCTTCCTCCCAATCTGGACTTTCTACTTAGCTCTCAGTTGCCACACGACTTGCACCATTTGCTTGCAAAGCCTTCTGTTCCTGCAAGAGGGGAGCCATCAGAAGTCAGCTCTTTTCCCTCTCTTCCCTTCAGATGATCTCTTTTTTTACAAAATCTTAATAGAGAGAATGGTGAAGTCAGTGGCTTTTTTCCACTCCAGTGCCACCAGATAAGGATGCAGTTTCCACCTCTATCCATAAAAAGGAGAACATCTGCATTGAAATGGAGAGGCTTGAGACCTCAACAGATCTCATTAGTCCATCCTGACAAAAACCTTCCTTGATCCCACCAACAAGGGGACTTGGAATGTCTACAGGGTCCAACAGGACAAAGCTAAGTTCCTGTTCAAGCATCATACGCCTGACTTGGTTATTGTGCAGATGGCCCAGAGGACATCTAAGGGTGCTTCTCATGATACTCCCACTAACAAGAACAGTTGCAAGTTGGACCTGCTTGTCCACAAGATCTGTTCCCCAGCAGCACTTCACAGGCACATCGTAAACTATCAGGCCAAAATGGGTGCCTACCATCAGTTCATCTTGCAGAAATTTCAGGCAGTCATTATCACCACATACAAAGTCTCTAGCTATCTCCTTCCAGCAAGAGGCACATTCTCTGGTCGGGCAGCAAACCCACTCTGCCTGACCTGTGGTTGGCTGCTGAAAGAAGATTTTTGTAAACTTAGGGAATTATTAGCCATCATTCCATGGACTGAAACACTGAAAGAGATGGATGGGAGTTCCTTAAAAATGAGATATTAAAGGCACAATCTAAAATGGTTCCAGCAAGAAGAAAAATGGGAGATGTCTAAGGAAACCACAATGGTTGACTAAAGAACTTTCAACTCAGCTAAGTATAAAGAAAACCATGTACAGGAAATGGAAAAATAGGGAATGCACCAAAGAGGAATATAAGTATGCAGGGGCTAGTAAAAAAAAAAAATCTAAAGTGCAGAATGAACTTAGACTTCCCAGAGATATTAAAGATAGTAAAAGGTTTTTTTTGTTATGTCCATAGCAAAAGGAAAAATAAAGAAATGATAGGCTCTCTGTATGGTGAAGATAACCAGTTACTAACAGTAGACATGGTCAAGGCAGAACTACTCAGCAACTTCTTAGCCTCAATTTCCTCCAAAAAGGAAAAAAAAGTTCCATTTGGGCAAAGAAAGAGGAGGTAGGATGGGAATTGCAGTATAGAATAGTTAGGGAGGTGGTACAGGAACACCTGGAAACATTAAATGAATTACACCCAAGGATATTAAAAGAACTGACAGAAGTAATTTCAGAACCGTTGGCAATAATCTTTGAGAATTCCTCTTGAACAGGGGAAGTCCCCATAGACTGGAGGAGGGCAAATGTTGTCCCCATCTTCAAAAAAGGGAGTGGGGAAGAGAGGACTGAAATAATTAACACTCCATCAGCTTGCCTTCAATTCCTAGAACAGTGATGATGAACCTTTTAGAGAACGAGTGCCCAAACTGCTATTCAAAACCCACTACTGTAATTTTTTGCAAAGTGCCAATACAGCAATTTAACCTGAATACAGATGACTCTGAAGGGGTGATGTTGGGTGCCCACAGAAAGGGCTCCAAGTGCCACCTTTGGCACACTGTCCTAGAATGATCCTAGAGCAGATTATTAAGCAGACAGTCTGTAATTCTTTAACAAGCAATGCTGTCATTACTAGAAGTCAACACAGGTTACTTAAATGCAAGTCATGACAGACTAATTTGATCTCTCTCTTTGATAGAGTTACAAGCCTGGTGGATGAGGGTAACGCTGTGGATATTGTTTATCTAGATTGCAGTAAGGCCATTGATAAGGTTCCCCATGGTATACTTGCAAAGAAGTTAGTAGAACGTGGGATCGATAGTGCTACTGTAAGGTCGATTTGTAATTGGTTTACTGATCATAACCAAATCGTGATTATAAATGGCTTCCTCTTGGAGAGACGTGACCAGTGGGGTACCCCAGGGTTCTGTTCTGGGTCCAGTGCTATTCAATATCTTTATTAATGACTTGGAGGAAGGAGTAGAGAGTGTGTTGATTAAATTTGCAGAGGATACCAAATTGAGAGGGTTGCTAATTCCCAAGAAGATAGGGTGAAAATCCAAAACAACCTTGACAGATTAGAGTGCTGGGCCAAAGCTAATGGAATGGATTCTAACAGAGAGAAATGCAGAGTGCTGCATCTAGGTAAAAAAATGAATTACACAGATATATGTTGGTAGACACCTGGCTGGAGAATAGCACATGTGAAAGGGACCTGGGAGTTTTGACCAGCAGTGTGATGTGGTGGCCAAGAAAGCCAATACAATTCAGGAAGCATGGTATCTAGATCAAGGGAAGTGATAGTACCACTCTATTCTGCTCTGGTCAGACCCCACCTGGAGTACTGTGTTCAATTCTGCACATTTCAGTTTAAAAGGGATGTTCACAACCTTGAACGGGTTCAGAAGAGGGTGGCCAGGATGGTTAAAGTTCTGGAAGAAATGTCTTACGAAGAGTGACTTAGGGAGATGGGAATGTTTATTTTTTTTTTATAATTTTTTTATTGAACATAAAAAAGACAAAACAACAATGATAAACAATTATATAAAAAAAACAGTAATAGGCAATCATAAACAGTACAAAGTGCCCCCCACCCCCAAGAAACCGTCCAGTATTCTTGCATCTTCTCTTTCTTCTTCATCTTTTTTTTTCTTCCAAAAGGCTTCTTAAGGTCCTTTACGCCAGAACTGTGTTGGATTATAAGTTGGTTGTATCCCTTTCCCTTTTAATAGTACATGATCTATAAATTTCCCCCAAACATCATAAAAAGTATCTTTTTTTATTTCACCTCTCAAAACTTTTATATTACAAGATAGTTTATCATTTAGTGCTATGTCCCACACTTCCTTATACCATTCAGCAATTTTAAGGTCTGATTTCAGTTTCCAGTTCCTAGCAATAATCAGTCTAGCTCCTGTCATAAGATTTGCTATTAATTCTTTAGTTTTCACATCATATTCATTGATAGATGGTAATGATAACAAAGCAATTTCCGTACACATTTAATATCAGTTTGTAGTATTTCTCTTATCTCCTCAATAATCTCTTGCCAAAACTTTTGAACTATTTCACATTCCCACCATAAATGAAAATAGGTACCTATCTTTTTTTCGCATTTCCAGCAGAGCTTAGAATATTTTGGATTCATTCTATTCATTCTGACTGAGTCATATACCATCTTAAAACTAGTTTGAAGTAGTTTTCTTTTATTCTGACTGATAATGACCGTAAAATCCTCAAATTCCAAATTCTTTTCCATTCATCATTATTTATTTATTTCTCTATGTCTTGTTTCCATAGCTCTCTTATTGTGTCCTGTTCCTATTCTCAAATGAATCTTGAATTATTTTATATAATTTGCCAACTGTTCCTTTCCCTGTATTTCCTTTCTCTGATTCATATGTTGTCAGAAATTGCTCAAATTTTGTATATCCTCTAAGTTGTGTATTTCTCCTAATCCATTCTTTCGTCCAGCTTTCTAACTGGGCGTAATTCAACCACGACAATTCCTGAGTTTGCAGAATACGTTTAATTTCTTGTTTTGATGTCATCTTTTTAATCCAATCTTTTAGTCTTGCCACTTTCCTTAATTTAAATAAGTCTCCCAATTTCTTCATGTTCGTGGGGAAATTTATCTGATCGATCACCGCACCAAGCGGGGAACCTTCCTGTATCAATTTCTTTCCATACTTTTTCCAAGTAAGCAATAGGGAACTTAGAAGAGGATTTTTAATTGGGTAACTTTTCCTTTTTGGGGGGAAACTAAACACATATTTATTTATGTCTTCATTTAGTTCCTCTGATTGAAGTTCCCACCATATTAGTTTTTGAGGTTTAAATAATATTTCCCCAGGGAGCTAAGCTGATTAGCTATGTAATACATTCTAAGATTAGGTATGCCTATACCTCCCTCTTTTTGAGATCTGTACCATAAGCTTTTATTTATTCTTGCTTTTTTCCACCATTGCAGAATTTATTTAAAAGATCTTGATAAACTTTAATTTCAATTTCTGTGTATTGAATAGGTAACATTCTAAAAAGAAAATTTATTTTAGGAAGTATTTTCATTTTTACCATTGCTATTCTACCAAACCATGATAAGTTTAATTTGGAGTAATTTTGTAATTTATTTCTAATCTCTTCCTTTATTTTTGTGTAATTTCGTTCTTTCGTTTTAGTAATGTCTTTATCTAAAAGTATCCCTAGGTATTTTATACATTTACAAACTTTCAGTTCATGATTGGAGATCTCTTCCATGTCTCGATTATCCTGATTGAAAAGCATGATTTCTGATTTCTGCCAGTTGACACATAATCCGGTTGTTTCACCAAATTCCTTTAGGTGTGCTTTTATTCTTAATATATTTTCTACCGGATTTTTTATTGTTAACAAAGCGTCGTCCGCAAATAAACTAATTTTTATCTTGCCTTCCTTACCCATACCTTTAATAAGTTGGTCCTCCCTTATTGCATTAGCTAGTAGCTCTATCACTATGCAAAACAGAACTGGCGATAAAGGACATCCCTGTCTTGTTCCTCGGCCTAGGGTAATTTTTTCTGTCATCCCATCATTAACAATAATTGATGAGGTGCTATGAGAATAGAGTTGGTTTATTACACTTAGAAATTTTTCAACTAATAAAAGTTTTAACGCAGGCCATTGGACACAATCAAAGGCTTTAAATAAATCTAGAGACAAAATGCATGCTTTGTCCTGTGATCTTCCCATCTCATAAAGAACATTCAAAACTCTTCTTACAGTGTCTGACATTTGTCTACCTTTGATAAAGCCCGTTTGGTCTTCTTTAATATATTTGTCTATAAATGTATACATTCTTTTGGCTAGAATTGCTATAAAAATCTTGGCATCTTGATTTATAAGTGATATTGGTCTGTAAGATCCAACATCTATTGGATCTTTATTAGGCTTGAGAATTAAAATAGTTAAAGTATGTTTCAGGAGGAAGGAACTTGCTCACCCTCCAATATCTCATTATAAAGCTTCTTTAACTTAGGAATTAACATTGATTTGAATACCTTGTAAAATTCTGGTCCCAATCCGTCATCTCCTGGAGTTCTGGCATTCTTTAGCTTATTTATAACATCCTCTATCTCCTCCTCTTTAATAGCTTTTTCCATTTCAAGCCTGTCTTCTTCCGCTAGTCTTACTTTTAGGTTTTTGTCAATATATTGTTCCATAACTTCCTTACTACTTCTATTGGCTGTATATAAGTTTTGATAAAATTCTTGAATAGCTTTTAATTTTTCTTTCATTTGAGTAGATATATTGCCGCTTAAATCCTTTATCCTTCCTATCATGCTTTTTCTTTCTTTTTCTGTGCTAATTTTGCTAGCATCTTGGAGTTTTTATTACTGTATTTGAAAAAGTTTCTTTTCAAATATAGTAGATTTCTTTGGGTTTGTTGTAGATCTATATCTTCTAATTCCCTTTTCCTGGCCTCAACCTGAATTAAAAATTTTTGTCTTTGGTTAAAAAAATTGAGATTCAAGGTCTGCTATAGTAGCCTCCAATTTTTTTTTTTATTTTGCTGATCTTGACTTTTTATAATAGCACTTTCTTTTATTATGTAACCTCTAGCCGCTGCCTTCAGAGTGTCCCAGATAACTCCTATTTGACCACCACCTTCTTCATTGATATTCCAGGTTTCTAGCCATTCTCTTTGTATTTTTTGTACTGTATCTGGGGTTTGAAAAATTCTAGGGTTTATTGTCCACCTTCTAGCTTCCTTATAATTCTTCTTATTTTCTATTTCAACAGACATTAGAGCATGATCAGAAGTTTTTATCAATTCTATATTTGTATTTACAACTTTAGATAACAAACTTTGTGAGACAAATATAAAATCTATTCTCGAGTAAGCTTTGTGGGCTGATGAATAAAAAGTAAATTTTCTTTCATCGCCCTTTAATTCTCTCCAAACATCCTTTAATCCTGTATTTGCGATGAATTTTGTTAAGATTGTATGTCTAGCCCTCCAGTCTACCTTCCTAGTCATTGTTTTATCTTTTATTTTGTCCATAACCATGTTGAAATCTCCTGCCAAAATCACATGTCCTTTCTGTACCTTTTCTATCTGCTCCCATATCTCTTTATAAAACAGGTTGTGATTAGCATTTGGTGCATAAACATTTATCAATGTATATTGTTCTAGACCAATTGTGGCCTGAAGAATAATATATCTACCTTCCAAATCTTTCACAGTTTTTTCAACAATACAATCACAGTGCTTTGATATTAAGATTGCTACCCCCTTGCTTTAGATGTACCAAAACTTTTCTCATAGATGTTGATGTTGGGTAGTTTCAGTTCGTTTTGGCCATCTTTCGCTTGGTGTGTTTCTTGAAGAAAGACGATGTCCGGTTTATTCTTCTTAATTAATGACTCTATTCTGTTTCTCTTCGTGACAGTTCCTAGACCCCTGGCATTCAATGTAGCTAATTTCAACAGTCTACCCATATTTTCATTCTATTATCGATCTGGAACGGTCTCTTTGTGCATATATACAAACAAACATTACATATAATAAAGAAAAAAACAATGATTACCCAAACCCTACCACCTACATTTATTTTCTGTTCTCCCATCCTCTTGGCTCTCATACACAACCTGTATGCGCCCTTATAGGAGGGAGGGGGAAGGCACCCGTACACTTCCTGATGGCTAATAATGATTCAGAAGCTCTAAATTAGCGTTGGCACTGTCTAGTCTTACTTACAGTTATATACGTGAAAAGTTGAAAAGAAAGAATGTAATAAAAAGATAACATGATAATGTGAATCTTAAGATCCTTCTATCCTCCTCTTTTCCTCCCTCAGTCCCCCAAAAAAAAAAAAAAAAAAATAATATAAAAAAATAATAAAAAAAAAAAATAATAAAAAAAATAAAAAAATAAAAAATAAAAAATAGAAAAATATAAAAAAAATATAGAGGGGAAAAGGAAAGATATGCTAAGAAAGAATAAGGGATAAGGGATAAGGAACAGAAAGGGAGTAGGGAATTATGGGACGGGCAAGTCAAAATATAAACAAAATAAAACAGCATGGGCTAAGAAAAAAAAAGGGGAAAAAAAAGGAGGGAAGGGAAGGGAGAGACAGGGGGAGAGAGAAAGGAGGGCTGTCTTCTGTAGTGCAATGCTCTTCAAATCGGTCTCCATTTGCTTGCTCATTGAAAGATTTAAAGAGTTAAAGGGTGACACTGTCTTCACTGCAGACGCTGAATTTGGAGTTCTCTATTCTTCTTCAATTTGAATGTTCCATGCCTTGAGAAGTTGTTCACCTTCTTCCAAAGAATAAATTTTGTGTAGAGTTGGACCTTTCCACACCTTAAGAAAGATCGGGAATCCCCAGTTATATCTGTAGTTGTTGTTCCTCAAAGCAATTGTCACAGGTCTCATAGTCTTTCTCCATTCGAAAGTCTCCCTGGAGATATCCTGGTAAACTTGTAGAACTCTTCCCTCACGCTTCAGCAGGTCAGGCTTTGCCCTAAGAGTTGACATCAGTTGTTCTTTCATGGCATAGGAAGTAAATCTAATGAGGATTGGTCTTGAAGTAGCTGTCTTAGCACTACCTATATAGTGTATCCTTTCAATGTCGGTCTCAGCAAGGTGGAGGTCCTGCATAAAATCATTTGTCTTGTTGAAAAGGCCCTCTCCAACAAAGGGAAGGCCCTCTATGTGGAACTTGAAATTGCCTGTAAGGCCCACTAAGCAGAGCCAAGCACGACCACACAGGACGTGACCATTGGCGGAAGTGGGAATGTTTAGCCTTACAAAAAGAAGGCTGAGAGGGGACATGACAACCATGTTTAAATATTTGAAAGAATGTCATATCAAAGGGGGGCTGGTTTGTTTTCCATGGCTTCAGAGACTAGGACACAGGGCAATGGTTTCAAACTATAGGAAAAGAGATTCAATTTAAACATCAGGAAGAACTTCATGACAGTTAGAGTTGTCTGGCAGTGGAATATGCTGCCACAAAGGAGGGTAGTGGAGTCTCCTTCTTTGGAGGTTTTTAAGCAGAGACTGGATGGCCATATGTCGGGAGCACATTGATGGGGGTTCCTGCATGGCAGGGGGTTGGACTGGATGGCCCTTGAGGTCTCTTCCAACTCTATGATTCTATGAAAGTACAGATGTAGCTAGGAACTTTGTGTCCAGTGGTAAGGCAGCAATGATCACGTCCTGTGTGGTCGTGCTTGGCTCTGCTTAGTGGGCCTTACAGGCAATTTCAAGTTCCACATAGAGGGCCTTCCCTTTGTTGGAGAGGGCCTTTTCAACAAGACAAATGATTTTATGCAGGACCTCCATGAAAAGAAAACAGATACAAAGAGATTGAACATAAATATATAACGTCCAGCAACTCCTTTCTTCTGCCCTCACTGAAAGAGATCTTTTCGATTCTCCAATTATAAGTCACCGTCTGAGTGGTCTTCTTAATGTTCAGCTGCCATCCTGCTTTGTCACTTTTCCCCCTAAATTCATTTGAAGTCATTGCTGCTTTCTGCCAGTATGTTTTTGCTTCTTCATCTGAATCTAGTCTAGCTTTCTGAGTGATACGTTCTGCATACAAACTGAAGAGATAAAATGCACCCTTGTCCGACACCTTTGCATATAGGAAACCATTGTCTCTCCTAATGGTAGCTTCTCGTCCGTGATACAACATATGCATCGGGACACGTGCAAGTACCAAGGCACACCCATTTCTTTCAAAGCAGCCAGCAGTTTCTCAGGATCAATACAGTTAAAGCATAAATTGATCTTCTTCTGAAATGTTTTGGTGCTTTCTAGTAGCCAGCGGATGTTTGCAATATGATGTCCAATGCCTCTTTCCATATCCAGCTTGCTCTACATAAGGCAAAAGGCTTTGTTTCAACACCTTGAGCTTTGGTCCATATAATAGGTCTTAATTGTTTATTCAGGACCAATGCCAAGGTATTCTGGACCCCAGTAGGGATAGATTAGGAGAGTTTTTTGTCCCCTGGGAAATCCCACCTTCCTCCATCTTCTGAAAGGTTTGTCATTCAGATGGGCAGGGAAATGGAAGAAAGATAACCTTTTCACCTCTGCTCTTCAAGGAGGCCTGATGCTTTGACTTTGTAAACCCAGATGGTGTCTCAACACTGGTTTGAGGAAAGTGAAAACAGAGCTGTGGGGTCTGTCTTCCTCCTCCCAGCTGATGCTGTCAGAAGCCAAAGAGGAAAACTTGCAGGGAAAATAGAGAAATCGTTGCCTTTAATCTCTTATACTTATGCTAATGATGGGATTTCTATTAGGTTTCTAATGATCTTTTTCAGTTTCCTTGGTTTAAAAATAAACCCCCATTATTCATGCCATAACAGTGCCATTCATAGCACGCCATTACTGGTATCAATATTTATTTTGTGAAAAGCAAGGAATGATTGGGGTGAGAATGGTGTTCTGTCATTTATTCATTAATGCAAATGTGTGCACCTGCATGGGGGCAAGTGCAAAAAAGTGGAGCAGGGGCAGGGATGGGGGTGGGGGGTAGGGGGAGAGATGTGTTGAAAACAACAGTACTCTTTGCTGCAGATCCATCATGCCTGCCGTCTAGTCTGGTGCAATGGAAACAGGAGAATCCCTTTGAGGAGGTGGTGAGTGGCAGGTTTGCCATCCTTCGGGGTGGGGTGTAAGAGGAGAGAGAGAGAGCTGTACAAAGGTGGGCAAGTTCAGTATTCCCAGTGGTCCATTTTGCTAGCCAGCCACTCTTCACTCCCTTGCTTCCACGGTGTTGTGCTGCACCAAAAGACAAGGTTCTGCTTTGTTTTAGGTCTCAAAACAAGTGGGTGTCTCTACTATTGCTGCCATTGCACTGCTCATTTCATGAACTGCTTTACTGGAGCATCTGACACAGTCCTGGTTTAAGATGGCTGTGACTGATCTGTTTCAGCATCCTGCTTCTGCAGAGGGGCAGCCAGAGAATTGGGGTTCCTAAGCAAGAGTTCCCCTACCCCAGTTAATCTAATGACCTTGCAGCCATGGTGGATGCTCCCTTCAGCTGCCCCTGAGAATCAGATATTACTCAGAAGCAGGGCAGCTGGATATGGAATGTCCCTGGTTCAGGCCCCTTTTTCTTCGCCTGAGAGTCATAGAATCATAGATTTGGAAGAGACCTCAAGGGCCATCCAGTCCAACCCCCTGCCATGCAGGAACCCCATCACAGTGCTCCTGACAGAGGCCCATCCAGCCTTGGCTTAAAAACCTCCAAAGAAAGGGACTCCACCAGCCTCCTTTGTGGCAGCATCTTCCACTGCCAAACAGCTCTAACCATCAGGAAGTTCTTCCTAATGTTCAGATGGGATCTCTTTTCCTGTAATTGGAAACCATTGCCCCGAGTCCTAGTCTCCGAAGCCATGGAAAATAAACCAGCCCCCTCTTCAATATGACATCCTTTCAGATATTTAAACATGGCTATCATATCCCTCTCAGCCTTCTCTTTGTAAGACTAAACATTCCTTGATCCCCAAGCTGCTCCTCACAAGACATATGTTCCAGACCTTTAACCGTCCTGGTTGCCCTCCTCTGGACCCGCTTGAGCTTGTCTACAGGTGCTGCCAGTCAAAACAGATGTTCCCTCTTTCAGGGCAGCTCTTTGGGTTCTAGAGAGGGCAGAGCCCTTGCTCAGTATATAGAATGTCCCAGATTGGGTCTTTTGGCATCTGCAGCCCAGCAGGTGAGGTGGGAGCGTGAAGAGTGGTCTTCCTGACATTCTGTACTGCCAGTCAGAGTTGACCTTGCTAGTCTTGAGTACTTTTTGGAAATATCTAGCCTTCCAGGTGCAGATGAACTGCATCTACCATTCACCCTAGCCAACAAAGGGCCTTTTCACACGACCCCTAAAATCCGTGGCAAATGGCTCCCAGACCATTTGCTTAGGGGTCGTGTATAAACGCCCTTTGAGGGTGCTCAGCACTGGCAGAAGCACCACCGGATCTTGGAGGAGTCCAGACGGGTTGCCAGGTCAGCTCACTCTCTCTTACGTTGCTGAGATTTCCTGGGCCACCCCGTGACATGAGAAATGTTTCTGCCACGTTGGGGGTGATTTGATGGCAGGCGAGGCAGTGGCGGGGGTGGGTGGGTAGGGACAGAGAGCTGAGGCAGGAGCCAAGCTGAGTTGTTGTCGGCAGTGGCATGCTGGCGGCAATTTGAAGGAAGGAGGCAGTTCTCAAGTGAGATCGGTAACTTAAAGTGTGTTGCAGGAATTCAGATGTACATTATTTATATATTTGGGTTGTGTGGGAAGCATGTAAAATACCGGATTTGTCGCATTAATAGGTCATCGGCCTGCCTCAAAGAATGTTTCCTGGCGTGATTTAAAGGTTAGTCGCATGTCTTAGACTTCAATCCCTGGGTGTATGATCCATTAAACTTCATGGGGCTCACCTCTCGAGTTAAATGTACTCCATATTATAAAGGAGTGCAGAGGTAAATGTAGTAAGGCACTGCATTTGTTTATCAGTTCCCATCACCATCCTGCTGCTGTAAGAAAAGTCCAAACGTACAAATCAGTGGGTTTCCACAAATGAAGCAGGTGCGTTTTGTACAGTTATTGCTGTTATTTGTTGCCAACCCTGCAAATTGATGACCTGCAGAGAGTCTGCTTGTTAACAGCCTTGCTCATGTTCTGCAAATAAAAAGCTATGGGTTCTTTTCTTGAGTGAATGCATCTTATATGAGGTCTTCCTCTTATCCTATGGCCTTCCACTATTTCTGGTAGCATTATTATCTTTTCTAGCGAATCTTCTCGTGCTGTTTCCAAGTTACAATACCTTCATCTTACTTATTTTATGTAAAGTTCATCGCTGGCTGTAAAGGAAGGGGCTGTTAACTATCCATTCAAGATCCAATCCAGCTGATTCATACAGAAGGTTTACAGTATTCTACTATTGAGTTTTACCCCATTTTTGAAAAAGGAAGTAAGATTCCTGTCTTCGTGATACGTCATCAACTAAATCAGATCCTTGGGGGCAACATGGCTTTATTTTGTCTGCCCCAGGGGCAAGGAATCCATGCTTCCCAGATGGATTAGAATATAACTCCCAGGAGGACCAGCTAGGATGGTCAGTGATGAGGGATTATGGTATTTGTAGTCTGAAACATTGGAAGGGTTTCCCACACTGCAGATGCAGAGTATTAAACTGGGTGGGAAGTAGTTCTGCATGCTAAACTTGTGTGTTTCCTTGAGTTAATGCATTTTTCTTATCTATTACCCCAGGATACCCATCAGCAATGTGACAAAACCCCTCTGTTTGAGAGAAGCTTTTGACACTTCGAAAGCATCTCTTCATAGTTTTACACTGATGTGACCTACAAGGAAAGGTGTTCTGAGAACACTTTTGTTGCTTTGGTCATAACCTATGGGTCTTCAGTGTGTTTGATATGTTCATAGCAAGAGTTATCCAACGAGAGGCACAGAAATGCCAACAGGCCTCATCTTGGCAAATACTGTGTGATAGGAAAAGTTACTTTTTTAAAAAGCTCAAATCGCCAGAGTCCTCAAAAAGTGGCTTTTGAGGTCAGAAATCCAGTTGCTTGTTCTTTTCAATGAAATTTACATAGCAATTTGTTTACTAAGTTCCCATTCACTCTGTTTTGTTCAGATTTGCAATGAGATTTATTCCTCACGTCCTTGTGGGGTCCTCTGAACTAGCTGGAGTATGGGATTCATAGACCAACTAACATAGAGGAGTCTGGGATTCGTAGTCTTAGGAATAAATCTACAATTGCAACTCTGAACAAAACTGACTCCAGAGGGGCTGTATAAAGAGAAGTACAGTGGACCCTCGTATAACAAGTGGTTTGTTTAACAGAAAATATACATAAAGGAAAAAATTCCAGAGATATGGAAAACTGCTTAACAAAATCAACTATGGGGTAAATCCATACAACAGAAAAACAATCGCGATTAGGGATTAATCCGTTTTCAATGCATTTGTACAAAGGAAATTTTGCTTAACAGAATTTCATTTGGAACGAATTAATTCCTTTATAGAAGGTACCACTGTATTGGGAAATACAACCACCTTGACAGATGTACCTTCCATCCACCAAATTGCAGGGACAGCAGATTCTCTTCACATGCTCAGAGGTGTTCTGGATGGCTGTCCACTGAGGTGTATATTTCCTTCTTTATCAGGGGTTGGCTGCGATGGTCCTTGGGATCCCTCAGCTCTACGATTCTGCGATTCTGGGAAGGGTTCATTCTGGGAAGGGTTCCTCTGGTCTACTCAGAGAACAAGAGGACTAAATCCTCATTCTTAGGCTGATTGTGAGCTGTTGGGGGATGGCATCTCCGTGCAAATTTGGGGTGAAGCACTGGCCTCTCCTCTCCTCCTTTCCCATGAACTACCCCTGATTTCAGCTTCTGTCCGGGGGCATCTTTTTCAGCAGCATTTCTGGCTGTTCCCCACCCTACCCCACCTCTGCATTCCATCTCCCTGCTTCCCTCTCTTGCAGTTCACCCCCTTTTCCCAGGCCTTAATAGGGGGTGATGAATTATGCATCACTGCCCCTTCCTCCCGCCCTGCACCCGTCTCTGGGGAAAGGGAGGTGGAGGGAGGAGGGAACTTTGCGTCTTTACTGCTGACCTACATTCTCATGTTCTTCCTCTGTCTCCTCCTTTCCTTTGCTCCCAGGGCGTTCTGCAGAGTGGAAGCAATGGGTAGCTGGAGTGTGGATGCCTGTCTCAACATTTGCAGGGGTGGGGGGATGGGGGGGTAAGAAACCCCACCACCCTCTTCTTGGGCATTGCCATGTGCATTTGCAGCCAAACAGTCCTTGCACTGCAATCTCTGCCTGCGAACAGTATAGGCTCTTGAACTGTTTGGATGGTAGGAAAAGGACAAAGCTGAAATCCTGTTCTTGCTTCCCAGTCCCCTATTCCACGCGCGGGCAGTGAGGAAGGTAGAAGGAAAGGCAGAGGCTCCTGGGCCCCTGGAGGTGCCCCCACCCTGGAAGACTTCCGGTTCTCCTAGTGTTGGTTCCAGATTGCCCAAAGAATCTCGTGGCTGATGGAAGGGGGAGCATTTGAATGTTGCTTTCAGGACCACAACTTTCAGATTTTCCCAGGGGATTCTAGGAACTGTAGTTCCCCACATTTTCAAGCTCTTTGTTTACAGCCCAGAAGGTGAAGAGCAGTTTGTGAGAGGACACAAATTTGGGACAGATAAAATAGCAAGATATCTCACAGAAGACAACGGGGGGAGGGGGGAGTAAACTGCAATGGTGGCACCTTCCCAGAGTTTTAATTTATGTCTTCGTTTATATTACCTACATTTGTTCCACTCTTGGTGAGCTCAAGATTCCCTGCTGCCCCAGAAACCTGGAGGGAGGGGGAAAAGAGAGGGAAAGCAGGGGGAAGATAATAGAAACCTTTCAAAAGGCACAAAGAGAAAGCGCTCATTCGCAGCATAGCAGTCGATACCCAGCAATCAAGAACTCACCTAAAACCAATAGTTCAAAAACCAGTGGTTTGAAAATAAATGCCAGCAGCGTAAGTTACACCATAACCCACAAGATCACTGCAATTAAAAGCCAGTTGGAAAGAATGATTTTCTAAAGCCTCTCTTTCCTCCTCCTGTTTCTTGTTGAAGGGAGAAGCCAACTGCTTATCCCTCGCAAAGAAATGGCACAGATCAGGGGCTGTCACTTCAAGGGCTTTGAGGCCAAGCCGTTTTATCAGTTCCTTTATTATTATTATTATTATTATTATTATTATTATTATTATTATTATTATTATTATTATTATTATTATTATTATTATTATTATTATTACAGATCCTGGATCCAGCGTGGTTAACCCTGGCCATAGCCTGGGAATTTCTGGCCATGATCTTGTTGCTTAACATAGTAAATTGCAATAGAGAAGGCCCATTTTTAGTCAATGGGTAAGTCAAATAAGCCAACTGTCTTCAGCTTACTTTGGCTGATATTTCACGTCCCTCTCGCTGCAGTTCGCGGCCCTGCTGGAGACCGGTTCGAAGGAACAGAACCTCACGTCCTTGTGGGGTCAATCCGAGTTCGAAGGAACGGAACCTCACGTCCTTGTGGGGTCAATCCGGGGTCAATCCGTCCTTGTGGGGTCAATCCGACCACACCCTCTGAACTGCGCTCCAAGCGGGGTGAGAGATTCCCATCCTGGAGCTCAGGAATCTTTTCAATCCACTTCTCGATCCGTGTTGAAAACCGATTTCAACATGGAGGCAAGTTCACCTCGGCTCGAGAAAGGACGTGAAGTAACCACCTTTGTTTTAAAAAATGTAGGGAAAGTAGGCCCATTCGAATCTGTAGAAGAGACATGACTCACTAAATCTCCAGTGCAATTTACTGTGCTAAGTCAAAGGATTTTGGCCGTTGAATTATGGGAGACACAATGGTTGCCCCTTAAGTTGGGCCTGATATTCATTCTGTGTAGTTGAGTTGTGGGTCATGGTGCATTACTTGAATGCATGGCTGCTGAAATTGTCATGTTTGCATTGAGCAGGAATGTATCCAGTCTTAATAAATAACATTTGGAAGGCAATCCGGTAGCATTAAAAAGGTGACTTTTAAAATATGCTGTCTGGGTTATATCAGGAAAAACATCCTAAATGCTTGAGCAAGTTGCTAGTGGACCCAATGACCTCAAGAGGTGGTGAGTCCTCCAATACAGGATGCATTCAAGATAAATTTAGGCAGCCACCTGGCAGATATCCTTTGATTTGTATTCCTTCATTGAACAGCAGGCTGGACTTGATGGACCTCATTATTCCATGATTCTAGATGCACCAGTTTGGCTACTCTTCCTGTTTAATATGAAAGTAATGATTTTAACATCATGCGTTATTTCCAAGCTGGCATAAAGAATTTATGCTCACAGTACACCAGTTTTCATGCAGGATTTTTTTTCTTTGCCTGAGTACAAGCTCTGTTTGCTAATCGATCTTGGGAGGACAGAGGCTCATCTGGCTGCTTAACTCAAATAGTTGGGTGGGTGGGTGCGTCTCCCTTGCTCTGCGCAGGATAAGTTGTGGTTTCTCTTTAGGGTTAATTAAGCCTTTATCGCCAACCTGATGTAATGTTTCACTGTTGTGACTGCAGTCCATGGATTCCTCGGATTCACTCCCATCTCTGGGGCACAAGACGAGGCCTGTGAATTTAGTGCGATGCTCTCTCTGTTATGTCTCATATACATGGATATTCTTCACTATGGCAGCTGGCACATGCTCAGAGGATTCGCCGTCTTTATTATTGTTTTTCATGTACTCAGTTATATCCATACTGAAACGTTTAGCTGTTTGATCCTGCTTTGACTGCCGTGGCCTTATCCTCTGGAAATCTTGGGGTTTGTAGTTTGTTGAAGAACTTAAAATTCTCTGCTGTTCTTAGGGAGGGCATTCGTAGTTCACCGCCAAACTACAAGTTCCAGGATTGTGTAGGGTGGAGCCCTAGGTTTAAATATTAATAAACTAATATAAATCCCTGTAATTGATGTGGTACCTCAGCATCAGGTAATGGAAGCAGCCTTGGAGTAAAACCGTGTGCTAGTATCAGTGGCAAGGACGGTGATGGAGAGGAATAAAGACAGATGATAGAGAAGGACTTCTTTGCACTCCCCTGCAGGATTAAGTTTACTGTTTGAGCCTGGTGTGTGAGACCAAGCAGACCTGCTGCTGAGAAAGCAAAAGAGAAAGAAGTGAGCACTGGTAAGTTTCTGGGTTGGAGCAATTCAACTAGGGCTGTTTTTCCTCTGCCTCTGCTAACTTTAACTGCTCATTTAAATACAAAGAGCCATTAGTCAGCCAAACAAAGGAAATAGCTAGGAAGCAGGGGGTGGTGCCAGACTAATCCTTCCTCTGAGCTTGGGGGTGGAGTTACACTAAGTGTATTCCCCTTGAGAAGAAGGTTAGCCTCAGCATTTTAACATCAAACTAAAAATAGTATTAGATTGTTATTTCTAGATTAGTAGCTAGTAAAACTGTAACTTTTTCAAGGCCCAGAATACTGCATTCGTTAAAATGGAGCCTGAGGGAGCAGAGGTAGTTACCTGTAACACTTGTGCCATGTTTGTCATCTTGACAAAGCACACGGAGGACTACACTTGCTGCAGGTGCAAGCTGGTTGCACTATTAGAACAGAAGGTCCAGGAGCTAGAGGCCCACATATCAAACCAGCAACATATTAAGGAGCTTGAGCTGTTCTTGGACAGAGTGGAACAGACTATCCAGGTCAAAGAAGAGACAGGGCACACTTCTGAGGATGAAGTCACTTCCCCAACTCAAGAGGTAGATGTGTGGAGGAATGTGACTCAAAGGAGTAGAAGGCCAAGGCATCGCTCAGAGAGTCTCATATTGCACAATCAATTTGAGGCTCTTTTCCTCATCACACCTCATGAGGCATGCACAAAAGAACAACTGGTTCCACCTGAGGATCTTTCTCTCATCACAATTGATGAGATACAGGATCAAGGGCATGTAGGTGAACTGCAGGAGAGAAGCTCCTTGTACTAGGGGATTCTATAATTAGAAATACAGAGGGATGGATTTGTGATGAGCATGATAATCGTATGGTCACTTGCCTGCCAGGTGCAAAGTTTGCAGACATCACGAGAAATCTAGATAGCTTGTTAGAGAGAACTGGGAAGGAGCCAGTGGTCATGGTACATGTTGGTACCAATGATGTTGGGAAGGCTAAGTGGTCAGTCTTGGAAGCCAAATTCAGGTTGTTAGGAAGAAGATTGAAGTCCCGGACTTCCAAGGTAGCATTTTCAGAAGTGCTACCTGTTCCTCGTGCTGGACCCGCCAGGCAGGCAGAGCTCAGAAGCCTCAATGTGTGGATGAGGCGATGGTCTCGAGAGGAGTGCTTCCAATTTGTCAGGAAGCGGAGAACATTTTGGGACAAGCCAAACCTGTTCAGGAGGGATGGGTTGCACTTGAATCATGATGGGACCAGATCACTGTCACTCAACCTCACAAAGGCTGCAGAGCAGCTTTTAAACTGATAACTGGGGAAAAACCGACAGGAGCTGAGTGGCATCCGGTTCGGAACACCTCATCCCCGTGAGTGAGGTTGGAGAGGGTAGAGAATCACATAGAGATGACATAGCAGGTATTAGCACTGGGAGAATAATGGAATGAGATAGTTTGTCTACTGAAAATAAAAGCTGGGGGGGGGAGAATAAAGCAGCAGCTGTTGTTGGGGGACCCACTGTACAGGTACTTCTACGCCAATGCTCGAAGCCTCCAAACAAATATGGGAGAACTTGAACATTTGGCAGCTAGGGATAACATTGATATAATAGCCATAACAGAAACCTGGTGGAATGTGGAGAACCAGTGGTATACAGCAATCCCAGGCTATAAACTCTATAGAAGGGATAGAGAGGGGCAGGTTGCAGCGGGAGTGGCCATCTATGTCAAAGAAGGGGTAAAATCCAGCAGAATGGAGATTGACAAAGGGTCTGACTCCACCATAGAATTACTGTGGGTTAAACTACCAGGTCCAAGGAGTGATGTGATAGTTGGGGTATGCTATCGTCCACCAGATAAAAAACCTGAGGGGGACCTTGAAATGAGGAGAGAAAGCATGGAGGTGGCTAAGAGGGATAGGACAGTAATCATGGGGGACTTCAACTATCCCCACATTGACTGGGCCAATGCGAGCTCCGGGCAAGAAAGAGAAATCGGGTTTCTCAACTTGCTGAATGACTGTGCCTTAGAGCAACTTGTCATGGAGTCCACTCGAGAACAGGCAACTCTGGATCTAATACCGTGTGATACTCAGGACCTGGTCAGGGATGTGAATGTCACTGAGCCTCTGGGGAACAGTGACCATGCTGCAATCTCCTTTGCCATGCATGTTGGAGGAAGAGTGTCAAGAAAATCAGACATAAAACCCTTGATTTCCGAAGGGCAAACTTCCCTCAGATGAGGAAACTAGTTAGAAAGAAATTGAAGGGGAAGATAAAAAGAATGAAATCTTTTCAGAGTGCATGGAGCCTGTTTAAAACAACTGTGATAGAGGCCCAGCACAAGTGCATACCACAAAGAAAGAAGAGCTCCTCTAAGTCCAAGAGGGCACCAGCATGGTTAACAAGTGGAGTTAGAGAGGCTCTAAAGCGCAAGGAGAGGTCTTTTTGTAAATGGAAATCATCCCCAAATGAGGAAAATAAAAAGGAACACAAACTCTGGCAAAAGAAATGTAAGAAGATGATAAGAGAGGCAAAGAAAGATTTTGAGGAACGCATGGCTAGCAATATAAAGGGTAATAATAAAAGCTTCTTTAAATATGTTAGAAGTAGAAAACCTGCCAGAGAACCAATTGGCCCTCTGGATGGTGAGGGAGGAAAAGGGGAGGTTAAGGAGGACTTGGAAATTGCAGAGAAATTAAATGAGTTCTTTGTATCTGTCTGTTTTCACGACAAAAGACCTTGAGCAGATTCCACTGCCTGAACGGCCCCTCTTGACTAAAGAATTAAATCAAATACAGGTTAAAAGAGAGGATGTTTTAGGACTAATTGATAAATTGAAGATTAACAAGTCACCAGGCCCAGATGGCATCCACCCAAGGGTTATTAGGGAACTGAGAAATGAAATTGCAGATCTCTTAATGGTAATATGCAACTTGTCTCTTAAAACGGCCACAGTGCTGGAGGACTGGAGGATAGCGGATGTCACACCAATTTTTGAAAAAGGAAGGAGGGGGGGACCCAGGAAACTACAGGCCAGTTAGCCTTACATCTGTCCCAGGGAAGATGGTGGAAAGCCTCATCCAAGAGAAAATCTTAAAACACATAGAAGAAGAAATCTTGCTGAGAGAACATCAGCATGGCTTCTGTAAGGGTAAGTCTTGTCTGACAAATCTTTTAGAATTTTTTGAAAAGGTCAACAGGCACGTGGATTTGGGTGAACTGGTGGATATAGTCTATCTGGATTCTCAGAAGGCTTTTGACACAGTCCCTCACCAAAGGCTGCTGAGAAAATTGCACAGTCAGGGGATAAGAGGGCAGGTCCTCTTATGGATTGAGAACTAGTTGAAATCCAGGAAACAAAGAGTAGGTGTCAATGGGAAATTTTCACAATGGAGAGAGGTGAAAAGCGGTTTGCCCCAGGGCTCTGTCCTGGGACCGGTGCTTTTCAATCTGTTCATAAATGACCTGGAGACAGGGATAAGCAGTGAGGTGGCCAAGTTTGCAGATGACACAAAACTTTTCCGTGTGGTAAAAACCAGAGAAGATTGTGAAGAGCTCCAGAAGGATCTCTCCAAACTGGGGGAATGGGCTGCGAAATGGCAAATGCATTTTAATGTAGCCAAATGTAAAGTAATGCATATTGGGGCAAAAAATCAAAACTTTATCTATCAACTCATGGGGTCTGAGTTATCTGTGACGGATCAGGAAAGAGATCTTGGTGTGTTTGTTGGTGGACAGCTCCATGAAGGTGTCTATCCAATGTGTGGTAGCGGTGAAGAAGGCCAATTCCATGTTAGGGATTATCAAAAAGGGGATTGAAAATAAAACAGCCAACATTATAATGCCATTATACAAAACAATAATAAAGCCGCATGTGGAGTATTGTGTACAGTTCTGGTCACCGCATCTCAAGAAAGACATAGTGGAACTGGAAAAGGTGCAGAAGAGAGCGACTAAAATGATTACTGGGCTGGGGCACCTCCCTTATGAGGAAAGGCTAAAACATTTGGGGCTCTTTAGTCTGGATAAAAGGCACCTGAGGGGGGGGTATGATTGAGATGTACAAAATAATGCAGGGCATCAGTAAAGTAGATAAAGGGAAGCTCTTCTCCCTCTCACAAAATACCAAAACTAGGGGACTTACACTCAAATTGTGGGCTGGGAGAGTAAGAACAGAGAAAAGAAAATATTTTTCACCCAGTGCATTGTTAGTCTATGGAACTCCCTGCCACAGGATGTGGTGATGGAATCTGGCCTGGATGCCTTCAAAAAGGGATTGGACAGATTCCTGGAGGAAAAGTCCATCACGGGTTACAAACCATGATGGAGATGTGTAATCTCCAGGCTTAAAACCGGGGTACTTCAAGGACCAGATGCAGGGGAGTGCTATAAGGAGACAGATATCTAGTCTCATGCGCTCCCAAACGCATCTGGTTGGGCCACTGTGAGATACAGGAAGCTGGACTAGATGGGCCTTTGGCCTGATCCAGCGTGGCTGTTCTTATGTTCTTATGAGGTAGCTGCTTCAGATGGCATATTTTGTTGGAGAGGCAACAGCACACATATTATAACCAACCTTTGTCTCTCAAGCGTGCGTGCAGCTGAAAGATGGGACACGTCCTGGCACCAGTTGGTTGCCCGTCCCGGTGACGCCTCGCCCTGGAACAGGGAGGGTGCCGCCTTTGCCTTTTACCTCCACCAGCAGCAGGTCTTGGGACAGCCTTGCATTTAAAAACTCATAGGTAGAAATGCTCCATGATAGGAAGAGGGTCTTCTAGGCTGAGGCCAATCATCCTTCTGAGATCCGTAAAATGAGTACCCAGCTTGCTGGGGGGGGGAGCAATGTGTAGCCTGCACACTGTAATTAAAAAATTGTAAACCGCCCAGAGACTACTTGTAGTGGTATGGGGCGGTATATAAACAGAAGCAGAACTGGGTTGCTTTAATGTTTACAAGAAGGTTCCATCCACACTTGGTATTTATTGTGGAAGTGCCGTGGTTTGTTCATTTTTTAAAATATGGTGTCTCCTTCCCACATCCCCCTTCCCATTTGTGTATTTTTGGCCCACAAAGCCTTTTGGGTTTGCTTATTTCTGTTGTCAAAGAATAGAGCCAGAGCTCCGTTTCCCCAGGAGTCAGTTATTCTTGACCCTGCTCTTTTCTTTTGTTGCTTCCTAGAAGGATTGTTCCGGTGCAGAAACAGGCTAGGATCAACTACTAGGTCAGAGTTGGCAAACCAATGGCACAGGTGCCAAAGGTGGCCCTCGGAGCCCTTTCTGTGGGCACCCAAAATAGCCCCTTCACAGCCACCTGGATTCAGGTTAAATTGCTGTATTGCCAGTTTGCGAAAAATTAGCGGGTTCTGAATTGTAGTTTGGGCACTCGGTCTCTAAAAAGGTTCACCATCACTGCACTAGGCCCTTAATTTCCTTCCTGTAAATCAGTCAGAGCTTCTGATTACCTGATGTCTTTCTTTAAGAGCAACTGAGGTGTACTGTAAATAAATAACAAGAGCAGAAGGGTATCTGCGTTGGTGTGTACCAGCAAAAGCAGTCAGGGGTCTTGTGGGACCTTCAAACAGGTTTTGTCACAAACTTCCATGGGCTGCATCTGAGGAACATAAAAACTTAATACAAACAAAACCTATCAGTATTTAAGGTGCTATTACTGGACTCTTCTGGTTTTGGTGAATTCAGGATAGAATAGAGTTTTATTGTCATTATGCATATGCAAAATATGCACAACGAAATCAGAGTGCTGTTCCACTACACACTCTAAGCATACAAAACACATAAAACATATAAAACACCATACAAAATATTAAAAACTCTTAAAATTGCTTACAAAATTTAAAACACTACTTACAACTGATTAAGATAGTGCTAAAACTGTCGCATTTAGCTTGGATACCGCTCTGTGATAAAAACTGTTCTTTAGTCTATTTGTCCTTGACCTAAGAGTCCTGTATCTCCTGCCAGACGGCAACAGTTCAAAAAATTGGTAGCCAGGATGCGAAGGGTCTCTCAAAATTCTAGATGTCTTCCTTGAGCATCTGGAGTTGTATAATTCTTCCAAAGGAGGAAGAGGACAGCCCACATTGTTTTGTTTTGTTTTGCTTTATTTTACTTTAGCTTTTTAACAAGTTTTTACTTGCTGAAAGACATGGTGAAAATGAATCTCTTGCCTGAGCATGGGCTAAGGATCTGTTCTTTAATTCTTAGCATATGCCCACCCATCTGGGAGCGACCATTCCCTCCCCTGGTACCAATCAGTGGATCTCAGGCTTCTGAAGATTTCAGAGAAAAAGGAAGGGTCTGTCCACCATTCATTTTGATGGATCCAGTGAAGTTTCAGGCAAATCATAGCTTCAGCACATCTCTATTATCTGACCAGTTGGAACCATTTTATCACCTCATTTATTTTTTATCAGTCTTCTAATTAATGCTAAAATGCTCTCTTAGTCTATGGTGCAGTGATGGCAAACCTTTTAGAGACCAAGTGCCCAAATTGTGATTCAAAACCCACTAATTTTTCTCAGAGTGCCGATACATCAATTTAACCTGAATACAAGTGGCTGTGAAAGGCCGATGTCGGGTGCCCACAGAAAGGGGCTCCGAGTGCCACCTTGGGCACCTGTGCCATCGGTTCACCAACACTGCTATAGTGCTCCTTTAATTTTTAAAAATCAAGATACCAATTAAAATACCTCTGGTCTAACAATACCCTTTCAAATACTTATGACCTCAATCCAATAGGTAATCCCAAGTAGACCTTTAAAATAAAGTACTGAAGTGCAAGTCAATAGTTGTGTGATTCACTGATTCAGCAAGCCAATTCTGTAATCATAGACTCCTAGAATAATGGAGTTGGAATGACTCTGTAAGGCCAACGAGTCCAACCTCCTGGATAGTGCAAAGGATAGCAGAATTGACCAATGGTTGTCCAGTTTTCCCATGCATGCCTCCAGGGTTGGAGTTCTCACCACCTCCCGCTCACCAATTCAACTGAATTGGTGTTTGTGTGTGTGTTTAAATTTTATTTATTTATCAGTTGCATTTTTGTCTCCCTGGGTTGGAAGTGGTATCCATGGACATTCTTTTCCCTAATTTATTCCACAACAGACCACACTGTGAAACTCAGAGTTCAGGCCCACGGAATGTGTTACTGAAGTCACCCTGCCAATTTTATGAGCTTAGAAGGACTTAGGACTCCCAAGAGTCAGTATGATTCTTTAATAACTTCTTTGGAGTTTTAAAGCAGTTTAAGCAGAAGGAATAACTCATAACTGCAATCAGGAATGACAAATAGATAAGCATGATTTCACAAATGAAATTACTGAATCTCCACTTCTCAAAAATGACAAGTAACTGGAGCATTTTTGAGAAGTGGAGAATCAGTAATTTCATTTGTGAAATCATGCTTATTTATTTGTCATTCCTGATTGCAGTTATGAGTAGTTCCTTCTGCATAAACTGCTTTAAAACTGCTTTTTTTCTTTATTTATTTTTATAAATATTAGTAAGTATATAAATCCCAAAAAATTATCAGTAGGTATTGATGTATTGTTGCATGTATAACAAAAGTTTTGGGCATGTGTGTTTATAGGTAGATAGGTGCATTTGGAGTTTTCAATAGGGTCTTACCAAAAGTTCTCAGAGCAGCATGCAAGAAATTAAAAATAAACCATATATGATTGCTTGAGACAAAACATGGTAAAAGTAGGCAGACAAAATGAGAACACTGCCGCCTATAAAGCTAAAGTACATCCAGTGGCAAAGTGAAAGAGTACGAAGATCAAACCTCTCTCTCTCTCTTTTCTCTCATTATTCAGAAAATAGTGCAGAATCACTGTGTCTGCTTTGCCAAAGACAAAGATGCAAAGATGCGTTCATGCCCCCTTTCCCTTGTCCCATCCTGTTTAGTGGGGCACCTGGAAGAGGGTAGACTTGGAAGGAGAAGCACTGTCCTATCGTGAGAGAGGCAAGATGGATGTTCTCACCATGGCTGAGGACCATTTTCCAGATTTGCTGGTAGCCCAGGGGCTACTCGCCCTAGAAAAGGGAGCTAAAGAGGAAGGGCGTGGGTAGAGACAATCTAACGTCCATGTCTGAGTATTGTTCAACAGTGAGCTTCAATTTCCTTGTAAAGATCTTTACAGTGGGCTTTTGATAGCTGAAAAATAAGACTGATGTTAAAAAAAAGCCACAGGTCTATTTTTTTAATTATAAAAGTCCTGAGTACCTTGTGATAATGAGGATCCCATTGAGGGGTAGGCTCAGAAGGCTAGGAAGTGTTAGGGTCCCATCCGCCTACAGGGTTCTAAGGTGCTCTAGGACAGTGTTCCCCAACCCCCGGTCCGCGGACCGGTGCCGGTCCGTGGACCAATCAGCACCGGGCCGCCCGGAGGGGCGGGGCGGGATGAAACTTTGCATGCTGGGAAAGTTTCTTACCCCGCCCGCCCCTCCATTTCCTGCCCAGCCTTCCGACTTCCTTCTTCCTGACGGGGCTGCCAAGCCTGCCGGCCTGTGGTAGTCTTCCCCCCACCCCCTCCCCACTGTCTGCCGCAAAGCCTTTCGGGAGCGGTTCTCCCCCCACCCCCAGAGGGGAACGCGCGAGCGAGCGAGGGCCGTTCCTCTGAGGCTGAGAGGAGGCAGGGGAGGGGGAGGGGGAGGGGCAGCGAAGGCGGCAGCCGCTGCTCCTCTAGTAATGGCGGCGGCGGCGGCGGCGACACAGGCGTGATCGCAGCCGCCACCGCTGCTTCTGGCTGCGACCTCACTTCCTCTTCCGGGTGCGCAGAGTCAGTGATTGTCAATCACCGTGATTGAGGACAAGACCATCAAGCTGATGGTGAGTTGGAGATGGTGCAGGCTGGGGGCTGGGGGCTGGGGGTGGGTTTGCCTCCGAGGAGCCTGACCCGGATCGAGGCCCGCCTCTTACCCTGTCCCTCCCTCCCTCCCACAGGAGAGGGAAAAAGGGGGGAGAGAAGAGGCCTTAGCGATAAGGGGACGCCAATGCATACCCAAGACCAGGGCTGTCCAATGTGCCGCTGCCATGGAGCTTGTGGGGGGGGGGAGCGGGAGTTCCTCCAATGCTACTGCCGGGAGCTTGGAGGGTGGGGGGAGGTGAGTGGCCACGGAGTTTGGGGAGGCGAGTGGGCGTTCCTCCTCCGCCACCGACAACATTAGTGCTGGGGAGCTTGGCGGGTGAGGAGCGAATGGGCGCGCCGCCACTACCAGGCTGGGTGGAGAATGAGTGGGTGCGCTGCCGCCGCCAGGCTTGGGGGGGAGTGGCTGTTCCTCCTCCTCCGACAACAACATCGGTGGGGGGAGGGGAGAGGCAGAGAGGGGACCCCCACACCATCCCTCTCCCCAGCCTCTGATCCCTGCCCCCCGCGGCCGCGGAAGTGTGTGTGTGTGTGTGTGTGTGTGTGTGTGTGTGTGTGTGTGTGTGTGTGTGTGTGTGTGTGTGTGTGTGTGTGTGTGTGTGTAATGGAAATGCCTTCCAACTGTGCAGGGAGAAGGGAACGGGGCTGGCCAGGGGGGCTGGCCAGGACGGCTTTCAACCCCTCTGATGGAGAGAGAAAGGGAAGTGCCCGATCCCGGAGGCCGCTCGCCTTCCCTCTCTCGCTCGCTCGGGCGCTCTCGCTCTCGCTCTCTTCCGCCGCCTCCCTCTCCTCCTTCTCAGAGCCAGAGGCTGTGGATCCTGCCGCACAAAGATGCAGCAGCAGCAGCAGAGACGGCAGTGCAGGGGGTGGGGGTGGCTGCGGAAGTGTGTGCGTGTGTGTGTGTGTGTGTGTGTGCACGTGCCCACCCGTCCGTCCATACAAGGAGGATCCCAAGCCCAGCGCCCGCCCAGCACAGCCCCGATCGCCGCATGCTCTCCCCTGCCACCGCGGCGGTCTGAGCCGGTGGCCATCCAGGGTGGCTCCTGTGGCGTCGGCAGCAGCATCGGCACCCCACCCCTCCCCACCCCACCCCCGGGGGCTGAGCTTGTGGGCAGGTCATTTTCCTGGGCTCCTGGGCAGCTTGACTTGAGGCAGCAGCAGCAGCATAGTGGAGAACACCAGCATGGCCACCAAGACGTCCCTGATAAGAAAGCGCCCCCCCTCACACCCCTACTTCCCTCATGACCTCCGCCGCCACCCTGGCCATTGGGCTCCTCGCCCCACTGCCGCTGCCTTCGCAACCACCTCCTCACACACACACACACACACACACACACACCTCTCTCGCTCAGGTTCGCCCTTAGCTCCATCTGGTGAATGGAGGTGGCGCTAATTCCCTACCTCTGGATTTTTTTTCGTTGTACGGATTTTCTGTTATACAAACCCTCCGTTATATGAGGTATGACTGTAAAATTATTAAATCAAAACAAGCGGGCCACGGAAAAATTATCAAACATTTACCGGTCCGTGACAATAAAAAGGTTGGGGAGCACTGCTCTAGGAGACTTTCTGAGCAGAAATGAAATGAAATCTGAAGCTTGGGGGAAGGACACAACCCCAGAACGGCCGGTGGGCTGCCTCTCCCTCAACCGGGCCAACCTCCCAGGTTTGCTGTGAGGCAGGCATGTCCAAACTTTGGCCCTCCAGATGTTTTAGACCGCAACTCCCGCAGTCCTTTGCCATAGACAATCTAAGCTTAGAATTCTGGGAGTTGTGTTCCAAAACATCAGGAGGGCCGGAGTTTGGACATGCCTAGTCCCTTGGATTTTCGAAGGGAAAGAGAGCTAGCCATGGGATTAATGAACAGTGAAGTTAGAAATGAATGATATGATGGCCTTAGCCTCAGTGTAAGGCCAGAAGTGATCTGAGGAGAGCCAGTGGCCAAGTGCCTGGCCTTCCTAAGTGCCTGAGCAGCTGAAGAAATGGCAGAGAAGGAGAAGGAGGACTCCTGGACCAGCCGGTAGGAGAGTGCTGGAATCTAATAAGAATGCTAATAATTACAAACGAGATGCTGTAATATTCCACATGGAGACTCCTGTGTTTTTCTACTGCCGTTTATAGAATCATAGAATTATGGAGTTGGAAGGGGCCTATAAAGCTACTGAATCCACTACCACCTTGCTCAATTACTGTAAGCTCTTAGATGGCTGTCCAATTTCCCTTGAATGCCTCCAGCGTTGGAGCACTCACCGTACTGATTAGCAAGCTAACAAAATGTAGGCTGGATAGAACAACTATCAGGCAGATTCACAGATGGTTACAGAATTGTACTCAGACAGTGGCTATCAATGGCTTCTTTTTAAACCAGGAGGGTGAGTATGAGGAAAAACTTAATTGTTAGAGCAGTACAACAATGAAACCAATTACTTTGGGAGGTGGTGAGCACTGCAATGCTAGAAGCATTCAAGACACAATCGGACAACTATCTGCTATGATCCGGATTCCTGCATTGAGTAGGGAGGGTTGGGTGCTCCTTTGGAGTCCCTTGTATCTCATCATTGCTGTGGTTCCATGAAAGGCAGAAGAGTTGTGCTGGGGCTTTGTATCCTAAAGATGAGGAGCTAAATATCTGTAAGGCACACCTCTGATCATGTGTGTAGAAGCCAACTAGATAGCTAGTTCCGTCTTCCCTTCCATGCTGGGCACGAGGTTCTTTGCCTCACCTGAAAGATTCCGATTAGTTGGAGGGTAGGAGAAAGACTGGTGCAAGGGGACTGCCTATGTGTAAGGTTTTGAGTTCAACACCTCCATCCACCTTAACCCCTCCACCAATAAATGCTTCCTTTTTTACTTCAAGGGTACAGTGGTGCCTCGAGTTACGAATGCTCCTAGTTGCAAAAAACTTGAGATATGAAGGGAAATCTGTCCAGGGCGCAATGCACCCTGGGAATGGAAGTCTTCCACAAAAAACTCAAGATATGAAAATTTCATCTTGGATGCCTCAAGATACAAACATTTTGCGGAAGACTTCCATTTCCAGGGTGCATTGTGGCCCATTCAATTTCAAGTTACAATAATTTCATCATAACTCAGGGCACCACTGTATGAACATTTATATCAGGAAAATCTAAAAAACTATCCAAGTCCGTTTTTATCTTTGACGCCTCACCTTGTCCCAATGGGGTACAAAATGGATTAGAACCTTTTAATAATAAAGGGTTTTCAAAGAAATGATCCCAGCATTCTGGATCCTCTTGAGGAACAGGGTTTTTCCAGCATGTCCCTGGTGGTACGGTCGGTCAGCAGGGGCAGCTGTTCCTTGAGGATTCCATCTCCCCAAGTTGCGGATGGTGCTCTGGCAAAGAAGGTTTCCCATCTGCCCAGGATTCCACACCATGTTGTCCCAGCAGAGAGAAAGTGGTGGTGGTCAGGAGCTATAGCCAAGATGATGCTCCTCCTTCCATCTGCCACCTCACGGTGGGTCTTCTTGGGAGGCCATCCTGAGCCCAGAAAGTCTTCATCTCACCTGCTTCATTCTGCCATGACATGTGGGTACCCATGTTTTTTCAGCCTAGTGACAGAGGAAGGGACTCTCTTTGGCCTTGAGAAGAGAAGGTGGACCACAACACAGAACCTAACAGATGTTTCCCTTCTGGGGGCCCTCCCTCCCCTCAGACATTTCCACTGTCTGCCTGTCTTGCGAGTCTCCTCCATGCTCTGGGGATGCAATTTTGAAGCTAATCAGCAAAGCCAGCAGAGATAGATGGGTGGGCAGATGCCCTTGAAGGGCACTCCCCCAACAACCCCAACACACCAGCCCATTAACTAATGATGCTACACCACAGGGTCAGTGTCTTCTCTAGCAGAAATTCTTGGACTCCTTGTTTCTCAGGAACTAACAAGCCAGTGCCTGCCTGCCTTGGCTTCTCCTGCAACCGTGAAGTGGCAGGGAAACAACCAAGCTTGCCAAAGCTTAGTGCTACTTCTCATCTTAGAATAACAGAATCATAAGAGTTGGAAGATACCTCAAGGGCCATCCAGTCCAACCCCCTGCCATGCAGGAACACCCATCACAGGACTCCCGACAGGTGGCCATCCAGCCTCGGCTTAAAAACCTCCAAAGAAGGAGACTCCACAACCCTTTGTGGCAGTTTATTCCACTTCCGAATGGCTCTAACTGTCGGGAAGTGAATATCTTTTTCTGTAGTTTGAAACCATTGCCCCAAGTCCTAGTCTCTGTAGTCATGGAAAACAAACCAGTTCCTTCTTCAATATGACATCCTTTCAAATATTTAAACATAGCTATCATATCCCCTCTCAGCCTTCTTTTTGTAAAACTAAACATCCCCAGCTCTGTAAGCCACTCCTCATAAGACATTTCTTCCAGACCTTTAACCATCCTGGTCACTCTCCTCTGGACTCGTTCAAGGTTGTCAACATCCTTTTTAAATTGAAGCATGTAGAACTGGACACAGTACTCCAGGTGGGGTCTGACTAGAGCAGAATAGAGTGGCACTATCACTTCCCTTGATCTAGACACTATGCTTCTGTTGATGCAACTAAGAATCACATTGACTTTCTTGGCCCCCATGTCACACTGCTCACTCAAGATCAATTTGTTGTCCACCCGGACTCCCAGATCCCTTTAACTTAACAGGTACTATTTCCCAGCCAGGAGTCTCCCATCCTATATCTGTGCTAGATGCAGCACTCTACATTTCTCACTGTTGAAATCCATTCCGTTCGCTTTGGCCCAGCACTCTACTCTGTCAAGATCTTGGATCCTGATTTGTTACTCATTCTCCTAAGTCTAGATTCAGATGCCAGCTTTCAGCTGGGGTTTTGGACATTGGCTTGTTAGAGGAGAGAATCCCTCTTGGGATGGAAAACCAGCCCTTTCTGCTTTCTGATGTTTCCTTATGTAAATTTAGCCCGCAGATTCAAATTGTGCCACTTTTTGACACCATGTACCCCAAGATGGAGAAGTGCATCATGAATGTCTTATTAGATCTGTAATGCAAGATTTGGAAAACTAAAAGAGACCTTCCAGTAACGTATTTTTTCATTCTAAAGAGGAATAGAATCCAGGAGCTGTCAAAAAGGTATCTGGCTGTGTGTGTATTGTTGGTTATTTCTGAAAAGCTATCGTTCTCGCTCAGCATTTTGTATAAGTACAGCAATTAAGTGCCAGTGATGTTAGAAAGGAGCTGAGAACAATGTTTCCACCTGTTGTTGCCTGTGCAACTTCCTTCTTGCATTAAAATGGGAAATATACCGGCAGCTCTTTCAGCCTGAAGGTAGTGGAGGCTTGGCCTCCCAGGTTGAAACTCTGGGGCTTTCTGAGTAACAGGGACTGAGACGTATCTGCCACCACTTTTAGGCTCCCCTACTTTCTCTGAGATTAGTTGCAGTCCTCACAGTAGCTGAGAAAGAAACAGATTTTCCTAGGAAAACTATATATTTGCATCCTCTCTGTTGTAATACAAAACATTTGAATGTAAGTTGGTCTTCATAGGGTAATTAAGAGTCATTAACTCCACAAAGACCTGCTCATGTTGAGGGCTGGCAAAGAGAACTCTCATGAAAGGTGCCTAGAACCACACTGAAGTTGATGTGTTTCTTAGCACCCAGATAAGAGCTTTCTGGATTCTGCCACCTTGCGCCCGAGGTCCTGTTCCCTCAGGAAGCCCCCTTTTCTGCTGGTCATATACTTTTGCTTACTATCTTCATGTTATAATGTCATGTCATAAGAACATAAGAACATAAGAAGAGCCATGCTGGATCAGGCCAACGCCCCATCTAGTCCAGCTTCCTGTTATCTCACAGTGGCCCCACCAGATGTGTTTGGGAGCACATGAGACTAGATATCTGTCTCCTGAAACCACTCCCTTGCATCTGGCCCTTCAAGGACCTGGGTTTTAAGCCTGGCGATTACACATCCTGTTCGTTCTGATCAAATATCTTTTTTGGAGGCAGATTAATGAAGATATGCAATTTTTTAAAAAAATCATGTGTATAATCATGGAACTGAAAGTGTTACATATTGGGGAAGGTGAGTAAATTTTAATTTTGAATTTTCAGTTATTTACATCAGACAAGCGAACAGAATGCTTGCAACATTGATTATCTATATACTCTAATAGCAGGAACATAGCAGTCAAAGCATGGCAACCAAAACGGAAGATAGCCAATAGAACACTTCTGCATTATGCCATATGCCAGTAGTTATTGGTGTATGCATTCTGTGCTGTCATCTCAGATCCTAACAGGGCTTTCACGGCAAGTGAGATATTTTAAGGTGTGTGTTTTTCAGTTCCATTCCCCCGTGAGGAATCCCATATCTGAGGGGATTTGAACCCTGTTCTCTTGACTCCCACTCCATCACTTTTATCCACGACACTAGACTGGAAACCCCAAAAGATCTCATGATTTTGACATTGGGAAAAGTTGCATTAAAAACAACAACGACCAACTCCCCAAATAAGGTGGCTAGCATGGCCAGTTTCTGTCCATGGAATTTTCTTGGCAGGGATACTGGGGTGGCTTGCCAGTTCTTACCCCACAAAGTCTTATTACAGGCCTCATTGTCACCAGTGTAATTAGCCTTACAATGATGAAAGCACAGTTCAGCCTGTTTTATTTTGTAGCCTCAATGATCAACCAGGACACAAAAGTAGAAATGTGCCCCATTTATAAGATATTCCAGACTGAGGCTTAATGAGGGTGAAAGAGGAGAGAGAGAGAAATGGGCTGAAGCTCAACATAAAAAAACTAAGATCATGGCCACCAGTCCCATCACCTCCTGGCAAATAGAAGGGGAAGAAATGGAGGCAATGACAGTTTATTTTCTTGGGCTCCTTGATCACTGCAGATGGCAACTGCAGCAACAAAATAAAAATATGCCTGCTTCTTGGGAGGAAAGCAATGGCAAACCTAGGTAGCATCCTAAAGAGCAGAAACATCACTTTGCTAACTAAGGTCAGGATAGTCAAAGCTGTGGTTTTCCCAGTAGTGATGTACGGAAGTGAGAGCTGGACTATAAAGAAGGCTGATCACCGCAGAATCGATGCTTTTGAGCTGTGGTGCTGGAGGAGAGTCTTGAGAGTCCCCTTGACTGCAAGGAGATCAAACCTATCCATCCTGAAAGAAATCAACCCCGAATGTTCACTGGGAGGTCAGATTTTGAAGCTGAGGCTCCTCATGAGGAGAGAGGACTTCTTGGAAAAGTCCCTGATGTTGGGAAAGATCTAAGGCAAAAGGAAAAGAGGACGACAGAGAATGAAATGGTTGGATGGTGTCATGGGTGCAACCAATATGGATTTGACCAAACTCCGGGAGGCAGTGGAAGATAGGAAGGCCTGGAAAACTCTGGTCCATGGGGTCATGAAGAGTCGGACACGACTGAACGACCGAACAACAACAACAACAAAGCATGGTCAGTGCCTGTGTTGGCTTGGTATTCTTATATCTGGTGGCCTGGACAGTTGGGAGCGTTACAAGTTGTTTCTGCAGAAAAGAACTTCACCCATACCCTCTCTTCCCTCCTTGGTTGCTGTCCCGTGTGCCTGATTGGTAGCAATGGTAGCAGTTGGGAGCAATGCAGAACAAGGGCCATACGGGTTTGTTTGGATAAGTGGTTTTCACATGGCTGCTGCCTGCTGGGTGCTGGAGAGTCTTTGTTGTACAACATGATACCTGTTGAGGCCTTCCCCCACCTCAAAAGTGCAAACATTAAGGTGGGTACTGATTTTACCGATCTGGGAAGAATGGAAAGCTGAGTCAACCATGAGCTGGATACCAGGGATTGAACCCCAGGTTGTGAGCACAGTTTTACCTTGCAGTACAGGCAGTTAACCACTGCGCCACGGGGCTCTATGGGCCTTTTCACACGACTCCTAAGATCCCCTGGCCACTTAAATTCGGACCAGGGATCTTGGGGGTTCGTTGCTCTTTCTACGTCCCCACCCCTCCGCACTTCCTTGCTCCTGTCTGCGTGAGGGGAGCGAGGAAAAAAAAGAGGAAAAATGCAGGCTCACCTCCGAAGCTGCCCGGAGCCCCGTTGTTGTCCTGATTCCTTCTCTTCTGTTTGTTTTCTTTGCCTCCCGCCCCTTCTCTTAAAGGGGTGGGAGGCAAAAAAAAAACAGAAGCGAGGAGAGCCCCGCACTCACCAGATTAAATCCGGACCTGGGGATTTTCACCCTCCTAGAGCAGGTACAAGAAAAGTGCGCTGGGACGCGCTTAGGTGGGTGTGGTCACACTTAATTTCCTGCAAACTCCGGAGCTGGTGGGGAAACAATTGTAAGCTCCGGAGCTGGCAGCCATTTGCTGCGGAGTTTAGGGGTCGTGTACAAATACCCTATGACACTGGTAGCAAACCTTCAGCACTCCAGATGTTTTGGACCACAACTCCCACAATCCTTTGTCACTGGCAATCTAGGCTAAGAATTCTGGGAGTTGCAGTCCAAAACATCTGGAGTGCCATAGGTTCGCCACCACTGCTCTATGACAATAATTGCAAGCCGTCAAGTTGATTTTGACTGCTGGCAACCCTTTCCAGGGTTTTCTGAGTAAAGAGGAACTCAGCAGTGGTTTACTGTCCCCTTCTCTCTCTCTCTCTCTCTCTCTCTCTCTCTCTCTCTCTCTCTCTCTCTCTCTGTGTGTGTGTGTGTGTGTGTGTGTGTGTGTGTGTGTGTGTGTGTGTGTGGTTTTCGTGGCTGCCCAGGCTGGCTGTTCCCATGGGAGGCACAGGAATTGCACTGCCCACCTCTAGCTCTGCAGCTCCAGATACCTGGGCCGGAATGATTGATTTTGAATATTTAGGGGCTCCAGGGCCACAATAAGCCATCCTGGGTCTGGAGGCTTGCAGCCTTCTTGGCCCCATTTGTTTTGAATAGTGGCGTATTTTGGCCTTTGGAAGAGCGGAGGACAATGGATGAAACGGTCAAAGGCTCACTTAGCCTGGGAGGCAGCCGTGTCTTTGCTGGACCAGAAATACAGATGGAAAACTGATGGATCGCCCTGCTGGAGCCCCTGCCTGGAGGGGACTGAGAAGAGGGCTGGGTGGCCAGGAGACGGATGATCCTGTCTCAACCCTTATGCTTCTCCGTCTATCTTTCTTCTTCACCTCTCTCCTTGCCCAATCTGTGTTCTGAAATACAGAAGGGGAGGCACGAAGCCCTGGCATTTCACTTGCAGGGAAGGGATGGGGTCGGGGGTGTATCTGGAGGGAAGAAAGGGGGTTTCGCGTTTGGTGTGGCTTTTTTTTTTCTCTTGGTTTTTTCTGTAAGGAAACCCCCAGATTTGCTTTGTAAATTTGGTGGAAAGAATGAGAGATGATGTATGCTGACATATGAGAGAAACAAAACCAGTGTACTGTATCTCTCCCATTGAGGGAATTATTTGTGAGATCTTAAATTCTTGGCTTTGGATCCCTTGAATATTCATCCATCCTGGATGCGCTGAGTTAGGAATGCCACCTCCTTTTGTCACTGGTGGATTCCTTGCCTTTGCCAGCTCTGTGGCAGGCTGATCGAACAGGGCTCTGGCCATGCTGGGGATCATTGGATGTGCTTCATTTAGCCACTGCAACCAGGGCCAGAAATTATCTTGGTACTTTTCAGGAAAGAATCGAAGGAAAATGTGCAGATTTGCCACGCATTCGGCACAAGGAGCTGATGAGGATTTCTTTTGAAAACGGACTGAGGGAGGAAGTAAAGCGTATTCCTGTAGCCCTACCCAAGGCATGTTGAAAAGGGGCAAAGTTGAAGTTGTGACCAGGGGGAGGGGAAACTACCCTTTGCCTCATCTTTCCCTTTCTCAGGTGAAGGAGAGGCCGAAGGCGAGACAGCCATGGATCTTCTGCACCCGACAGAGGCTGGTGGTTCAAATGTCACAGGGGTGGGCAGTAAATGGGCTCCAGTTGTCGAGGCGCTGTGCAGGCAGGGCTCTAAGCGTGTTAGATAGCTACTGTAATACCTGGACTCCACCCCCACTATTCTGTGTGATTAGGAAACCTGATTTTTCAGGTTCCCCAACGGCATCGCGAGACTTGGTGAACAGAAGGCTGTCTTCTCCCCAGACACTGCCACGACAGTGATAAGGATGGGTGAGACTACAATGCTGACCTTCCTCACACACTCAGATTTACCCTTTTTAAAACACCAGAGTGGGGCTTATCTTAGATTCCCAGGGTTTTGTTTTCTGGAGATGAAGGTTGAGTATGTGCTGATCACCAGCACCACCCATGCTTTTAATTCTGCAAACAGTGGAAAGACAAATCATAATGAACAGTTTTCATAAGCATGGATGGATCTTTGCCTTGGAGACCCTTATTTATTTATTTATTTATTTATTTATTTATTTATTTATTTATTTATTTATTTATTTATTTATTTATTTATTTATTCACTCATACATACATACATACATACATACATACATACATACATACATACATACATACATACATACATACATACATACATACATACATGCTGCCCATTACCCAGAGGTCTCTGGGCGGCTTACAATTCAAAATTACAACAGTCAAAACAGTTAAAAATATTAAACTACCAAGAGACAATTAAAAACAGTTGAAACCCTTAAATACAATACACTAAAATTGCCATCAGACAATTTATATTTATATTTATTGTTAAGTCACATTTGTATCATCCTTCAGTTGAAAAATTTTTTTCTGGTTTACAGTTATTAGGCTAAATTAAAACAAAACACACTGGAAGAGGTGTGGGCTTTCTGTGTATGCTCTAGTATACTCACTATTACTGCCATGATACAGCTACCCCCTGGTGATTGACTGCCCATATGAGATACCGGTGTCACTCAATGTGATCAACCATCTGGGCCAATTATAAGCACTTTGAAGAAAATATTTTTTCCTTTTTTTTTGTGAACTCTGTTGGGGTCCAACTTGCCCCGAGAACACGACAGACTTTCCAATATTGATTCATTTATGTGGAGCCTTGACATTGCAGAGGGCTGGGGAATGGCTTATAACTATCAATAAGGAAACAGTGGCAATTTACAGTCCCCAATGCACAGCATGAAAGGAGAAGGAATTCTGTGGCAGGGTGTGTTGGGGGGGAGAGACCAAACTCAGCCACTCAACACTATTTCACAAAGTTAAGCAGAGAGAGCCTTTGACGGGTCATAGAGTTGAACTGAAATACCATTGGTCTGTGTCCGCTGCTGCTTCCCCTTGGGGGCCAAAGCAGTGGGCGGTGGCGGTGGCGGTGGCAGCAGTAGCCGTTGTAGTAGTAAACTCAATCTGATGGAGCCTCACTGAAGTTTTAATGTTGCTGATGACCTCAGAGCCTCCAGCAGCCCATGACCCCCTCTTTTAACCATTCTTTTTTTCTTTCTTCTCCCTCTTCTTTCCAGCTGGCACGACGTACATTTTCGGAAAGGGTGGGGCGCTGATTACGTACACGTGGCCACCGAACGACCGCCCCAGCACCCGGGCTGACCGCTTGGCCGTGGGCTTCAGCACGCATCAGAAGAATGCCATTCTGGTGCGGGTGGACAGTGCCTCTGGTCTTGGAGACTACTTGCAGCTGCATATAGTAAGGACTGTGGGGTGGCCGTGGGGATGGGCAAGATGGGGAAAGCAGATTTGGGGGTGGGGGTGGGGTGGGGGGCATTCTAAAGGCAAAAGTGGTGCAGATCACACATTTCCACAGCACAACATTTCTGGAGGATGAGAAAGGTGCTTTTCCCTCAGCGAGAGGGAAGAGTCCTCCGTGGGTCTTTGCCAGCAGCCATAAACCTTCAGGCTGTTGGATGATGTTTGTGGTCTTGGCAGCAAAGGAGACCTGGAGTTGCCCTGGGACGAAGATGCCTCCAGTTCTGGGGTGGAAATGTTTCTTTCCCACCCACCCACCCCATCCCCATGGTGGTGGGATGCATTTTGAATTCTGAGCGCTCACTGTGATTACTCTCCATGAAGAGGCTCCTCAGGAGAATATAAAAGTGGAGACAGACACTTCTAAGGACCTTCAGGTCTTTTGTGAAGCTAGAGGATCCTGACTGCCTGTTCATGACCAGGTCATACTGATGTACTTGGTCTTACAACTGAAACAGCTTGCAATGAGTGGGTGCTAGTGAAATCTACTGTGAAGTTTGCAGCTAAGCTCAGAAACGAAGATGCGGTGGTGGTTGCAAATGATGGCATTATACCTACTAATCAAAAAATATCCCTGTGTTTTATTTAAGTCTGTGAATTCTTCCCTAGGTCCTCAACACACTGTGTAGACCAATATATGAACACATTCAGTAGAATCCATTGCTATGGGTTCTTAAAGTTGGGGAGCTGGCTGTTCAAAGTGTTCTGCATTATATACCGCCCCATACCACTAGAAGTAGTCTCTGGGCAGTTTACAATTTTAATTACAGTGTGCAGGCTACACATCCCCCCCAGCAAGCTTGGTACTCATTTTACCAACCTCGGAAGGATGGAAGGCTGAGTGAACCTTGAGCCTGCTACCAGGGATTGAACCCAGGTCGTGAGCACAGTTTTACCTGCAGGACAGGCATTTAACCACTGTGCCACGAGGCTCTTGGTTCCACCAGGCTCTTGGTTCAGAAAGTGGAGATGCAACTCTTCTACGTAGCGCAGCTGGAGAGTGGAAAAAAACCTTCTCCATCACTCCCTTCCAGGGACCACTATTGTGTTCTCTGAGCTTAGAAGGCCAATTTTAACAAACACAGAACAATAGTAAGTAGACCCCTATGGTAAGAGATCCTAACAGGAAAGGGAGTCCAAGATGGGTGGGAGTTTCTTAACAAAGAAATTCTAAAGACACTACAAACAGTGCCAACAAGAAAGAATGGCAGAAGTGCTCGGTTCCTAATTTAGCTTAGTCTCTTCCCAAAAGACATTCTGTGACCCTCCAGGCAAATGTGAAGCACAGAGGGTGTGGATAGGACGGCAGCTTGAGAATGGTAGACAAACAGTCAAGGAATGTTTTAGAGCTCCTTGAACCAGCTCATGTCTCCAGGACTGGATGAACTGCATTGAGAGAAATTGTGAAAGAACTCTCAGAACCACTGTTATTTCCTTGAGATTATGGAGGATGGGTGAAGAGCCGGATGACTGGAGGAGGGTTAAAAGGCCAAACAAGAGAAATCTGGGAACTACAAATCACTGAGCCTGACATCAGTCCTAAGAACAAGTCTGGGAGAGATTATAAAAGCAACCTCTCTGCAAGCTCCTTGAAAACAGTTTAGTAAAAACTAGAAGCCAACTTGGATTTGTCAAGACCAAATCTTGCCAGACTAATCTTATCTCATTTTCCCTAGTATACAGTGGGAATTCTGGAATCATAGAATCTCAGAATCATTACATCATAGGATACCTGCCAAGTTGCTGTCTAAATTTCTCTTGAATGCCTCCAGCCTGGGAAGCACTTCCTGCTGTTCAGCCAAAATCTGGCTTCTTTTAACTTGACCCCATAGTTGTGTGTCCTGCATTCTGGGTTGATTGAGAACAAATTCTGCCTTTCCTCTATATAAAAAGTGCTATCGTAACCCCTCAGTCTTTGTTTTCTCTAGACTATACATACTCAAGTTTTTCAGTCTTTCCACCTAGGGCTTGGTTCCCATCCTCCTAATCATCCTTGTTGCCCTCCTCTAAACTTGCTCCAATTTTTTAAGTATTCTTCTCTTGAAGGGTTGTGTCCTCACTGATGAGGCCTAATCAGTGCCAGATAGAGGAGAACTATCGCCTTGCAGGATCTGGAGACTGTACTTCTATTAATACAGCCTAAAGCAGCATTTGTCTTTTTATATGTCATGTTCAACTTGTGATCTATGGCAATTTGAAAATCCTTCTTGTTTGTAATATTGTTGAGCCAGGTATCCCTGTTTAGTTGGTTTCTTTTTTTTTCCTAAGTGCTGTACTTTATATCTATCCCAGTTGAATTTCATTCTGTTGTTTTCAGCCCAGTGCTCAAGCCTGTCTAGGTCTTTTTAAATTGTATTTTCTGTCTTCCAAGGTTTTATTAGCTATTCAGCCCAATTTTGCATTATCCATATATTTGATTAATATTGCCTGCACCCCCCAGTCCAGTTAATTAATAAAAAAAGTTAAAGAGCACTGGGTTCAGAACTGAGCCCGGGGCATCCCACTTGTTACCTCTTCCCAGTTTGAGAAGGAGCTGTTGATCATCACCCTCTGAGTACGATTCTGTACCCAGTGTTGTACCTTGCTCATCAGAGGATCATGGGGTACTTTCTCAAAAGCTTTGCTGAAGTCAAGATATACTACGCCTACTGCATTCCCTCTGTCTATCAGGGAGGGTACTTGTTCAAAAAATGAGATCCGATTAGTCTTATTAGTTATTACTGCATTGTTTTCTAGTCTTATGACTACTATATAATCTGTTCCAAAAATTTTCCCTGGGATTGATATCAGGCTGGTTGGTTTGTAGTTTACAGGTTCCTCCTTTTTGTCATTTTTTGAAAACAGGGCAATCTTAGCCTTCCTCCAATCATCTGGTACCTCACCTGTTTCCCAGGAGTTCAGCAAAGCCATTGAGAAAGTTGCACATAATATTCCGAGTAGCAAGCTAACTAGGTGTGGGCTGGAAGAACAAGTGTCAGACAGACTCACAGTTGGTTATGAATTGTACGCGGGAGGTCGCTTATTGATGGCTCCATATTAAATTGGGAGATAGTCACAAGTGGGATTCCACAAGGCTCAGTCCTGTACCTGCTGCTCTTCAACATTTTTAATGTCACGCATGAGAGGGTGCAGGGAATCATTATCAAATCTATGGAAGACACTAAATTGGCTGGAATATCTAATATAGTAAATACCTTGGTTTACGAGTGCCGTGGTTTACGAGTAATTTGCAAAATGAGCAACCATTTCTGATGAATTTTGATTTGCAATACAAACACTGGAGCAGGTCACACGATCGCAAGTGAGCCAGTTGTAGCTCTCTCCTTCCCTCCCTGCTGGATTTTTAGGGATTGCCTGAATGTCCCATCTCAGGCAAGCCTCAGAAGTAGAGGGAGAAGAGAGGAAGGGAGGTCTCTCTTGCACCAGCCAGGAACGTTTTCCAAGGAAAGTGCAGGTTAGGGTTTTATTTCTATTTCTATTTCTATTTTTAATTAGTTTGTTTTCAACATTCTTCTTTTTCAAAACCATTTTTAGTCATGGGGCAGCTAGTCAAGTGGGTATAGAGCTACAAATTGCACTTTATTATTGTCACATCAAAAATACAGCGTAAAATCCAGTTGTTAGTCCCAAGCAGAGCAGATTCCACCGCCAGGTACGTAAACCATGGTGTGGCCGTGGACTTCTAATCAACTTCTTTTGTGAGTTTTGGCATTTTGTGTGTACAGTGTGTGGTCTATGGAAACCCAGAACGAATAATCTTGAGTTTCCGTTATTTCTTATGGGGGAATTTGCTTTGAGTGTTTTGGTTTACAAGCATATTTCCGGAAGAGATGAAGCTCATAAACCAAGGTATTACTATATCTGGAATACCAATTTTTTAAAAAAAGAGCTTGATGGGCTTGAGCACTGGACAGCAAACGATAGAAGTAAATTAACCAGGATGAATGCCCCTAGGGAGAAAAACAAACAAACAAAAGAAATGCACAGTTTCAAGAAAGGGGATCATTTGTTCAGTAATACTATGAGTGAGAAGGATTTTGGGATTGTTGTAGATGGCAAGCTGAATATGAGCCAACAGTGTGATGTGGCTGCAAAAGTGACACATGCAATTTTAGGATGCACTATAGTCTCCCATGGGGGACCAGACCTCTTCTGTTCAGCTCTGGTTGAAGAAGCATGTCAGTAAACCAGAGCAAGTTCAGAGGAGGGCAGTGAAGATGATCAGGGGACTGGAAACTAAGCCCTGGGAGAAAAGACAGAAAAGAACTGGGCCTGCGTAGCCTTAAGAAAAGAAGGAGAGAAGATAGTGTAGCACTTTTGAAATGCTTGAAGGATTGTCAAACAGAGGAGGGGCAGAATCTGTTTTCAGATGTTCCGGAGTGCAAGAAACATAATGATGGGTTCAAGTTACAAGAAGCCAGATTAGGGTTGAATATCAGTGAAAGCCTCTTAATTGGGTTGTTGAAGGCCTTTCATGTCGCATGCCTGCAACCAAAGATGGGATGTGAGGCATTTCAATTTTTCCTCTCTGTAGATATTATAAACACACACACACAGAGAGAGAGAGAGAGAGAGAGAGAGAGAGAGGGATACACACATAGCCAGCACCGTTCTGAGTATCTTGACAAGTATGGGCCACTTGTACCCTTCCAGAGGTTGTTGGACAACAACTTCCAGCGTCCTTCACCAGGGGGTAGCATTATGGGATTTGCAGTCTAATAATATCTTGAAGCCCACATGCTCCCCACCTTGGAGAGCAATGCTGAGCTCCTGCCACGAAGCTCATGGGATGTACTTCCATTTCCATTAAGAAACTTAAACTCCACCAGTCTGTTGCAAAAGGAACAGTTCTCCTTCACAAAAATCACCACCACCACCACCACCTTCTCTAGACTTTTCAGCAGTATAATAGCAGGGTGTGGGGGGGGGGGGAGAACCATTTCATGTGTGTGGTTTTGTTCAGTAATTGGATGTCAGAAACGCCTGCTGGTCGAGTGGGTTCAGAGTTTCCAGGTCCACCCTAGGCCCACAGTCACATCTCCCCCTGGGCCCTCCTACTTTTCCTTAGTAGTCCCAGTAATCAGGGTCAGAACAGGTCAAAGGGCATCTCTGCCACTTCTTTTTAAAAGGGAGTTTCTGATCTTAGGGTATAATAAATATGCATGTTTCCTTATCCTTGATGAATAAATGCATCCTTGCATATCAGAACTCCCATAAAAACCATAAAAATCATGAACTACTGTACAGTCATTTCACTCCTCGCAATAGCGAAAACCTCACTTTCTGAGTGAATCATAGCATTAGCAAAAATCCGTGGTTTTAATTTAAAAGGCATATGTTTTGAATTTTATGTATGGAAGGATTTTTTTTGTGTGTGTGCCAAAAATGTATGTTTTAAACGAAGTAAAAGTTTCTTTACAACTGCACACACACAGAGAGAGAAAGAGAGAGAGAGAGAGTATTATGTGCCTTCAAGTTGAAACTGACTTTATGGTGACCCTAATAGGCTTTGAAGATGAAGATATTTAAAGTCAGGTAGGTTTAACCAAATCAACCTTCCTCCAGTTGGTTTCCATGGCCAAGTGGAGACATATTGCCTTCTGACTTGTTTACTTTTGTTTATGAATTATATTTAGGTCCAAAGAGGAAGTAAATGACAAAGGGCAGTAGGTACAACTAGGTACATGTGGTGCATATGTATATGTTTACGTATACCGTGTATTTTAAAAAAAACTATATAAATATATATACACAATGTAACCACATAGTGTATATAAAATATGTATTTTGTGGAAAATACTATTTTGACCAAAATGTATGTGTGTGTTGTGTCGTTTCAGTCATGACCGACTCTTCGTGACTCCATGTCCATGGAGTTTTCTTGGCAGGAGTACTAGAATGGCTTGCCAGTTCCTACTCCAGGCGCCTACAGCACCTGGTATTCCCTGGTGGTCGCCCATCCAAGTACTAACCAGGGCCAACCCTGCTTAGCTTCCGAAATCAAGCGAGATCGGATGTGCTTAGGGCATCTAGGCAGCTTTTGACCAAAATACTTCCATGTTTTTTTTAATAAAAAGCCAAAATATGAAAAGTGCACAAGAAGTGTAGTGATATTAAAAATCTTGATGTTTTCCTCTTTCTTATCTGCACCAATTAAATAACCAAAATTTTACATTGTTCTAGATCTGGGGGAACCAGCACATTGTGTGTTGGACTGGGTCGAGTGTGAGATGGGGACTCAGGAGCCCCCGTTCAGCTCTTGCTTAGCCATGGAAATTCACTAGGGGTTTAGGTGGTAGTCCTTAAATATCTCACATACCTCAGAAACCCAGCTGGGTTTAATCTAAGTTGGAAGTGACTTGACTACTCAAGTGACTATATGTTCTTTCCTCCTAATACTTCAAGCACTCTCCTTGCATGTGGAAGGAATTCTTCAGGTGGCCATACCTACCGTCCTTTCTTGTTGCTTCCTTTATCCTCAGGTAAAGGTTCCCCCCACACATGCGTGCTAGTCGTGTCCGCCTCTAGGGGCGGTGCTCATCTCCGTATTCAAGCCGGAAGAGCCAGTGTTGTGCAAGTCCATGGCCATGTGGCCGGCATGGCTGCAAGGAAACACTGTTTTTACCTTCTCGCCTTTTATGGCGGTACCTATTTATGTACTTGCATTTTACATGCTTTTGAACTGCTAGGTTGGCAGGAGCTGGGGTGAACAGCGGGTGCTCGCTCCACTGCGTGGCACCCGGGATTCAAACGGCCGAGCTGCTGACTTTGAAGTCAACAGTTTTTGGAGCCTTAGTCCACTGAGCCACCAGATCTAAATGCAACTCAAAAATAATCTGTCGGCCTACAGAGCTTGCTTCACTCCAGCATCCATCAGCCTTGACAATCCATCTGATGTAGATGCATGGTGGGATATGGAGTTCAGGAACATCTGAAGGGCCGGGGCTTCAATCTGGAACAAGGTGGTCAAAGGTCCAGGAGTCCAGGCCTAGGAGAAGGGTTTGAGGGAGTAGGAGAGGAAGAGGAAGAGACGGTGTGGTGGTGTGGCCATCCTTTTCGGGCATTTGAAGAGCTCTCAAGTGGAGAATAGCACAAGTTCCTCTCCATCAGGGAGGACCCAAATGAATGGGTTCATATTACAAGAATGACTAAACCTGCAAAGGAAGACCCTGCTGTAGGAGCCGATTGACCATGGAACTGTCTGACATGGTGGGTAGGAGACCCCTGGGGGCCGCCTAGTTGTGGGTTTTGGCTTTGCCAGAGGGTCAGACTTGATGACCTTTGGGGTCCCTTCCAGCACTACAGGTCTGTGATTCCCCTGGGCCTGGGTTCCGCCGCCCCTTCTCCGGTCGGGAAAGGCCACCCTTCTGCCCAGCGTGCTCCTGAGCGCCAGCTGGCAGGGCCTTGCCTTTCCCTTCTGACTCCCTTGGCTTCCCGGGGGGGGAGAGCGCACCGCTTTAATTCTTCACCCTGTGTGAACGCTGCATCTCAAAACAGGCCGCGGGCACCCAGTCCATCTTGGTGTCATTCCTATTAATATTTATTATGTATTAATGGCTGTGCATGATATCGGGCATGAGGGGAGGGGGGCGGGAGGAGGAAAGCTTGTTACTTAATGAAATACTCCTTGCCCAGAGGGAAGAGTGGGACAACAGGAGGCTAATTCCTCTCTCCTCAGTAGCAGGCATGTATCGCCTTGGTTGAGCGCCCCCGCCCCCCCCCCCCCCGATGGTTGCTTGCGATGGTTGCTTCCTCGAGTCCTTTCTCTCCTTCTCTCTCTCTCTCTTCTCTCTCTCTCTCTCTCTCTCTCTCTCTCTCTCTCTTCTCTCTCTCTCTCTCTCTCTCTCTCTCTCTCTTTTCTCTGTGGCCACAGATGCAAGTCAGGATCTGAGTAAACGAGTATGCAGAGATTTGGGGGCAGAAACTAGCACCCCCCCCATTCCCAGGCACACAGAAGGAGAGTTTAATTTCCCCCATTCAGTAAGTCTGGTCTTACAATTAGGCAGAACGAGATGGAGGCCTCAGGCAGCAGATCTCTGTGGGCTGCAGAGGTGAAAGGGCTGAATCTCCTCCCCCCAGCTGGTTCTTGAGTTAACACGCTAGCAAATGCCTTGTTGTATAATTTCTGCTGGGCCAAAAGGCAGCAGACAATCTGATTTAGATGAATAATAAATGAGTGCATGTAGACTTGGGCGAGCATCGAGGTCAGTGCGATTTCAAATCAATCAAAAAGTCAGCAGATTTTGGTCACCACTTAAGATTAAATCCACACTTGCTACCTCTTCCTGCTTGCTGGTTTCTTTATGTGTATCTTCATTACATTAATATTCCACCTTTTTTGCAAGGAACTTGTGAGCCTTATTTTTTCACTCCATACCCAGGTAACAAGATGCACCAAGAGCTAGCATGGCTTGGCAGCCACTTAACAAACTTCATCTTCATCAAAACAACTCCCAATTTATCTTGGGTTCCCACCCACCCAAAAATCTGTGTCTTCTACTTTTTTTTTTAGATTAAATGGAAACAACAGTTTTATATCAGAAGGACAACTACTACTTCTTAAAAGATCTAGACTTTTCCACCTGGTACAACTCTGGTAGCCACATGAAAAAGCACCCTTACTTGCAGTAGTTCTGCATAAGATGGGATTTCAACAGGTATATTTTGTATGATGTTGACTGGATATGTTGGTGTTACAGATGGGCACGAAGTGTTCTGTGCCTCTTCATCAAATGTTGTACGCTTGGCACCTCAGCTGCTGTGTGTTCTCTCCTTCCACCCCCGTCCAGCCATCTGCCCCACTCACAAGCCGGTCTTTGCTGCCCGAGTCCTTCTTCTTGGCTGGCTGTTCAGTCCGGGCAGAAGCAGGGACCTTGCTTACCCACCTCCTCTGGCAGCTGGCCACTCAGACAAGGAGGTGTGAGGGATTCTTGGTGCCACTGGTGAGGTCCAAGGAGTGCAAAGTAGTGAGACCTCTCCCAGCTTCCTATGTTGAGTGTTCGAGTAAAAATGGGAATGAGATGATGGACTCCCAATGCCAGTAATATATTTATTATGTGGCTGTGGGACTTGCTTTTCATGTTTAGGATTGCACTGTCAATGCTCACAAGATTCTTGTTATTTCTGTACTCAGTATCCGTGTTGGTTATTAGTGTTTAATTAATACAGTACAGTACCTGGAAGTTGAGTCATGGCAACTGAACTTCTTTTTCTTAAGAGACTGAAACGTTTCGCTGCTCATGCAAACAGCTTCGTCAGTCTGAAGAAAGCTAGTTGCAACTAGCTTTCTTGGCAACCGGACTTCTTTTTCTGCTCATCGAATCAGCTTTGTTAATCTGAAGAAAGCTAGTTGCAACTAGCTATCTTCAGACTGACAAAGCTGTTTAGATGAACAGCGAAACGTTTCAATCTCTCAAGAAAAAGAAGTCCAGTTGCCATGACTCAACTTCCAGTAAACTCACCTGGATGGCTGAGAATCTTCACAGACAAATTAATACAATACATACAAAATTTTACCTCCTAACTTTCTAGTATTCACATATCACCCAGGGTGTCTAATAGCAGTTAAAAGCAGTAACTAAATACAAATTGGTGCAATCAAATGATGTTAACAATATAAGAAAAAGCTAGATTAATAATATCAATAGAAAAACTAGTACAACCTATGATATAAATGTATGTCTGAACAGGAAGGGTTTTTTTATGCATGATGAAAAAGGCTCCTTATGAAGTCTCTCAAAGAAAGGAATACCAAAGTTCAGATAGCCTAAGAAGCCCCTTTTTTCATTTCCTCCTGACCAGTGCCTGCACCATAACTGGGACGGAGATATGGGCCTCTTCTTGAGCTCTTACAATACAAGGAGATATGGAAAGAGGTGATCTCCATGGTATCCTGCTATATTGGCCAGAATCCTATTGGAACTTGGCTCTAGAGCAGCCATTCACAACCTTGTGGCCATGGCCAGAAGCATATTACGAAATATATCAAGAAATAGAGGCTAAACCAGCATTGTAGGAGTCGCATAACAAACCTTAAAAGGGGCTATGTGAAGAATTATTTCCAGTCTGTGGCCCCTTCAAAGGTCCTAGGAGGGTCTCCCGAGGGCCATATGGCCCTCGCTGAGAACGGCTCCTCTGGAGTAAGTGAAATCATCATATAACTTATGAAAGCAGCTGATAAACAAGAGTGCCAGTTGTGGGTATGGTCACAAGCTGTTCACACAACCTGGCATGTGACAGGTATTCAACCATCGCCTGGTTAATTAGCTGCAAAGTCCCACCCTGACCAGGATTCTGGTCAGTGTATCTATAACATGGCATTCTACTATAATTATTTCTTACATGGAACTTTGTCTCTGCTGGATATAGTTGTATTAATTTCAGCTCTCTTTTCTACCTTCTCAAGGTCGTGCTAAATTCTTTACACCCCCTCTCCCCATTTTATTAGGTAAGAGAGGATAGGTATATGTGGTGGGAGGTCACCCACTGAGCTTCATAGTAAAGTATTAAAAAAAGTTGTTTGAGCCGTGTGACCAGAAAAACAAATTCTAAGGCTAGGTGACACCCTTATTGGTCACTACTAAAATAAAAAAAAATGTAAGATAAGCTTTCAAAAGCAACTTGCTATCTTTATCAAAGCAATGTACCAAAAATGCAAAATTGATAGAGGATGTTGTTTATCAGGCGCAGAGAATCTTTTTGGTGTGACGGAATACACCACATGATGGTATCAGGAGGCAGGGCTGGTGTTAAGACTGCTTATGAGCCCTGGGGTGCAGTGGTTAAATGCCTGTACTGCAGGTAAAACTGTGCTTTAGACCTGGGTTCAATCCTGGTAGCAGGCTCAAGGTTCACTCAGCCTTCCATCCTTCTGGAGGTCAAAATGAGACCCCAGCTTGCTGGGGGCAATGTCAAGCCTGCACACTGTAATTAAAATTGTAAACCGCCCAGAGACTACTTGTAGTGGTATGGGGCGGTATATAACTCAGAACACTTTGCTTTGCCCAGATTTCAAAGTCCTGGATACAGTGTGTTCAAAGTGCTTTGACTGCCAGTTTTCCTTCCCCACCTCCACCCAGATGTTTTAGAGCAGGGGTCCTCAACTCCATTTAGCTCTTGTAAATGCAACCGGTGTCTTTCTTTATGGAGTTAATCCATCAGATCTTTGCATTTCCAGCCTCTGTGTTTCCATTATTGTCTTCTCACATAACCCCACCTTCCCCCCTGCTTCACAAAATAGGACAGCCTTTGTTATTATTCTAATACTGAGGAAGTTCAGGTGGATATGGGCTCTGTACATTTTACCACTCCTTGACCCAGTGCCCAGATGACTGGTATATATGGCTTATAGTGGGGCAGTTCAAAGTGGGACGACCAGAAAAAAGGTCCCCTGCTCCCCCCCCACCTGCCGCCCAGATGGTTGGGGCACCGGCTGCAGGCGATCAGGGCAATTTAAAATGGGAGGGCTGCGGCAAGGTCTTCCACTCCCTCCATGGCCCCGAGGCCCCACCCCTGCTCCTCCACCCCACCCACCTGCCTTCCTTGGGTGGCCGCCGCCTGCATTATTGTGGTTGTGAGGAAGGAAGGGGGCAGGCGGAGGCAGCGCCAGCCAGCCTTCCAAGCCGGAGCAGCCACAGCAGTGGACTGATGGAGGGATGGGCGATCAATCAAGGGAAATGGAGCTACATACTTCCTGCCCACCCACTCCCCTCCAACCTTCTGCTTTGCTCCGCAGAGTGAGGGAGGGGAGGAGGGAGCCCAGCCATGGCCAGAGGCTGAGGCCGCCAACACCACCACTGGGCTAGAGAGCAGCAAGGAGGAGGTGGCAGAGAAAGAAGGGAAGGGAAGGAAAGGCCAGTGGTGGCCCGGGCCTGGTACCTGGGAGGTTGTCAGGGCTGCATTTATCCCCGGTTGGTGATGGGCGGGCTGGCGAGCCAAGAGAGCACTGCAGCCTGGCTGGTCTCGGTGGCTTTGGGCAGGTCTTCCTGCCTCCCCTCCCTCCTTCCCAGCCCTTGCTCCCTCCCTCCCTCCCTTCCTCACTTGCAGCGCACCAAGTCCAGCCAGGTCAGGCCAGACCAAGAGAGGAGGCAGCTTTCCCTCCAGGACGCAGCGAGGGCATGATGGCCAGGACCATCCCTTGCTGCCCTTGCCGTGGCTGCTGCTCCTCATCCAGAGTTGCTGCCTAGAAGGTGATGAGGGGCCTGAGTTTGCCTAGGCTGCCATCTCCTTCCCGACGCAAGGAAGGAAGGAAGGAAGGAAGGAAGGAGAGCCACTCCAGCCGCTGCCACTGGAGGAGGAGGAAGAGGCGCAGCAGGAGGATCCCAGCGATGACATCTCAGGGTGGTGATCTGGAGCAGGAGGCATTGCTGGGCCCGCGGAGATGCACTGATCATGGGGGAGGGGGGGTCTGCCCACTTCCCCCTCCCTCTCCCCTCCCCCCCATGTCGGCCTTTTTTTTTTTGGACTGTGGTCCGGCCCCCAGTGGTGTCTGGGTGGTGGTGGACCGGACCCGCTGTTTGAAAACTTTGAGGACCCCTGTTTTAGAGCGTATACCACACTGATTTGAAAAGCTAAGCTGGATCTGCACAAGGCCGCCTTTGGATGGGACACGATCAGGAAATACCATTTACAAGCTAGGGGACTCTTGCCTGACCCCCTTGGAGACCCGTTGCTGCCAGTCCATGTCGAAAAGACAGGGCTGAACAAGACCAAACGGTTTCACTCAGCCCAAGGCAGCTTTGAATGTTTCTTTGTCTCCCGTCCCGGGTCTGACTCGCTGGTGGGCAACTCTGGGCGCTGGAGTTCCCTGCCACCTGCTGTGGTGCCAACAGGAGGGCTTCTGACCTTTCTGGAGGCAGCGTGACGAAGAGAGGTGCACAACACGTTGAGACTGCTCTAACGAGGGCACCCTTGTCTCTCCAGCTGCCCTGTGGCAGGCGCCACCACTAATCCCGCCTGGCAGGAGAGCAGGCAGGGCTGCTGCAGGGAGCGCCCAACGTGTCAAACCAAGCCCCGGGGGCAGGCTCTGCCTCCACGCCAGTGCCTTCACCTCACATCGACTTCCCTGTCACCATCCGGCCAGGCTAACACAGGCTGACAGTGGAACCCGCTGGTGCCGGCATGGTGGCACCCGCCCTTTCCACGATGCAGCTCAATGAGCCTGAGACGCTCCCAGTGCCTGTTGGACAGTTGGGCTCAGGGGGAGGGGGGGTTCCTAACCTGTGCAGCAGCCAGAGGAGTGAGGTTTAAATTCAAGGGTCCACCGATGCAGGGGTCCTTGTTAAGACTGAAATGCAGTACAATCATGGCTTCAGAGACTAGGACTCGGGGACTCGGGGCAATGGTTTCAAATTACAGGAAAAGGGATTCCATTTGAACTTTAGGAAGAACTTCCTGACAGTTAGAGCTGTGCGGCCGTGGAATCTGCTGCCACCGGAGGGTGGTGGAGTCTCCTTCTTTGCAGGTTTTTAAGCAGAGGCTGGATGGCCATCTGTCGGGAGTCCTGTGATGGGGGTTCCTGCATGGTAGGGGGTTGGACTTGGACGGGCCTTGAGGTCTCTTCCAACTCTATGATTCTATGATTCTATGCTTATTCACTGCCCTTCCTTCAGGCCTTATTCACCCCTTCAGTGTCACAACAGCCCTGTGAGGTAGACTGAAGCGTGGATTCATTGTTCCCTTGGTCTCGTTGACCCACTGCATTTTTGATGTACCACCTCCTGGCGATCTTGCTACTACATGATCTGAGGCCTGCTAATAGTTGGTAACTTGGGACACTGTTGGTTTCTCCACTCCCCCTACTCACCCCACCCGACCCCGTTAGGGTAATTAATAAATATTGTAAAACATGTTCATAAGTATATTGGTGTTTTCTCAAAAAGGGGGTGGCTTTTTGTTTCTGACATGATGAGGTTTGGGATCTTCGGGTCTAGGAGACTCCTGAGGAGAGAGAGGAGTACCTCTTTGTGTAGTGTTAAGGGGCAGGAGAGTGCTGGACTTAGTCTTAGAAGAAATGGGTTCAAAGCTCTGCTCAGCCAGAGCTTATGGGGGGACGGGACCGGGGGGGGGCACTAGCAGATATCTCAGATACTTCGAAAATAGAGCTGCCATAAGCTAGGGAAGCAGAGGCTGGGAGCCCCGGGTTTTAGGTTTTTTTTTTTTCCCTGCAGGCTTCCTCTTGTTAATTGCCATGTCAGCAGTTAGAGGATGACTTCCTGGGGCTTTGGCCTGCTATTTCTTCTGTTGTTGAGACAGACTGGCTGATTCCTATCGCCAAGGATCATACATAAAACATAATTGCAGGAGCAAACCAGCTCACCCCCAGACTGAGTGCTACTATCACAACTTTCTCAGCCCTTGTCAGGTTCTGCTGCTTTTCTGGGTGTGGATAGGATTGCTCTGATTTGGTTTGTTTCCAGTGTGTGCAGTAGTTTGGAAGGAATAAAGTTAGCCTTCCGTAGACAATTTGCCTTCCTCTTCGAATTTCTCATATCATGAAAAGGCAGCCACTTGTCAATATTCAGCAATTAAACACTTACCCTCCTCTTCTGCAGACGGGCAGAGGAATATTTTTACACTGCATTAAGGCCGTGCTGATACATTCCATCCCTAAAAAAAAAAAAGACAAATTGAAAACTTCCTCCCAGAATTTGTCTGCAGATGAATCCACCGCTAGATATAACGTTTTCAATTTTTATTTTATTTTTTGCAAAAGATGTGCCACTGCCCTTATACATTGTATATTATTATTATTATTATTATTATTATTATTATTATTATTATTATTATTATTATTATTATTATTATTATTATGCTTCTTCTGCCCCCTCCTCAGAGAAGTAAAGGAACTGATTAATCTTCAAATATCATGAAGTAGCTGTCTTCATAAGCCACTTCTTATAGAATGATACAGTTGGAAGAGACCTCAAGGGCCATCCAGTCCAACATCCTGCCATGCAGGAACCCCCATCACAGTGCTCCCGACAGATGGCCATCCAGCCTCTGCTTAAAAACCTCCAAGGAAGGAGACTCCACCACCCTCCGTGCTGAACAGCTCTAACCATCAGGAAGTTCTTCCTAATGTTCAAATGGGATCTCTTTTCCTGTAGTTTGAAACCACTGCTCTGAGTCCTAGTCTCTGAAGCCATGGAAAACAAGCTTGTCCCCTCTTCAATATGACATCCTTTCAAATTTTTAAACGTGCCAATCATATCCCCTCTCAGCCTTTTCTTTGTGAGGCTAACAAAGATTTCCCGCTCCCTAAGCCACTCCTTTTTGATAGAGAATATTCAAAAAAGGAAAGAACCAGAACAGCGCCCCTGCAAGAGGTGTGCGTGCATAGGTGTGCAGAGCTTCATCAGTACCCCCAGTGCCAGCTGAAATCACTATCTGTTGATTTCCAGGTTTCAGCTGAAACCCTGCTCCCAGGGACAAGGCTTCCACACAGCAGGAAAATAAACTTAGAGGGTCATTTAAAGTACACATGCCACTTCTAGCAAACACTATTTAGTTCACTTCAAAAACCCATGTTGACAAGCCCTTGGTTGGGAGTTGCCCTTCCCTGTGAGGACCTGAAGGAGGCCTAGGGGTGCGGCGTGTGTGGGTGGTGTTGGGAGAGGGAGACCCATTTATCGCCTTCTGACAAGGAGTCCAAAACATAGATCTGGGTAGGAAAACTTTGGCAGCCCCCAGACCAGGTGCAGATCCCATCCTTCACCCTGGAAGTGGTGAGTTACAAATAACATAGTTACCTATGACAAATTGCTTGTTTCTGTCATTATGATGTCACAAGTAGTGTTTTCTGGCAGTTTCAAGAAATTACTTTTAGAGTGCATTTTAATGGCATTTTATTTAATTAAATTTATTTATTTATATTAGAGTACTTTTACCCCGCCTTTCTCCTTGGACAAAGGAGCCAAGGCAGCTTACAGTAATGAGGGGATAATTTTCAGAAGTCCTACCTGTTCCTCGTGCAGGTCCCGCCAGGCAGGCAGAACTCAGAAGCCTCAATGTGTGGATGAGGCGATGGTGTTGAGAGGAGGGCTTTAGATTTGTCAGGAACTGGAGAACATTTTGGGACAAGCCAAACCTGTTCAGGAGGGATGGGTTGCACTTGAATCATGATGGGACCAGATTGCTGGCACTCAACCTCAAAAAGGCAGCAGAGCAGCTTTTAAACTGATAACTGGGGAAAGCATCCGAGCCGGAACACCTTGAGGTTGGAGGGTAGAGAATCACATAGAGATGACATAGTAAGTATTAACACTGGCAGAATAGCGGAATGTGACAGTTCGTCTACTGAAAATAAAAGCTGTGGGGCGAATAGAACAAGGCAGCAGCTGTTGTTGTGGGACCCACTGTACAAGTGCTTCTACGCCAATGCTCGAAGCCTCAGAGCAAAGATGGGAGAACTTGAACATCTGGCAGCTAGGGATAACATTGATATAATAGCCATAACAGAAACCTGGTGGAATGTGGAGAACCAGTGGGACACAGCAATCCCAGGCTATAAACTCTATAGAAGGGATAGAGAAGGAGGAGTATCTATGTCAAAGAAGGCATAAAATCCAGCAGAATGGAGATTGACAGAGGGTCTGACTCCACCATAGAATCACTGTGGGTTAAACTACCAGGTCCAAAGAGTGATGTGATAATTGGAGTATTCTATCGTCCACCTGATCAAAAACTTGAGGGGGACCTTGAAATGAGGAGAGAAATCATGGACGTGGCTAAGAGGGATAGGATAGTAATCATGGGGGACTTTAATTATCCCCACATTGACTGGGCCAATGCGAGCTCTGGGCAAGAAAGAGAAACTGGGTTTCTCGACTTGCTGAATGACTGTGCCTTAGAGCAACTTGTCATGGAGCCCACCCGAGAACAGGCAACTCTAGATCTAATATTGTGTGATACTCAGGACCTCGTCAGGGATGTGAATGTCACTGAGCCTCTGGGGAACAGTGACCATGCTGCAATTACCTTTGCCATGCATGTCGGAGGAAGAGTGCCAACCATATCAGACATAAAAACCCTTGATTTTCGAAGGGCAAACTTCCCTCAGATGAGGAAACTAGTTAGAGAGAAACTGAAGGGGAGGGTTAGAAGAATCCAATCTCTTCAGAGTGCATGGAGCCTGTTTAAAACAACAGTAATAGAGGCCCAGCACAAGTGCATACCACAAAGAAAGAAGAGCTCATTTAAGTCCAAGAGGACACCGCATGGTTAACTATGGAGTTAGAGAGGCTCTAAAGCACAAGGAGAGGTCCTTCTGTAAATGGAAATCCTCCCAAATGAGGAAAATAAAAAGGAACACAAACTCTGGCAAAAGAAATGTAAAAGATGATAAGGGAGGCAAAGAAAGACTTTGAGGAACGCATGGCTAGCAATATAAAGGGTAATAATAAAAGCTTCTTTAAATATGTTAGAAGTAGAAAACCTGCCAGAGAACCAATTGGGCCTCTGGATGGTGAGGAGGAAAAGGGGAGGTTAAGGAGGACTTGGACATTGCAGAGAAATTGAACGGTTCTTTGCGTCTGTCTTCACGACAGAGGACCTTGAGCGGATTCCGCTGCCTGAGCTGCCCCTCTTGACTAAAGAATTAAATCAAATACAGGTTAAAAGAGAGGAGGTTTTAGGACTAATTGATAAATTGAGGATTAACAAGTCATCGGGCCCAGATGGCATCCACCCAAGGGTCATTAGGGAACTGAGAAATGAAATTGCAGATCTCTTAACGGTTATATGCAACTTGTCTCTTAAAACGACAGTGCCGGAGGACTGGAGGATAGCAGATGTCACACCAATTTTTAAAAAAGGAAGGAGGGGGACCCAGGAAACTACAGGCCGTTAGCCTTACATCTGTCCCAGGGAAGATGGTGGAAGGCCTCATCCAAGAGAAAATCTTAAAATACATAAAAGAACAAACCTTGCTGAGAGAAAATCAGCATGGCTTCTGTAAGGGTAAATCTTGTCTTACAAACCTTTTAGAATTTTTTGAAAAGGTCAACAGGCACGTGGATTTGGGTGAACCGGTGGATATAGTCTATCTGGATTTTCAAAAGGCTTTTGACACAGTCCCTCACCAAAGGCTGCTGAGAAAATTGCATAGTCAGGGGATAAGAGGGCAGGTCCTCTTATGGATTGAGAACTGGTTGAGATCCCGGAAACAAAGAGTAGGTGTCAATGGGAAATTTTCACAATGGAGAGAAGTGAAAAGCGGTGTGCCCCAGGGCTCGGTCCTGGGACCGGTGCTTTTCAATCTGTTCATAAATGACCTGGAGACAGGGATAAATAGTGAGGTGGCCAAGTTTGCAGATGACACAAAACTTTTCCGTGTGGTAAAAACCAGAGAAGATTGTGAAGAGCTCCAGAAGGATCTCTCCAAACTGGGGGAGTGGGCTGAGAAATGGCAAATGCGTTTTAATGTAACCAAATGTAAAGTAATGCATATTGGGGCAAAAAATCCAAACTTCATCTATCAACTCATGGGCTCTGAGTTATCCGTGACGGATCAGGAAAGAGATCTTGGTGTGTTGGTGGACAGCTCCATGAAGGTGTCTCCCCAATGTGTGGCAGCAGTGAAGAAGGCCAATTCCATGCTAGGGATTATCAAAAAGGGGATTGAAAATAAAACAGCCAACATTATAATGCCGTTATACAAAACAATAGTAAAGCCGCACCTGGAGTATTGTGTACAATTCTGGTCACCGCATCTCAAGAAAGACATAGTGGAACTGGAAAAGGTGCAGAAGAGAGCGACTAAAATGATTACTGGGCTGGGGCACCTCCCTTATGAAGAAAGGCTAAAACAATTGGGCCTCTTTAGTCTGGAAAAAGGCGCTTGAGGGGGATATGATTGAGACATACAAAATAATGCAGGGTATGAGTAAAGTGGATAGAGGGAAGCTCTTCTCCCTCTCTCAAAATACCAGAACTAGGGACATACACTCAAATTGAGTGCTGGGAGAGTAAGAACTGACAAAAGAAAATATTTTTTCACCCAGCGCGTTGTAAGTCTATGGAACTCCCTGCCACAGGATGTGGTGATGGCATCTGGCCTGGATGCCTTCAAAAGGGGATTGGACAGATTCCTAGAGGAAAAGTCCATCACGGGTTACAAACCATGATGGAGATGTGTAATCTCTAGGCTTTAAACCAGGGTACTTCAAGGGCCAGATGCAGGGGAGTGGTATCAGGAGACAGATATCTAGTCTCATGCGCTCCCAAACGCATCTGGTGGGGCCGCTGTGAGATACAGGAAGCTGGACTAGATGGGCCTTTGGCCTGATCCAGCATGGCTCTTATGTTCTTATGTTCTTATTCAGTCCGGTACAATTAAGACATGTTCAAGTATTGAGAACAGGGAATTGAGGGACATCTTACAGCATTAACAGACAATGTTACATTAAAGCTACAAGAGAATGTGAGCAGTTAAAAAGGAGTAAAGTTCCATGTAAAGTTATGAGTAATTGAAACTAACATTGAAAACATAGTTTGTAAACCCATAAGGTTATAGGTAAACCCATAAGGTTATGAGCCCTGATATAAAAGAGACATAATATTATCCCTCATTACTGTAAGCTGCCTTGGGTCCTTTTCCAAGGAGAAAGGCAAGGTAAAAATACTCTTAAATAAATAAACAAATAGGTAGACCATCATTCAGGGAAAGCTTGCCTGAAGAGAAAGGTCTTTCTTTGCCTGTTTCCGAAAGGACAACAGAGATGAGGTAGTCCTGGCCTCTGGTGGGAGGGAGTTCCAGAGTCTGGGCGCAGTAGCTGAGAAGGCCCTTTCATGGGTTCCCATGAGATGGATCTGTTAAGCGTGCTTTTATCTCCCAGGCACCGGTCCTGACAAAAGCAATAATGAAAGGTAAATGAAAAGTGATAAGCAGTGCAATGAAAACCTCTGTGGTTTACTTCTAAAACTATAGTGACTAAGGACAAATGAATAATTTTAAACATACTGCCTTACAGGAGGACATTACTTCTAGAATTTGCCCAGGCCAAAAGAATACCTGTGAAACTAGGTGGAGGGGACACAAATTCTGTCCATGTATATGCATGCACGGTCTCTTTCCTGTTCTAACTGTCTTTCAACTATCTTATATCATTCCTAGTGCTATAGAATACTTTCTCTTTTGCTTCCTTGTATCTCCTCCCACAAAGAGCATGTTGTATTTATGCTGAGACAGGGCACTTGACTAGTGCTGAGTTTATGACATAAGAACATAAGAAGAGCCATGCTGGACCAGGCCAAAGGCCCATCTAGTCCAGCTTCCTATATCTCAGAGTATCCCCACCAAATGAATCTGGGAGTGCACAAAACTAGATCTCTGTCTCCTGATCCCACTCCCCTGCATCTGCCCCTTGAAGTTCCCCGGTTTTAAGCCTGGAGATGACACATCCCCATCATGACTAGTAAACAAGAGCAACCAATCTAGCAATTCATATTGAGGTGAAAACTAAAAATGTACAGTACAGTATATTTATTGCACCAGGAAATTCATTTAGAATGAGTGCAGGAGAGAGAGAAACCTACATTAGTTCCAGAAGGCTCTTCCTACATGGATATATGTCAGTAGTCACTGTGGAAGTGATTCCAAGTGCTGGTACGGGGACTTTCCCCCTTTTGGGACTGCAGCCCCCAAATGATTTCTGGACACACACACACACACACACACACACACACACACACACACACACACACACACACACACACACACACACACACACACACACACACACACACACACACACCATCATAAGGGTGAATCTTGTGACTAAGAAGGGCTCCATGGGAGCTTCAAAGCATTATGAGCCTCAGAACCTCCCTTCATATTACAACCCATATTTGTGCTCCATAGGAAGTGACCCAAATGCCTTGCAGCTCCCTTGCAGAGTCTAGTCACACACATACACACCCGCAACAAGTTCCTCTGTCTGCATGCATAGAAGAGCACTCAGTTGTAAGTGAATAAAAACACCTGAGAGGACCTGACTGTTGGGGAGGCTGAATTCTCCAGAATTCTTGTTGGTGTAATTCCTGCAGATTTCTGGAGTCTCTGGTACAAAAAAAAAGTCCACATGTCTGCTTATATATGATTGGCTTACTCTAACAACTGGGATTAGCAACAACTGCTAGAGGAGGCAGTTCAAGGAACTTTTACGTCCGCAAATCACGAACAGCATCCTGGGATGGCCCAGGGGCACGTTTTCTGCCCAAGCATCTGCTGCACAGTCCTGGAAGTGCCGAGAAAATTTCCCCAAGTGCAGAAGAAAAGGGAAAGAAGACGATGCCAGACATCTGTTTCTGGTTTTGATTTTTTTTTTCGGGTTTCCAGTGTGAGGTTATGCTGGAGAAGTGACCTAGCTTATGCAAAGCAAATGAACAAAAACACTATTCCGCAGCACCTCCCTTGCCAAACTTTCTCCCCAGTCCCCCACTGTTCCTTGAATGGGGAAATCCATGGTGGACCTTGGAGCCACTTGTAATGTACAGACCAGGGCTATTTAGGAAAGACGAAAGGGGCCCACGACACCAAGACTGGGGTTGCCGATGAGGAGAGAAGAAGGAAAAAGGATGCCCAGTCAGCCACTTGCAAGCTGATGTTTTTGTCATGAGCAATCAGCACCAGGGAGGGGGCTGAAAGTCTGGCCTCCCATTGTTAAGAACATAAGAGGAGCCATGCTGGTTCAGGCCAAAGGCCCATCTAGTCCAGCTTCCTGTATCTCACAGTGGCCCCACCAGATGCGTTTGGGAGCGCATGAGACTAGATCTCTGTCTCCTGATCCCACTCCCCTGCCTCTGGCCCTTGAGGTACCCTGGTTTCTCCATCATGGTTTGTCACCTGCGATGGACTTTTCCTCCAGGAATCTGTCCAATCCCCTTTTGAAGGCATCCAGGCCAGATACCATCACCACATCCTGTGGCAGGGAGTTCCATAGACTTACAACGCGCTGGGTGAAAAAATATTTTCTTTTGTCTGTTCTTACTCTCCCAGCCCTCAATTTGTTGCTCTCTTTAGTGCTGCGAGCTTGGTGAGATGTCTGCTGGCAGTACAAGCAGAAGTCTCTCATGACGTTTGAGGGATGACTTCCAGCAGCAGTGCTTCTACCTAGAACAACATTATTTCAGGAGCTCTTTCTGGGGTGAGTTGTGTATCCCACCTTGCCTTGCCATGATGGCTGGGTCCTCCTGGATGGACTGAAGATATGGTTCCACCCAAAAGTCCAGAAGCTACACATGTATCTGGCATGCAACATTCTTCATTTATTATTTATTTATTTATTTATTTTTTATACTCCCCGTCTTCCCAGGGAACTCCGGCGGTTAACAATAGGATTAAAACAACAAATTCTCAGCACATTCTCAGTGTTGAGAATGTATCTACTCTATGCAGTTAAGCAATTCAGTACCATCTGTGTACTAAATGTTATGGAATGCTGGGATTTGTACTTCACTGTACCACTCTATATTGCTCTGGTCAGACTCCACCTGGAGTACTGTGTACAGTTCAATTTAAAAAGGACCCAATTTGGAACATTCTGTATGCCAAGCAAGGGCTGTGCCCTCTGTAAAACACAAGGAGCTGCCCTGGAAGAGGGAACATCTGCTCCGACTGGCAGCACCTGTTGACAATCTCGAGCGGGTCCAGAGGAGGGCAACCAGGATGGTTAAAGGTCTGGAACATATGTCTTATGAGGAGCAGCTTGGGGATCAAGGAATGTTTAGTCTTACAAAGAGAAGGCTGAGAGGGGATATGGTAGCCATGTTTAAATATCTGAAAGGATGTCATATTGAAGAGGGGGCTGGCTTGTTTTCCATGGCTTCGGAGACTAGGACTTGGGGCAGTGGTTTCAAACTGCAGGAAAAGAGGTTCCATTTGAACATTAGGAAGAACTTCCTGATGGTTAGAGCTGTTCGGCAGTGGAAGATGCTGCCACAGAGGGTGTTGGAGTCTCCTTCTCTACAGGTTTTTAAGCAGAGGCTGGATAGCCATCTGTCGGGGGTATTTTGATGCGGGTTCCTACATGACAGGGGGTTGGACTGGATGGCCCATGAGGTCTCTTCCAACCCTATGATTCTATGATTCTGTGGCTGAGGCAATGAGAATTCTAGGGTGTAATTCAGATGGAGGTTTCTGAGAAAGTGAACATTGGAGTTGAATACGCTAGTTGGGTGAGCAGCAGATCTTCATTCCAAGGACAGTGCCCAAATTTGAGGCCAAGGGACAGTTCCATGTGATGTCACAAGAGCAGCGCACAATAGAAAGGGGTTGGGGGGCATGCCTGAACCATTTCTAGGCAAGTAGGATTCATGGCCAAATGACATGGTAGAACCAAGAAGTGAACAATTTGGCCTTTGACTGGGTAGGGGGTATATCTACCCCTTCCCATATCTGAAAAGCTGTTGCATGGAAGAGGGAGCGGGTATGTTCTCTCCCATTCTATAGAGCAAGATTGGAACCAGTAGATATAAATCGTGAGAAAGAAGACTCTTGATAGCATCAGGAAGAATTTCCTGGTAGAGGTGTCTGACAGAGGAATGGGTTGACTCTGAATAGATTGTGTTTTGTGTTGAAGCTTCGACTGGCATCAGCAAGGGAGGATTTATTTGAGGACACCCACATTGGCAGGGGTTGGAAAGGGACTCTCCTAGTTCTGTGAGACGATAACACATGGTACCCAAGTTCACGCTGAGTCTGTGAGCTCTGGGGTCACCCTGGAAACAAGGCAAAGGAGGAGATGGGGTGCTTAGGCTTTGCAATTCTTTTCTCACAGGAAGATCAGACATTCTGTTCCTCCAGTGCCCCTTGCCCTGTCGACCTGTCTCCCCTCCTGGAAACTCAAAGGGGCAGAGCAAATTCAAGCTGGCGACCCTATAAGTGCTATCAAACTGCTATTAAGTCTGCAGCACAGATCTGCACCGAGCTAACCCTGGCCTCTCCTGTGCTACGTTTGCTAGAGGGGTTTCCGATGGATGGCAAACTCTGATGCCTGGGTGCTGGGTAGAGGCTATGCCGGGGCTTCTCTCTGGCAGATGAGGAGAAAGAGGTTTCTTGGACTCTCTGCTTTCCTCCCTCCCTCCCTCCCTCCTCTTCCTTTTCCCTAAGCTGCTCATAGCTGCCAGGGCGCACAAAGCCCCTCTCTACTGGAGCCTGGAGATGTGCTTTAACCGTGTCATTTGCACAATGGCGCCTGCCAGTGTGCTGCTTTGCAGCTTTGGCAAAGGGACGAGGAACCTGGCTGATTGGCAGGGGACACCAGGACCAGGGTGTCTTTGTTCGTGTGAGTGTGTACTGTATGTGTCGGGGAGAGAGTGTGTGTGTCTGCCCATCCGTGTCATCCATCAGCTGCCACTCCGGATTTTCTGCCAGTGCTGCCCCCCCCCCGCGCGCGCCTCTCCTCAGTGCACGGCCAGTGCAGCCAGCGTGCAGCAGCTTCCATGCATCGCTTTTTTGTTACGCCCATAAAGAGCACGGAGGGGCTGCCTTTTTCTTTGGGGTGCAAGGGTGTCCCTTTTTTCTACATGCTTGGTGGGTGCTTCTTGCTGGGGGATGGCGGAACCTGGCAGTAAATAGGATGCTGTTGATCCCGCCTTGCCCTGCAGAGTTTCGTACAATCTCAAACTGCCCTACTTGCACATTCTGGGGACCGGACCCAAGATCTGCAGCATGCAAAGTTAGTGCTCATCCAGTGAGCCGTGTTCCCCCCCCTCTTAAAAATGAAGATCCTAGTCTTTCTGCTTCTGACTGGCAGAGGTCCATAGGCATAAAACTCCCATCTAACCTAACCTTCTCTGTGCCAACTGGTAGTGGCTAAAATCTCTCCCCTGCCCCCAGCCTCAGCCCTGTCTGGAGATTATGAGACCTTCACAGTCTGTCTGACTCTCTGCCATCAAATGGTTGGTCATTCTGCTACAACGGATGCAACATCCAAGTCCTCGTGGTTCTGAAGAAAGGAGTGGATTCCACAGAAATTGAGGAAGGTCCAGGGAGAACTTCAGAGCTCAAGCTACCTCCAGTCATTCCCCTGAGCGTCCGTCTCAGGGAGAGACACACAGGCTTTTGGCCTCACAAGGTGGCACTTGCCCTGTGCCCAGCAGAGAATGTGCGGCCTGGTGGACCCGTTACTTGCAAACATTGCACTTCCCCTCTCCTTTGTTTAAGTATGCTGGCCAAGCTTGTTCTAATGCTGGCCACCCTGCCTAAACAGTGTAGAGGTGTACAGATTTGTAGTTTTGGCCAGACGCCAAGACTTAGTGGCAGTCAGCTTCCTACATTCCCATTTAAATTGTACACCAAGTGGAAGTGATCTCTCTATGGGCCTTTTCACACGACCCCTAAGATCCACTGGCCACTTAAATTCGGACCAGGGATCTTGGGGGTTCGTTGCTCTTTCTGCGTCCCCACCCCTCGGCACTTCCTTGCTCCTGTCTGCGTGAGGGGAGGGAGGAAAAAGAGAGGAAAAAATGCAGGCTCACCTCTGAAGCTGCCCGAGCCTGTCGTTGTCCTGATTCCTTCTCTTCTGTTTGTTTGTTTTTTGCCCCCCGCCTCTTCTCTTAAAGGGGAGGGAGGCAAAAAAAAACAGAAGCGAGGAGAGCCCTGCACTCACCGGACCTGGGGATTTTCACCCTCCTAGAGCAGGTACAAGAAAAGTGCGCTGGGACGCGCTTAGGTGGGCGTGGTCGCACTTAATTTCCTGCAAACAATTGTAAGGTCCGGAGGTGGCAGCCATTTGCTGCAGAGTTTAGGGTCGTGTACAAAGGCTCTATGGTAGGACACAGGGTCTGTCTCATCCCAGCCTGCAGACACTGAGAAGGGAACCTGGCATCTTTTGCATGCGGATCATGTGCTGTATCACCAAGTTACTTGTTGTCCCCTAATTGGTCATCCCTTGGTACCCTTTAATGCTCCCAGCTCCTCTAGCTGAGGCAAGTGCTTTCCCAAGGCTAGGGAGAACACAAAGACTGCTTTTGTGATAGTAGTTTATTAATAATCCTGTAATGCTGGTAGCACGTGCTTCTGAGCTGCCCAGGAGTGTGTGCTTGTCTGCGATATAAAGCAAAGCAAAGTGTTCTGCGATATTTTACCACTTTCTCTGGGCGGTTTAGTTTGGCAAGCTGGGTACTCATTTTACCGACCTCGGAAGGATGGAAGGCTTTTGCACTTGAACCCAGGTCGTGAGCACAGTTTTACCTGCAGTACAGGCATTTAACCACTGCGCCACGAGGCTCACTAATATTTTATATATTTTATATATTTATATATTTTTAAAATATAAAAGATATTTTCTTTTTCAGTTTGGAATATTGGTGATTTTCACTTTGGAAGGCCAAGGCTTACGTTAGAGCCCAGTTAGTTAGGCCAAGCCTTATCAACAGAAGTGTAGTGTCAGAAAGATTGGGAAAGGTGTTTGTTTTTTTTGTCCTACAAAGCCCAGTATATTCCTCCAGCAGTTGGGATTCAAGCAGCACAGAACTACAACTTTCCAAAGCTCTAGTATATTTTTCCTGTAGTTGGGCCACAACAACTCCCCAGACTTAGCCAACCCAACCCTCTCATTAGGCAGGGGACAACAACAGACAGGAGAGATTCCGAGTATGCATTGGCAGGGCCAGTGTATAAATTGGATCACGTGATTTTTGGGGGCTCTTTAGTCTGGAAAAAAGGCGCCTGAGGGGGGATATGATTGAGACGTACAAAATAATATAGGGCATGAGTAAAGTGGATAGAGGAACACTCTTCTCCCTCTCACAAAATACCAGAACTAGGGGACATCCACTCAAACTGAGGGTTGGGAGAGTGAGAATAGACATTTTTTTTACCCAGCGTGTTGTTAGTCTGTGGAACTCCCTGCCACAGGAGGTGCTGATGGCATCTGGCCTGGATGCCTTCAAAAGGGGATTGGACAGATTCCTGGAGGAAAAGTCCATCTCAGGTGACAAACCATGATGGAGATGTGTAATCCCTAGGCTTAAAACCGGGGTACTTCAAGGGCCAGATGCAGGGGAGTGGTATCATGAGACAGATATCTAGTCTCGTGCGCTCCCAGAGGCATCTGGTGGGGCCACTGTGAGATACAGGAAGCTGGACTAGATGGGCCTTTGGCCTGAACCAGCATGGCTCCTCTTATGTTCTTATGTTCTTATTGGGCAGCCTCCCTGGTAATTGGTGGAATGCTGTAGATATAAGACACCTTCCCTAACAAGGAAAGGTCCAAATAGAACAACTGTGGATACACAGTTGTTTATAGACCTGTACTAAAAGAGGGCTTATCAGTGGCTTCTTCTTAGACTGAGAGGAGGTAACAAATTGGGTACCATAAGGTTTTATTTATAGCTGTATTTATTTTAATATTGTGTTTTGTGACTATTCTGTAAACCTCCCTGGGCAGTGCAGTTTGCACTAAGGGGGTGGTATAGAAATATAAATAAATAAATAAGGCTTGGTCTAGGATCAGGGCTCTTCAACATTTTATTAATGAGCTGGATGAAGGGATGCAGGAAATACTTAATAGATTTGTGGAAGACACAAAATTGGGTGAAATAGCCAATACCTCGGAAGAGTGGTACAAAATTGAAAAAGATCTTGATCGACTTGATGACTGGACTGAAAACATCAGAGTGAAATTTAACAGGGGGAAGGGCAAGGTTCTGCACCTGGGGGGGAAACAAATGCACAGTTACAAGATGAGGGGCACTTGGCTCATTATTACTGTTGAGTGAAGAGGGCCTTGGAATTGCAGTGCATCATAAGAAAAATATGAGCCAGCAGCGTGATGTGGCTGCAAAAAAGGCAAATGCTATTCCAAGATGTATTAATAGAAGTATAGTTTCCAAATCCCATTAGGTGCAAGTCCCTCACCATTCAACACTAGTTTGGCCTCATATAATATCAAGTTCTGGACATAGTATTTAAGAAGGATGCCTGCAGTCTGGGAGCATGTTCAGAGGAGGGCAACAAGGATGATCATAGGACTGGAAAACAAACCGTATGAGGAAAAACAGAAATAATGTGGCATGTGCAACCTTGAGCATGGGGAAGATAAGGGGGCACTTTTCGAACACTTGAAAGATTGACATACAGAGGAGGAAGCAGGATCCGTTCTTGATCAACCCAGAGTGCAAGATATATAATAAGAGGCTGAAGTTACAAGAAGCCAGTTTCCAGATGAAATCAGGAAAAACTTTCTAACTGTTAGAGCAGTATGACAAGAGAATCAATCACATTAGGAGAGGGTGAACACTCCAGTGCTGGAGCCATTGAAGAGAAAATTGGATAATCATCTGCCAGATCTCCTTTGGTTTGGAGTCCTGCACCAAGTGGAGGGGGGGTTGCACTTGATGGTTCTGTAGGCCTCTTCCAACTCAGCTACTCACTTGATTCCGTGGTTACATGTTGCTTATAGTTCTTGGTTCATGTGTACAGTTGAAATTTTTACTTCCCCAGATTTCCTCTCAAGCTTTTGGTTGTCTCCGTCTCTTGAAGTACTTACTGTACAGTGGTACCCCAACTTAAGAGCAGCTCGACTTAAGAACAATTTGACTTAAGAGCAGGAAACTGTTGGCATTTTAATTGCCGCCTTACAAATTTTAGATATGGTCTGCTCGACTTACAATTTTTTTCATTTTTTTATTTTTTTTAACTTATTTTTTCATTTTTTTAGATAGGTACCCCAACTTAAGTGTAGTTCCGCTTAAGAGCATGCATTTGGAACAGACAGACTGTATTTGGACTCCTTCCCTTAGTTGGCTGCCTTTTTCTGATACCATATTTTTTTCAGTTGACACTCTAGTTGGGTTCCATTTGTGGAAAAGAATAATACAATCATGTCCTTTGGCAAGCAGCAAAATGTCTTGGGCCAGCCCTAGCCACTAGGATATCCAGCACAGATAGGAATGGTTCCCACCCAAGATCCTGAACCTTTGCGCTTGCCTCCCCCACCCCCACCCCCACACACACAAGGGCTTGGTGAGAAGGTGGGTGCAAGCCGGTTGTGACTGGAGAGAGCGTTGTTTATGACAGAGTGCCTGCATGCCCCACTTGGGTAAGGTGCTTGAATGATAAGGAGCCAAGGTGGACTCTCAGCTGGGCTGGGGCGAGAAACCAGACCTTTGGTACTTGGAATCATTTTAATTAAACCCCTCATTTCAAATTGGTGAACACTAAGGGAGGAGGGACATAGGCAGCTGAGCCATTGTATCCTGAACTCTTGACGTAACTGTGCAACTATCACACGGCCCAAGGAACAGCAACATTGAATATTGGAGGATGGGGGATTTTCTGTGCAGGTGGGAGGGACAGCACGTGAGCCTCAGTTTACCCCCAGCACTTGTTTTATGTCAGTGAATGGTTGCAGGGTGGGGCTTCCAGTCCACCACCAACACCACACTGTGTCTCCTGTGTCTTCTCTTTATTTCATGCACACGGAGCCAGATCTCCCGTGTAGCGGATCCCTGCCTTTGGTGGGTATTTGGAGCCTTCTGCCCAGTCTGTCGTAGCTTTTCATGGGCAGGAGCATGCATTATACAATGCTGAAAGTCACCTGGAGTATTGTAATTGATTGGGACATAGAAACTGGGTCTCTCCCACAATGACTTTATGGAATCTCCTTTATTGAAGGCAAGGTGCCTTCAAACGCCAGCCACCTTAGCCTCAGGAAAGGAGAAGGCAATTGCCCGGCTAAGTTCCTGTTGGGCCTTCTGCTAGGTATCTCTTTCCTTTTCTGAAAACAGTATCCTGTAGTGAACAGAACAGAGGTAGAGAGTATGTGGGCTTCTGTCCAGTTTTGGTGCAAACCCCTCATCCTTCTTTGCCAGTGATGGTCAGTGATGGCAGTTGCAGCCAAGCAGCAACCTTTAGAGCAGTGGTTCTCAACCTGTGGATCCCCAGATGTTCTTGGACTGCAACTCCCAGAAGCCTCCACCACTCACTGTGCTGGAAGGAATTTCTGGGAATTGCAGTCCAGGAACATCTGGCGACCCACAGGTTGAGAACCACTGCTTTAGAGTGTCACACATGGCCCACCTACAGGCCAGCAGAAACGGGTAGCTCCAGTATTGTTATTGTGGTGAATCTGCTTGGGTTTTCAGTTTGAACCTGAAAGGAACTGTCCGAAGTCCTGCATTTATCCATCAGTTTGGAGGGCCCATCAAATTTTAGAGAAGAATCTAGGGCAGACGTCGTGCACTGACACCATCAGAGTCACTTGGGAAAACTCTGCCCAGGAGCCACTTCCACGTTGCAGCTCTTCCCTTTCATTCTGTCCTGCCCCCAAATTCTCCTTCTCAAAATCATTTGTGTAACTTCCCTAATAGACAGAGGGAATGTAGTAGATTATATATAATAGAATATAGTCTCCAAATCCCATGATTTGCTCGTTCCCTTCCATTCAATACTGGTTTGTCCTCATCTTGAGTGCTGTGTCCATTCTTGACACCACATCTTCAAGAATGATGCTGACAAGCTGGAACAAGTTGAGAGGAAGGCAGCAAAGATTATTCAGGGGGTTGTAAACCAAGTCTTACAAAGGAAGACTTGGGAATGTTTAGCCTTGGGAAAAGAAGACTGAGGGAAAACATGATGGCACTTTTCAAGTACTTGACATGCTGTCCTACAGAGGAGAGGCAGGATCTGTTTTTGAACATCCCCACGTGCAGGACATGTGACAAGGGGCTCAAGTTGCAGGAAGCCAGATTTCATTTGCGTATGAGGGAAGTAACTTCCCATGAGAGCCGTACAACAATGGAGCCAGTTGCCTCCAGAGGCGGTGAGTGCTCCAGCACTGGAGACATTCAAGAGAAATTTTAGACCGCCACCTGGCTGGCATAATTTGATTTGTATTCCTGCCTTGAGCAGGAGATGGGACTGGATGGCCTTGTAGGCTCCTCCCAACTAACCGGATTCTAGGATCCTTCTCTGTCTTGGGATTCTTAGCAGGGGAGACCAGCTGTGTCCGAAGGTGCCCTGCCTGGCCTTGCATGCCAGGGAGATGGATGGGGGTCATGGAGGGGAAGGAGAGCAGTACATCGGCTGGCATGCACAGCAGCAAGAACATCCGTGGGCTCCTGTTACGGGCCCAGACAGGCAGTTTATCAGAAGAGCCGCCAGTGCTTCCTGGAACGCACTGCATTGCCTGTAAAGAGGCGCTTAGCCAAGTCATGTTGCCTGCCCATGTGGAGCGATGAAGGGACACCTGAATTCTCATTATTTCCACTTGAACTCCTACCTATTCAAAGCAAAGCAAAAAGAAAAACATGCTACAAGTAGTCTCTGGGCGGTTTAAGTGAGTGTGCAGGCTACACATTGCCCACACATTGCCCACACATTGCCCAGGCTACACATTCAAGTTCACAAAAAGAAAAACATGCTATTGGAAGTGAGGGTGGGTATCGCACTGCCAAGAGCATATCTAGCATTTGGGCACGTTTTGCTTTGCTTTAGTTTGTGAGATAACAAATATAAATTTGAGACCCAGATTATCATTGGTCAAATGAAAATGTAGTTGGGTAAATAGGCTGAAATGTGAAATCCAAAATCCAGAGTCAGGTGTGCGTAGCCCCCCCCCACACACACACACACTGGCCAGCAGTGATGGACATAAACATCTGGAAGGTCAAAACTATCCCAGCCTTTTTCCTGTCCTTCCTCATGAACAGGCTCAATTTGATCAATAGACAATTTAAAGCAAAATCAAGAGAGAAATAACTAGTAGTCTGCCTAATCTACAGTATTTAACAGCTGCCAAGAAAACGTTCCCAAACTGCACTGAAGAGAGTTTTGTGCTGTGTCCTTATTTTGAACACCTGGTTAGACAGTCACTTGGTCAGTAAATTTCTCATAGGGATAGGAGTGCAAAGTGGCCACTTTCTGGAAAGTCAGGGAATTGGAAACTGGTCAGGGAAAGTCAGGGAAATTGGTCTGAAGTCAGGGGAAGTCAAGGAAATTGTGCTTAAAATATATAATTTCCAACCTGATTAGTAGTGCAGTTTCAAAATTATAAGTTTTGAAATGTAGTTTGAGAGAAACCATTTTAGTGTACCTTTAAAAGAATGACAAAAATGTTCAGAGTTTACTTGAAGTTTGTACCATGGTGTAATTTTTGACGCATTTGCAAAACAGATGTCGGTGCAGGTAATGTTGAAAGAAGCTGATATTAAATCTCTTTGACAAATATTTTTGTAGTTGAGACTTTGTAGTTGTAGAGTAGAACATTTCATGAAGCCTTGTATTAATGCAATACAGCCTATATTTTTTAACTTGTAGTTGCATTTGAATGCAGTGTGATGCCCTCCAGATTTTCAGATTGCAAATCCCATCAGCCTGAGCCAGAAGAGCTAATGGAATGGAGATGGGAGTTGTGATACACCCACAAAATCCACAGGGTCACCTGCCACCCATACCTAGTTTAATGAGCAAGGTGTTTTTTTAATGATAGTTTCCTTCCACCTCCAAACAAACAGGGACACATTTTCCCGCTATTAAATTAAATAATGACTCAGTTGTTATAAACCGTCACAGTCTGCCAGGTGTCATCAACGGAACTGTGCTAACCATTGGCCCTCACATCTCCTTGTCATCAACGGAACTGTGCTAGGCCGGACTTCATCCCGGCATCCAAAGTCACGTGTGGCCAGTTAATAAATATATTTATTTATTTTTAACTTACTTTTTCTCCGAAATGCCGATGCATAGATATTTCGGTTAACCCGTTTTTTGATCTTGCCTTCTGTACACGGGGCAGGGGCAACAGAGGGGGGCAAGCGTCCCGGGTGACGTGAGCAGAGCCCCTCCGCTGGCAAGGGATGGCGAAGGGCTGCGCAGAGGGAGGGGGAGGGGGTGTCGGTGCCGCCGCTGCAAGACACCCCGGATGCCCACCCAGAGAGCTGAGAGAAGCCTCTCCCGCCCCGCCCCCCAAAAACCAACCCAGCTGCTCTGCTTCAGGGAAACACGATGGCCGCCTTTGTCCTCGGGACAACCGCAGGGGCCTTTGAGCGCCGGGCTTGACCGCTGGCTTGTGCGCCTGACCGCAAATGACAGCCGGATATTGATGCATCGATCGCCGGTAATTTTTTTTTAAAAATAAAAGAAAGCAGAAACCGGACGTTGCAAGTAAGCTTCTGAATGCGAAGGGAGCACGTGAGGTAGTAATGGATTCGATCCTAAAATTTCGCATGGTGAGGACAGAGAAAGAGGGGTGGGGGCGAAGGGAGACCACGTGACTGGCTTCGCATTCAAAGCGAAGGCAATCCCGCTGCGAAGCGAAGTACTTCGTGAAGTAACGGCCCTTGTTTGGGCATTTGGAGGATAGGTGGGTGTGGGGACTCATAAGACTACCCACCCACCCCCAAAGGATGTTTACTCTGGAAAAATAATGTAGGTGTTGCTTTTCTTTGTTGCTCAAGCTTTTTCTTCTTCATGGAAAGATCATTCCTAGTGATCAAGTAGCAGTCTCACAATGTCCGAGATTATTTTTGCTCACATTGTACACAGTTGCACAAAAGTGAAATATCAGTGTTGTATGGGTGTTTTTTTGTTTGCTTGTTTTTGGAAGCATTGACAGTGGTTGTTTATATTTTTGCTCAGCCATCCAGTCATCCTGTGCATGCTGTGTATCTACGTGTGTGTTGCTTCTCCGGTTGAAGGGACGCTTGTGCAAATTATATATACCCTGGCCAAATCCCAGCCATCAAGCCCAAGTATCAGAACTCTGATATGATTGGAAACCATGTCATCTGTTTTAGGCACCATACATCTTTTATCTCTAGTCCAGGACCCGCATAACATACAACCCCTTTTACCGCTCCTGGTGTGCAGACGTACAAGGTTGTTTTCTGAAAAGAAAGTACAGCCTCCACAACTTGCTTTAGGGGCGACAACACAATCAAATGTGCAATTCTAGCCTTTTTGGGTGGTGGTGGGATTTAAAAATTGGGCCTTTGGGCCCACAGAAGAGGCTGAAGGAAGATGATTTCTATCCTTAAACTTGATTCTAATTTCACTGTAATTTCTAATTTTGCCCTGATTTTTCTGATTTTTTTCTTTTCTTTTCTTAAAGAAGACACTTCAAGAACACAGTGATGCTTTAACTGGAGGAGGGGGGGAGGAATTGCTGTGCTTAGTAAATTAATTTTGACTCAGATGATTGTTTGCCTTTGTAAACCTCCAGCTATTCATTCTTCTACCTGCCTGGTAATGAAGTAATTGTGGCATTAGGAATTAATAACTGGCAACCAGTGACATTCTGCCTTTTGTTGCAGGAACAGGGGTGCCGTGGGAGGGGGGGGAACACGTCTTTCTCCTGGAGTATTTTCTTCTTCTTTGTTCTACAAATGAATACGCTCATCACATCCCTTCAATAACTTTTTCTTTCTCTTACCACTAATTGTTGGCACTTGCAAATTATGGGTTTCTTTTTGCCAGGGATGTGCCTTGTCACAGACCTGGATATACTCTCCTTTTTATGCCCAATGGAAACCACGAGTGATTATTGATTAATTAGTGACCTTCTGCAGATTATTTTTCTCTCCTCTTTTATCTTTGCAACAGGCATGTTTTACTGCCTGTCAGAGAGAGAGGGAGAGAGAATGAGGGAGAGACTGAACCAATTTCACCCCACGTGAACTTCAGTGGGGCACAACAACCAGATCTCTCAAATTCTCCTCATTTGCCTCTGCTTCTTCTGTGGAAACAGCAGTAACATGATTCCTTGTTGCCTGAGATTGGTAAAATATGGTGCCACGGAGTCTCCTTTGGAGGTTTTAAACAGAGGCTGGATGACCATCTGTCGGAAATATTGTGATGGGGTTCCTGCATGGCAGGGGGTTGGACTGGATGGCCCTTGAGGTCTCTTCCAACTCTATGATTCTATGATTCTTTGATTCGTATACCACAACTCCCAGAATACCCCCAGCATAATTGGGGAAGTATCATCCAAAAAAGTAACTTTCCGTATCACTAACCGTTTCTCTCTCCCAGCTAGCTATTGCTTCTTGGTTCTAAAACGTGAAAGGCAGGGTTCAAAGAGAGGAGGAGACAGAATATTGGAATGCTCTGGTATTTCCAAAACCCATGGCATAAAACCTTTCTCCACTTAGCAAGGGGTGATGGCAGTCCTCCCCCCTTTCTCCTCCTGAGAAAGGATCTGATCCGTGCCCAATCTGTGTGCTCACCACCAGCCTAATCCGCTTAGCTCCATCTCTCTGCTCCCGTTGTCCCCTGGAGCGAGGGAAGATGGCCCCCGGCCAAGGAGCAAAGGAAGCTGTCTGCCAAGCGCTGTAGAAGCAAACGTGGACCACCACACAGAGCTGGCCGCCAGCCCCCGGCTTGCTAACCCAGCCATGCCGCCGGTCCCTCTGTGTGCCTTGCCAAGCTATGATGGGCGGATGGCTTAAGCCTTCTCCGCTTGATGGGACTTAATCTCCGAAACCAGGACCACAAATGGGAAGGCGGGAAGGCTGCCCAGAAAAGGTCCCCCTTTTCAGCATAGGAGGTGGTTGCCTGGGCGTGGGGAAGAATCACGAGGCTCTCTGCACAAATGCGGAGATGGCTTTGCTCATTCTGTCCCCAGTCCTGAGACAGAGAGCCCTTCTCTGGGTGTTGACAGCTAGGGCTGGGTCTACAGGAATGGGGTGCCCCTTACTAGAACTAGGGGGCACTCCATGAAACTATGGGGTGCTAGATCTCAAACAATTAAGAGAAAGTACTTTTTTCACCCAGAGGATCACTGGTCTATGGAACTCCCTGCCAGAAGAAGGGGTGGCAGCTGTCAGCCTTGACAGCTTTAAGAAAGGATTGCACAAGTTCATGGAGAACAAGGGGATCCATGGCTATCATTACTGATGCCTAAGGACAACCTCCGGGTTGGAGAGAGAGGCAGGAGATCTCTCAATGCCGTTTGTGGGGAATCTATCTGCTTGGGAATACCCTGAAGCAAATGGGGAGCCGCTGTGTGAGACAGAAGGCTGGACAGGATGGGCTGTGGCCTGTTCCAGCAAGGCTGTTCTTATGTTCTTATGTTCCACTCCCAGCCTAATTTCACCTGTAAGGTTAAAGGAGAGGAGAGAAGAGCCTTCTGGCCTCCATAGAGCTCATAGAAAGACAGGAATCTAAGAAGCATAAATAAACCGGAAGGTTGAAAAAGAAACAAAGATGACTCCTACGATGCAAAGATGTCCCTAAGTCATAAATGCTTCTTTTTCTTCTCTTCTCTTCTCTTTTCTTTTCTTTTCTTTTCATGTACGTCACCCTGGCCTCTGTGTGCACCACAGCCATTCCAGGGACGCACAAGCGTTCCAACTTGGAAGGCTGCATGCCATTTCACCTGCGGGGCCAAGTGAGTAAATGCAGGCAGGCACCCAGCCCTCCACCATTCCTGACGATTTCCATTTTAGTCAATGTAGTGTTAGCCATTCCTCAGAAGTAATGTTACAAAACACACACACACACACACACACACACACACACACACACACACACACACACACACACACACACACACACACACACACACACACACACACACACACACACACACACACAAGACTCCTTTTTTAAATGATGTCACATTTGAAAAATAAATAGGCAATGGACATGAACTAAGATCCTTTGGTTAGCATCCTGTTCAGGGTCCAGTGGAAGTCACTTAGGGCCTCTCTGATTTCAGAAGCCTCCCCTGCCCCCGGGTGTGGAGACCATTCTTTAACCACTTGTGCAACCAGTCTCAAAACCACTGTATGACTGGACATGTAACAATGAGTCTGTTGGAGCCTGGGGAACAGGGACAGGGTTGCCTAACACAAACATAGAAGAGGTTTTATTGTTTTCTAATTCCAGATGTATTTTTTAGTGAAACACTTTATCAGAAGTCAATATTTTAAGGGCATTTTACAAGAACTTTTCAAATTTCTTATTGGTTCTAATGAATTTAGTCTTTAAATGACAAGAAGTGAGAAAAAGATAACCAGTAGAACAAGATTGCAGTGAGTGATTGGGCAGCTTTTCAAACCCTATAGCAAGCAGTGGGAATAAACTACTAAAAAAAGTTAATTTCTAAAATTATCCCATAGTTGTAGTCTAAAAAGTAACCACTGAAGCTCTGCGCTTGCCTAATATTATCAGCAGTGACTAAATATTATTACTGGAATATAGGGAATAGTGGTTTATGTCGAGTAGCTAGCTAGCTGATCTGATGGGTCACAGGGAATTGTGGGCAGAATCATGCTGGTTTTGGGAGGACACACACACACACACACACACACACACACACACACACACACACACACACACACACACACACACACACACACACACACACACACACACCAGTCTAGTCTCAACCACTGATGAAGGTGTGGCATTTTCTTGGACCTAGAATGGTTTGTTTCCTGGCTTCTTCAAAGGTTTGTTTGTCCCAAGATTAAAATGAAAACTAAAGTACTATAGTTCAAGAGTGCAGAAAGCTTGAGTCCATTGTTTGTGCAGTCATGTAGCTTACTAGGCAGGTCCTGAACACAACCTCACTGGATTTTTCTGAGGATTAAAAAGAAGAAAGAGGACTATGGATGGTGACTTAGGCTGTTCCAAAGTAAAAAAAAAATGGAATGTAAATATAGGCTGTGCAGTGTCATGGCTGTTGTGACAAATTTAAGACTCAAGAGACTTGGGTAGAAATCCCTGCTTGACCACAGGGCAGTGGCACTGAAAACAACATTGTCTTTAAATCTAGTGGTTTCAGATCTGGACTGAGACTTGGGAGATCCAGGTTTGGGTCCCCACCAATTCATGAAACTAGGACTCCTTAGGTTAGTTAATTATTTGTCAGCCTGATTTACCTTATAGAATTGCTGAGAGGCAAACATGTGGAGAGGAACAACATCTATACAGTGGTCGCGAACCTTCAGCACTCCAGATGTTTTGGACCATAACTCCCACAGACCTTTGTCATTGGCAAGCTGTTTGGATGAACTGGGAGTTGTGGTCCATCTCTCTAAAAAAAGAACTCCAGTATCTATACCATAATGACTCAACTCCCAGTTAAACAGAAATGGATGAATGAGAATCTTCATAGATATAACTCCCACATGTCCTTTGTATATTTATAGTCTATTTGAGAAAGAGATCAGTCTGGGTGTTCTGATTATTCAAAACATTTACTGGAGTGGTACAGTGGTACCCACCATAAAGGAATTAATTTGTTCCAAATGAAATTATGTTAAGGAAATTTTTCAAACAAATGTGATTAATGCATTGAAAACAGAGTTATTCCATTTTTATATTAATGTGATTCTCCCCATATATTAATTTATAAATTTCCCCTATTTGAGAAAGAGATTTATTTGTACAAATTTTATGTTATTCATTTTGTTTTTATATAAAGTCCACTGTAGTTTTATGCCTATCTGTTTACTAGGAACCCCTGTTTATACAAACTGCTTTTCTATAGCCAGTGCTGTGTTCTAGTTGTCATTGCTAGGGATGTGCTTGACTTTTTTGGAGTCCAACCCCAGAATTATCCAGGAAGAATTCTGGACATTCCAGCCCAGAGACCTTCACCTGCAGACCACCTACATTTCATTTATCTGGATCAAAGTCATATCTTAAAGGCTGCATTGCCTAAGCTCTACCAACATTTACAAAAATGGAACTTTCCATGGTGCTTTCTGGAGCCACCTTTTATAGAGCCTAAAGGGGAGAAAGGATACAACTCTCAGAAGACACTGGAGCAGCTTCCCTTTCTGTACATTACCAACAGGTAGTCGGCCTGGGCCGTGCAGTCTCTAAGACCAGGCCTGATCCAGGCAAACAAAATCCATGCATGTGAAGGTTCCCGTAGGTGTAGGTCTGTGGGCTGGGACCCATTTTTTATTTCCTCCCTTGCATGTGTGTGTGTTGTTGTGTCGTTACAGTCGTGACCGACTCTTCGTGACTCCATGTCCATGGAGTTTTCCTGGCAGGAGTACTGGAGTGGCTTGCCAGTTCCTACTCCAGGCGCCTACAGCACCTGGTATTCCCTGGTGGTCTCCCATCCAAGTACTAACCAGGGCCAACCCTGCTTAGGAGGGTCGTGGCGCAGTGGTTAAATGCCTGTACTGCAGGTAAAACTGTGCTCACGACCTGGGTTCAATCAGCCTTCCATCCTTCCGAGGTTGATAAAATGAGTACCCAGCTTGCTGGGGGGGCAATGTGTAGCCTGCACACTGTAATTAAAATTGTAAACCACCCAGAGACTACTTGTAGTGTATGGGGCGGTATATAAGCAGAACACTTTTGCTTTTAGCTTCCGAAATCAACCGAGATCTGATGTGCTTAGGGCAGGCAGGCCTGCCCAAAGTCCGGCCTGGGAGCCAAATCCGGCCCATCAGGCCATTCTGAGTGGCCCACGGCTGGGGGCCCGCCCCTCGCTCCCCCTCCTTTACCCCATTTTTTTAATTAAAAAAATCTTCTGCCAGCACTGACACCGCTGGGAAGCTTGAGTGGCTGGGTGGGCTGGCTGGCTGGTGAGCCGAAGCTTGTGGGGCTGAGGGGGCGGGCCACCACCACCAGCACCGCTGGAAACTTGTGGGGCTGGGCGGGCCTGCCGGCCAGCCATCACACAGACTGCTGCCACCGGCACCACCGGGAACCTTGTGAAGTTAGGTGCGCGCGCAGAGCGGCGCACAGGCGGGCTGCCGCCACCGGCACCGCTGGGAATCTTGTGAAACGCGGCGCGCGCGTGCGCGCGCAGGGCAACACACAGGTGGCCCGCCGCCACCGGCATAGCTGGGAACATTGTGAGGTCGGGCGCATGCACGGGGCAGTGATCGGGCGGGCCGCGCCACCAGCACCGCTGGTAAGCTTGGGCGGCTGGGCGGACTGGCAGTCTGCTGCCACCGGCACCGCAGGGGAATGTGTGGGGGTGGGCCTCTGCCACCGCCAAGGAGCTTTGGGGTGGGCTAGTGTGCGAACCGTCGCCACCGCTGGGGACCTTGGGGGGGGGTGCAAGGTCGCACAGATCGCCTCTTCCAAGGGGTGACCTATGCCCACGGCTCCCTGTGCTTCCCTTGGTCCCCACCTCCCTCCCTCCCTCCCTTGGTCCCCCCTTCCTTCCTACAGGTGGGGTTGCAAGGATGGTTGCAAGGGGTCAGTGGGTGGGGCTTATGGGTCAGTGGGTGGGGCTTGCAGTGGGGTGGCAGGGTCGGGAGCAACACCACCAAATCTGGCCCTCCTTACAAAAAGTTTGGGCACCCCTGGCTTAGGGGAGTGGGCTGAGAAATGGCAAATGCGTTTTAATGTAACCAAATGTAAAGTAATGCATATTGGGGCAAAAAATCCAAACTTCATCTATCAACTCATGGGCTCTGAGTTATCCGTGACGGATCAGGAAAGAGATCTTGGTGTGTTGGTGGACAGCTCCATGAAGGTGTCTCCCCAATGTGTGGCAGCAGTGAAGAAGGCCAATTCCATGCTAGGGATTATCAAAAGGGGATTGAAAATAAAACAGCCAACATTATAATGCCGTTATACAAAACAATAGTAAGGCCCCACCTGGAGTATTGTGTACAATTCTGGTCACCGCATCTCAAGAAAGACATAGTGGAACTGGAAAAGGTGCAGAAGAGAGCGACTAAAATGATTACTGGGCTGGGGCACCTCCCTCCCTCCCTAAAACAATTGGGCCCCTTTAGTTCCGCTAGGGGGATATGATTGAGATATACAAAATAATGCAGGGTATGAGTAAAGTGGATAGTCTTCTCCCTCTCTCAAAATACCAGAACTAGGGGACATAGACTCAAATTGAGTGCTGGGAGAGTAAGAACTGACAAAAGAAAATATTTTTCACCCAGGGTTGGGGAACTCCCTGCCACAGGATGGGTGATGGCATCTGGCCTGGATGCCTTCAAAGGAGGAAAAGTCCATCACGGGTTACAAACCATGATGGAGATGTGTAATCTCTAGGCTTTAAACCAGGGTACTTCAACCGCAGGGGAGTGGTATCAGGAGACAGATATCTCTCATGCCTCCCAAATCTGGCCCTCCTTATAAAAAGTTTGGGCCTTTGGCCTGATCCAGCATGGCTCTTCTTATGTTCTTATGTTCTTAGGGCATCTAGGCAGCTATTTCCTCCCTTAGAAGCCCTGAAAAACTCTGTAGCAGCAAAAGAAAAATATTAAAATAATACGAGGTTCACAGTTATGTAGGAGAACTGAATAGCGCCAGCAACACATTTTAACTGCTACAAAGGAATAAGGATTTTTATCTTCTAAGCGTTTAGGGTCAAGGTCTACACAGAATGGTATTTCCAATAAATCGAACAAAGATTTAATAAAAGTGGCCTCTCATGGTTGAATTAAAAGGGCAAGAATACAGGATATGTGAGAAACTTATCTAGGCTAGTGCTGTCACATGGGCTAAATCTCTCGCAGTACGGTTGCCCTGATAACCTTCTTTGCATCTCTCTCAAAGGGGCAATATTCATTCTCATGTATAAATAGGATCTGCTGTAACATGGGATTATAAAATGGAAAACTATGACAAGACCTGTCTTAGGAAGAGAGATACCGAAGGAGGAGGGAGAACATGCATGTTGAACTCCTTTTAGGCAACTTAGCAAATTGATTTGGTGGATCTGCTTCCTTATATATAATCTTCATTCTCTTTTACCTGTGTTCCTATTTAATTCATGCCATAAACCGAGGAATTCTAGCTTGTTATCTATTAGTTCCTGTCAGGAGGATCTACAAGGATTTTTTTCTGGTTATAGGGCAAGAAAAATGCTCTCGGAAAAGCTGACTTCCAGTCTTAAATCACCTGGAACTCCAGGAATTCTGCTTGGGGGATTCCTGGAGAATTCTGGGAGTTGGCACCTAAAAAATCCAAATGCTATATTGCATTGTAGACTCAGCACTGGAAGACAAATTGGGGATAGTTGTATCAAGAAATTAAATTAAATTGGTCTTTTTTTGCCTCTAGGGAAAAACATTTTAAAATGCAAATAACATGGCTGGGGAGATTGCTAATTATCAGGAGCTCAACAAGTTGGAAGGGGGGGATTAACTGTTTTCATCTCTTGTTGGGGTCCTTATGGAAAACGGCTCCTTTGAAACTGCTGTTTACATTAGGGAGAAATTGAAGATAAGACCCTCAAAGGAGGCATTGTTCTCAGGGATGCTGCAACAGGGAACGAAAGGGTTAAAACTCTTCTAAGCCTGTAGGATCCTCATAATTAACACATACACATGCACTCAGGCACACCCTGGCCATGTTTGGCATTTTAAAAAGCCACCCGTATTCAGTTGCAAAGGCACATTTGTCACATCTAGTTTGACTTTGTCATTTTTGGTAAATGCAAAATGCAAAATTTCAAAACTAGTACCAGAAATCAGCTCATGCTGCGTTTGCTTTTTCTGTCAAGTGGCTTGGTCTGCAACTAGAAGATGAATAAAATCTGAAGGCGGGATCGTAGTTGCTTGGGCATTATGTATGTCCTTTTCAGAAGCTGAGGTTTCTGCCTCTGGAACAAGTGGATCAAGCAGAACCTCCAGTTTCACAGAGAGTGTGCAACTTCTTAACTACTATCACTTACTCTCTCTTGCAAATGAGTAGCAGGAGGATAATGTTTTGCTTGTGGATTTTCCAGTGGCATCTGGTTGACCATTGTGGGGACAGAACATTGGACTAGATGGATCAAAACTTGGAAAAGTTAATTTCCAGAATGCTCCCGCTGGCATGACCAGGGGTTGCTTAAAAGTAACTTTCCAAGAGCCGAAAGTTATCCATTGTTAGGTTACAACCACCATCGTAACATTCCTAAAGCATAACAGAGATGGGCATAAATCGCGGTTCAGCTACATTCAGCACCAGGCCTGCGCAGTCCTTATGCAAGTGCCGTGTGCTCCCCTGTCCTGTCTCCTCAAGAGTGCTTGCCCACACCTGCCTCCCCAGCCTGCCTCCCCAGCACAACTGCCCACTCATGGATCACAGCACCCACATCTCTCCTCCTCCTCTGGCCACTGGCCACTCAGAGGCGGCACGGTGGACTTCCTGCCCCATCTCCTCATCTGAGTGGTGACCGCCAGAGAAGGCAGAGGAAAGAAGTGTGCACTGCCATCCATGAGTGGGCTGGGAGGTGAGAGAGGGGAGTGCACGGCACCCGCATAACCCAATGTAACACACTCTTAGCTGCTAACCGTATGGCCAGTGGTTCCTAACCTTTGATAACCCGAACAGTGCAGGCCAGTGTTTCTGGGAGCTACAGTTGATGAACACCTGGGATACTGAAGGCTGAGGACCAGTGGGCAAAGGGATTTTAAGAGCTTTAGATCAAGAGGTCCTTCCCAGACTCTATAGTGATCCCAGACCTTGAAAAGCTAATTCTCAATAGTAACTTGTTGCAGTTAATGTTTCAAGGAACAACTATCCCCAATTTGTCATGCTGCCACCACAGTTAAATTTCAGCGTAATGTTTTACTTTGAACCCTAGCCAGCAAAAGAATTGATATGATTTTGTTTATTTATTTGATTTCTATACCACAAAGACCATTTTGCTGAAAGGCCACTCTGGGTGGTGAACAATATAATAAAATACAACAATGAAATTTTATTATTATTATTATTATTATTATTATTATTATTATTATTATTATTATTATTATTATTATTATTATTATTATTATTATTATTATTATTATTATTATTCCCTTTGAGGTGGGCCACCCTTCCCTTAAGAGGTGTTATTCTCTCCATGGTTTTAAAAGAAAGCCCCTTTGGCTTTGCTCCCTGGCTGGAGGTGATGGGAGTTGGAGTCTGTCCCCCCCCCCATCAAAGTGGAGCCTCATTCTCTCATTGTCAGAAGGTGCTAAGAATGATTATGGAGAAACAAGAGTGTTTGTCTATTAACTTGAAGACATTGTAAAGTTCTTAGCAAAAGAAAAAGAACCAAATTCAAGTGATCACCCATCCCTAACTTGAAGGCACCTTCCTGACAATAGGACAGTGTTTTGACTGTACCATATACTGTATTTCTAGAGAAGTTGAAAGGATGTGGGAAAATAGCCTCCTGAAATCTTCCAGGGATGAACTTCTAACAGCATCCTGTGAGTCGGTCAAGGGGTTTGATAATATGCAGCACTAGTCCCTGCAGCTTGCTTCCTGCCACCAGCCGGCCTGTCGTAAAGCAATTCTGCTCCAGCAGCAACACTGCAGCCATTTGAATCTCCGCCTCCCATTGGCAGGGTGCTAGAGGCAGCATTCCTCCACCTGAGCATCTTCTAGGCCAGTGTTTCTCAACCTGTAGGTCCCCAGATGTCCCTGAACTGCAACTCCCAGAAATCCCTTCCAGCACAGCGAGTGGTAGAGCCTTCTGGGAGTTGCAGTCCAGGAACATCTGGGGACCCACCGGTTGAGAACCACTGTTCTAGACATTTATTGGCTAAAGGTGGTACCTGAGGTTCTTCGCCTTCCCATTACATGCATATATCTTCACAATAGCCTGGTCAAAAATGGTTAACAAGAAAAAAGAACAACTGAGCCAAGATGATGCAATGTGAGGACTTGCACCAGTGTCTAGTGGGTCCCTGTCCTCTAATCTAACCCTTGTCCATCCCCAGCTAGTGCAGGGCTGGAGTAAGCTGGGCAATTTGTTTGTGATCCCAGCACTTAGCACATGATAGATGCCAGGCCCAGCTGTGCAGGAAGCTGACAGGTTGGGTGGGGTGGATGGAAAGACCTGGCCAGGGGTATCAGTTTTAAATTTCTTTGTGGAGTCAGTCCTAAATTTTCTCACAGGCTTCACTTGGTCACCTTATGTGTTCAAGTGAATTTTAGCATTTGAGAAAACCCTCAGTACACCTCCCAGCCTCTCAGAGCCCTCCCCCATCCCACCTGACCACCATCTTTGTTGTCCTGCTTCTGCTGAGTCTTCCTATCGCTTTCTAATCTTTCTTCATCTGTCTAATCTCTGTCCATTCTTGATCTCACTTATCTAGCATCCATCTGTTTTACATCGATCTTTTATCCTTTCTGCCTCAAATCCTTCTGCCTGTCTTCTTTTCCATCTATCCAACCAGGCTTGTCTGTCTCTCTCTATATGCGTTAAATTCTGTTTCAGGTCTCGTATCAACCTGTCTGTGGACGTGCAGAGCATTTAGGGTGTATGTTTGGAGGTGGGGGGATGCCCTAAAATGCCTCACCCTCCCCACTTACCACTCTCCACCATCACTGTACCCATCTGCCGTGTTCCCTCCGCCACCACGGCAAATTAGTGCCACAAAAAGACACACACACCACCCTGCTTAGCCAAGTGGCAAATGTAATTCAGTTGTTACCCGGGACAGGCGGTAACAAAGAAGACATTGACAGTCATAATTATGTTCCACTTTAGAAGGGAACCCACCGCTCTCCGGGCATTTGAGAGCCCCGGCGCCCGAAAGGCAGATAAAGAGCACGCAAGGCGCCTAATTGGTTTTTCCTCCGGCGCTGGCGGGGGGGGGCTGTTTGCTGCTGTTGGACTCATGTTTTTCCAATGTGGATCAGAATGGAGGGATGTGAAAGAGATGCTGTCTCTCCTCCCCCCCCCAACACACACACCTTCTTATTGCAGTGTCTCTGGGCCTTTTCACACGACCCCTAAGATCCGCTGGCCACTTAAATTCGGACCAGAGATCTTAGGGGTTTGTCGCTGTTCCTGCGTTCCCACCCCCTCCGCACTCCTGGCTGCTTGCTGCGTGAGGGGAGGGAGAAAAAACAGGAAGAAAAGAGACATGGCTCACCTCTGTTCTGCCTCCTTTCTTGCCTCTTGCGGTGGCAACATTCCAGTCTCTTAAGTAGCTCTTAAAGGGGCGGTAGCCAAAAAACAACAAACAGAAGCGAGGGGAGCCCCGCACTCACTATCGTTACACCGCATCAAAGAATTTTCACCTCCAGAGAGCAGGTGCTTGAAAGGTGCGCTGGGACGCGCTAAAGTGGGCGTGGTCGCACTTAATTTCCTATAAACTCCGGAGCTGGTGGGGAAACATTTTTAAGCTCCGGAGCTGGGAGCCATTTGCGGCGGAGTTTAGGGGTCGTGTACAAAGGGCCTCTCTCTCTCTCTTGGAGCCCAGAGGGAAGGCCTTCGGTGCAGCAAGAGCAGCCAATGCCACCCCAGCTGTCATAGAGGAAGCCACTGCATGGGAGAGACCAAAGAAGAGAACTGCTTGAGCAGTCCTGAGATTGCTGGTGAAGAAAAACGCAGCAACAGGACTGCCCCCTTCCTTCATCTTTTGAGTCCTTTCAAGTGACAAATGCAGCCTCCCTTCCCCTCCCATGGAAGGCAGTCAGAGGCTCAGCTCTCCTTTGCAAAAAGGCTGCTGAAGGGGAGAGAGACAGTAACTCCATGCCCCCCCCCAAAGTAACTGGGGCAGTGTGTGCGTGTGTGTGCAGAGCAGGATGATCGCCACACAGAAAGGAAGGGGCCTCTGGGGGGGGGTTGGGCCTCCAGCTGAGAAGGGTCGTTTCTCAAGTCTATTTCAAGTGAATCTGCCAGAGATTAATTCTCAGGTTTCTGTATGCATTACGGATGTTCTGCAGCAGGGCTCCCTCTCCCTGCCCCAAGTAACTGCCTTATTTTAGAATCATGTCGGATTTCTGCATCCATGTAGCCCCATGTTTTCTTCCCTGAGTGACAGAGCCCCTCCAGGCCTCCCTGTCTCCTTCCTCGATAGCCCTTTAAGTGGAGGCTCTAGGGAGGAAAGTGGGGATCTTCATCCTGCCTTGCCGTTGAAACCTCTGGGCAGCCCTTCGAAAACGGTGAAGAGTTCCTTGTTGTTCCTCAGTTGTGACTAGTTGCTCCAGCACAAGTCACAGCCAGTCTGAGCTCTAGTAGTGACCTGTAGCACCCTCAGAGGATTAGGACCCCCCACCCCACCCCCAGCTCAGCCGTGTTTGAGACTGAAGTAGAAACACTGAGGATTTAACTTGGCACCTTTGGTTTTCAACTCAGGAGCTCTGCCTTTTAGGGCCTTTATACACGACCCCTAAACTCCGCAGCAAATGGCTGCAAACTCCGGACCTTACAAAGTGTTTTCCCACCAGCTCCGGAGTTTGCAGGAAATTAAGTGCGACCCCGCCCACCTAAGCGCGACCCAGCTGCACTTTCTTGTACCTGCTTGAGGTGGGTGAAAATCCCCAGGTCCGGATTTAATCTGGTCAGTGCGGGGCTCTCCTGGCTTCTGCTTGTGTTTTTTTTTGCCTCCCACCCCTTTAAGAGAAGAGGTGGGAGGAAAAAAAGCAAGCAGAAGAGAAACGGAAGAGAAACAGAGCTCTGGGAAGCTCCTCCAGGTGAGCTGCATTTTTTCCTCTCTTTCTCTGGTGGGGAACCCCTAAGATCTTTGGTCCGAATTTAAGGGGCCAGCGGATCTTAGGGGTCGTGTGAAAAGGCTCTCTCTCCTTCTGTGAAAAGAAGGCAAGATTCCATTCCTTGTGGAAGGCCTGATTCAAACCGGGACACAAGAACCTGTCTTACATAGCATTGGATCACTTGTTGGCGCCTTGCTTAGTTCATTCGGCGCCAACTGATTCAAGGCCTCTGGCAGAGAAGGATCTACCGCAACCTTTGCTGGAGATTTATTTTCCCAGGATGCAAATCAAAGAGATATAACAGTAATGCTCTTTCAACAAACCCGGTAACAGCACAGGCTATATTATAACAAGTTGTAATGTGGAATGTGGTTGTTTGAAAAGCACAATCTTCTACTAATTAGTAAACAAACTGCTCAGCCTAGCCATGCTGCAGCAATGACTGAAATTCTCTTGCAATAACATTAACTTATTCCAGCAGGAGTGTGCAGGTTATTAAAACCCAGAGTGTTTTGCTGTTTGATTGCACAATTGATTGCACATCCTTTGTGAATGCTGCTTCCTCCTTTTATGTGATTTTTTTCCTCCACCTGCACAATTTTGAGTTGCAGAAGTGTTGTGCTGGAACAGGATATCAGACATAGGTTGGTAGGTGCACACTCTGTGTGTTTGTGTGTCAGTGTGTGTGTATACTGTGTGTGTAGAGACATGGAAAAACATAGCCATCAAAAATACTAAGTTTAAATGCATTCAGCATGAGAAATGTGCATATCATCATTTTAGCTTCATTTTAGTTTTTTGTTGTTGATTTATGTATATTTTATTTTATTATGTACCTTGTATTTTGGTTTTTAAAATGTATTCCTTTGTTTAATGGTTATGTTATCACATGTTGTAAACTGCCCAGAGTAGCCCTAGGTCTAGATGGGCGGTATAAAAATAAATAAATAAATAAATAAATAAATAAATAAATAAATAAATAAATATCATTAAAGAGCAAATACTGTACAGATACCCAGTGATTTACAAAAATGGGAAGTAAATAGAAATATACAGTGCAGTCAGGTCCTCTTGTCCATGGGATCAGCAGCCACTGATTCCTGAAAATACTAAATTAAACCCCCCAGAAATACATTTCTAGACTGCATTTACTATAATTGGTCACTAGAAGGAGTGAGAAATGATATAAATATATAGCTTTTGTTGATTTGTATTTTCCAGCATCTGGGGTTAGGGGCTTAGAAGCAATCCCCGGTGGGTCTTCTGTATGGTCAACCTTGGCAACAAACAGGGATAACAGAAACACACTGAATAATTATCCATGGGCAGAAGCAAACCTTTACATAAACTCATAGAATGGTGAAGTTGGAAGGGGCCATCAATTTCAACCACCACCCCCTCAAGGCAGGGCTACAAGGAACACATGATGGGAATTCAGGTAATATGTGATTCTATGTGATGTGTTCAACAGGTGTCTTTCTCTTGGTTGTAGACAATATTTCACTGGCCCTTACAAATGTGTTCTGTTCTGTTTTCTGGATTCCCCCACCCTTTCTGGCTAATTTATCTGGAACTCAGCACTGCTAATCTCTGGTTGTAGAAATGGGAAGTGTTCCCCTTTTAGGCAAAAAATTCTCAGAATCCAATAAATGGCATGGGGTGGTCATGTTGGCTGGAAGGTTATGAATTTGTCATCCTAAATAGGAATCTTTCCAATCCTGAAAGAACTCTTAAAGGCCTTGTGGAACACACATGGCAAAAGCTTATTTACCCCTCAGTAACCATATAAATTTTGATGGATTTGACAAAACTCCGGGAGGCAGTGGAAGATAGGAAGGCCTGGCAAGCTCTGGTCCATGGGGTCACGAAGAGTCGGACACAACTGAACAACTGAACAACAACAACAAACCATTTAAATGTTTTCTTTATTCATGTCAGAGTATGATATAATTTAAAATTATGAATGTAAATAAAATATAGGTAAACCCTAAGTAATAAAATATAGATGAGATTAAAGCAATAAAACGTTTAGTCTGTTGTTTTTTTACCAGAAACAAGCTACTTCCATAGTGGTATCTTGACCATTTATTAGATCTTTCTCTGTACACGTGGTGGGGCATAAACTGCCTAAATCAGGCATGTCCAAACTTCGGCTCTCCTGATGTTTTGGACCACAGCACCCAGAATTCCAAGCCTGTATTTCCAATGGCAAAGGACTGTGGGAGTTGTGGTCCAAAACATCTGGAGGGCTGAAGTTTGAACATGCCTGGCCTAAATCCTGGCAAATGGCCATTTTTAACCGAGGGCCTACATGCGCTTAAAATGGTCAGCTGTTACATCTCAGGCCCTCTTTGTTTCTCCAGTTAGAAATAAAACCTGTGTCCAATTCCTGGTTTCCAATCCAGACTTTGGAAACCTGATCCTCCACCAAACCCTGTAAGATCAGTTAGGTTTAAAGAAAGCAGCGGGTCCAGAGCCAGCCCATTTGTAGCAGAAGGCAGAGTTGAAGCTGGCATCTGATTTCCTGAACCTTAGCACTTGCTAAATGCGTTCAGATACAGTTTCAACCATCACCAACCAGCAGATGTAATGAGAGGCCAGTTTTGCAAATGTGCGCTTCTTGGACTCCAAACTCCTGGCTCTTCTTTCAAAGCTGATTGCGGGATCTTGTTATTTTGGATCATATATGTTCCCACTTCCAAACAAGCAGAGATTGGCTATGGTGCCATTTCTGTCCAGGAATTCTCCATATTTTTGAATTATAACTTCCAGAATTTCTCTGTATAGGTTGCGCTGGCTGGGAACTCTGGGAGTTGGAAGTTCAGATCAACAGAAGGCTTTCAGGCTAAAGAAATATGCCCTTTAAAGGGAATTTGTTTTGTTTTGTTGTTTTTATTTATTGGATTATTATTCCCATTTACATAAGAGCATAAGAACATGAGAAGAGCCATGCTGGATCAGGCCAAAGGGCCATCTAGTCCTGCTTTCTGTATCTCACAGTGGCCCCACCAGATGCATCTGGGAGCGCACGAGACTAGATATCTCTCTCCTGACACCACTCCCCTGCATCTGGCCCTTGAAGTACCCATGTTTTAAGATTGAAGATTACACATCTCCCTCATGGTTTGTCACCTGGGATGGACTTTTCCTCCAGGAATCTGTCCAATCTCCTTTTGAAGGCATCCAGGCCAGAAGCCATCACCACCTCCTGTGGCAGGGAGTTCCACAGACTAACAACGCACTGGGTGAAAAAATATTTTCTTTTGTCTGTTCTTACATGAACAATGAGTGAATGTCCCCTAGTTCTGGTATTTGGTGAGAAGGAGAAGAGCATCCCTCTGTCCACACTCATGCCCTTCACTCATGCCCTGCAATAGTCCTATTTCTCACAAAATAGGACTATTGCATAGTCCAGTCCTTTGCTAAAGTGGCAAGCCAGCTGTATTGGTGGGCTTTCAAGAACTTATCCAAAGCATGTGATGCAAACAATCTTTGTGTGTAGCACAGTTCTCTGTTGGGATTCTGGAAGTTGTAATATCAAAAAAGTCACTTTCCCTTGGGCTCTAAGGGAAGACAAGAAGAATTTCTCTGCTAAGCTGCTTTGCTTTGACTTTGTGTAGAAGAAAACTCAGGCAGTATACTTTTGCTGCAGGTTTTCTCATTGGCAAAATATACAGTAATTAAGGCCCAACTAATAAGCTGTCTGTCTCACGTGCAGATTTAGACTCATTAGCTTCTAATTAACTGTTTGTCTTTTATTTGGGGGCGGGGAAAGGTCATCAGGACTAAGTTGCAGGCAGCTGTCACAGCCACCCTAATTTTCCTCCATCTCTCCTGGATTTCATCCCTTCTGCCTCCCTCTTCCACAGTTATAATTAGAGGCCACAAATATATTTGCTTTTGCAAACAAATGCATTCTCTTACACACATATGCAGAGAGGCTCAAATGGAGAATGGATCCAAGCACAATGCCTTAATTCAATAGTATTCTAATTTTATAATTAGTTTAGCTTCATCTTAACATGATAACATTGGGTATGTTTTATTCCTACTTGGTTTTATCTCTGTGTTTTAATCTTCTTGTGAGCAGCCTAAGGTCTCTGTATGAGAGAAAGGCAGAATAGAAATGAGTAAATTAATAAAGCCTTAGTTGGTGGCAATCCCAAATTTTGGCTGTCTCTTTGAGCCAGTCCCAGTTTGAGGAGTTGGGTTATAATGGTCAAAGAAAAAAAATATTGATTTCTTTGATCTGCATTGCTGCTGTCGTTTATTTAATGGATGCTTAGAAGATTTCCAATTGCAACTGGGTAAATATACAGTATGTAGAATGAAAATCTCACTGATTTATTCTATTATCGGAGCTGAAAGGGGGTACCTAACATGGTATAGTAAAAGTACTCTGCACATTCTCAGGGACAGCCAATTCCGTTGTCGTCTCTTATATTGCAAAACCTAATTCCATCTTTTAGGGGGGAAATGAAACTTGGTGCTACACATGTAATCCAGAGGTTCCTCTTGTTAAGTTCTGCCTTTTTTTCTGCGGGTCTAGCACTCAGGTTATAGTAGGTTGTGAGCTATGGCTAACTAGCTCATGTTAAGCCTTGAGGATTTCGCTTTTGGGGAGACCCTTCTGTTTTGACTTCCCCACTGGCTTTTATCCCTCTCCTCTGCTCATTGAAAGAAATTATCTCAGAGGCTTCCCAGCATCAACCTCCTTTGGGTGTCCTGCCCCTCCTAAAGCTAAGTGTCTGCATGATATCCAGCAATCACAGAGCTGTGCCTGTGATCAGCTACGTTTTAGATCTGGGGCAGACACATTTCTCCATGGCTTGCACATACCTCCGCCTCCCAAGTCCACCCCATGCAGCTTGGTCCTCACATGCATCTCTATTACCCAGTGCACCCTTGGCCGCCCCAGGGTGAGCGATGAGGCGTTGATGCAGGATGACAAGTGGATGGAGTGCCTCTGCCAAGAGATTGATCCTGCCCTGTTGCTAGGGAACCGAGAGTCGTAGGCAAAGATGTCAAAAGAGATGGAGCCGACTGCAGCGGCTGGGACCATCGCATTGCCCCGAGCGGGCGGACCTCCCCTTTTGTGTCTGCCGGCCATCCTGGGGACTGCCTGCTGCAGTGGGAAGGGAGGGCAGAGAGGCAACCTGGTTGGCTGTAAAAAAGATGTGGTGCCCTGCCTTTTCTCTTTCTGGCCCAGGGTGGCTGCCCTTTTCTTCCTTTAAACCAGAAATAGAAATCCTGTGGCCTCCTTGGAGCCATGAGAACTGAAGAAAACCAATCATGCATTAAATGGAGTAGCTCTCTACCTAATGTCTGTTCGGGAGTTTCTCATGCCTTAGAAACGTCCCAGATAGCCCCCCACCAACAACAACAAAATAATAAATAAATAAATAAATAAATAAATCAGAAAGTGGTGTTCTGGTTTTAACAAGATAGGTGGTTGGAGAACTAGATGGAATGGCTCACCAAACCTCTGTTTGCCTTTGCTTGAAACTCACATGGCTGTGGGTTATTTGGCTTGGTCTTTATTTGTGGTTGCCGGCTCTACAGTGACCTCATTGAGGATCCCCTTCGCCTGATTTTATCTTATCTTGTGAAATGGGTCAGGCTAAGTGTGTCTGTGGGAGACCCCATGGGACTAGAAACTGGGGGTTTTGAGTCCTAGACCACCGTGGTAATGACTACACCACACTGTTATCTACGTTGAGCTTTGTTGTGCAAGTATGAATGTCCAAAGCAATGTGGATTTGTTCTGGAATGCGCCAGGTCCTGGGAGCTGTGATGTCAGGTGCTTTATGTTTGAGAGCTTGGAGCTGGAACATGGCAGAAGGGGAGTAAAAGGAAGCAGCTTTTCTTCTGAGCACGTGCAGAGTCCATTAAGTGCATTAGCGAGGGCCTGGAATTAGCAATCTAGTGTGGTCATGCAATATTGTAGCATCCAGTTTCAGATGACTCTTTCGGTTCTTTTAAATAAATCATGGGATGATGCAGAGAAAAGGGTTTGACAAACCCCCACCCCCATCCCAAAAGGAATGCTGCAGCTCTTAATCTAGCCACCAGATATTCTCCTCTCAAATCTGCCCTCAATATATCAGGAAATGCTTCTTTGAAGGCTATGCCAGCAACCTATAAGTAGCAATTTGTCACTGGCTCATGGGGGTGGGGAGAACTGTCCGTTGCTGCTCTCCCACCCACTGCAATGCCATAGTTACTTGCCATAAATAACACTCAGACTGACTTGGGCAACGGGAAATGAACCAGGAAAGCAAATTGACATCCAATGGCAGGGTTGTTCAGTGACCGTTCCCTGGTTTGGTAGCTGAAGCTTCCAGCCAGTGGGCAAAATAACTGAGTATCCTATGTCAGCGTTTTTCAACCACTGTTCCGCGGCACACTAGTGTGCCGTGAGATGTCGCCTGGTGTGCCGTGGGAAAAATTGAAAAATTCTAAAGAAATTCAACCCAGGGCCGGCGGGCAGCCCACAGCTGGGAGGCGCTATAAATAGCGTCCAAGGGCCAGCTTGGCTCCTCCCCCCCGAGGCCCGCGGCGCTGGCGTCACTTCCTCCCCGGCCGGACCTGGCCCCGCTCATTCTCTTAGTGTTTGCCCTGTGCCTGCCGCCGCCGCCGCGACTCGCTCGCTTCCCTCTCCCCCCTCCTTTTTTTACCCTGGACCACCACCACCCCTTTCCTGGGAGCTACCAATGGACTGGGCCGCCCGACAGCCCGCCCGCCAACACGAGCCGGCCCGGGAGCCCCAGCCCAGAACAAACCACCAGGTGAGGGGAAGGGGAGGAGGGGCGCCCGGCTGCCCCACGAGCACCGCGGCAGGGCTGCGAGGAGGAGGGGATGGAGGAGGCCTCTGCTGGGCCTGGGCTGAGGAGGTGGGCGGGCGGGGGGGGCTACTGACATGGCTGGACGGCCGGACGGCTGGCCTTTAGGGTCCGGGAGGGGAAGAGCCATCTCTGAAGGGGCCCGCGATGGGTTCCTTGAAGTCTTGCCCCTTTCTTTCTGTCTTGGGTCTCCCTCTTCTCTCTCTGTGTCTTTTCTTTCTTTTTTCCCCCACCTCTCTCTTTCCATTCGTACCCTTTCCCCTCTTCATAGAAACGTGCTCATTTCTAGCCTGCCTATGTGTATGTCTAGCAGCCTGCCTACTGTAATTAAAACTGTAAACCGCCCAGAGACTCCTTGAAGTGGTATGGGGCGGTATACAAGCAGAACACTTTCTGCCTTCTTTCCTTCCTGCCTTCCTTCATCCTCCTCCCCTCCTGTCGCTGGACTTGCTGAAGGCATCTGCCTCGGCCACAGTGTGGAGAGCAAGATGGGCTTTGGGGTCTTATTTGTGTTCCTGGAGAGTCAGTGCCCCTTCTCAGGTCTCCACTGGACACAGAAGTCCATGCAGGGCAAAATGTCTTTAAAAAAACAACATAGGTAAGTGGGAACTGGGTGCTAGAGAGCGGGCTGCCTCAATCTGTGGCCCCTCTGTCCTGCTTCTCCCTACACCAGCAATGGCGAACCTTTTAGAGACTGATATAGGCACAGAGTTAATTTTTTTAACATTTTCTAATGGTGGTGTGCCTCGTGATTTTTTTCATGAAACAAGTGTGCCTTTGCCCCAAAAAGGTTGAAAAACACTGTCCTATGTAACCACGCTGTGTGTTGGGATGTGTGTCCTAAGAGTACATTGAAATTTGCCTCTCCATACTTTCGCTTATGAAGAATTAGATTGGGGAGATCTGGGTTCATGGACAGTACTGCCTCTGTGATCAGATTGCTAGTTTGTGCTGTCTGTTTCAGGGTCAAGCTAAGAAAAAAAGGGAGTTGGGCCACATGGCATCACAAAACACAAATGCAAAACTAGGCTACAGGGGATACCTTTATAGGCCGCTAATAAAAATTAAAAATATTGCAAGTTTTTGAGTGCAACATACTCTTCTTCAAAGCAAGTCCCAAAAGTTCAAACATGGCAAAACTAAACATTCATATGGTGAACACAATGTGCATCTCTCTCTTGCACTTTCCTTGTCTTTTGCTGTAGAAAAGGAGGGCGGAGGGGGTGCTGTGCACAATTGTTGGGAGGTGTGGGAAGCTGTTGAAGGATCTTCCCAGCTTCAGGCTCAAAGAAACATCCCTTGAAACTCCAATAATGGCTTCAGATCATGGATGTTTGTTCGAATCATAAATCCATCTTTTTCTCAACCTGCACCAGATATGTTGGACTTCCATCTCTGTCATTTCCCATCAAGCAAACTGGTTTATGGGCGAGGGGGGCTCTAGTCCAACCCATTTTCATAGGAGAGGTTGGAGAAGATGGTGTTAAATAATTCAGAGAGAGAGAGAGAGAGAGAACTGGCTTTTACTTCCATACTCCCAAAGTGTGCCTTAATTGCATTTGTGTAATTAACATCATGTAAAGGTCTTTGGCAATTAAGCTGGATTACTGTACAACAGGTTTTGTGGATATTGTTTTTTTTAAAAAATAGAAATATTTGTTATCTGCTTCATGTTTGATTGCATTTCTTTTGTTTCATTTTGTTACTGTTAGCTGATTTACACCCTTCAGCAGGGTGTAAATTCAATAAATAAATAAATAAATATTGAGAACTTCTTCCCCCGAAGAAGACCAACTGACATTACAAAGCTGTGAGTCCAGATTAAAGATAATAAAACATTTTCAATGGCAGTTGGGAGAGGTATTTTTCATGTCACTTTTAAAAAATGCTTATTTAACTGGGGTCTTGTTCCTCACTCAGGGCATAGAAGGGGTTTAAGGGTTTACATTTCAGTCAGAGCCCTGTTGGTGGCAGGCTGGGTCCCAAAAATGAACTGCTAAAGGGAGTTCTCAGGCCATGTGCAGAATGCTTTTTCCTCACTCGTGAGGAACTGTGATTAAATTGTGGCCCTGTTGGCCAAACATGAAGTGATAGGTGTGGAAGACCCAAAGTTGGGTTTTCTGCTCAGATGTAGATTCAGCAATTTGGGTGACCCTCTGTTCTTTGAGAGGGGAAAAATAGATATGGTCTTTTTTGTTGCTTCCATCGGGTTTTTGTATGCTCTTTCTAAGCAAAACTGATTAATTTTGAGTGCTGTGAGTAGGGCTGATGGATAAGAGATAGGAAGGATGGCTGGTGGGAATGGTGGGGAGCAGTGTATTTTGGAAGCCTTTCAGGGTACATCTCCCCCTTTCAAGCATCCCTAAATTGCCGCCAACTAAACCAGAGGCTTTTTTGAGGGGGGGGGTTCCACAGCTTAACATTCACCACCTAGCAGAAAACGCTTGTTTATTGTGGATTTGCCTCCAAAAGATAGCATTGCCTGTAGCCTTGAGGTGGATGAACGGAGTCAAAAAGCTGTCCTTCAGCGAGGAAGGAGCCATTTTGTTACATTATGTAATACAGGTGGGGGCCTCTGGCTTGTCATTCCAAGTTTTCATTCACCAGAGCAAGGACATTGGATTTGACACATTTTCTGACACTAAAGAGGGAAGCAAGCAGGAAGCAAGGGTTTCCTGACTACAATGAGACAGCGGATGTCTTATTTCTCTCTCTTTTGCTCTGTCTTTCTGACTGTGGTGATGTCAATACTAGCGAATATTTTGGCACAATTCATGGACTGAGCAAAAGGTGCTACAGCGCTGGCCTTTTTCAGTTCATACAAAAGTGAAGGTCTTGCAGGCGAGGGGCCATTTTGCTGCCTTGTTGCCCACAGGGGATGACAGCCATCTTGGAGCTTGCCTGTCATTGAAGGGACTTGCTTTGGTTTGGGTTTAGGATTCCAAATAAACAACCTGTTCTTTTGTTCCCTCATCATTCTGCCTTTTAAAAACAATTGGATAGCTAGATATCAGTGCGTCTAAGCCTGTTAATCCACAAGTGATCAAAAAATTTAAAATTTAAAAATTCCTATTTCATGAAATGGAAAGAAAAACCAGCTAGCCCTTATTTTCTGTGCCAGGCTGTAGGTGGCTGTTGGATGACAACCATTTTGGTGCCTTGGCATCCATCTTAGAGTAGGCAAAAATTTTCTTTCCTGCCCTTGCGCAGCCCATTATACACTAGCCAGGTTGGGGCCCTCAAGCCAGATAACTGTGCTCACTTGCACACAGCTGTTATGGTCATCAAGGCCTCCATCCTGGAGATAGGATTTGTGTTTTGTAAATGCCCATTTCTCTTCCTCCATCCTTCTCTCTCTCTCTCTCTCTCTCTCTCTCTCTCTCTCTCTCTCTCTCTCTCTCTCTCTCTCTCTCTAAATTTCTACAGTGACATAAATCTCATCTTAAGTAACTCAGAGTGTCAGTTGTAGCCCAGTGGGCTCCAGAAAGACCTAGTGATACCTAAATTGCTGTCATCTCATGCAAGTCGAAGACCGTGCCACCCATCTTCAGATGCCTCCATGTCGTTGAATGTGTGCGGAACGTGGTGACATCTGTATTCCCTGGGGAGGGAGAAGAAAACACAGATCCCTTTTAAATGCTTTCCTTCCCCTCTTTGCATGCATGACCATTACTGGGCTGCATTCGCTTAAACACTTTAATGTCACAGAAAAGGAGAAAAGATTCCTGGTTTGCAGCTCTGGTAGGGTGGTATGTCTCCAGCCATCTGGGGTGGCTTATACCTCACGCAAAAAGAGCATGGATGTCTCATAAAGGAATATGAAACTGAGTTCTGCTTTGCATAACATCGAAAAGGTTAGTTTATATGCAAAAATACAAAAAAAATTTAGACATTTTGACTTTTACCCAAAAGGGTGGGGAACCTTTATGCCTACTGTTGGTGCTTTTGATTGTAGATGTGCAACTTCAACTCCTATTATTTCCCTCTCAATTTTAATTAAGATTTTCCCTTTTTATTTTTTTATAATTTTAAAATCACATTTGCACTGGATGGTCACTCAAATGTATACAGTGGTACCTCAATGTACGAATTTAATCCTGTTCGGAATGCATGCTCTTAAGTCGAACTACAGTGGACCCTTGTATAACAAACAGCTTGTATAACATAAAATCTGTACAACATAAAAATTCCGGAGATAGGGGAAATTTGCTTAACAGAATTGCCTATGGGGCAAATCTGTACAACATAAAAATGGGATTACTCCATTTTCAATGCATTCCTATGGGAATTTGTATAAAGGAAAATTTGCTTAACATAGTTTCATTTGGAACGAATTAATTCCTTTATACAAGGTACCACTGTACTCTTAAGTCGGGGTACCTATCTAAAAAATTGAAAAAATAAGTTTGAAAAAAATATTTGTAAGTCGAGCAGACCATGTCTAAAATTTGTAAGGTGGCAGTTAGAATGCCAACAGTTTTCCGCTCTTAAGTTGAATTGCTCTTAAGTTGAGCTGCTCTTAAGTCGGGGTACCACTGTACCTTCCAACAGAAGACTGCCCTTTCTGAAGACAATCATGTAACCACATTCTCCCCACCCCTAAACCAGGTAGAGCACAAGTGTCCACCCTCACTCATGTTGGCACCATGCTATTAGGGAGAGGATTCGGCAAAATCGCATCTGCAGGATACCAGCTGATGTGTGTAAGCCCACTTCCTTCCTGCCAGGTACTTCACAGTCCATTCACTTTTGTGGTCCCTTTGGGCACATGGGGGGGATAAATGCAAATGGAGGATGAAGCTTCTTCGCCTCATTCTTGGTGCTGCTTATATTTCAGGAGGAGGAACAGGCTGCACTGCTAAAAGGGAAGAGATGGAGCACACCAGGAGCCCCACGGAGTGGGCAGTGGTCTTTTTACCAAGGATTCAAACTTTAGAGGAGCCCAACAATGTTAGTTCTTACCATACTTAGGCACAAGGAATGTTCTGGGCAAGGCACAGAACAGTACTCTGGTCTCAGAACAAGGTCATCAGGGAATACACCAGGGATCCTCAGCGCTAAGAAAGATTCCTGCCTGAAACCTTGGAGATCTGGCATATCTCGACTGTTTCTTATGGGTCTAAGTAAGGCAAGGTGGTATGAAGGACTCAACATAGGTAGATACTTCTGTCTGACACGAATGAATTTGCTCATAAAATTTATGGACCTAGGATAGAGAAAGGGGTTGCTGTTGACCCCAGGGTCAAGAGAGAGTCAGTTCAGATGACTGCCATTACATTGAGAAGATGCCAGCACTTGTGGCCAACTTGTTATGAAGGTGGGCTACATGCTTCAGATGCTGTAACTTAGGGCCTTTTCACACACCCCTAAGATCCGCTGGCCACTTAAATTCGGACCAGAGATCTTAGGGGTTTGTCGCCGTTCCTGCGTTCCCACCCCCTCTGCACTCCTGGCTGCTGGCTGCGTGAGGGGAGGGAGAAAAAAAGGAAGAAAAGAATGCCGCTCACCTCCGTTCTGCCATCTCGCTTTGCTCCCGGCACTGCATTCAGATCTCTTAAGGGAGCGGGGGGCAAAAAAAGAACAAACAGAAGCAAGGAGAGCCCGGCAGTCACTACTGTTATATCCGCATCAGGAATTTTCACCCTCCAAGAGCAGGTACATGAAAAGTGCACTAGGGCGCGTTTAGGTGGGCGTGGTTGCACTTAATTATCTGTAAATTCCGGAGCTGGTGGTGAAATAATTTTAAGCTCCGGAGCTGGGAGCCATTTGCAGCGGAGTTCAGGGGTCGTGTGAAAAGGCCCTTAGGTAGGCAGGCAAGTCAAGAAATGAATTATAATCTTTGGCTGGCGAAGAGTGGAAACAGTGAGTGATGGCGGGTTTCCATCTGGGAAACCCACCATCATTATTTTATTTGAAAAAAATAGAAAATTATACAAAAAACATGGGGAAAGGAGAATATACACTACCAAACAAACTTGAAACACAACACAAATGTACAGTATATAACATCCAGTGCAAGCTCAGGTTATAACCGTTTGGAGAGAAAGCATTTCTCCCATTTCTTGAAAGCGAACCCACCAGAGGTTTTTTTTGGAGGTTGTGCCTCACTGTAGCCCTTGCTCCCATGTGATCACTTCCAGTACATTTGTGTGATTGGGAGGAAGATGCCACCAGTGGCATTTTGTTCTCAGGGAGCATATATTTAAAAGTTGTTTGTTTGTTTTTTGCTCTGAAATAGAAATGGGGTGTCCTGTCGCAATGGTTCCCTGGGTCAAGGAGGATCACCATGGCAAATTCTTTTCTACCTGTGGGCTTTTTGACATCCAAGAGCTCTGTAGTTGAAGTTGGTGCTTTGTGTACCCTTTTGCTTCACTTCAGTATAGTATAGTGGGCAGGTGTCAGTCTAGGGGCCTTTTCACACGACCCCTAAGATCCGCTGGCCCCTTAAATTTGGACTAGAGATCTTGGGGGTTCCTTGCTGTTCTTCCGTCCCCACCCCTCTGCACTTCCTTGCTCCTGTCTGCGTGAGGGGAGGGAGGAAAAAAAGGGGACAAAAGAATAAAGGCTTACCGCCCAGTGCTGGTGGAAGCTGCTCCGAGCCCCGTCACTTCCTGATTCCTTCTCTTAAAGGGGCGGGAGGCAAAAAACAACAACAAAAGAAGCGAGGAGAGCCCGGCACATCCGCATCAAGCAATTTTCACCTCCTAAGAGCAGGTACCTGAAAAGTGCGCTGGGTCACGCTTAGGTGGGCGAGGTCGCACTTAATTTCCTGTAAACTCCGGAGCTGGTGGGGAAACATTTTTAAGCTCCGGAGCTGGGAGCCATTTGCCCCGGAGTTTAGGGGTCATGTATAAACGCCCTAGGACTCCAAAGACCCGTGTTTAAATGCCTGATTGGGCATGGGAACTCGGTGACTAGTATGGCGTTTGTAAAACCTCTCCTTAAATTTTCACACGCCTCCGAAATCCCATTTAGGAGCACCATAAGTTTGAGTAAATGATTACAGGTAATACACAACACAACCTCCCTTTATCTCCTGATATTGCCTGCGCAAAAGTTTGCTGCCTGAGGGAAAGATGAAGATTACCTCCCTAATAATAATAATAATAATAATAATAATAATAATAATAATAATAATAATAATAATAATAATAATAATAATAATAATAATAATAATAATAGCCACCTTACTGGGATCTGCTCGCATAATTCGCCGATACATCACTGAGTCCTAAACGCTTGGGAAGCGTTCGACTAGTGATTGGTAATATAAAATCCAGCGTAGATAGCTGTGTGGTTAAATAATAATAATAATAATAATAATAATAATAATAATAATAATAATAATAATAATAATAATAATAATAATACATTTTAGTTAAATTATTATCAAAGTCAATTGATTCTTAGTTTGACACTGGCAACAGGAGAATGTCCTTACTAAATTCAAGTATGTCATGCTAGGTTTGTGGTGTACAGTTGTGGCGTGGTGTGTACAGCTGCCCTTAAGCTCCAAAGTTGTCCTACAGTAGGGCTCAGGGGCAAAAGCCGAAAGCCACCACCCAACAAAACATGGTACTTGGAAAAAATCTTTGAGAAGTCCTGGAGAACAGGGGAAGACCCCATCGATTGGAGGAGGGCTAATGTTGTCCCCACCTTCAAAAAGGAGGGAAAAGAGGACCCAAATAATTACCGCCCAGTCAGCTTGACTTCAATTCTTGGAAAGATCCTAGAGCAGATTATTAAACAGGCAGTATGTCATTATTTAACAAACAATGCTGTCATTACAAGAAGTCAACACGGGTTTCTTAAAAACAAGTCATGCCAGACTAATTTGATCTCTCTTTTTTTTTATAAAATTACAGGCCTGGTGGATCAGGGGAATGCTGTGTATGTTGCTTATCTGGACTTTAGTAAGGCCTTTGATAAGGTTCCTCATGGTATTCTTGCTAAGAAGGTAGTAGAAAGTGGGATAGATAGTGCAACTGTTAGGTGGATTTGTAATTGGTTGACCGATAGCACCCAAAGGGTGGTCATAAATGGCCTCTCTTCAGCTTGGAGAGACGTGACCAGTGGGGTGCCCCAGGGCTCTGTTCTGGGTCCAGTGCTGTTCAATATCTTTATTAATGACTTGGAGGAAGGAATAGAGAGTATGCTAATTAAATTTTCAGATGATACCAAATTGGGAGGGGTTGCTAATTCCCTAGAGGATAGGATGAAAATCCAAAATGACCTTGACAGATTAGAGTGTTGGGCCAAAGCTTACGGAATGGATTTCAACAGAGGGAAATGTAGGGTGCTGCATCTAGGTACAAAGAATGAATTGCATAGATATAGGAAGGGAAATACCTGGCTGGAAAATAGTACCTGTGAAAGGGATCTGGGAGTCTTGGTGGACCACAAACTGAATATGAGTCAGCAGTGTGATGCGGCGGCTAGGAAAGCCAATGCGATTCTTGGTTGCATCAACAGAAGCATAGTGTCTAGATCAAGGGAAGTGATAGTACCACTCTGTTCTGCTCTGGTCAGACCCCACCTGAAGTACTGTGTCCAGTTCTGTGCGCCACAATTTAAAAAGGATGTTGACAACCTTGAGCGGGTGCAGAGGAGGGTGACCAGGATGGTTGAAGGTCTGGAAGAAATGTCATATGAGGAACAGCTTAGGGCAGTGGTGGCCAAACTTCAGCCCTCCAGATGTTTTGGACCACCACTCCCAGAATTCCAAGCCTGTATTGCCAATGACAAAGGACTGTGGGAGTTGTAGTCCAGAACATCTGGAGGGCCGAAGTTTGGCCACCACTGGCTTAGGGAGCTGGGAATGTTTAGGCTTTCAAAAAGAAGGCTGAGGGGGATATGATAGCTATGTTTAAATATCTGAAAGGATGTCATATTGAAGAGTGAACAGGTTTGTTTTCCATGGCTTCAGAGACTAGGACTCGGGGCAATGGTTTCAAACTATAGGAAAAGAGATTCCATTTGAACATCAGGAAGAACGTCATGACAGTTAGAGCTGTTCAGCAGTGGACTATGCTGCCACAAAGGAGGGTGGTGGAGTCTCCTTCTTTGGAGGTTTTTAAGCAGAGGCTGGATGGACATCTGTCGGAAATATTGTGATGGGGTTCCTGCATGGCAGGAGGTTGGACTAGATGGCCCTTGCGGTCTCTTCCAACTCTATGATTCTATGATTCTATGAAAGACTGTCTCATTGCAGGGCGAATCCAAAGAGAGACCAAGCCCTTTCTTTGGTAAGGCCTAGGCCTGGGGAACAGATTCAGACAAATGGCACACTCGAAACTGAATCAGTTTAGCTTGGACTGATTTGTCTGAACTGCATTGGGATGTTTGGATATGTTTCAGGGGCAAAGTAAAGTGAATTTGCCAATGAATTTGTCTCCAGGGAACAAGTCAAATCACTTCAGCTCTTTTTTTATGTTTGTCTTTGAGAGATATTAAATGTTTCTCCTATCTGAAGTTATAGCTCTGAAAACCAGCATGCTTTCTCCCCTCTTTATCATATCACCAAATTTGTGCATGTGGACAAAACTGATAGTGTTTCAAGCCATTTTGGTTTTCCATTGTAAATCAAAGCAATATTCTGAATCTCAGACATGGGGTAGAACTTGAATGGATGGGGCACGTATTGCCTTGGACTAAACATCCATCCATCTTTTCCGTTGGTCTCCATATCTGATTAAGGGGTCCATCCCTGGCCCTGATAATATATATTGATCCCTTCTGCAGGTGTGCGGCTCTTGCTCTCACCTCTCCAGACAGCAGGGGGCAGGGGTGGGCATTAATAAAGCGCATACACCCCAGCGCTCTAATAATCCGGGTTTAATGCAATAATTACATGCATAGCTCTAATAAGCAGCATGAACACACACACAGCCAGCCAGTCAGCCAGCCAGCCGCTCCCACTGCTCGGTATTAATCACTGCTTAGCATAATAAGCCCTTAATAGTGCCCCCATCCCCCCCACCCTACCTCCCAGCAGTGGCTCCACACTGAAATGCTCCTTGCCTTGGTGGGGATTTTCAGAAGCAGACAGTAGTTACTGTGTTTCTTTCAGGAGGTTAGGGTGTTTGAAGCAAAATGACATGGGATTTTATTTGGTTGTTGTTGGGGACTGGCTAAGGTTGTTGTATAACAGGATGCCAACTTTCAAGCGCTGAAGAACACGGTTCTCATTATGACAAAGAGTTTTGTCAATCAGGCAGCATTGCCTTCTCCTAAGTCGAATCAAATTGGCACAATTTAAAAAAAAGTCTTATACTTTATCTTGTTGGGATGTCCTACGGCAGTGGTGGCAAACCTTCAGCACTCCAGATGTTTTGGACCACAACACCCACAGTCCTTTGCCATTGGCAATGTGTGTGTGTATGTGTGTGTGTGTGTGTGTGTGTGTGTTGTGTCGTTACAGTCGTGACCAACTCTTCGTGACTCCATGTCCATGGAGTTTTCTTGGCAGGAATACTGGAGTAGTTTGCCAGTGCCTACTCCAGGCACCTACAGCACCTGGTATTCCCTGGTGGTCTCCCATCCAAGTACTAACCAGGGCCAACCCTGCTTAGCTTCTGAAATCAGGCGAGATCAGGTGTGCTTAGGGCATCTAGGCAGCTGCCATTGGCAATACAGGCTTGGAATTCTGGGACAGGTTCGCCACCACTGTCCTAGGGAATGAAAAAGGCAGAGATAATGGAGAGGAAGGAGCATACGTCATGAGGAGGCTCCAACATTATGAAAGCTCAAAGTGCCTGAGTCTGTCAAGGAAGGAATAACTAGCCAAAATCTTGTGTCTCACTATAGTAAATCTCACTAGAGTAGGCCTAATGAATCAATAGGGATATGGGTAGACAACTACTCTGTAAAATTCATTTACTGTATTTAAATGGGCCTACTCTTTAATTGTGAATTAATATGCTAAAGTATATTGGAGATAGAGTAAGCCCACTTGAATCATTGAAAGTTCATTTACTAAATATTCATTGATTCAATGGCAATTTACTACCCTAAGGCACAGGATTTGGGTCAGTGTTGTCATACCATTAACCTTTGTATCGTTCTTCTCCAGGTGTGTTGAATTTCATCTCCCTTCATCTCCAGCCAGTAAGGTCATTATCCAACATAACAAATTGAGAAAGGCTTCTATAGAGGACATAGTTCTTAAGTAGAAAGATGCAGATTGTGTGTGTAGGGGGTTGGTTGGTTAGACTGGAGCTCCCTGGATTCCCCAAGCAACTATTCTGCTTCAGGAATTCTGGCAGTTGTAGTCTCAAATCCTCCACAGCGCTGTGTACCTCTGCTCCAAAATCTGTGTCAGAAACATATGTGGTTAAATCCCTTTTTAAAAAGAGAAGAACAAAATGCCACCCTCCGTGGCAGCATATTCCACTGCCAGACAGCTCTAGCCATCAGGATGTTCTTCCTAATGTTCAACTGTAGTTTGAAACCACTGCCCTGAGTCCGAGTCTTTGAAGCCATGAAAAACAAACTTGTTCCCTCTTCAATATGACATCCTTTCAAATATGTAAACATAGCTATCATATCCCCTCTCAACCTTCTTTTTGTAAGGCTAAACATTCCTAGCTCCCTAAACCGCTCCTCGTAAGACATTTCTTCCAGACCTTTAACCATCCTGGTTGCCCTCCTCTGGTCCAATTCAAGGTTGTCAACATTGAGATGCACAGAACTGGGCACAGTACTCCAGGTGGGGTCTGACCAGAGCAGAATAGAGTGGTACTATCACTTCCCTTGATCTAGACACTATGGTTCTGTTGATGCAACTTAGAATCACGTTGGCTTTCTTTGCCGCCGCGTCACAGTGCTGACTCATAGCAGTGTCTATATGAGAGCTGGATCAGGGAAACCAGACTTCCTAATAAAGGAAAGGAAGCCAAGTGTTTAAGAGCTTCCCATAGCTCTTAAAACACTCTCTGGGAGGTTTACAATTTAATTATACAGTAGAGGGTGCACATTGCACACACATACACACTGCAAACTGGGTGCTTAGTTTACTGACCTCAGGAGGGCGGAAGATTGAGTCAACCTTGACCCAGCTACCCAAGCCCATCGGGATTCAACTCAGGTCATTAATAGAGTCTTAACTGCAGTACTGCAGTTTCAACATGGTGGTGTAAGTACACATGGTATGGACGTTGGCATGCACAAGAACGACATTCTGTGCATGAATGGGTACCTTTCCATTGGGTACACTGGGCCCTTTTTCTTAGAATTTGTGCATGTCGTCTGGATTTCTGAGTCAGGTTTCATGTAAAAGAATAGAGGTGAAACTCTGCCCAGGATCTGGTATAGAAAATTAGCACCTCCTAAAAATGTTTGCAATGTGGGCAGCCTTAGGTTGAAGGGGGCGGGGGGGGGGACAGATCCTGGCTTAGGGAAACAGATCATCCTACTCCAAGTACTTAGCTACTCCCCTGAGAGCCAGTTGTAACGTCAAGGTGACAGCTTACTGGAATTGTGACCCTTTGTGCTGTGAGTTTCAATAACTCATCTCAAGCACTTTATAACCTCATAAGCACCCTTGCTCAGTATGAACAGCCCACCATGAGTTATGGGTTGATTTTAAAAAAAAATGTTTTGAAAGCAGAGATGGGGACTTCTGCACAATAAAAACATAGGAAGGAGGAAGAATGCCCTCAAATGGACCAAAACACATCCAGATTCCATCTCACGGAAATCCTCGGCTTTACAATGAATCTGGTTTATTCCATTATACCTGCAACATATGGTATGGGATGGCAGTTAAAATGTTTAATTAGTTCCCAGGAGATATTATCTTACAACCACCATTCATCCATAAAGCTTATTGGGTAACTTTGGGGCAGTCGTCCTTTCTCTCTTCCTGCTCTTCTTTGCTGGGTCATTTTAAGGGTAAAGCAAAGGGAAGGGTAGAAGTATAATAAACAAGCAAACAGCCTGTGCTCGTGTGCCAAAAAGTTGTTTTTGCCTAAGACATGGCTGCATCTTTCCGAATTCTGTTCTGGGGGTTTGCAATCTGACTTTCATTTGCTCAAGCAGAAGATGGTGTGTCTTGGTACGCACACACGTACATAGCATGGCCAATTGAGAGCAAGTGATCTTGAATTATATGAAAGAGATTTGGGCTGCTAACCTCTCATTTCTCTGAAACAGGCCCATCATCTTTCACTTCAGAGTCATCATGCATAGGATTGTTCTGCTGAAGAGCATGTACTGTGTTAATGTTTCTTGCTTGCTGCTCATCTGAATATAAGAGGAGGGCAGGAAGGAAGTTGTTTTCAAAAAATGCCAGGTGGTGGGGAAGGACTTGGTCGCCCTTAGCCCATTCTCCGAAGAGGCTGCCTGTAGCCCTGCAGTCTCTTATTCTTTTCAAGGAGGAGGCGCTGCAGAACTGGATTAATTACCGCTTTGCTGCAAATGAAATTAAGCAGCCCTGATCGTTAGCTTATTGATGAGGCAAACGAGATTAGGCAGCACCCTGTCAATTGGTGGCTGCACCAGGAACTGGATTAAGGGAGCTGGATGAGTCAGAGCAGCAGCAAGCGAAGTAGGGAAACGTAGGAGAAAACGCAAGAGAAGGAATCCTGGAATCCTTAAGTCTGGAACGGGCCCCAAGGCACCAGTGGCTGGAACAGACGAAGGAGGCGGACGTTAGGCTGCTTTGCAGTCGGTCTTGCATCCCCTGAACTGCCGTGGCAATGTTGCCGACATGACTTCTCTGAAGCAGAACTGCCTGCAAAATCGGCCTCCTCTCACCCCTCCTTTGGCACTGAGACTGGTCCTGCAAGGAGGAATGGTAAGGCAACCCCTCAAGAGGCATTTATTGGGAGGGGGGGCAGTAGCAGCAGACTCTTGGATGCTCCTCTCCTATATCTCCTATTAGTCAAGGGAGCTGCTTATACTGGAACTTGTTCTGGGTTCCCTAAACTCCAGTTTCAGGAATGGCACAGCAAACCTACAGCAGATTTTAGTCCAGACTTTATAGGAGCTATCCCAAGTGGTAAATACTCTCCTCCCCGCCCCCAAACTGTAGTGTTAGCGCCTTAGGGCGTTTATACACGACCCCTAAGCTGCGCTGCAAATGGTTCCCAGCTCCGGAGCTTAGAAATGTTTTCCCACCAGCTCCGGAGTTTGGAGACAGTTAAGTGCGGCCCCGCCCACTTTAGCGCAACCCAGTGCATTTTTCATGTACCTGCTCTCTGCAGGTGAAAAAAATTTGATGCGGATCAGAGTGCCGGGCTCTGCTCGCTTGTCTGTTGTTTTTTTGCCTCCTGCCCCTTTAAGAACCCCTTGAGAAGGAACCAGGAAGTAACGGGGCTCATGGCAAGTTCGACCGGCAAGGGCAGGTTAGTAAAGGCTTCTTTTGTCCTTTTTTTCCCTCCCCCCCTCATGCCGACAGGAGCAGGAAGTGCTGAGGGGTGGGGATGGAGGAACAGAAACAAACCCCCAAGATCTCTGGTCCGAATTTAAGGGACCAGCAGATCTTAGGGGTCGTGTGAAAAGGCCCTTAGATAGCTGCTTAAAGAATTTGCAGTCACCAGCCCCTGTTAAGCAGAGGCTGCTGCCACAGGCTACTCACCTTCTACGTAGCACTGGTTATGGTCATGTTTGTTGCCACAGCTCAACAGGAAAGAGAAGTGTGGCACTTTCTTTGTCAGCAGGAACATCTGGCTCATGTAAGGCACTCAGTGTGGGGAAAAGCAAGACCCAGTACAGCCGAAGTGGCTGATAAGGCTTCCTCCCATGCATAGGTTTTGCTCCTCCATATGTTTTCTACATTTTTCTATCACGCCTTTCTTGCAATGACCTGAAAGCAGCTCCGAGGCTCTCCTTCACACAGCTGGAGCCTCACAACCGCCCTGCAAAAATGAGGTCAAGGTGAGAGAGGGCGACTGCCTCAGAGCCATCTTCGGAGTTCTATGGTTGAGAGGAGGGCCGTGGATCCGCAGCTCCCAACTCTTAGCTCAGGACTCCAAGCTGAACCTGCCTTCAAAGGCAGCAGATCTTATAGACAAAGGGCTTCAGTTAGGCTAAGCGAACCAGTTCTTTAATCCGCACGGTTACCAAGTTTCTGTAGTTGCTCACATTAATTGGGTGTAGCTCCAAGTTTGCCCTGGGAGAGCGAGGGAAGTTTCCCCTGTTTTAGTCCACTGGTTTTGGAACACCCAAACCCAGTGGGGGTTGGTGGCCAACCTTGCAGTCCGTTTGCTGCCAGTTCAGAACATGTCAGTTTGCTCAGGCATGTGAAGGTCATTTTTTTCTTTTTGTGTATTACTGATGTCATATTATTGTTCTAGGATTGTGTTCTGTGGATTTTAGGAGCTGCCTACTCATTGTTCACCACAAAGATATCACTTTGGTAAAAGGACTGTTTATAAAGAAATAGCTGACAAACAGGCAGGCAGCGGCAAGAGAGAAGAAGAATGATGGACAGAGCAATTCAGATGGATGGACAGACATATTTGTTCCCAGGTGCTCAAGAAAGAAAGGAAAGTCAGAAAAAGACAGGATAATTTAAGACAGATATGGAGGTGGAATTAATAGGAATAGGAGAGAATAGATAAGACAGACAGACAGACCAACAGACCATAGATAGATAGATAGATAGATAGATAGATAGATAGATAGATAGATAGATAGATAGATATATAGATAGATAGATGGGTGAATGGGCAGACAGACAGATAGAACATAGGCAATGAGATGAAAGTGAGATGAAAGTAAGTCAAGTTCAACCTTGCTGTCCATCATCTCCCTTCCACTGGAATTTTCCTTGCTTCCTCTGGTCCCCCACTTCTCTGACCCCTTTCTTTCTCTTTCTCTTTTTTCTTTTTCTCTCCTTCCCCACTCCCTTCGGTCTTGCTCCCCAAAGGACCAGGGGACAGTTGGGGTCATTTTCAATGTGGGCACAGACGACATCACCATTGAGGAGAGCAACGCCATGGTGAATGACGGCAAGTACCATGTGGTGCGCTTCACCCGGAGTGGTGGCAACGCGACGTTGCAGGTGGACAGCTGGCCGGTCAATGAACGATACCCTGCAGGTAGGGATTGGATGGCAACGCCCGCCAGACCTTTTCGCCCTGTCTCCCAAAACGCACTGGGGATGTCGGAACCACCCTGGCTCTCGGGTTGCTCCCGCCAAGCGGATGGGCTGTCATGGTTAGGGTGGGGTGACCTGTGCTTCACAACAGCCTCTTTTAGGGCCTTTTCACACGACCCCTAAGATCCACTGGCCACTTAAATTCAGACCAGAGATCTTGGGGGTTTGTCGCTGTTCCTGTGTTCCCACCCCTCAGCACTCCTGGCTGCTCTCTGCGTGAGGGGAGGGAGAAAAAAAAGGAAGAAAAGAATGCCGGCTCACCTCCGTTCTGCCCTCTCGCTCTGCTCCCGGCAGCATTCCAGTCTCTTAAGTATCTCTTAAAGGGGTGGGGGGCAAAAAAACAACAAACAGAAGCGAGGAGAGCCCAGCACTCACTACGTTACATCCGCATCAGGAATTTTTCACCCCCGGAGAGCAGGTACTTGAAAAGTGCGCTGGGATGCGCTTAGGTGGGCGTGGTCGCACTTAATTTTTTGTAAACTCCGGAGCTGGTGGGGAAACAATTTTAAACTCCGGATCTGGGAGCCATTTGCCGCGAATTTAAGGGGTCGTGTGAAAAGGCCCTTAGTCTCCTGACTTTTCGAGCAGCCCTTGCTTTGATCCCTAGCACAAAGGGAGGACAAGGGGAGGGAGAAGGAACCTAGAGGTCCTCTGAAAGGGAGGATTCGGCAAACAGAGGAGATGGGCCTTCTCACCGATGGGATATTTTGCTTCACCACCTCAGCTCTGACTGGAGCAGGGCTTCAGGCTCCCAGGCAGAGTAAGGCGTTTCCTTTGATCACTTAGCCAATCCCTTAACTCTAGTGGCTGCATCTAGGATGTTCGATATGCAAAGCTGGGGATCTCCCACAGAGCAGGGTTCCCTCTTCTGGGGAGGACAGGTGACAGTGGCTTATAGGATGTAAAGCATTACACCAAAAGCCCTTGTGACCCCCTGTTGCTTATTCTGTCTGGTAGGATCTAGGAGGTCTTCCATCCCAAGCGAGAGGTGAGTTTCCAGTCAGGCAATCCTGCCTTGCCATGAGGCATTTGGAAACAGAGGACCAGCCTAGGTATAGGGAAGGTACTAGGGAAGGCAGTGCTATATTATGGTGGAGGATGGGGGGACAGCCCTGGGAAACAGATAGGCATATGCTTCCCTATGGCAATAGACATGCATATATGTGCAACTCTGTGTGATGATGGATGAGCAGAAGAATCAAAATATCAAGGCGCAAATATCAGTGGTCCCTGAGGCTGGCCTCTGTTGGGGATGGCTCAGAAAGTAAGGAGGAGGGCAGTAGTTGTCGGGCTTTTTTTTTTTCCGGGATGGGAGGCTTTTCCCTTCATATCCCAGGGAACCGAGATCTTAACTCTGTCCCTGCACACGTACTAGCATCACGTTTGTCAGTTTTTTCTTGATGGCAAACAGGCACGCGGGTAGGCATTTTCCCCATGACAATAAGCGTGGTGAGGGAGGCCACAGATTCCCGTTTCAGGGAGGGAACACGTCATGCTTGGGAGGAGGATGCCTTCCCTTGAGGGTGTGTCCAGAGCTCAGCATAGAATTGAGTCTGTTATTTATCTTTTTTTTTTTTACTTCCCTCTCTTTTAAAAAAATGTCCTCCAGCCCCCGAGTGATGAGAGCTCTTGACATTCTTTCAGCGGCTGGCATTTTTCTGCTATCACATAATTTTTACAGTCAGGGAAGTGCTTCCAACGCATCTCATTCTCATCTCCTTTATTCTTTGAAAAGGTTGGCAATTGCAGAAAACGTCCAGGTCCTTGCACAGAATGGAAATGCCAGGAAACAGAGGAGGGCACAAGTGGTGGCAGAGTGGTGGCAGGGGATGGGGCAAGCAGGTACCACATTGGGGCCAGGAGCCACTGAGGAAAGCGCAGGAGGAATTTGGATAGTGAAAGAACAGGGGCAGGAAAAAATGCCAACATTTCCACAACTCCAGTTCCTTGTCTGGTTATTTCGGCTCCCGTCTCACTGGGTAGAGCCCCCCCCCACACACACACACACAAACCTCCCCACGGGAATCAAAGCCCACCTAGGTTCCTGGCACAGTAGTCCAGCTCCAGGGCTGCAAAGAGTTCCATTGCTAGGCTGGGCTGGCAGGGTTGCAAGCAGAGATAACAGGCTGGTTCCGATCTCCCCTGCGCAATGGTGGGTGCCTGTGGTTATGAGACCCTGGGATTTGTGGCTGCATTTGTGCCTGAAAATGCAACCAAGCTGGAAGGACCTTCTTTGACAGTTGGGTTTCCTCCATCATTGGCCGGCTGAGTCACACACAAGTGCATTGGCTTCTCCGCAGGACCCAGCAGAAAACGTGGAAGGGGGGGTGGAGAAGGGGTGGGTGGGCTGAAACCTAATCAAGGTCATTAGTGCCGCAGGCAGGCAAAGCAAGAGAGAGCTCCTTGTCTGTCTGGGATTCGCCAGCTGCTTTGATCCACTCCCCCCCCCCCATGCCTCTCCCACTCTGCCATCCTGCCGGCCTTATTGTGGAGTCTCTTTGATGCCCCTGCACTGCAGAGCGCCAAGCTGCATCACCTAGCCATCAGAGCTTGAGCCTTTGCGCAGCCACACCAGTGCCACCACGCTCAGCCTTGTGTCTGGGTGTGCAAATCCCTCGCATGGACAGCCCCATGGACAATCATTCGCCAGGTCCTGAAAGATCTGCAAAGGCACATTCCTGGCCCTCCATGTGTACAGTTTTGGCTTCTGACTTTTTTCCCATTGTAGCACTGACATTGAAGGGCAGCGTTGGCTGGGACTTTGGGGGCATTTTCAGGTGATCTCCTTTTACACAACATCCGTTTCTTAGACGGACATCATTTCCATCTAGACAGACCACCTGCACCACCACCACTTAGAGTGCCTCCTTGGTTTCCTGGCCTCGGTGGAGATGTTCTTTCAGCAGAGAAGCTAGCTTTTTATCAGGGAAGATGTGGTCACGTGACTGTGCAGAAGGCCAGCTGGTGGCACGATGGTTGTGTAAAGCAGCTTAATTTGCCTACCATTCCAGCTGTCGTCTTCATTTTTGTGGTTTGCCAACAAGAAGGCAAAAATCAAGAGACTGCGTGGCAGAAAGGATTTTCCACATGGAGCAGAATTCTCTGAGGACGTCTTAGAAAGGGGCTCTCTTGTGCATGTGAATTGGAAGACCAGCTTTTTCAAACAAGACAAAATGCATATGAGGTTTTCACATTGCAAGACAAGCATATAATCGTATAAATTCTGACTCATAAGTACGAGGGTACATCCTGAAACTCGTCCCATAGACCTGATGAAATGGGATATTCTCGCAAGGTGAAGCCGTTACAAGCTGCTTAGCCCAGAATGAATCCTTGGTTTTGGAGATTGCAACATTTTGGCGCCAGCTGGTAGGTCTACCAAGCGGGGAGACCCATGGGACCACCGTGTGTCGATGCAGAAACCCAAGATGGACATCTTGTTCTTTGTGTGTTAATGTACCCTCTCGAGGGCTAACTGACGAAAAAGGCGCGTTCAGGGCAGTGCAGGATCTGGACAACGGCACTAGGTTTGAGCTAGCCCAAAGAGAGAGGCAGTCGTAGCCGCAGCCTCCAATGCGCTTTGCTACAGAAGATTCCACTCACATGTTCGGAAGGGGGAAGTGTAAGGCAGCAGTTTGGGAGAAGCCTGCCTTTTCACACAGTAGCTTAAAAAGCAAAATGTGTTTCTCTCTTTTTCTTCTTCTTCTTGATCTGTTCCTATGGCACTGAGTGCCTGCCCCAAAGCACATGTGAATGTCTTCCTTCATTTCATTGGCGATTGACAAGTAGCTGGCATACATGGATCTGTTCCCAGCTATTTGGGCAAAATGCTGTAGGAGCCGCCACTGAGCACCAAAGGGTTGTGGGGCGAATTTATTCTTGCCCTCTCCTTTCCACAGTATCCCAAGTACATTCTGTGCTGATTCTCCTACCAGCTTTACAATGAAACCAGATTTTTTTTTACATTTGCAAGGTGTCTCTTAGAAATGAAAATATTAGCTAATGATGCTGTAATTTTTAAAAGTTCATTTAAAACTATAGATTGATATGTTGATAGCAGAATCTTTGCAGTGACGCTGCTTAATGATTCTTCCAAAAGGGGGGATGTGGGGTGGTGCTGGAGAGATAGAGGAAAGCCTAATTTCACTCCTGGAGGTAATCATCGAACCAAATGGAAGGAGCACATCAACGGGGATGGGTGTGTGTATGGGGGGGCAGTCTTGAGCTATTTGATTCTGTGGTTCTTATCTAGAAAATAGTTGGCACCATCCAAACTTTTCATGACTTGTCACTTTGTGGGAAAACTACAAATGCTACCAAGGTGATGTTAATTAAATCTAAAGAATATATTTGGTGGTGATCATGTTGGAAACCACCTTTGAAAATTATTATTTTTATCTTTGAAAAATAATGAAACAATCCCTTGGTTGGTTTTGTTTTCAAATTAGCAAATTTTCTTTCAATATCTTTTCAATCCGGGTGTGTATACATGTGTAGATATACTGTACATTATTGTTTATTTAAATTCAACAGGGAGTTCTTACACACACACACCACACACACACACACACACACACACACACACACACACACCTTTCTGCTTGTTGTGGAAATGCTATAACAATTATGAAGCACGTAGGCCTGAAATTCAGCATTTATCTTAATTGCATTGCACACCTAGGTCTTCCTGGAAATAAGTATCAAAGCACCTTTAATATATTTACTGCTGAACACATGTCTGCAGAACAGTTCCTTCAAAGATTATTCCCATTCCCCCCCCCCCGTTTTGGGGGGATGTAACTTAACAGAGACATAACCCTTTGCAGTTCCTTCATTGCCAGTGATGTCAATGAAGCTTATCAGAAATGCACCTGGGCTACACGTCTCAAGAAAACAGAGCATGGAATACATGGTAATATCTAGGTAGCAGGACTGAACACTGAGCCAGTCAAAGGCAATGCAAACATTTAGGCTACCTTCTAGAAATTGTATGTAATGCCATGTAAAGCTTCAAGGAAACAAACTTTTCAGACATGGCTTAACTACTAAAGCAAATAACTCTGCCTTGGTGCATGCATGGCCCTATTTGCATGTGTGGCCATGCTCAGTCAATGACACAGATTGTGGAAGGACGCAGGGAGTGGTATGTCAAAGTCTGAGCCATGGTTTAGGCTACAAAAGAAAGATGTTTGTTTGCCTGGAATGCCGCCTGGAGGCTCAATGAATAGCCTGCTTCTGTTGGAAGCTGCTTTGGTCTATATTCTAGTTCTCCCTCTGGTACCTCATATGGGTACCAGCCCCTACTTCCCTCAAGTTGCTCTTCTTCCCATGCTGGCACTGACACAAGGCAGGCTGTCGCTTCAGATGTTAACCTGAAGGCAGCTCAGCACGTGTGCCGTATGGCCTTCCTCTTGGGTAGGCTGTTGGCTACCTAAGGATGTTCTTCCTTTTATGACATTCAGCTGCCTCGCTAGTTGGCTTTTGCTTCCTTTCATGCCCTGAGAAGCAAGACAAGTGGAGTCACCCTCTTTCCTTGGTCCTGTCCAGCCTGTCCATTTATGGCTGGAACCCATCTACCTCCCCTTCCTTCACAGGGTTCTCATTTTACCCCATGAGGGTAAATCCAGTGGCTGGCATTGTGTGAGCCATCTCAGTGTGGCAGTGGTGGTGGGGGGAGTGGGAGAGACACACACAATCCTCTCACTGCAATGCCACCTTGGCAGATGGAGCAATCAGTGAAGTCAGGTTTCAGTGCCCTGCTGGGTCACAATTCTTCCACTTCCACTCTAGCCAGCACTAGGGAACCAGTTGGTGTGAATGGTGTCTAACTCCTATGGAGTGGCAATGAGCAGCAAATGCAGATGGACGGGACAGGTGGACTGCCAAGAGCAGGGACATGGCTGTGTGCTAAAAGTCTGGGGACTATGCTTAATTTGAATGCAAATTGCATTCAGTAAAAAAAAAATCTCAACAAAAGGCTGGTGCATTTGTGTGCTGTTGCTGCCTCTCTTTTTTTTTCATCCTTGATAATGTCTCAAAACCATTTTGCCTTCCTCCCTGCTCTTCCCTATCCGTCAGTCCGCCCCTGCCTTTCCTCCCTCTCTGTTCACAAAAGACATTTACATCTCCTCTCAAGTCAGGGAGCACCCATGAAAAAGCCCATTTTAAGGTTTGCAGTCGATTAACTGCCTTGCCCTTAAACGATTGATTGGCTAATTAGCCAATTAAAATAAATATTACTGTTATCAAAATCCAGGTGGTGTTTTGAGACTCTTTTCAAATGAAGCTGTAACAGTCCCTCTTGATGAAGTACCACCGAGGCCAATTGCCTGGAAAGATTGGAAAGAAAAGGCTGCTAAAGCTGTTGCTCCAATATCTAGTCCAAGGTGGTGGAAGGTCCAGTTAAACTACTGAGCTTGTGCGAGCTGCAGGTTTTACTTCAGTTCCACTGAGAACAGTGGTTGCTCCGTTTCCCATTCTGCAGAGCCACAGCAAAGGGAATGATGGTAATTTGAGTCAACCCTTTCCGTTTGAGGTCTTGGAGAGCGTACAGGATTTGCTTTTACTTTCATTTAACCGCTGGTTATGTTTAGGGAATGAGTTAGTTAGTGCAATCAAGGTTCTAATCCCAGTAAACCAGAAGGTTTAGCAAATGACCTTGGACCAGCCAGTATGTTTCTTACCCTAACCTTACACAACGGAGTGTTCTGAGGATAGAAAAAGGCAAAACATGCAGGCCCGCTGTTCAGAGCCAAGCATCATATGATACCCAATACTTGGTTTCAAATCTGTATCAGTCAGAAAACTGTAGTGGAAGCCTTTTTTATGAGAAATTCACTCTGCTGAAGAATTCAGCTCAGATTCCCCCCCCACACACACACACCCTGTGTACCATATTTGCTATCAGAAAGAACTTTTTCTGTCACCCTGCAAACAAAAGATCACAGAGAGGCTCATTTGGCTCTATTCTGCCTGGCCTGCTGCCCTTTCTTTTGTAGCCTAAAACACATTGGTGTTTGGGAGTTCATCCACCATCTACACTTAATTATTTCATATTCAGTAATTTGATACAGTATTTTTAAAATATTCACAATACTAAAGGATCCCTGATGTCCACCCTGCAACCATACTATTTCCACCTAAATTAGCAGTGCATACATACATCCCCAAGATAAATGTAATCCCACTCCTTTTTGTTTGTTTTTGTTTTGTTTTTAACTTGCTTTGTGTTTAGTTTTTCTTTCTTGGAGGGTTAGGGCCAAAATAGGGAAAGAAGAAGATTCTGCAACTAATTCACAGCACAAATCCCCAGTGTATTTTAGCACATAGTGAAATCAAGAAAATACAAACGTTGTGCACTAGGCATTCCCTCCCAAGCCAGATCCTGATTAGAGACTCAGCTCACTTTCTAAGGATGGTGTCTTTTTAATTAAAAGATGTTAATCATCTCTTTAATACAGAAGCTAATGAGAGCATGAAAAGCCCCTGACCGCCTCTAATGAGAGGCTGAAGGGGAGGGGGGATGGAGAGGGGGGAGGGGCCTTGAACCAGTGGACCTCATACACCCAAACCCATTAAAACTCCTGGGTTTCCCCCTTCTTTTGCAGCTGCACCCACCCGCTTTGAGAACTGAGCTTTAGCCTTAGATTGGCTCAAAAATCTCTCATTCTGAAGTGATTCAAGGGAAATTTGGTGACTGTGTTTGAATATATCTCTTGTATAAAAATCAGAAAACAAATACATCATAAAAAGGAGAAATTGAATGGAAATAAAGCCACCATATTTTGATAGCAAACAGATCTGTTAATATAGTCCTGCCAAATTTCCCCAAACTGCTCAGGCTTTTGGAGGCATTTCCCATGGAAATACAGGAATGCAGGCAGTGAATCATTCCAGGCTTAATACGGCTCTTCTCTCTCTTTTTGAAAAACAGTAGCTATCCAGGGTGCTGAAAATTCTCTACTACCCAGAATCTTGGACGGCTCCTTTAAAGTTTATTGTAAACCAGGCATTTCCAAACTTCAGCCCTCCATATGTTTTGAACCACAACTCCCACAGTCCTTTGTCATTGGCAAGCTAAACTTAGAATTCTGGGAGCTGTGGTCCACAACATCAGGAGGGCGAAGTTTGGACACCCCTGTTGTAAACCATGGAGCAGATTTATTGCACCAATGAAATCAGAGTCAACCAGTTCCCACTGCAGAGTGCAGACTACTACTGCCAACATTGTGTCTGGAATGAACCTAAATGCCTGGTCTCCAGTCCTTGCTGCTACTCACAGATGGACAATTGGGGCAGAACAGTTTTAATTTCACCAAATTTTGTGGGTTGAGGGGATGGGGCAGGGCTTTTTGTGGCTTTCTCCAACACCACTTTTTAAAACCATATGGTATGCTGGAGTTGACAGGTGGCTGTGACACCCTTAATGGTTTTGTTGTTATGGGACATCAAGTCACTTCCATACTATGGCAGCCCTGTGAATTAATGACCTCCAAGTGTTCCTGATTTTAACAGCCCTGCCGCAGGCCTTCAAGGCTAAAGGTTATGGCTTCCTTAATTAAGTCAATCCGTCTCCTGCAAGGTCTTCCGTTCCCCCCCCCCCCACTCCCTTCTACCTTTCATGACATTCTTTTCCCCATGAATCTTGTTGTATTGGAAATTGGTTTACTCTCCCTTTTCAGTTTTGCTCTGGTACATTGACCAAAATGCAAATTCAAACAAAATGTGGAAGGGAATTTCAGCCTAGATGCCCATGTTGACATTTTTCTTCTTCTTGGAGCCTTGCGGAACAGGGGTTAAACTGCTGTCTTGCAGCCAAAACTCTGCTCAGGTAGCTGGCTGGCAGTTGACTCAGCCTTCCATCTTTTGGAGGTTGGTAAAATGGGCACCCAGCTCCCTGGCAGGCAGGGAAACAAGGTGCAGCCTGCATAAATTAATTGTAAACTGCCCAGAGAGAGCATTAAGCACTATGGGGTAGGACATGTGCAGCATTTTGCTTTCCTCTTTTCATGTCATCACCAAAACCACTGATTTCCCAAACTAATCTTCTTTTTACCACTTATCTTCTTTTTATTTTGTTTTGATTTGATTTAGCAATCTCCTGGATATTTTTACTCTCATTTTAGCTTTACTTTAGCTTATTGTTGTTGATTTATGTATATTTTGCTTATATTATGTTTGTATTTTGGGTTTTTAAGTGTGTTTGTTATTTTGTTATGCTAGTTTAAGTTGTAAACAGGGCAGAGTAGCCCTAGGGTAGCCTTCAAGAAATTATTGAAAACTTGGCTGTTCAAAGACGCTTATGGCGACTGCTAATGTCTGTTTGTGCCCCTTGTGATCTGCTGTTTTCTGTTATTATCTGTTTGTGCCTCTTAGACAGACTTTATTCCTTTTCCATTTGTTGTGTATTATTTGATTTGATTTTTGTGGGGTTTAATAGTTTGTGTTGCTCTGTTTGTAAACCACCCAGAGTTCCCTTTGGAAAATCGGTGCAGTATATAAACTTAAAAACAAACAAATAAATAAAAAGGTCTAGATGGATGGTATAAAAGGCAAATAAATAAACAAACAGCATGCACCTGTCTGCACAGGGCTGCAACAGGTAATCTCCTCATCTACGGCCAGTTCCTGAAAACAACCCGGAACATTCCTGAGATGAAGGAGGAAAAGATCAACCTTGCCACTGTCACCATGGAGCGCACAACAGAGATGAGCACCAACGCTTCCTTCACTAGGATCATCAGCTTTCTTCACACAAGGTCACTTCCCTTGGCTTGGCTACTCTTGCAGCCCCAGCCTTGGACTGTGGGGGCAAATTAATTCTCACCTTCCTCTGTTACATGGTATCGCCTTCCTCTTTTCAGCTGCTGCATGTCTACAGAGGTAGCCAATGGTATGATGTCATAGTATTTGAAAAAAGAACATCGCCACACTCCAGATGATCTGTGGGGACTGGGTAAGATTCGGTAGACTGGTCAGACTATATGGGGCCTTTTTGTCATGCCGGACATTCCAGGAGCTTGGAATTCCAGGTCATGCCCAGGAGTAATAGAAGACCTGGCTGGAGGATGCTAGAAGAAGACCTGGGTGTTTTTTGTTGTTGTTGTTTTGTTTTGTTTTTGGAGGTACAGAAAGCAAGGACTAGACTTTTCTAACCCCAGCAAAGCCTCTGCATGCAGCAAATATTTCTCAAGTGTCTTGTGTTTCCTTCGTATTGACTGAAGTGTGCACAGCATTCATTCCAGATTTGACACTACGTGATCCTAGATTTCAGAAAGCACCTGTTCCACAGAACGAGCACTTGCAAGTCCCAGAGTGACCTGACAGTGATTAGTTCGTCCAAAAGAACTCTCTTCTCACCCCTGGGTTTGTGACATTTTTATCATCTGAATTCAGAGAAGCTCCAGATGGGTTTATTCTCAGTGTCCTTCAGTGGAGATGAGGTTGAGAGTGTGGCACTGCCCTCCATCTCTGTTCCTGCAAGCTTGGTCCCTTCTCTCTTTATTCACAGGCTGGTTTTGTTCCTTTGGTGGCTGTCAGAAGTATTTTGTTTGGGGCTCTTCCTTAAGAATGCATGGGAAGGGCATATCTTCACTAGATGTGCTCATGTCTGGTTATGAAACCAATTTAACATCCTCATCTTTATCCAAAGAGATGCTAGCCATGAAGATTGTTTCCTCAACCCTGTTACCTGAGTGTTACTATTGTGTCCCATCATTCAGAAGTCCTTATTTTGATGCTATCTGATCCTTCGTGGCTCCTAGACTTCTTAGCAACCATGATGGGGGAGGAGGTTTGAGTAGCTTAAACTCGCAGGGTGGGTGCAAAGTAAGGGTCAGAGGGCACACATTTGAATCAGGTATGTACAACCTATAAGTATCAGTCCTACCAGAATGTCAGCCCATGAGAGGGTCACTGGGAAAAAAGAATAGATTTGAGGGGCCATGAAGGTTAATTGCTTGAATTAGATGTGTGGGAGAAGCTGGCACTTTGTGTGTGACTGTGGCCTGTGCCAAAAATATTCTTGGTGAAATGCACAGAACAGAAGGACGATGCCCAAAAACCAGCCCAGCTCATCTGCAAAATGCTGGAGTTCCACCAACATGTGTTCTCCTTGGAAATTGTAGGATTTGATTTTGTAGAATCAAATTCAGTAACATTGTTTGTCAACTGATCTTGTCCAACAACTGAAAGAGAGTGGGCATTGGCCCTAATTTTCTACCTAATTTGTTGATGTTTAACAGATTGAAAACACTTCTGTGACCTTTTTCAAATGCAAATGCAAGATAAGTTTGTGGGCTGGTGTTGTTTTAAGGTCAGGGAGGGGGAGGGTGGTGGGCTCAAAAGGAGTTGGATAAAGATGAGGGACCAAGTTGGGACCTGAAAAAAAGCAAGAGTGTTGCAAGAGAGTTCAAAGGTGTGATGTTTCCTTTTCCAACATTTTGTGACTAGGGCTTAAAGTCTGCTAATAAAGTGAATTTAATTTTTTTAAAATAATGCATTGGGGGTGCTTTCCCACCTCTCCAATGCAGCATAAATCCTTCTAATCTTCAGTTACTCCTCATAATACTTAAACTTGACTAAACCATATAACTAGTGCTTTATCCTTTGCTGGCTAAAACTGCTAAACTCCAAATCAAATCCCAAACTGAACCCTTTCCCCTCCAAAACAAAAAAAAAACCAAAAATGAAATAGAAGCAAACTAATGGAAACCTAACAAATCCAGCGCTTAAATTGCTATGTACGTGAGCTAATCTGACCGCTCTAAACATGCTAACCTCTGACGTTTGACATTCCAGATGGCGTATATGTCTCTCTCTCTTTTTTTTCCCTTTGTTTTCTTTTTCTTTTAACCATCTGCAAATCTCTCTCTAAACTCTTTGAAGGGAACAGTGATAATGAGCGACTGGCGATTGCTAGACAGAGAATTCCGTATCGACTCGGTCGAGTAGTAGATGAGTGGCTACTCGACAAAGGTAATTAACAATAATTAATTCCGGTTAATTAATGAGCAAGTTTTTAAAAAGTCATAATTCTGTTGGAAGAAAATCCTGCACACAGTGGTAATTGTGTAAGCCTCCCCTGTTTTGCTAGAGGGTCCCTTGTGCAACTGATCACACAACCAATTCTGCGACTAATCTGTGACATCTTGTGCAGTGGTCACCCCTGCAAAAGGGGCAGCAGGGGAGGAATTACTACAGCACGATGACTGTTGCAGATGATTATTTCCACCAACAGAATTCTGGCCAAAGAGTTTAAAGGTGCAGTCCTCCCCCACACAATTTCATCCCCTGGACCCCCTTTCCTTTTTTTCCTCCCTCCCTAGCCGAGTGTGTCATGCAGGTTGATGGTTCAAGGCTGGTGACTGAAGATGGGGTTGGGAGAAAGGGCTGATTTCTTTGCCTTTCCCTCAGCCTGTGGCAACTTGTCCTTATCCACCACATGTGCTGGCAGTTCCCAAAACAGGAACTCGCTGGGGAGTGGACAGATTTCAGATGCTCACGGCAGTCATGAGTGACACTGGAGTGTCCAGTGTCCTGTCGCTTGTGGTGGAATGGGAAGGGCCACTCTCTCTGTGCCTTGGCTGGGCAGCTCCTGTTGCAATCTGTGAGCTTTGCACCTTAGTGGAAAGACAGGGAGCAAGGAAACAAGGTGGAACAGCGATAAAGAGGAAAGACGAGAGTTTTTGCAGCAAGGAGGAATAGCCGGTTACACTTTCTGTTGGAAAGCCAATGGCAGCGGGGGGAATCACTTGCAGCTCATCACCTGGTCTTCTCACAGTCACCAGATCATCTTGGCCTTTGAATCCCAAATGTGCCAGGATTGGTGTTACATGATGGCACTTTGCACATAGATCAGGGGTTCTCTCTCTCTTTCTCTTTTTAAAATGATTCTATCAGATGTTCAGGGACAGGACGAATGTCTGCATTTCCTCCGTTCTGCCTTTTTTCCTTCCAACAATGTTGCGTCTTAATGCCATGCATGATGGGATATCATGCCCCGGGACTCTACCTCTTCACCTTGTAGCTTGGTCAATCTTTTGTGGGAAATGCACAGGATGAAGTCACCATGCCACACTTTGGGTAATATTTGGGGTCAGCAGAAAGAGAGATGAGAGGCATCGGATGGAGATGGGCGAGAGACCATCATTTGCCATACCTAGTTCTGTTTGAGTCCCAAGCTGGAATGTGTCCTCTGGAAAGGAGCAGGCACTGGGGAGCCCTGCGAAGGCACAGCTGTGGAAGAGCTTGCTTTCACTTCCCGGTTTCACGGATCTTCTAGACTTGCCACAACCTGGGCCTTTTCAGTCAGGGGTATGAGTAGCTTGAGCCAGTTATTTAAGATGTGCATACATGTTACACACATTAGCATATGTATAACGGAGAACCAGCAGCTTCCAAAGGAATAGAAATTGGCCTTGTTTTCATCACAGCCATCATTCCGTCCTGTCAGTCAAACTCTCAGGGATAGCCAGGAATTTTCAGTTTTCTGTTGTGCATTCTGATAAGAACATAAGAAGAGCCCTGCTGGATCAGGACAAAGGCCCATCTAGCCCAGCTTCCTGTATCTCACAGTGGCCCCACCAAATGCCTCTGGGAGCACATGAGACTAGATCTCTGTCTCCTGATACCACTCCCCTGCATCTGGCCCTTGAAGTATCGTGGTTTTAAGCCTGGAGATTACGCATCTCCATCATGGAATCTGTCCAATCCCCTTTTGAAGGCATCCAGGCTAGATGCCATCACCACATCTTGTGGCAGGGATTTCCACAGACTAACAACACGCTGGGTAAAAAAGTATTTTCTTTTGTCTGTTCTCACTCTCCCAACACACAGTTTGAGTGTATGTCCCCTAGTTTTGGTATTTGGTGAGAGGGAGAAGAGCATCCCTCTAGCCACTTGACTCATGCCCTGCATTATTTTGTACGTCTCAATCATATCTCCCTCAGGCACCTTTTTTTTCAGAATAAAAAGCCCCAAATGTTTTAGCCTTTCCGCATATGAGGTCCCCCAGCCCAGTAATCATTTTAGTTGCCCTCTTCTGCACCTTTTCTGGTTCCACCATGTTTTTGATCCAGAGGAGCTTGGTCTATTAAGGTAATGGGCCATTTTTCCTACCTCACCTAGCAGAAACTCAAATACTCAAAAACATGGCAGCCTAGAGAACCAAAAGTAGTGAGGAAGCAAAATAAACATTTTAAGCCCCCAAAATCAATCTTGGCCTAATCTTGGTTAAACCCCCTTCCCTCACCCACAGCTAGTTCTGTGTTAAGGGCCTGCTAACTAGGAAATAGGAGAGGGAGCAGGCTGAGAAAAGCAAAAGGATTGCTATCCACAGAAAGATGCATACAGTTTGATTCCACGTTTTAATACCATGGCTCCATCCAACGGAGTGCTGGGAGATCTAGTTTAATGAAGTATTCGGAATGTTCTATTGCTATTCTGGGAATGGATTAGAGTTCTGTGACCAGGAATGTGAAGGATTGCCATGAATTCACAGGGCAGAATTCATGGCAATTAAAACGGTATCAGCCTCCTACAAAGTTGCGATGTAGATGGCATTCAGTGTCCTTCCCTGCCACTCATGAGCCTTGAGTCTTTGAGCTTCTCTCCTGCCTGGTACCCTCCAGACTTGCCAGTTTACAGTTTTTAGGACCCCTGGAAACATACCAGGCTGGTGTTGGGTGGGACCCACAGGTTGAGTTTATGCCTCTTCACACCAGCTTTGTAACATTCTTTTCTGCTTGTTAATGATCTGGGCGTCTTGAAATTCTCATGTTTTGTTCCGGGTGGAGAGCTGCACCTTTAACACTTTAAATTAAGTGGGGAAAGGAGCAAGAGTAACAAAAACAAAGCAAAACAAAAAATGAAGGAAAGAAAATATCGTTCTAAATCTTAATTTAACCAGCTAATAACTCTAACGTGCTTTTAACACAAAGTGCTAAACAGTTTTTTTAACCGATAAATTTCAAATGTCTTAATAACCAGCTTAGTTGTCATGGCTTTTCTAAAGGGGGAATAAGCAACTAAATGTATCTTTTCTTTTAAATGTCTCTAACATGATGGTTTAAACAAATCAGAGCCACAAAGTGACAGCAAAAACAAACCACCCAAAGGAGTTAAAGGGGCTTCTAATGAAAGGAGGAAGAAAAGGAAAGGCAGCCAGGTGTTTAGAAAGAAAGAGAAGAGGAAGGAGGACTGGCACAAAAGGTGGAAGAGAAACCACCCAGCTTTAACCCATGGATTGCTGTGGGGGCTTAAAGGGACTGGCTTGATGGAGAGTACTGGGGAACAACATGGGGGTAAAGACGTGAGTAAGAACTGAATATTATGGAAGCCACAACACCTTATTCCACACATCCTCCTCTCTCTCTCTCTCTCTCTCTCTCTCCCTCCCTCTCTCTCTCTCTGCTTTGAATATGCTATCAAAACACACATGTTTGTAGACTCACTCATATAACACAGAACGAGGACAATGGCTGCAGCTTCTGATTTGGGGTCCCAAGGGTCAAGTTTGATGTTCTTTTGTGAGTAGCAAGTTCCACAGCTCCAGACATCCCTTGGGATGGAGCGAGACACGCCTTCCAGCTCAAAGAAGTCACAACATCTTTCTCCTTCATTTGAGGTTTGGGATATGGAGAAATCTCACTAATCTTCTGTCCTTCTTACCCATAGTGGGTAAGAATGACAGGGCAACAGGTTTTTAACCATTGTGAGAGTTCTTGATCCTAATCCCAGAATGGAAGCAAGGAGTATTGTTGGTTTGGGGTTAGGTTTTTTTGGGGGTGGGTTGTCTTTAGATTTTGGGGTGTTTTATTGTTGACATTTTTGAAAGCATCAAAACCTGCAATTTGCACAAATATGCAAAATTCACATTCTTCACCTTCATAAAACTTAAGCAAACATGGCACTGGTGTATTGAAAGAAAAGATGCAACCAACCCATTTCAAAGGAAAGCAAAGTGTTCTGCTTATATACTGCCCCATAGTGCTTCAAGCACTCTCTGGGTGGTTTATAATTTAATTATGCAGGCTACACATTGCCCGCCCCCACAAGCTGGGTACTTATTTTACTAACCTCGGAAGGATGGAAGGCCGAGTCAATCATGAGCCGGCTACCTAGAAATTGAACCCCAGGTCCTCAGCACAGTTTTATCTGCAGTACAGGCATTTAACCACTGCACCATGAGGTGCAAAAATCTGTCTTCTTGCAGAAACATCAGTTTTTTCAATTTGCACAAAGACTGATCCCACACCTTAACCCAAATTAAGTCTGAAACCAGCCCAGAACAAAGAAAGAAAGAAAAAACAGCTTCAACTCTCAAGGAATAAGAAAACTTGACTCTGATGAAACTGGCACAAACAAGGGTTCACAGACCCATATGACGTTTGGGAAATTTCGCCGTGATGAGCCTGCTATGGCAGTAAATGGTAGTACTCGGTTACACATCCAAAGCTAGCCAGCTTAATGGCTGTGGTCTCCTTTCCGTTTCCCTTAGGAATTGTAGTCTTGACATCTGAGGAAAGGGAAGAGGAGGTGAAATTCTCCAGTACAAGTCTCAGCATCCTCTTGGTTCCAGTGTTTCTGGGCAAGAAGGCAATGGGTTGAGAAGCACAGCAAGGTTGGAGTTGATGAACAGCACCCTTTCCTTGCCATCCAGGGCTTTCCCAACATCTTGAACTCAATTTCCTGTCCCATCTTGGAAGGTTTTACTAAAGAAACTCAGGGGGAGGCTTGGTTTCTCCCTCCTTTCAGAGCACCAATCACTGTGACTGCCCAAGTGGACAAGGGTGTTTTCTCCCCCTCCATCCCACAGTTTGATTAAAAAAACACAAATGAAGATTTTCAAATACCAAGATCCCCTTTGCTCATGATGAATCTCCTTGTCCTTTGGTGAGATGGTGTGGTCTATAAATCAAATAAATAAATTGTCTGTCATTAACAATTTCTCCCATCTTAAAATCATTTTATCATTTGAAGAGAGAAAAGAAGAGAAATGAGTTTAAAAAGAAAACAAGCTGTGTTGGATGTTTGAGAGGTTTTAAACCTTAGGGTACTATTATTTTCCACATCAATGTTCCTGTAGAACACTGCCTGCCCTCCCAATTTCAGGTAAGAGCAAAGAATTAAGGTCAGCCTGCTTTCCTCGACCAGATAAGTCAGGCTACACTATAAATCCTGAGAGCCACCTAATGGGGTTCTCATTCAGCTCATCCGCTGTCAGGCTACCTGAGGTAGCAATTTAAGGAACCTTTCTTTGGAGAAGGCTCCGGTTGGCTGGCGCTGTGTGGTTAAACATGCCAAAAGTCCTGGACATTTTGATTTCCTGCCGTTCCTTCTTGGCCCACACTTGGGGAGGTGGAACCACAGGCTACAGTGGACTTGAATGCTTTCCCTTTAAATCTGTCACAGCCGATGAAGAGGGGCTGATCCTGAGACCAGTCTGGCTCAAAGCTTAAGCCCTTGGTCAGCCATCCAACATGATGGTGGTGTTTTTAGAAAACCTTAAAAGCCAAGTCTCAGTTCTAAGCAAATATTCATATGAATAAAAACTTTTTAAGTTTTGCATCTTTTCTGACACAATACTTGCCATTCTTGTTGCCAACTTGTTTCTCTCTTAAAGTGATGACTTCTAAAAGGTCCTGTATCAAGAACCTTGGTCCAGACTTGGCCAGGGCTTCCTTAATTGAGAGAGTTCATTTCATGTTAGGTTTTCCTACAATCCTGAACATTATTTTTATTTCTACTGAAGTCTTATCTTCTTAGAATATGTACTGAGTATGACAGCCACAGCTTAGCCTTGTTAGTTTCTAATAAGAGTTCAGGTTTGATTTGATCCGGAACACAAATCCTACAAGACTGGAAATTGGTCTTTGCTAGATAAATACAGGGAAATCTGTCACAGGTAATGGCCCAAAGTCTCACAGGAACCTCTGTTAATATTTATGCCCTTCGTTGCTTCAGTTCACAGTCTTTGTGTCTGCTGGAGGACAGTGGCTGTTCTTCAGTTCGTATGGCTGACCCAGTCTTGCATCCATGTGCATCCATGTCCAGGACTCAGAACCTCCTTATAGATATGTCAGAACCCTGTCCTTCAGGGTGTGGGCCTTGACCCTTAATTGCTAAGGAAGGTAACATCACTGGAGGCCCACCTCATGGAAGTGAGCACCATCTCTGCTCCCAAAGTAGTAGTCATTCCATTTCTAAGACAGCAGGGCAGGGAAGTCAGCCAGCATCAGATTCATTATGCCTGGCATGTGCACCCATTCGACTGTTGGATGCTCATCTGTACAGGTCATTCACATGTTCCAAGTAGATCAAGGATTTTCCTGAAAACGCAGCCCTGAGCTAATTCAGAGATGTAAGATTTCCAGAAACCTTGGAGGACAACAGAGAAAACCCTGTTCTACAGACACACACACGCATACACGTTTTTCATTTTTTTTTACAGAAATTGTACATCTCTAAACTCAACATAAAGTCTGCTCTCTCTGTCCCTTCATGCCACCACTGCCCAGCTCTTCACAGCCATTGTCACCCTCAGCATCGGCACCTTCCCTTGCACCCATAAAGCCATGGCCCTGGGTGAAGGCACAAAACACAGAGACCCAGCAGCTACACAGGAATCCTGAATCTGGAGATCAATTTCTATGTGCTTTGGCATGCTTGAGTGATGAAGAGGGAAGGAGGGAGACACACACATGCACACGCAAGCGGTATCAGCTACTTGTTGGATTTGTGCCTGAATTATGCCTCCCAGGAGGTTACTAAGATTTTATTGGCTTCTACAGATGTCCCATTTGGTGCTATTCCTTTCTCTCTCTCTCTCTCTCTCTCTCTCTCTCTCTCTCTCTCTCTCTCTCTCACACACACACACACACACACACACACACACACACACACACACACACACACACACACATTTGTTTGAGAGCAGGAAGATTTCAGCAGAACTCACCTTCACTTGGGCTTTGCTTGCAGGCATTTTTCAAGGTTTTCCTCACAACATTCCCCTTTGACCTCCGTACTCTCCCCCTTGCCAAGGAGTTTGGGCAGGAAGGGTACGGTCCGCCTATGTGTGCCTGCATGTGTTTGTGCTCACACACACCTCCATTTTCAGACCTGTGACTACACTGAGAGGGAAGAAAGTTAGGTATGTAATAAACACTATTGAGAGGACTTTTACCTTAAATCAGGGAAGGAAAACTAAAACCGGTTGTTGAGAACAGAAACTAATTAAGGCACTAAACCAAAGAGTCCTGCTGGGTGTGTAGGTTAACCCCAACAGGAATCGCATTTCTTTTGGGCCTGAACCTCTAACCCTGATCAAACAGCAATATTAAAAATAGTACTAATCTTGCTTTCTAAAATGATGGGGACCAAGAGAGACTCAGAGTGCTAATAATACCCCCCCTTGCATACATGTCGGGGAGAGCGAGGGAGAAACAAGAGATATTTATTTTAAAATCAGGGTTTTTTAAAACCCAACCCCTTCCCAATAATAGATTAGGGATGTTTGGTCTGTTCCATCTGGAGATACATTTCTAGGTTGCAACAGACGGTCCCTTTAACATTTTCCCCATTTCTTTTTCTGCACGGGCACTCGGGTGCAAACACAGAACAGAAAGCTGTTTGAATTGTGGGGGGTGGGGGGGTGTCCTGAGAAAGAGGTGTTTGAAGCTTTGCAGCTGGCTGGGTCAGCTACTAATGAGCAGCCCCATGGGGCTGGGGAGGAGGGGGGGCCAAGCTGCTGCATGGTCTACAGTCTTCCACCCACTGGGCTGCCTCAAGCCGAACGTGAATAACATTCTTATTCCTTAGTGGGCAGAGAGACACCCAAGCACACTGGTGTCCCTCCCTCATCCCAAGTTGCCTGTGGCCAGGATGCTTCTGGGCCACCGTCAGGCACTTTTGCCTTGGCATTCCAACCTCAACTTCTCCGGAAAACATTCCTTCCCTTAATACCTGGCCCTTTTGCCACTGTCCTCCCACAGCCATCAGGTGGCCCACCTTCTCCAGATGGCCACTTCTTATTTTCCCCTTTCAGCCACACAACTGCACGCATCCTTCACGTAACACAAGAGGGCCCAAGGCTTGCTTCCTTGGGGCTCGTCCTGCCTCCTTTAGCTCTCTTATCTATCGGGTCTGGATTTGGACTCCACCAAGACAGAACTGGGGCAGGAGTGAAGCTGGGGCATCAGATGAGTGGGTCTGTCATGCCCCTTCCTTTCCCTTCACACCTTGTTTTTACTTTAAGATTTCATCTTTTAGGGTGACCCACACCTGTTGTAGAAATCCTCTGCAGTCTCTTCTACTGATGTCACGAAAACACACCAGCCACTCCCTAGTCCTGGAGTTAGGTACCTAACAACTGAATAGGAAGGCTCCCAATGGGGCATTTACGGAATAGACTCTGGATGCCCTAACTGGCTGATCCATGGAGCACTCCCCATTCTCACTGCTTCCAGGAAGGATGGATAAAGAAATGGATTGGTCTGCTGGGGGGAGGGCAAGAAAGATAAACGAGAAAAGAAAGATCTAAGTTCTGTATCTGTTCCTTAGGCTAATTCTTTTTATCTGGTTGCTAAAAGGGCAGAGGAGATCCATAGGATTAGAATCTAGTCCAGATTGCCTTTCATGGATTAAGGCTTTGTAGTTTGGTCAGTATGCCCTCCCACCACCACCCCCACCACCCCAGGGTTGCAGCAGCTGAGCCTTGCCTTCCACCTCAGCCCTTTGGTCTTGGCATTACTGGTTGCACCACCGTTAGTTACACAGGCACCCCTTCCAGCTCACCAGCATCTGGCGTGAAGACGTGAAGGAAGGCTGTTGGCACCCAGACATTCAAGGAAGAAAGAAGTGAGAAAGTATAATAAATTAAAAGAAAAATAGATGGAAGGGCTAGTCATGAGAGAGAGAGAGAGAGACAGACAGACAGACAGACAGACAGACAGACAGACAGACAGACAGACAGACAGACAGACAGACAGACAGATAGATAGATAGATAGATAGATAGATAGATAGATAGGAAGGAAAGATGTTTGGTTAGACAGATGGTGCTGATAGCAAAGACTCAAGATGGATTGACAAAAAGAATAAGATAGATGGGTTGTTAGATAATTAAGAATGAATTAACCAGATGATTTAGGATATCAGGTAGACAGGCAGGTAGAATAACAAAGAAGAAGGAATAGGAAAGATGCCTAGATGGGATTTATCTTTGATAGCAAAGACAGGACAGGATTAGGAAGGTAGAGTTTGTTGGGAGAAGAAGTGAGTAGCTTATAAAGACATTTGGAGAAAGAGAGAGAATAGAGCAGCTATGAGTGGCATCAGATAGATAGATGGATTGGAAGGATATGTGAGATTGGTTGCAAAGACTGATAGGACAGAAGGATACCAGATATATAAGGAAGGAAGGAAAAGATAGATAACAGCTAGGTAGTGTGATAATAGGGAATGGTAGATAGGAAGGATGACTAGCAAGGAAAAATTGAAACTATTGGGCATTAGACAGATAAATGGATGGACAGGAAGAAGGAAGAAAGACACCAAGGATGCAAGTAAGAGCTGGTGTCAGCAGCAGACACCAGAGTATCTAAAAGTGATGGCAGAATAATTAATAGAGGAGGATCAAATGGAGAACAGAATCACTGCATGTTTGCTGAAAGGGTAAAATGAAGATAGGGCTTTCCCATTGGAGCTGAGCTGAGAGGGTGGCTGGCTGATCTGGACAGTTTCGTGTATTGTATGCTGACCCCTTTGCCCAACCACCAAGTTCCATATTCACCTTTTCTACCTTCTTTTTCCACTTGCCCCTTCCTCCCTTTCCCTACGTGGCCCCCTCTTCCTCTCCCCTTGCCAGGTCGCCAGTTGACGATATTTAACAGCCAGGCCGCCATCAAGATTGGAGGCCGGGACCAAGGTCGGCCTTTCCAGGGCCAGATCTCGGGGCTGTACTACAACGGGCTCAAGGTGCTGTCCCTGGCAGCCGAGAGTGACCCAAACGTGAAGGTGGAGGGGAATCTGCGGCTGGTGGGTGAGGTGCCATCTGTCATGACCACAGAGACGACGGCCACCACCCTGCTGGCGGACATGTCCACCACCATCATGGAGACCACCACCACCATGGCCACCACCACAACGCGGCGTGGCCGTTCTCCCACCATGCGGGATAGCGTCACACAGGTCAGTGAATGGGGGAGGGGGACCAGAAAATGAGCAGAAAAGGCCCAAGGGCTGGATTCCTGGATAAAAGGAGGTGGGGACAAGAAAGATGTCTTGGGAAGGAATACTGTATGTCTGTGGAGATTCTCAGTCATACAGGTGAGGTTATCTGGGAGATGAGTCATGGCAACTGGACTTCTTTTCTTGTGGGATCCAAACATTTTACCGCTCATGCAAGTAGCTTCTTCAGTCAGCTTCTTCCTTGTAGAAGGACCTGGAAGAAGAAGACTGGTATAGATGTATGATCATCTTTGGATCCCCCCCTCCCTGGACTCCACTGGGGTCTGCAGTATCCTTCCCTACAAAAAATTCAAACCAACTATCACTGGAAATCATATGGTTTGTTTGTTTTTCACTGGGTTTTGCCTTAGCTGTGGGAGGCTAAACACATTTCATTGCAAAATCAACACAAATGGTTCCCGGAATCAAAGGAAGGGACACAAAAGCAATGGGAAAATGAGCTAGGGAGGGGGTGGCACTAGGGGACATCTTTGTTAAGGATGGCTGCAATGATGGGAATTGTAGTTCAAAAGAGAAGGAAGGGCAAGAGAGGCAAACACAGCATCCCATTTGATGAAGGCAACAGAAGGAAAGGAGATGACTGGACTACCATTGTTACATGTAGAAGCTCTTGACAGAGTGGTACTGACAACACACCACTGCGGGGAGTTAAATAAAGCTGGTGTAGCTGCAGCTAGAATCTACTGGAAGGCACCTTGTTCAGATATGGAGGAAAAATGGGGGTGGGTCTCAGCCTTGAAAATTATCTGTGCTATACTGCCCTCCAATTATCTGTGCCTTGGGTCCCCTGGGAGAGAAAGGCGGCATAAAAATAAAGTTTATTATTATTATTATTATTATTATATTATTATACTCACGTAACCACTCCAGTACCACTCAATTGTGGTATCAGCAGGGAATCCTTTCCACCACCACCACCACCCACCAAAATCCTTCAGATGTAGCAGACCCTATGCATAGTCGCTGGTTCCCTTTAGTGGCCAGTTGGGAATATACATTGGAAAAGGGTATTTCAGGAGAGGGGGGTGTTATTTAATATTATTATTTAATAATAATAATAATAATAATAATAATAGACCAAACATACCTGTTCCACTTAAATGAATGAAACATATGTTGAATCATGACCACTGGTCATTAGCTGTGTGGTTTTATAAACAGCCTTTCCATTCACACAACATCTTAAGGTGCGGGAGGATGTTGTTATGTGCCACCAAAATGTTTCCAGCGTTTTGTGAACCTATGAATTAATCATGTCCAAAATGATCTCCAAGGTGGCATAGATAATGTTATTTGAAAGCAACAATAATGAAATAAAAAGCATTAAAACAATTTAGCCAGAAAGCAAACAAGCAAGTAAATCATTTAAAAAAAAACACTTTAAAAGTCTGGGCAAAATAGGACATGTTTTATTTGGTTGTAAGAAGAAAAGAAAATTAAGGCTAATCATTATCTCTGTTGGGACAGCATTCTGAAGGTAGAGTCCTGTTGCTGAGACGATTCATGCCAGCCTGGATGCCCCCACACACATTTTCCCTTCTTCTTTTCAGTTTTCTTAGTCATACTGCAATGCAAGCTGGCAAAATTAAAGGGAAAGGAATGGGGAAAAGGAAAACCCAGCACAAAATATTGTGATACTTACAATTTGGTTTTTGTGTAAGCCTTTAGAGGTCAAAATCCCCTTATTTAGACCTGAAGAAATGGATTTTGATCCACAAAAGCTCACCCCAAAAGATCATTTTCCCTGCTGTATTTTTTTTGCCAACATGGGGACATAATGAAATGGTTGTTTCTTGAGAGGTGGCAACACGAATCACGGGCCAAAAGGCTCAGCTGCCTGCCAGGATGTCCTCCTCCCTCCATAAATATCTTAGGGCGCTGCTTTCAGCAAGAACTTACATTGAGCTAACTTCAGATGCATCAGAACTTGGAGGAAGCATTTTGAACGTGAACAGGATTCCAGTCTTCCCATATCTGCTTCTCCAGCTTTTAAAATATTCAGGAAGGCCTTTCTCTCAGTCCCACCACCCTCATGGATACCCCTTGGTATAGACACAGGAGAGGGCCTTTTTTGTCGCCAAACAGTACAGTCTCCTTCCAATGGGAAACCTAGCCGACCTCCCGACAAGCAAAAATCTTCCTTTTTAGATAGACTGGGAGTTGAGTCATGGCTACTGGACTTCTTTTTTGAGAGATAGAAACGTTTCGCTGTTCATCCAAACAGCTTCATCAATCTTTTTAGATAGACTTTTATTATATAAACTGCTACTCTGGTATGGATTTTAAGGGTGGGCTGTCTTTTTATCATTTTAAGTTTGTTCTGAATTGTTTAAAATTGCATTCATTTAGTACCTTTTAGTTAATTACCAACTGGTATGTTTAATTGTTTTTTCAATACAGTAATAACTTATATTTATAATTGTTTTCATATTTATATTTTTTAACTGACTTGTGAAGTGTTTTTTGGGAACCGACTAAAATGAGAAAGACGGGGCAGAAATCTAATCTTATCTAATCTAATCCAATTCATTTATTTATTTATTTATTTATTATATTTATACCCCGCTTATCTTCCATGCGGAACTCTAAGCGGCTTACACTGGGCGAGCAGGCGTCAATAAACACAGATTCAACAATAATAAAATATAATATACAGCGAAAACGTAAGTTAAACAGTTAAAACCCGGTGCATCCAACAAACCGGCAGTGCAAGCTATCATCAAGCGACTCTACTAAAGAGACTAAGCCTAAGGTGCACAAAACATTGTCGCTTGGAAACTAGAGATGACGGGACCCAAAAAAAAAAAAAAGATCTGGGCTCACCGAAGGCCTCTCGAAATAGATAGGTTTTTACAGCTTTTCTAAAGGCCAGCAGGGACTCTGCAGAGCACACTTTGCTAGGAATGGAATTCCAAAGGGAAGGGGCTGCCACCGAGAAAGCCCGGTTCCGGGTGACCGACTTCCGGGCTTCTCGTGGGGTGGCAACCCGGAGCGAGTGCGCTCGCACCTGCCGAACAGGTCAGGCCGAGGTGGATTGCTGAGCGATACGCTCTGCCAGGTAGTCCGGTCCCAAGCCATGGAGGGTTTTATAAACTAAAACCAAGACCTTGAATCTAATCCGGGCTGCAACGGGTAACCAGTGCAGGCGGAGCAGGGCTGGGGTAATGTGGTCGTAACGACGGCCACCAACCACCAGCCTGGCCACCGCATTCTGGACCCGCTGCAGACGCCGGAGAAGATTCAAGGGCAACCCCATGTAGAGGGCGTTGCAGTAGTCCAGCCTCGAGATCACCAGTGCTTGGACCACTGTTCTCAGAGAGTCAGCATCCAGGTACGGGCGGATCTGGGCGATCTGGCGTAGATGGTAATACGCGGCCCTGGTCACCGACGCCACCTGGGCCTCCATGGTGAGCGCCGGGTCCAGGACCACGCCCAGATTCCGCGCCCTCTCCACGGTCCGGAGGGAAACTCCCCCCAGAGAGGGAAAAGGGCCACCGTATCTGGATGGCGAGCCCCCAAAGAACATAACCTCCGTCTTCTCGGGGTTGAGCCTAAGCCTGTTCGCCCCGGTCCAAGCCAGCACGGCATCCAGGCACCCATCAAGGGTCATCACAGCTTCCACTTCATCCATAATTGAACATTAAAAACAAACACAAATGCTTAATTAAATTGACCATAATCTAAAAACAAGCATAATGAATATTTCCTGAGAAATCCTAAATGCTTGGAATTTTATTTATCACCGGCATTTGTGGAGGGAGGGGGAACTTTCTGGAAATATCGCAGCCTTGAGCAGCACCACTTTGAGTTTCTTCGTTACTCTGTACCAGGCAGACACCTCCCTCAGTTTAGAAGCAGTTTGAATTTGAGGATATCACAAGAAGGTGCTTTCCTCATGTCCTCTGCGTGGGATGCTTATAGAAGAATCATAGAATCATAGAGTTGGAAGAGACCTCAAGGGCCATTTAGTCCAACCCCCTGCCATGCAGGAACCCCATCACAGTATTCCCGACAGATGGCCATCCAGCCTCTGCTAAAAAACCTCCAAAGGAGGTGGTTATGATAATGCTAATAGAAACGGGTCTTTCCCGATGCCATACTAGCTGAAAGATAACAAAGCGCCTGTTGATTTGGGGGAGGGGGGGCAGCTGTCCTCAGCCCCCCTCCCAAAAGAGGCAAGGCTCTATTTGAACTGGGAACTCCAGTGACATTTCCTTCCTTGCGCCCTTTGGGTTGCCCTGCTACTTTCTCAGGCTCTTGTTGTTCTGACCTCACATTTGTTATGCTTACCTCCACATCCGTCTGGGGTTTTAAAAATCAGTTCCTCTGAATATTTTCATGCATTTCGTCTCCAAGACACTTTCCCTTGCAGAGCATAGTTTGTTCCAGAAACATGCTTACACTTTTATATCAAAGCAGGTCTCTCCATAAGAAATAATGATGATTCATTCTGGAGCCCCATAGATCACAAAATGCCAAAACTCACAAAAAAAGGTGACTAGAAGTCCACATCCACACCATGGTTTAGGTACCTGGCTGCGGAATCTGCTCTGCTTGGGACTAACAACTGGGTTTCACTCTGTATTTTTAATTTGACCATAATGAAGAGCAATTTGCAGCCTTATACACACTTGACTAGCTACCTAATGACTAGAAACATTTTTTTTAAAAAAATGATGTTGAAAACAAATTAAATAAAAATATAAATAGAAAGAAAAATAAAACAAAACCCTAACCTGCACTCCCCTTTGAAAATGTTCCTGGCTGGTGCAAGGGAGACCTCTGTTACTCTCTCCTCCCCCTGCTTTTGAGGCTTGCCTGAGATGGAACATTCCAGACAATCCCCTTCAATCCAGCCGAGGTACAGAGAGAGAAAGAGAGCCACCACTGGCCCACTTGTGATCATATGACCTGCTCCTGTGCTTATATATAAAGACATTGCTTGTTGATCAAGGCAAAATTTAAAAGAAATGTTTGCTAGTCTTGCAAAGCACTCTTAAACCAAGGTGCTCTCTCTCTCTCTCTCTCTCTCTCTCTCTCTCTCTCTCTCTCTCTCTCTCTCTCTCTCTCTCTCTCTCTCTCTCTGTGTGTGTGTGTGTGTGTGTGTGTGTGTGTGTGTGTGTGTGTGTGTGTGTGTGTGTGTGTGTGTGTGTGTGTGTAAATTGGGGGGGAGTCATTAATATATGTATTTGGGGGCACAGTTTCCTCAAACATGTTTGGTTTTGTACACCTCTTCCACTAAAGAGCTGAAGTACAGGGTTTTAAAAATGTAAAAGCTCGACTATGTTTTGATTCAGGAAGTGTAAATTAGGTAAGTTTGCCTGAAAAATCCAAATTATTATTATCTTGTTCCCTATAAGTCATTTTGTTTTATGGCCATTCTGCTGCAAACATTGGAGGAGACACACACAGTTCTGTTGCCCACTAAAGTTGGTTATGAAATATGTGCTGAATTTGACAGCATTGTGTTTTCTTCCACTCCTGGTTTGATGGAGTTGAATCACAGGAGTCAAAGACTTCAGTGAGGAGGTTAGTCAGCATTTCAGACTTCAAATAAATTTAAATACATTATCTCCCCTCCCCACCCCACTGTGATTTGGTATGACTGGAGCTTTATGAAACACAACAAAATGCCATTATCACTCTACCTGCATATCATAAAACATGATGGAAATCACATCAAAATGTTAGAATGTATGTAACAGAAGGGCATTTTTAAAACCCAAGAACACAATGGGTGTTGAGGTGACTGGCAATAGATCACCTAAAATATCTGAAAGAAAAAAGATTTGACTTCTTTTTTCAATAATGGAAAACTATAATTAAAATTCACACTGCACTTTGTCAGGTGTAAGACAAAACTTTACACCAGCTGGGTCAGTGAAAAAAAACTCCAGTTCTAATAATGTGAGTCGCTAATGCTTAATAATGCACTGTTTGCCTAGATGCTGTTATTTACAGTCATCTGCCTAAATTCTATGAGTCAATTTGTGATCAGCAAGGAACTCATAACACCTCCTTTGTTCTTCCTCATTACACACGTGCGCGCAGCATATACACGGCAGCATACAATATTATATATTAAATTTACATAATAAACCATAAACAGTATTCTAAGCACATATTGGCTTCAAACTCAGTGGAATAAATTATTGAGCAAACACTAAGGGCCTTTTTACACGACCCCTAAGATCCGCTGGCCACTTAAATTCGGACCAGAGATCTTAGGGGTTCGTCGCTCTTCCTCTGTCCCCACCCCCCTCCGCACTTCCTGGTTGCTGGCTGCCTGAGGGAGGGAGAAAAAAGAAAGAAAAGAATGCCATCTTACCTCCGTTTTGTTCCCGGCAGCATTCAGATCTCTTAAAGGGGCGGGGCGCAAAAAAAGAACAAACAGAAGCCAGGAGAGCCCCGCACTCACTATCCTTACACCGGATCAAATATTTGTCACATCCAGAAAGCAGGTACAAGAAAACTGCTGTTTGGTCGCGCTAAAGTGGGCGGGGTCGCACTTAATTGTCTGCAAACTCCGGAGCTGGTGGGTAAACATTTTTAAATTCCGGAGCTTGCAGCCATTTGCGGCGGAGCTTAGGGGTCGTGTATAAACGCCCTAAGTGTTGGTGTGGTTTTGAGGATACCAAACTAGGACCCAGGAGATCCGAGTTCAAATCCCCACTCAGCCATGTAATTTCAAGGCTTGCAGTGGTATGCCTTCTGTGGATATCTCACAAAGGGTGGAAGCCGTATTTGGGCTGCCACAAGTTGAACACAACATGACGGCAGGTGGCAACAACAGAGCAGGCCCTGGGCAGATCTGGCCTGGCACTTGACTCCAGCAAACTTGTTAAATTCACCCACTGCACAGGTAGAAATCTGAGCAGAATGTCTCCAACCAGGCTTAGCAAATAACTGGTCTCATTCAGACAGAACTTTCTTCAATTAGGCCAAATGGTACATGTTCCGTTTTTCAAAGGGGACTCAGTTACAGCAAGATCCAGCACCTGTTCCCCTCCTTGCTGAAAGAGGGCCGGGTTCCCGTCCATAAAGCGGATGTGAGAGAGGCAGCTTCAAGTTCTCTCTACACAAAAAGGGACAAAGACCTCCCAAAAGAGTAAAACAGAAATACCACCCAAGCTTTTGTCAGTCATTCTCCCAAACAAAAACAAACAAACCCCAGTGCTGTGGAGAACGTTCTGCAGACCTTGGGCCCTGTGGGATCTGGGGAAGCTGAGTTCCCACGTCAGGGCAGTGAAGCACCTGTGAGAGGGTGGACTGCCTCAGGGTTCCTAAAACCGATGCCAAATAAAGGCACTAGACTGTCTTAACAACCCCTGGGTAAAATCCTTGGTAGCAGGGGAAATCTCCTTTGGAGAAGAAGCCCCCTCAAGAGCAGGGGAAGGTTCTTTTTTCCACTGCCATCTGCAGGCCAGCTCTGGAGCCAGCTGACCAAATGCCTGCCATTTTGCTCCAACTGGAGCTGCAGAATCTCTGCTACCTAAGCCTGAGGCTTGGACTGGGAGTTCTGCTGGAGACATCTCGACCTCTTTTGAGAGCATCATGGCCAAGAGCTCCCCCTTCACCTCCCAGGAGATTCAGCTTGCCATGTGCTTGCTGCCCGGGCAGCTGGATCTCACACATCTCAGCTGCTGGATCCTCCAGTATGTCTTAGTTTGTTAGGCCCTGAAGCCAGGGCACAGGTTCTCTTGGCCATAGAAAAATAAATAAAAAGCATCTTTTGCACACTCTAGTTAAGGTAGGAAACTACCTTCCAAAAAGTCACGAGGATGAAGGAATAGAGAGTAGACTGACTAAATTTGCAGATGATACCAAATTAGGAGGTATCCTCTAATTCCCTAGAGGATAGGATAGAAATCCAAAATGAACTTGACAGATTAGAGTGCTGGGCCAAAGCAAATAGAAGAAGTTTCAACAGAGAGAAATATAAGGTCCTACATCTAGGCAGAAAAAAAATGAATTGCATAGATATAGGATGGGAGACACCTGGCTGGAGAACAGTACCTGTGAAAGGGATCTGGGAGTCTTAGTGGACCACAAATTGAACATAAGTCAGCAGTGTGATGCGGCGACCAAGAAAGCCAATTAATGGTTCAACAGAACCATAGTGTCTGACTCTAGAGCAAGGGGGTGACAGCACCACTCTATTCAGCTCTGGTCAGACCACATTTGGAGTACTGTGTCCAGTTCTGCACTCCTCAATTTAAAAAGTATGTTGACAACCCTGAGCAGGTCCAGAGGAGGGTGACCAGAATGGTTAAAGGTCTAGAACATATGTCTTAGGAGGAGTAGCTTAGGGAGGAAGGAATGTTTAGCCTTACAAAAAGAGGATATGATAGCCATATTTAAATATTTGAAAGGATGTCATTTTGAACAGGGGGCTGGCTTGTTTTCCATGGCTTCAGAGACTAGGACCCGGAGCAAGGGTTTCAAACTACAGGAAAAGATATTCCATTTGAACATTAGGAAGAACATTCTGATGGTTAGAGCTGTTCAGCAGTGGAATAAGCTGCCACGGAGGGTGGTGGAGTCTCTGTCTTTGGAGGTTTTTAAGCAGAGGCTGGATGGACATCTGTCGGGGGTACTCTGATGAGGATTCCAGCATGGCAGGGGGTTGGACTGAATGGCCCTTGAGGCCTCTTCCAACTCTATGATTCTATAACCCTGATATTAACAGCTCAACAGCTTTAGTGAGCAAAGTGGAAGCTTCAGGACCCTTGAATCCCTTGTGTTCCCCAGGAGGGCAGAGAAAAAGTGAAAATGGGATTTTCTGCTTTTAAGACATCTCTGAATGATAATGTTACTATAAAATGGGATTCAGGGCCCCCAATATCCTCAAAGCCATCAAAATAAGTCAAAAAAGAAAGAGAGAGATGCAAAACTGGAGGTAGAAATCCAGAAACATCTTGTGGATCTTAGAGCCTTTTCACACGACCCCTAAGATCCGCTGGCCACTTAAATTCTGACCAGAGATCTTGGGGGTTTGTCGCTGTTTCTGTGTTCCCACCCCCTCCGCACTCCTGGCTGCTGGCTGCGTGAGGGGAGGGAGAAAAAAAGAAAGAAAAGAATGCCGGCTTACCTCTGTTCTGCCGGTCTCGCTCTGTTCCCGGCAGCATTCAGATCTCTTAAAGGGGCAGGGGGGCAAAAAAACAACAAACAGAAGCCAGGAGAGCCCGGCACTCTCTACGTTAGATTCGCATCAGGGATTTTTCACCCCCAGAGAGCAGGTACCTGAAAAGTGTGCTGGGACGCGCTTAGGTGGGCATGGTCGAACTTAATTTTCTGTAAACTCCGGAGCTGGTGGGGAAACAATGTTAAGCTCCGGAGCTGGGAACCATTTGCCGCGGAGTTTAGGGGTCGTGTGAAAAGGCTCTTACCACAAAACCACTCCCCCCCCCCAGGGCCTCTGTTGTTTCTCCTTCCTGGTCTGCCTTGTTTTGTAGTAGCCTTTGAGGGTTTTGGAGAACAAGGCTTTCTCAGAATCCCCAAGGGTGCCCAAAAATTTGTATCTGGAACCTTCTGCAAGCAAACCATGTAATCCACCGTTAGAACCCCATGACCTGGAGCTGCCACAGATCCTGGCATGGCTGAGTGAGGGTTTTATCTTTGGTTTGTCGTCGTCTTCTTGCTCCAGCCCTTGTAGTTGCTGCTTGTGCCATTTGGTTGTGCGGGAGAAGCACAGGACTGCGGGAACAGCACTGGTTGTTAATGCCACACACAGCCCTTCACTTCACAATGCCTGCAAAATGAAAACCAGCCACATGTCCCTCGTACAATCTCAGGCTTTCTTTCCTCCTGTGGCACAGATCATGTGTCCCCCCCCCTTTTTTTTTCCCCAAAAGAAAAGAGGTGGGGAGCCCGCTGACAAAGTCCTCTTCTGGTTGCTATGGCAACTGTGGCAGTAATTATGTTGGCCTGGTTTCTTATCCCTTGGAAAAAAATGAGAGAGGGGTGTGGTAGTGATGGAAGGGGGACAGGAAAGAGGCAGGTGGTATTAAGATATAAGAGGAATTTGTGGTGGGGGATGAGAGGGAAATGCCCCACACCCTTTGAAATGGGTCCCTCATAATGTGTGTAAATAGGCCTCGTTGACTCAAAGGCAGTCAGTCATCTGGGCTAGAGCCTTCCCTGCCCACCTCCATGCACAACGACTCGCACACATTTTGATATTTGAGAATGGAAAAAGGTGACCTCCCTGTTCAGCAGGGTGGCAAAGGATCCAGATGTCCCTCGAGCACATTCCTGGTGTGAAATCACTCTTGACCTTTTTTAAAAGCATCTCCACTACGCTGGACTAGAGGACCGCCTGATTGTGAAAGCTAAGCACGGCTGCGTCTAGGAATTATGGTGGGATGGAGCTCTCTGTATGAGGCTAGAAAAGAATCCCGATTGGAAATGGGGAGAGCTACAGCTGCCAGCCAGAGTTGGCAGCACTGGGGTGGATGGACCAATGTTGCAACTCATTATAAAGCAGCGGAGGTGAGGTGGATAATTGTGTTTCGTTTTGTGCTGTAGCGTTGTTCCTTCGCCTTCCTAAAAACAAACAAAATAACAATGGGTTTGACATACACAGTGGTGTGTCAGCCAGATGAAATGATCTCCCCTTGGGAGATCATCTCTCCTGTTACCCTCTCTGGCTGACACCATTTTAATACAGCTTTAATTTTAATTTGTATTTTCAATTTATCTTCATCAAGTAGCCTTATAGCACTCTCTCGTGTGGTATGTTAAGAATATTAAAAAAAAATTTTGTGCAACAGGATTTAAATGGAACAGTGTGAGCGCACAATTCTTTCGGCACTGCAGCTGCTGCTATTTCTGTTGCCATTTGAGCAATGGGCCCCACCCACCCACCATTTGCTTGCATGTTGCCTTTATAGCTCATTTTCAAGTAGTGAGCTCAAGTACATGGCAGCCGCTGCAGCAATCGGCACTTGAACCTATGAGTCTGAGAGAAGTTTCAGTGCTCATTGAATAACAGGACCTGGATTCCTCACATCCTACTGCACCCCACTAGATTAGCACAATTTCTAAGTCTTGAAATTAATCTGACTATGAAATGTAAATGAGTGTTTTGACATAAATCAAACAACTGCCTTTCTTTCTACGAAAGAAGGGAGGGAGTCTATGTAGTTATTGGAAAAGATTGCTTGAGTGAATTAAGTTGGCCCGTGCAGCAGTGTCACACCCAATAGGATGAGGATAAGATGTATGAACAGAAAATGAAGGCTGTCCCTCCTTTTGTAACTTGTAAAAGCAAATTATTGATCAGCTAAGAGCTTGCAGTGGAAGAGTAAAAACAAGGGGTTTGACATGCCGTGGTGTATCAGCCAGATGGGAGGGAGAGTTCATGCAATTACAGTGGATAGTGGATAGAGAGATAGATAGCAAAACTGTCCATAGAAAAGAGGACTAAGAAGACATGGGTTTGAATCCTTCTTGGCCATGAAGCTCTCTGGGTGATCTTAGACTAGATAGGAGTAATATTTTGTCAGCCTCTCCTATTCCACAGGGTTTTCTGTCAGGATAACATGGGAAGGAGGAGAGCGATATATGCTCCCTTGAGCTCATTAGAGGAATGGCAGGATGTAAATGTAAGAAAGAAAGAAAGCCACCAGGAGACACACAAATATTACCCACACCCAACTGGCAAAGTGTTTAGCTGACTGCAGAGTTGGGAGGGTTGGGAATTCAATTCCCTGTTGTTCATCCCAGAAGAGCCAGCCTGTGGAGCCTTGGGCAAGCTGCTCAGTGCTAGGGGGTCCCCAGGTGAAGGGAATGATCAAGAAAACCTCTAAATACTCTCTACCTAGGAAATCCTGGAAAGGATCACAATAAATCAGAATTGACTTGACAGCACAGAGAAGGGCAAAGTAGCAAGGTTTGGGGTAACTTAAATGCTAGAAGCAAAATTTGCAATTAAAATGGAATCTACTTTTGGCTCCATAATTGAAAACTATGCACAGACACAATTTAGTTTATGAGGAAAATGCATACAAACTGTACACTAGATAAAATACACAGGAAGATTTCCTGTGAAAAGCACAAGGAAAGAGGAAAATTCTCTTTCAACTTGACATGAGCTAAGGCTCGGGTATAATTTGGAGAAACATGATAAAACTGACATCAAGAGTCTGTGAAGATTCTCACTCATCCAGGTGAGTTTATCTGGAAATTGAGTCATGGCAACTGGACTTCTTTTTCTTAAGAGACAGAAATATTTCGCTGCTCATCCAAACAGCTTCATCAGTCTGAATAAAGCTAGTTGCGAGTCCTCCATCTTATAGTCCACTTTGACCTCTTGTCACCCTGGTCTGAAATAGGCTCATAAGATGAACAATGGCCTGAATAGGCTTGTTAGGTAGACAATAGTCTCAACAGACCTAAGCCGTTCCTCATATGACATTTCTTCCAGACCTTCAACCATCCTGGTCGCCCTCCTCTGCACCCGCTCGAGGTTGTCAACATCCTTTTTAAATTGTGGCGCACAGAACTGGACACAGTACTCCAGGTGGGGTCTGACCAGAGCAGAATAGAGTGGTACTATCACTTCCCTTGATCTAGACCAGGGGTCCTCAACCTAAGGCCCCGGGGCCGGATGCGGCCCCCCAAGGTCCTGAATCCGGCCCCTGGGACCAATTGCAACCCCCCAACCTACCCCCTGTTTTGTGAGCAAGCCAGCCTCCGCAGCTGCTTTTGGACTGTGATCCGGCCCCCAGTGGTGTCTGGGTGGTGGTGGACCGGCCCGCTGGTTGAAAACTTTGAGGACCCCTGATCTAGACACTATGGTTCTGTTGATGCAACCAAGAATCGAATTGGCTTTCTTGGTCGCCGCATCACACTGCTGACTCATATTCAGTTTGTGGTCCACCAAGACTCCCAGATCCCTTTCACAGGTACTATTTTCCAGCCAGGTATCTCCCATCCTATATCTGTGCAATTCATTCTTTTTACCTAGATGCAGCACCCTACATTTCCCTCTGTTGAAATTCATTCCTTTAGTTTTGGCCCAACACTCTAATCTGTCAAGGTCTTTTTGGATTTTCATCCTATCCTCTAGAGAGTTAGCAACCCCTCCCAATTTGGTATCATCTGCAAATTTAATTAGCATACTGTCTATTCCTTCCTCCAAGTCATTGACAAAGATATTGAACAGCACTGGACCCAGAACAGAACCCTGGGGCACCCCACTGGTCACGTCTCTCCTAGCTGAAGAGAGGCCATTTATGACCACCTTTTGGGTGCGATCAGTCAACCAATTGCAAATCCACCTAACAGTAGCACTATCTATCCCACTTTCTAACCTCTTAGCAAGATTACCATGAGAAACCTTATCAAAGGCCTTACTAAAGTCCAGATAAGCAATATCCACAACATTCCCCTGATCCACCAGGCCTGTAATTTTATCAGAGATCAAATTAATTTGGCATGACTTGTTTTTAAGAAACCTGTGTTGACTTCTTGTAATGACAGCATTGTCTGTTAAATAATGACATACTGCCTGTTTAATAATCTGCTCTAGGATCTTTCCAGGAATTGAAGTCAAGCTGACTGGGCGGTAATTATTTGGATCCTCTTTTTTCCCCTTTTTGAAGATGGGAACAACATTAGCCCTCCTCCAATTGATGGGGACTTCCCCTGTTCTGAAATTACTTCTGCCAGTTCTTTTAATATCCTTCAGTGTAATTCATCTGGCCCAGGAGACTTAAATTCATTTAATGTTTCCAGATGTTTCTGTACTACCCCTCTACCTATTCTATGTTGCAATTCCCGTCCTACCTCATCTACTCTTTGTCCCAGCTGATCTCTTTCTTCCTTTTAGGAGAAAACAGAAGCAAAGAAGGTGTTGAGTAGTTCTGCCTTTTCCTTGTGTCCTGTTAGTAACTGATTATCATCATCACACAGAGAGCCTATCATTTCCTTATTTTTCCTTTTGCTGCTGACATAAATAAAGAAACCCTTTTTATTGTTTTTAATCTCTCTAGCAAGTCTAAGTTCATTTTGCGCTTTAGCTTTTTTTTACCATCCCCCTGCATATATTAGCTGTTTGCTTATATTCCTCTTTGGAGCATTCCCCATTTTTCCATTGCTTGTACTTGCTTTTTTAAATAGTTAGCTGAGTTGACAGTTCTTTAGTAAACCATTGTGGTTTCTTTAGACCTCTGCCATTTTTTCTTCTTGTTGGAACAGTTTTAGATTGTGCCTTTAATATCTCACTTTTTAGGAACTCCCATCCATCATGGACTCCCTAGATGCAGCAACCTACATTTCTCACTGAGCTGAGAAGCCCGTTCCGTTAGCTTTGGCCCAGCATTCTAATCTGTCATGGTCATTTTGAATTTTCATCCTACCCTAGTCTAGGTAATTAGCAACCCCTCCCAAAATTTAATCAGCATATTCTCTATTCCATTTTCCAAGTCATTAATAAATATACTGAATAGCACCGAATGCAGAAAAAGACTCTGGGGCATCCCACTGGTCACATCTCCCCAAGCTGAACCCTTTGGGTGCAATCAGTCAACCAGTTACAAATCCACCTAACAGTAGCACTATCTGTTCCACATTCTACTAACCTCTTTGCAAGTATACCTTGTCAAACCTTAACAAAAGCCTTACTGAAATCTAGATAAGCAATATCCACAGTGTTCCTCTCATCCACCTGGCCTGTAATTCTATCAAAGAAAGAGATCAAATTAGTCTGGCATGACTTGTTTTTAAGAAACCTGTGTTGACTTGTAGTAACAACATTGCTTGTTAATTAATTAATTTTATTTTGAACATTTTTACCCCACATTTCTCCTTGGGAAAGGACCCTAGGTGGCTTACAGCAATGAGGGACAATATAATTACAGTCTGTTAAATAATTACAGACTGTCTGCTTAATAAACTGCTGTAGGATCTTTCCAGGAATTGAAGTTAAGCTGACGGGAAATAATTATGTGGGTCCTCTTTTTGTCCCCATTCATATGGGGAAAGGAGTAACATTATAAGCAAGCTTAGAACTGCTGATCTGAAACAAAATGGTTTTCCCAAAGAGAGCCATCTCTGCCAGAAGAGGCTTCCTGCCAGGCAAGCATGGAGAGAGTCTATAGTCCTGGTTTGGAAATTTTTCGAGAGACATTTGCCAGAATTCTACAGGCAGTACGGCCAGTGGTCGTGCCAGCAGATGCATTGTAGGTGCTGTAGAATATGTTCCTCCCCCAAAAACACTCCACAGTGTGATACAGGAAGGAAGGATCACAGATCCCTGAAAAGGCCAAGTCAAAAGCTTAATGCTTAATTAAGTCAAATGGTATGCTCTCCCGGGGTGTTCCCATTAAGGAATCATGTAGTAGCGAAAGGCAATGTTTTGCATATGTGCTAACAGCCACTGGCTTACCTTGGCTACTTTACATGAGTGCTGACCTTGGAAAAGAGCAGAAAACAGGTTTGTTGGGTGGGTCTGCATGTTTATTGATTAACTGAGCTAAGAGATGGAGAGGAAAGGGGATGAGACCAGGCAGGCATCTTAAGGAAGCCTCTTAAAAACCAGGGTTGGCATTTCCAGTTGCCTGTGAGGCAAAGACGCCTGACAAAATGTGTGAAGTGGAGAGGCAGGTGGGGGGAGACAGAGAGGGTGGATTTTGTGCTGCTGCCTTGCATCTGCTGGGCACGAAATGGAAAGAGACTGCCAAGAGCAAGCATGTAGTGCTGCAGTGGCAGGAGCGGAGGGTAGGAGGCAGGGCTGTCTCTCCTGCCACCGTTGGCCTCATTGATATTCCGCCCCTTTGGAACTTGGTCCTGGTGATTGATTCCCTGCCCTGGGTTCCTGTCCAGGGCTTTGTTATGCTAATTCTGACACACAGGGGTTGTGATGCACAGTGCTGGCTCCAGAATACTAATATCAAATAGGAGGGAGGGAGGAAAAAAGAGTGAGATGCCCCTTCCAGAGTCCACCAGTCTCATATTCCACCCAGGCTCTCAGTTTATTCCCCAAGGAAAGCTTGTCTTATCTTTCTCCAGAAAGGGAAATTCGCTCATTTTGTCCACACAACAGCCCCATGAGGTAGATAACTAGAAGAGATGACTTATTAGTAGAGTATTTTCAGAATTTGTGTGTGTGTGTGTGTGTGTGTGTGTGTGTGTGTGTGTGTGTGTGTCCTGCTGAATTATGGGACAGAGCATCTTTTAAATCCCATCACTTCAGTGTCCCTGGGAGGGATCTTGACATGATGTAAACCCTTGCTCCTTTCCTGCTTATATGTGACACAACAAGACATTTATCTGCATCTGAATAATATTTTCCAGTTCTTGCTAAGAGTCTTTTAATTTACAAGAATGTTTTTTGTATAAATTTCACAAATTACTCAATTTGGCTACAGTAGCCACTGCCTTATTCCATGGAATTTTTGAGCATCAAATTGTTTTCCTCTTGGAACCATCAGTCCATTATTCTGTGCCAGCTGTGTGTGCATGCTGTGTGGTTTGTGTCACAATGGCGAAAGGCAGAAATTCTGCACAAGACTCAGGTCTGCCTTCTACCAACTTAAGTGGATTTCCCAGCTTCAACGGTTTTTGGATGGGGAGTCACTCAAGGCTCTGACCTATGGCATTGGTGGTCTCCAAATCAGATTACTGCAATGCACTCTACGGGGTGGGGGGAGGCTGCCCTTGGACTTGCATATTCCCACATCCCTGGTCAGGCTGCACTGGCTCCCACTGGTATTCCGTGTCAGGTTCAAGGTGCTGACATTAAAATATAAAAATCTGACACAGCCTGGGACCTCAGTATCTGGTGGAGCATATCCTCCCAATCTCTCTTGCTGCAGGTGGCTACCCAGAGGCCAACCAAAAAGACAATAGCAACACACCTTCTCAGTGGTGGCCCCTAAAATGTGGAACCACCTGCCAGCAGAGATAAAGCAAGCTCTCTACTTTCCTTTCAGAAGGCCCTGTATTGTATTGGATTGTATATTATCCCTCATGACTGTATCCCTTTTCATGACTGTCAGCCTAAAATAAAATAAATAATAAAGCAAAAGTGTTCTGTCCTTTTACCACTACAAGTAGTCTGGGGTTTAAAAACAGTAGGCCACATAAAATAAAATAAATAATAGCCTGCTATCCCCAGGTCATTTTTACCTGAATTTACCAGGAACAGAGGAGGGCTGGTTTCTTGGTATGTCAGAGAAATGAGGCAGGCAGATTGTGAAATGGGTATCAGACCCACCCAACAATTGTGAAATGGGCATCAGACCCACCCAACAATGTTGCTGTTGGTTTTTTTTTGTTTGTTGCTATCTTCCTTTTAACAGCTGGCTTTGGGAAATGCCTCTAGCACTGCAGCATTCACTGCAAGGCCTCAGATTCCATCTGGCTGTACTTACACCACGCATGACACCCAAGGGGGACTTTCCTAGCCTTCCACTGTTTTTTGTTTGTTTTTGTTTTTTGTTCTTTGACAGGGCCTGGGCCACCAGAAGGCTCAGGAGTCCAGGTGCTGGCGAACCCACCTGCCTTGCTCCAGATGCCGCAGCAGGTCAAATTGCATGCACGGTTCCTTCCAGCCCCTGCTCCTCATTCTTGGCATTTTGGTGGGGGAAAGCTGTGACCCTGACCTCCCAGGCCAACTCACACACTTTAAGGAAAACACTCGCCTTCACTGTCACGCACTCTCTAGTCTGTCTGCCCATTCAAAGACTTGGGGAAGACTCCAAGACTTCAGCTGGCACCTTGAGGTGTGATAACTCAGCGGCAGAGTCAGAGGAGAGGCTGTCATTCTTCTCCCACAGTGGCCCATTGAGTGGCCCTGAGAACTGCACCAACAGAACTAAAGTTGTTTAAGGAAGCATTTAAAGGTAAAATAGCATTCGGGGATCAGATTAACATGGGATTTACAGGATATGCTTAAAATAAACATAGAAAGAGTTAAAAAAGAGATTAATGAACAAATAAAAGGATATCAAAAATTAAAGATCTCCTGTTTTGGAAAAATTGCAGTATGTTTTAGTTTGGAAGCTACCATTGAAATGTGATGAAAAAGAGTTAAAAGGAATGCAAGGAAGGATAAATATCTTTTGTAATGGTAATAAAAAGGTATTTAATGAAGGAGAGAAGTTTAGGTTTGCCTAATATAAAGTTATATTATGTAGCTAATATATATAGCTAATATGATAAAAATGATAATTTTCCCTAATTTGGATAGATTTTTTTAGAAGTTTCACAGAAGGAGAGTGAAAAGGACAACATATATTTAAAGGAAGATATTAAAGAAGAGTTGAGAACTATAGATAACCCATTCTGGAAAAAATTGATGGAATGTTGGAAAAATTACAAGGGGGAATTAAGTCCCATCAGTGTCACATTTGATTTAAGTAACAAAAATTAAAAATTTCCCAGAAAAATTAAAAGGTAAGCTAAATAAGGTAAGATAAAAAAAAGTTATTAAACTACAGGATTGGCTGAAACAAATGCAGAATAGACAACAGATAAAAGATAAATTAGGAGAAGACATTTCTTGGTTAAACATACAATTGGAAGACAGAGAATAAAGAACTTTGAAAAGATGATAAGTGAGATATATACATTTTTAATACAAGAGTAATATGAAGAGAATAAGTTAAAAGAGATGGCAAGAAGACAGCAATAAAGAAATAAAGGAAGAATGGGGGAAATTGGAAGAATAGTGAAAAATATGTCAGTGATAATAAAATAAAACTGTTACAAAGTATACTGGAGATGGTACATAACACCTGTGAAATTAGGTATAATAAATAAATAAATATCCAATATGCTGGAGAAGTAAAAAAGAAAAGGGGACATACTTACATATGTGGTGGTTGTGTGAGATAAGAAAGAAGGAATTGATGTTGATTTTAAAGAAAATTCAAGAAATAATAGGGGAAAGGTTTCAAATGTCTCCACAAATGGTGTTGTTAAATATGGTTGTGAACACTCAGCTGAAGAAAGAGGAGGTGGAGCTGGCAATTATAATAACAGTCACAAGGTTAATTTTTGCTAAAAAGTTATGGAATATGGCTATTAATGATAAATTGACATGTGAAATTAAAATTAGGAAGAGACTGAAAAATTCTAATGATTTTGATGGAATATGGGATAAATAGTTGGCATATGTATTTCAAAAAGGTAAAGGATACACACCAGGTAAAAAAAATGTAAAGGACACACTCCCATTTCTCTGGAGAGAAATTGGATGGTTAATATCTCTAGATTTGTAAACCTCATCTGTGTTGTTGAGTGGGAGATGGGTTGCACGGGGCTTGTTTTGTTATGTTATAATTAATTTCCCACCTTTTTATATGTTATTTTGTTTTGCATTAATTTTGGTTTCGTAGTTTTTGTAGTTTGTATTAAATCCAATAAAATTTTATTTAAAAAGAACTGCACCAGCAGGACACATGGGCAATGCCTGCTCAGAAAAGGTTTCTGGCAGTAGAGGCGGGCAAGCCAACAGCAGCTACCTTGGCTACCAAATTCTGAGTGTAAGGAAAGGGGCTGGTGGGGGGGAGGAGCTGTTTTACTTGTGTGTGTGTTTTTTCACCCATTTGTAGTGCAAGGAAGATGGCTAAAGCTTTTGAGGGATTTTCTTCCTCCTATTCCATGGTTCCTTGGCAGGCTTTGGGCAATACCCTTCTTGGCTTAGATGGGAAGGAGCACCTTTTGCTCCTCTGTCTCAGGGAGAAACTGTCTTGGGGCCTTTTCACATCTTCCGGGCTGTACCAGCACACTTTGGGAGATGAGAACCTTTCTTCTGTTTGTTCTTTTTTGCCCCCACCCCTTTAAAGTCTGAATGCAGTGCCGGGACGTGATTCTTTTCTTCCTTTTTTCTCCCTCCCCTCATGCAGCCAGCAGCCAGGTGGACCCCCCATCCTGTTCTCTCCAGTGGATCTTATTCTGCCTTTGGGAGTGAGAACCTTTCTTCTCTTAAAGTCAGCCGTGATGAACAAGGTGGACCCCATCCTGTTCTCTCTCATTCTGCCCCCTCTCAATTTTCTCTCTTTCCCCCCTCTCTCTCCCCCCCCCAAAAAAAAGCTTGCAGTCAAGACTGTTGAGGTCAAGACAGCTTGTTTTCTAGAAGCCAGAACTAGCAGACAGCTTTTGAAACTAAGCAGAGTGCTGTGTGAGAGCCGCATGTGGCTTCATGGCCACCAGTTGCCCACCCTTGGTTTTGGTAGAAATGTAGCTGTCCTTTAAAAAGGAAAAAGCCAAGAGAAAAGTCAGCAACACCAGATTCACATTATGCTGTCATTACCTAATTTGCTTGCACTAAGATTGTGCCCGTTAATGCCTTAAGCAGAAAACTCCAAGCAGTTTATAACAATTTAAAATAAACCATTTCAAATATGTTTCCCTGTCTTACACATACCCCCAGGGGTTTACAGGTCTTCAATAAACATGTGTTCCTCTCTCTGAATGCATTTCTATCCTTCCCTCATTTGAGTTCTCTGTAACTCACTGCAAAGAATTTGCACAACACTTTGCAGGCAAAATTGAACAGATCTGGGCTATCTTGGATGCTGCCATTGATCCAGGGCCGGTAAATAAAACACACACACCCCTTCTGTCCTGTATTAATGGATGACTTTCATCTCCTACAGCCGGATGTTTTGATCAGAACCCTTGAGGAGGTGAGGGCCACCACATGTCTGTTGGATCCTTGCCCCTCATGGATCATAAATGCTGCCAGAGAAGGTATGGCAGATTGGTTAGGAAGAGTAGTGAATGCCTCCTTACAACAGAGCAGGATTCTGGCATGCTTAAAGGAGGCAATAGTAAAACCACTGTTTAAAAAGTCTTCCTTAGATCCAATGATACTGAATAGAGATGGGCACGACTTAGCGGAATTCCCGTTTCCGTTTCCGTTACTCGTTTCTGTTACGCAACGGAAACGGTAACGGGAATTACTCCGCCAGAACTCGAACTCGAACCGACTAAAGAATAATTGGGTCTGATTTGTCGTTGTCGTTCCTGGCATCGCAGCAATCCCGCGATGCCAAGCGGCACAGAAAAAAAGTTTTTAAGTTAAAAAAAAACCCCGATTCCCAGCCCTAAAAGCAGGTGAAAACTGTCTGAGGGCACCTACCAGGCCAGAAGGGTGTTTTATTTTGGGGGGGCTAGTGCTACTGCTGCGCTGCTGGTACCAGGCGGGGGGGCATCGTCTCATCTGCCTTTGCCATGCGGTGTGCGGGCGGGGGATCCAAAATGGCGACCACAATATTTTTTTTGAAATCATGGTCCAAAAACCCACCAAAGCACCACAGAAACATGCGAAAATTAGCTATTTTAAATGCTTGAATTTTTACAGTAGCAGCAGTGGGTTTGTCTTGCCAAAATACGTCTCCGTTGATTTTATTTTATTTTATTTTATTTTTTTACACCTGCGCATTCGCAATGATGGGCTCGCCCATGGGAGTGGACCATGCAAATTTTGGAGCCATTCCACCAATCGCATGGCCAGGTTTTGGAGACTGTACCAGGCTGGGAGGGCGCATCCATTTGCCATGCAGTGCGGGGGGATCTAAAATGGCGACCGCAATATTTTTTTTTAATCGTGGTCCAAAACCCCACCAAAGCACCACAGAAACATGCGAAAATTAGCTATTTTAAATGCTTGAATTTTTACAGTAGCAGCAGTGGGTTTTTCTTGCAAAAAAGTCTCCGTTGATTTTATTTTATTTTATTTTATTTTATTTTTACAACTGCACATTCGCAATGATGGGCTCGCCCATGGGAGTGGACCATGCAAATTTTCCACCAATCGCATGGCCACTTGGCCAGGTTGACCACAGAGACTTCTGGGATGTGCCAATCAGGCATAAACAGCCCACTGACCATAGCCCGAACCCGAACCCGAACCCTAAGCCTAACCCATACGCCAGTACACTGTCCTTCTAAGTGGGTCAGAGAGGCACCCAGAAGTGCACCCCAATACTCACCCTAACCTCACCCATAACTAGCCTAACCCTAGCCCTTGCGCTAACCCGTCTTAACCCTAAGCCAGATCTACTTGCATTGCACTACATGCAAGTACATTTCCCTTGGAGCGGGTGCAAAGAGTCTGCCAGTCCGTCACTTGTGGCTCTGGCTGACTCCTGCAGCAGCATTTGTGTGCCATGCAAACCATGCCTGCAAGTGCTGTCTGACTGTGTCTCACCAACTGTTGCAGGGAAGGCACCCCAAAAAGAGGGGTGCCTCTGCCAGTCTGCTGCGTCTGCAATATGCATATCCATAGCATATGGCTATGCATGCCCTTTTGTAGCAGCGCTGGCGGGTGAGGATAGGAGGCACCCACCACAGAGAGGTGCCTCCAGGAGCCCGCTACTAACGACAAATGAAAAACAAAACGACAAATTTTTGCGGAATTTCACGAAAAACGGAAACGAGCCGAAACGGGCTGCCTCCGACACACGACAACTCGAAAACGTCATTTTCCCTAGTCGTGCCCATCTCTAATACTGAACAGTTACTGACCAGTACTGAATATCCCATTCGTGGGGAAAGTCCTAGAACGGGTTGTGGCCTCACAGCTCCAGAGGTTTCTGGATGAATGAGACTACCTGGATCTATTTCATACTGGCTTCAGGCCTGGCTATGGGGCAGAGATAGCACCGGTTGCATTAGTAGATGACCTACGCAGGGAAAAGGATAGGCGATTGTGTCCATTTTGGTTTTACTAGACTTCTCAGCTGCTTTTGACACTGTAGACCACAGCATCTTCCTGACTCGTCTCTCTGAAATGGAAATTGGGGGGCACTGCATTAAAGTGGATCCAGTTCTTCCTGCAGGAAAGAATGCAGAAAGTAGTGTTAGGTGAATCATGTTCAACAACACGGTCGCTGACCTGTGGGGTCCCCCAGGGTTCTGTTCTGTCTCCTATGATATTTAACATCTATATGAAACCACTGGGGAGATTATCAGGAGTGTTGGGGTTAAGTGCCACCAGTATGCTGATGACACCCAACTCTACCTCTCATCACATCCGGATTCTAAGGCAGCTACTATTTTATCTTTGCATGATTGTTTAGCTGCAGTAATGAACTGGATGAGGATAAACAAACTGAAACTAAACCAAGACAAGACAGAGGTGCTACTGGTCAGTCAAAAGGGAGAACAAGGGATAGGGATGCAACCTGTAATGGATGGGATCACCCTCCAATTGAAAAAAAAGAGGTACGCAGCTTGGGGGTGCTCCTGGACTCATCCTTGAGCCTAGATGTCAAGGTCACAGCAGGGGCCAGGAGCGCATTTGCACAATTAAAGCTGGTACGCTAGTTAAACCTGTTCCTTGAGAAACCTGCTCTGGCCACAGTGACACAGGCCCTAGTGACATCGCGGCTGGACTACGGTAATGCGCTTTATGTGGAACTTCTAATGAAAAATCTCAGGGAACTTCAACAGGTCCAAAACACACCAGCCAGATTGCTGACTGGGGTGGGTTACAGAGATCACATTACACCCCTATTAAAGCAGCTCTACTGGCTACCTAGAAGCTATCGAGCACAATTCAAATTGCTCACCTTAACCTACAAAGCACTATTTGATCTGGGTCCTAACTTCCTCAAAGATCGAATCTCACATTATGAACCGGCTCAGGCGCTAAAGTCATCAGGAGAGGCCCTTCTCTCCATCCCGCCACCCTCACAAGTATGTTTTATGGGAATGTATGTTATTGTAAACCGCCCAGAGTTCCCATATGAGGAAAAACAGACTGCGGTATATAAATATAAAAATAAATAAATAAATAACATATGAAGGGCTTTCTCAGCTGCTGCATCCAGACTGTGCAACTCCCTTCCACTAGAGGCCAGGACTGCCTCATCTCTGTTCTTCCCCTTCAGACAAGCTTTCCCTGAATGACGGAATACCATGCATGGCTACACAGACTTGTGTTTATAACCACCTATAACTTTGTGCTTGTCTCTCTCCTTGTGTGGAAACACTGACACTATGTTACCAGTTGTTAGTTCCCATCCCTCATAACTTTTAGATGGTCTTCCATGCATGATTACATGGAATGTTTACTCTTTTCGTAAATGCTCGCATTCTCTTTTAGCTTTAATGTTGTCTTCTAATGCTGTAAGATACCCCTCAATTTCCTGTTCTTAAACTTGAATATGTCTTAACTGTACTGGACTGTATATAGTCCCTCACTACTGTAAGCCACCTTTGGGTCCTTTTCCAAGGAGAAAGGTGGGGTAGAAATACTCATAACTAATATAAATAAATAGAATCAGTCATAGAGTTGAAAGGGGCCTACAGTATAAGGCCATGAAGTCCAACCCACCTGGCCACAGTTAATTTAAAGCAAAAGTGGCATCACAGCCCAGCACTCTAACCACTACACCACACAGGCTGATTGTGTGCCCTTATAGGAAGCCCTTCAGTCAAATTCCTCTAGGCTAGACCCAGGTTGCTTTGGTAGTTCTCGGATATGTGCTTTCTTGGTTAGGTGGAATCCTAAGGATAAAGGTATTCTTCCCAAACGCAAGTGCCTCCCGGGTTCATCAGTGACACAGACCCCACCATAACCAGCCTACATGGGCACTGGGGGTGGTGACGCCTATGGTGTTAGCATCTGGAACGTGCCAGGTTTTGAGACAAAAGACCAAAGATGCATGCATAATGTTGGTCTTCCTTCTTGATCTCTTTGCTGAAGCCCTATAGAAACTCCTGTGTTACCTTTTCATTTGGTACAATTTGATCTAGGCTGCAGAGGACAGTCAGGGTAGGGAGGGCAGAGGGATTTGTGCCCAAGTAACAGGGAGAATCAAACACAGCGGTTTTTTTTGGAATTAAATAAAAGGTAACATATTTATTGCACTCATAGGAGGGTGTTGATAGCATGGGTGGACCTGGAATGGGAATGGTTCAGACGCGAGTTGTCCCCACAATGACCTCTGTCATCCCTGTGTCAACTGGATCTCCTGTTTCCTTCTCTGTAGAATACGGATGACCTCCTTGTGGCTTCCGCTGAGTGCCCGAGTGACGACGAAGACCTAGAGGAGTGTGAGCCGAGCACCGGTGGGTCTTTTTCTGACTTCTTGGCCTTGGGCCACACCCATAGTCAGCAGTGGGAGTGGGTGGGGGTTCACTGTCCCTTGTGCATGGATCCAGGACCACACGCTCCCAAGATGTAAGCGAATCAATTCTAGGGTCCCTGTGCAGAGACATATGCAGCTAGTCTGCCAAAACCAACATCCACAATACCAATACATAAAGCTGTCTGGCTCATTCTCTCTCTCTCTCTCTCTCTCTCTCTCTCTCTCTCTCTCTCTCTCTCTCTCTCTCTCTCTCTCTCTCTCTCTCTTTCTCTGTTGCTCTCTCTTACAATTGCTCTCTCTTCCCTTCCCCACTCCTCTGTAAGATGGCTTCCATACATTTATACAGACATGTGCTCAGAAGTCTGTGCTTTTCTTATATAATTGCATGAGTCTTGGATTATTATAGCTTTTTGCCTTCTGGGTCCTTGCTAAGACAAAGATTAGCTGAAGTGTGGGGGCAAAATAAGGGGGTGAATTCATAATTCAGAAATGCCAACATCTGTGCTATGTCAGGATAAGTAAATGTTTGTTTCAGTTGTTTAAAGTTTGTTTTTCATTGTGATTTTTCAGAAGGATTCACAGTTAATAGAAACAATAACAAGAACCATTTAATAATACAGATATGGACACAGAAGTTTAAAAAAAACCAGAAAGTTACCTTTGCAACACCATCAAATAATGCAAAGATGAGCAAATCTAGCAGACTTGCATGTAGAGGGGATTCCACAGTTATGACTCTGCCAGAACAATGCCTATAGCAGGTCAGGAACCAGCCAAGAAGTCATGACGTTACTTTTAACCCAGTTACCACTGACTGATTCTAGGTCAAGAAGAGTCTTGTATGTAAAAATAATGTAACAAGTAGGAACAAAGTTATCATATTGGTATAAACTCGAGGTACAGTACTCTCAAAAGTTATTTTTTAAAAATATTTTTAAAGGCACATTAGAAGCTTTGGGCCAATATTTCAAGCTTTATGCCATACATTTACTGGTCTTAAAGTGTTTCTTAAATTAAAGAAAATAATTAATTAATTAAAAGTAACAATAGGTTCAGAAAGTAGTTGAATATGGTATTTGCTCAATACTGGTAATAAGCAGGAACCAGCTACTTTTCAAAAACTGAATGAGTAACAGGAATAAGTTACTATTTAGAAGTAATTTTCCAAATTCTTCATTAAAGCTGTGCAAATTCATATGAAATAATAATAACAGCCGCTCACATCCTGCTGCTCCTCAACAGCAGCAGCAGTAGTAGTAATATTGCTGGGTGTCCTCATCACTTGACTTGTTCTAAGGCAGTTTTCATTTGTATCAAGCCATTTTGGCTGCAGAAAATAATGTAGCTTTCCATGGCCTGCGTTCTAGTGTGCTGCTTTAACAATACCGAGTGGAAGCAGCCATCCATATGGGACTCATACCCATCCTTGGGACAACAGAGATAACCAATGCAAGGCAAGAGTTTTGTGCTTGCCCTGTTTGATACCCAAAGAAAAATCAAAGTTATGAAAAAGATGCAAGCGTTCAGCAGTTAATAAAACCAACAGGATTTCGTTGTTGAGGGTCTGGAGGAAATGTCTTATGAGGAATGGCTTAGGGAACTGGGAATGTTTAGCCTTTCAAAAAGAAGACTGAGAGGGGATAGGATAGCTATGTTTAAATATTTGAAAGGATGTCATTGAAGAGGGAACAGGTTTGTTTTCCATGGCTTCAGAGACTAGGACTCGGGGCAATGGTTTCAAACTATAGGAAAAGAGATTCCATTTGAACATTAGGAAGAACTTTATGACAGTTAGAGCTATTCGGCAGTGGAATATGCTGCCGCGGAGGGTGGTGGAGTCTCCTTCTTTGGAGGTTTTTAAGCAGAGGCTGGATGGCCATCTGTCGGAAATATTGTGATGGCGTCCCTGCATGGCAGGGGTTGGACTAGATGGCCCTGGAGGTCTCTTCCAACTCTAGGATTCTATGATTCTATGTTACCATGGTTCTCAGATGCCTGATGGTGCCCCAGCCTGCAGCATGGCAAGCTAGGACGTGAGCCTAATGTGGGGCAGCCAGAATCAGTCCTCTTGGACCTGCCCTGTGGGAAACTGGCAACCAGTACTTTTTTTCCTTGTGTCGATTTGCTTATTTCAAGCATTCCTCAGGCGCACAGCCACACCAAATAGTTCTGTGGCGTGATTCAGAATGGCCTTTCTCCTTTCAGTTACCATACAACACATCTGGAGGGGCGCACAATGGGACGTTTGCCTCTCTTCCAGGGACACACCTGTTGTCTCTGCGTGTATCCAGTTGTTTCCCACAACAGTTGGTGGCTGGAGCAGGTGGGCAGGCACTTTTCAGACTCACTTTGAGGCACCTTTCACTCAGTGATAAGCTGCATCCTCTGCAGCACCCAGTGATGCCGCAGGTGAATTTTTAAAATATCCTTTTTAGATCTCTGCAGGACAGAATAGTGGCAGATGGGATAGTTTTCTCCACATCTGTTTGGGTAGCATCTTTCACCTTTCTGAGATTCACTGCTGTCACTGTAAAAAAAAGCCATCTACCAGATTCCTTAACCATGAAAATATCTTTAAAATCAACTTCTGAGAAGCCAGAGCAACCACAGGTGGGTGGTGCAGGTTGCCATCCAAGGTCCCTTCTATTTGTGACTATTGAGAAACAAGAATCAGTTGTGCCAAACTTTAAAAAAAAGAAAATATGCAAAAATTAAGAGGAAGGTTATAGGAATCAGCTCAGTGTTCAGATTTGTCAGGCTGCAGAATTTAAATTTTCTTTTACAAAGTGCCAATTATGTGCACAGCTCATTGGATGCATAAATGGGGCATGACATCCACAGGACCAGTTCTTTACACCTGATCTTAGCCAAAACCTCCTAAAATCTATCTGGGGGCACAAAACTGTCAGAAACTCTGGTTTTTCTTTCTTCCTTCCTTCCTTCCTTCCTTCCTTCCTTTCTTTCTTTCTTTCTGTAAGGAAAGCAACAAGGGATGATTGGAAGGACACCCACCCGAGTTTTCAGTCTGAAAGAACATGGGCTGAGATGCCACCTGAAAAACTAAAAGCCCCATTGGCTCACCTGTTGGAGCATGATCACACCACATCTGTGGACTCCCTCTCCCAAAGGGATGATGGTAGAGTCCAAAGTGTGGGATGGAGTTCGACACCAGGCTCTCATTTGTATGCTCTTCCCCCGAAAGCAGAAACAGCCAAACTTCACTTTGGCCTTAAAAAAGGGTTGAATAAGTTCCAGTTTCTCCTTTCCAACCTAAAAAAATCAGTTCTTTAGAATGTTGGGAACACATCCTGTAATATCTTATCTCAAAACAAAACTGCATCAGAAACAAAAGGTTGTTGTTTCTTTCTTTAAATGTCTTTCTTTGAAATTCAAAGAGGAAAGGGGAAATTCAAAGAGGAAAGGGGAAATGCTCTGTAACTTAAACACTAGTTGAACTTAACTCAAATACCCTGCAGAACTTCTAAATCAGATGTAATTTAATTGTGGAAAACTTTTTTTTGGGGATTAAAAGCATCTGGATAACCTTCTCTTGACACTGGTTCTGACTGTTTGAAATTCACCAAATTTTAGTGATGCTGTTTTTCAAAAGTGCTAGGAAGGATCAAGCACTCTCATTTGTATGCTCTTCCCCCGTTTTATAAAGTTGTTTTGTAAACATTCACCTTGGAGATGGCAAAAAAGATTGTTCTATAAGTTCCTATTCCTTTCAACCTAAAAATAAACCTCATAGATCTGGGAACACATCTGTGGTGAAGTCAAAACAAAACAAAGCATCAACAGCAAAAGTTTGTTGTTTCTGTATATAAATGCTATTATTGCACATAGGAAAACTGAAATTGAAAGAGGAAAGGGGAAATGCTCTGTAACTGAAACACTAGTTTAACTTAACTCAAATACCCTGCAGAACTTCTACCAATCATGTATGTAATTTAATTATGGAAAACTGTAGTTTCACTCAAGATAAGTGAGCATCTGGTTAACCTTATCTTGACACTGGTTCTATCTGTTTGAAATTCGCTCTTAAGACAGTGAGGCTGTTTTTTCTATTACTAGCTTGGATCAAGCAGCCTTTGTATACCAACTTGGTTATTACCAGTTGTTTTGTAAACATTCACCTAGGAGATGGCATGGCATTGTTCTATAAGTTCCTTGTCTTAGATACTTAGCACTGAAATATATGGTTGCCTAGAGGGATACAATTATCAAAAGAGGAAGGCCTTCCCACTGACCTAAGAACCATGAGGGCTAGATTCTTTTATTTCTTTCCAACTCTGTGGTAGAGCATATGCTGTACATGCAGGAAAATATGGATGGAAGGGGGCCTATAAAGCCGTCAAGTCCAACTCCATGCTCAGTGCAGGAATCCAAAGTGGATCTGACAGACTGTGGTCTGATTTTCTCTTAAATGTCTCCAGTGTTGGAGCACTCACTATTTTCTGAGGTAAATGGTTCAATTGTCATACTGATCTAACAGATGTTTTTCCTGATATTCAACCAAAATCTGGGTTCTTGTACCCTGAGCCCATTTATTTATTTATTTATTTATTTATTTATTTACTTGTTGACTGCTCGACTTTCCCTCGGGAACTCTGGGTGGTGTACAACAAATTGCAAAGAAAGAATATGACCTCCAACAAACAATCCAATATAAAAATATAAATACAGTAACAACAGTAATACAAAACAAGCTCAGAATCCGGTAAGAAAAGGGCTGGGACAAATAATACAACTATCTGATGACACACACTCGTACATGTCCTGGACTTTGCAATGACTTAAACAGATAGGTAGGATGGGACTTGCAACATAGAATAGGTAGAGAGGTAGTACAGGAACACCTGGAAACATTAAATGAATTTAAGTCTCCTGGGCCAGATGAATTACACCCAAGGATATTAAAAGAACTGGCAGAAGTCATTTCAGAACCATTGGCAATAATGTTTGAGAAGTCTTGGAGAACAAGGGAAGTCCCCATCGATTGGAGGAGGGCTAATGTTGTCCCCATCTTCAAAAAGGGGGGGAAAGAGGACCCAAATAATTACCGCCCAGTCAGCTTGACTTCAATTCCTGGAAAGATCCTAGAGCAGATTATAAAACAGTCAGTCCGCAATTATTTAACAAACAATATGCTGTCATTACAAGAAGTTAACATGGGTTTCTTAAAAACAAGTCATGCCAGACCAATTCGATCTCTTTTTTTGATAGAATTACAGGCCTGGTGGATGAGGAGAAATGCTGTGGATATTGCTTATCTGGACTTTAGTAAGGCATTCAATAAGGTTCCCCATGGTATTCTTGCTAAGACGTTAGTAGAGAGTGGGATAGATAGTGCTACTGTTAGGTGGATTTGTATTTGGTTGACTGATTGCACCCAAAGGGTGACCATAAAAGGCCTCTCTTCAGCTTGGAGAGACAAGACCAGTGGGGTGCCCCAGGGTTGTTCAATATCTTTATTAATGACTTGGAGGAAGGAATAGTGAGTATGCTAATCAAATTTGCAGATGATACCAAATTGGGAGGGGTTGCTAATTCCCTAGAGGATCGGATGAAAATCCAAAAGGACCTTGACAGATGAGAATGCTGGGCCAAAGCTAATGGAATGGATTTCAACAGAGGGAAATGTAGAGTGCTGCATCTAGGTAAAAAGAATGAATTGCACAGATATAGGATGGGGGACACTTGGCTAGAGAATAGTACCTGTGAAAGGGATCTGGGAGTCTTGGTAGACCACAAATTGAACATGAGTCAGCAGTATGATGCGGCGGCCAGGAAAGCCAGTAAGAGAGAGAACCATAGTGCCTAGATCAAGGGAAGTGATAGTACCACTCTATTCTGCTCTGGTCAGACCCCACCTGGAGTACTGTGTCCAGTTCTGTGTGCCTCAGTTTAAAAAGGATGTTGACAACCTTGAATGGGTCCAGAGGAGGGCAACCAGGATGGTTGAGGGTCTGGAGGAAATGTCTTATGAGGAACAGCTCAGGGAACTGGGAATGTTTAGCCTCTCTAAAAGAAGGCTGAGGGGGGATATGATAGCTATGTTTAAATATTTGAAAGGATGTCATATTGAAGAGGGAACAGGTTTGTTTTCCATGGCTTCAGAGACTACGACTCGGGGCCATGGTTTCAAACTACAGGAAAAGAGATTCCATTTGAACATTAGGAAGAACTTCATGACAGTTAGAGCTGTTCAGCAGTGGAAGTCTCCTTCTTTGGAGGTTTTTAAGCAGAGGCTGGATGGCCATCTGTCGAAAATATTATGATGGGGTTCCTGCATGGAAGGGGTTTGGACTAGATGGCCCTTGAGGTCTCTTCCAACTCTATGATTCTATGATCCTGCCCCTCCCTCTGTATGACAACCTTTCAAGAATTTGAAGATTGTTTTTCTATCTCCTCTTAGGGCCTTTTTACATGACCCCTAAGATCCGCTGGTCCCATAAATTCGGACCAGAGATTTTGAGGGTTCGTTGCTGTTCCTCCGTCCCCACCCGCTCCGCACTTCTTTGTTCTGTCTGCGTGAGGGGGGGAGGGAAAAAAAGCCTTAGACAGGGACAAAAGAATAAAGCCATACCTCCGGTGCCGGTGGAAGTTGCTCCGACCTCCGTTTACTTCCTGGTTCCTCTTTAAGGGGCGGAGGCAAAAGAAAAACAACAGAAAGAAGCGAGGAGAGCTCAGGCACTCTCCGCATCAAATATTTTTCACCATCAAAGAGCAGGTACAAGAAAAGTGCGCTGGGTCACGCTAAAGTGGGCGGGGTCGCACTTAATGTCTGCAAACTCCGGAGCTGGTGGGTAAACATTTTTAAGGTCAGGAGCTTGCAGCCATTTGCGGCGGAGCTTAGGGGTCGTGTATAAACGCCCTTAGTCTTCTTTTCTCAGGGCTAAACCTGCCCAGCTCTCTCAGTCTTTCCTCACAGGACTTCGTTTCCAGTTTCCCGATTATCTCTGTTGCCTTCCTCTGAAGCTTTTCCAGTTTGTCTGCTTTGCTCTTAAAGTGAAGCATCAAGAACAGAGTACTCAAGATGAGGCCTAACTAGTCCCAAGTAGAGTAGAACTAGTATTTCACAGGTTCGAAGAATCCTGTGACTGGCTTGTGGCTCCCAAATGACTGACAATGTGAAGGCCTTCTACCATGGGATCCAATTTGTGTCTCAATTGTTCCCCCTTTATTTTCCAACCCTTTCCACCAAATTTAATCAGACAATAGGTGTTGTTGTTGTTGTTGTTGTTGATGATGGTGATGATGATGATGATGATGATGATCCATGAAATGGGCCCACTTTTAATCCAGAGTGCATTTGGCCCAATGTTCTTCATCCCTAGACCAGATGAGAACCATCAGAGAAAATAAATGTTGTGGGGTTGAAAGAGTGTTCCTGTTACAAGAGTAATAGTTGTTTGAATCACCCAGGATGATCCATTACCACTTCAAATTGATTGTAGTTCTGGACAGATTTGGATACAGAACTTAGAAAGGTTCCTTTCAGGTGGATGCATGTCCCAGAATTCCCCCAAGACATTATGGGTATCTGATTTGTCATCAAAAAGGAAGCTTTTTCTAACCTATATTTGAATATAATCATTTTCTATTAAGAACTCTATCCATCCTCCCTGAACTGTTCTTAGTACAGGGGTGGGGGGCAGATGTGTGGAAAATATGATCCCTCACATGGGGAAGTGGTTTAGACAAGAACTAGCAAAAAAATAAAGTGTGCTGCTTAATAGTGCACTTTATAGCACTTAAAGCACTGCCTTGGTAGCTTACAATTTAATTATGCAGACTACGCAGTGCACACCCACCCCCCCCATCAAGCTGATTGTTCAATTTATCAACCTCAAAAAAGATGGAAAACTAAGTAAGCATTTAGCCGGCTTTCCAGGAATGAGCCCAAGTTGTGAACAGAGTTTTGACTGCAGTATTGCAGTGTAACCATATGTCACAAGGCTCTCTAGAAGCCGTGCTTCACTACTTTACTTACACTTGAGGAGGTGGTCTGTTGGGAGTTCTTTATTCCTCACAAGTGCTGTCACTTCCATGGTGCAAGCAAGACAGAGTCCCACTTTCATTGAAGTTTCTGCAGACTGATACAAATGTCCCTGGTTTCCCCCTCCTCTTTTGCAAGCAAAGCATAGGAATAGCGGCTGCTTGGTGTTAGCAGACTGCCCAGTGCTTCTGGTTTTCAAAAGAAACAGGCAAAAAAAAATGCCTTGCTGCGTCGTAGCCGGGGGTGGGAGTGAGACAAGTGGCCATTTATCTCCCTAACTAAAATGTCCTCTCCTGGTCTCAGGCAGCATCTCCTTTACAAGTTACAGTCACTCACGCTCATTCCACCAGGTCCAATAGATCTTTCAATTGTCAACCCACTTTTGCAATGCCAATGCAGAGAAGGTTTGACTCAGCCTGCCTGCCCCTCTCTCTCCTTCTCTCTCCTCTGCCGCTCCCTCCCCGCTATCTGTTTTATGCCTGCAGCTATATCAATTCTGGCTGTGATCTCCTCGGATCTTAGCTCTTGGTGGCTACTGGGATTAGCGAGAGGAGGTGGCGGGTGGAATGCCTTGCATCAGAAAATGCGGGCCCCACCAGCTGAACAGGGATGGCCCTGTCACACATGAGGCAGGAGACGGCCAAGGAAGGAAGGAGACACACACAAACAACAGTTGGGAGGCGGTTTCGCCATCAGAGCAGAGGATGATGTTTTGTTTGTAGCTTGCTGGAGGCCGCCTGCCTCAGGGGTGTCCTGGCAGATGCTTACTGAGAGGCACGGAAGGAGTCTCCACTTTGAGGAGAGTCCGATTAGGAGAAAGCTCTGCAACGCCTTTTTTAAGATCTCCACCATTGCGCAGAGCATCTCACATATAAAATGTGTGTAACATGTCAATTGAGACCAACAGGTGCACATTCAGATATAAACTCTATAACAGAAGTGGAAATACAAATCCATCCTCACCCTAATAAGGGAAGGCTGGGCTGTATCCAGGCATTGATAGCTGCAAAAAAGGTCAGCTGCCCTTCATTCCTTTGGCGTCGCTGCCTTTTAAAGTAGACTCTGGTAGCCCTTAGAATAGAGAGCTGTCCTCTGCTAAGTAGGATACATGCCCACTCTCTGTGCACCTCACCTGGCCAGGCTCCTTGAAAGAGCTTGTGAAATCACAACTTGAGGAGTACTTAAATAAAGGCATGCGCACAACTGGATGCTTTTTAAATTTTGCAAATCCTGCCCCATGCCAGTGCAATGCTGAGATGGACACTCACCACATGCAAGATGACAAGGCTGATTTTCAGTTAACTTCTGAAACAGCAGAAGAAATGGGGCCTTTTGCTTTGCTTCTCACACCCATTTCCAGGACTGGGTCTTATGGAAACATAAGAATGATCTAGTTCAGCATTGAACTAGAATGATCAATTTAAGATGTAGCCCTGGAACTACAGATGAGAGCTTTACATCACAGGGGGAGCACATACTTGGCATGCGGATGGATCCAGGTTGCATGGATACAAGACGTGGCCTTATATTGTGCAAGCCCAGATGCTTTGTGTCCTGCAACAGAACTCAGCGAGCACAACATGCACTTGGGATGGCCCATGTCAGAATCATACTGATGATTAAATGGTTCAGCAATAGGATTTAGTCCATATGTTATAGGAGCTGTTCCTGGTGCCAGCTGTTCCCAAGTAACCCACATGTCATTGGTCTGCAACTCCCTAAAACCCCCGCCGGTGGTAAGTTTTGACCAAGTTCCCCAAGCTAACCAGGAGTGTGGACTGGATAAATCAAATGTAATGCAGAAACCCAGTTGGTTACAGAATCATACTGATGATTAATGGTTCCTCCTCTAAGTGGGAGGAGGTAACATTGGGTATCCCAAGGCCCAGTCCTGGGTCCGACACTCTTCAAATTTTTTATCAATGACTTGGACAAGGGGATGCAAGGAACGCTTGTCAAATTCACAGATGACACAACATTGAGTGGAACAGCTAATACCCTGGAAGACAGAAACAAAATTCAAAATTATCTTGATAGGCTGGAGCATGAGCCTGAAACCAACAGAATCAAATTTAACAGGGATAAGAAGAAACCTAATGTGCAAGATGGGGGACACCTGGCTGAGCAATGCCACAAGTGAGAAGGATTTTGGAATTCTTGTAGATCATGAGCCAACGGTGATGCGGCCTCGAAAAATACAAATTCTGTTTTAGGGTTGGTTATTAAAAATCTCTGGTTGGGCATGTGAAAGGCTAAGCACCTACTACAAGTACAGATTTAAGTGAGTCAGTGATCTAAGAAAGCACCTACATTTCAATATACACTTTTCCCAAAACCATACAGTACCATGCACACTGAGCCTTAGATGAATGTGCCAGATGAAATAGAACACCTGAATAAAAAATTATGTAATTGATAAATCAAAGGGTAGTCAAAGCATGAAGGTTTAGGACATCTGGCATTCCTAAAACCATGTTTATACTGCTACCGAGTCTCTCTGACTTTTCATTACCACACATAATGGATAACCATTTCAGCCCTGGGTGGGAAGGCAAAGCCAGGTACACATTTCAGCGTACACACATTGTTTTTCCACTTGTGTGGTTGGCAGTCCCTGCTTGCTCCTGTCTCTCCTGGGCAGTCAGCGAGACGGATGTGAGCCACTCCACCCCCATCTCTGGCAGGTTCAGCTAAGAACCCCTCCTCCGTTCCCTTATCCATCAATTCCACATGGCCTGGCTCAGCTGCAGTGGAGTTTATTGCACCAGAGGGAGAGGAAACAACCACAGCAGGAGACAGCTCCGCTCCTGTCACTTGGTCCAGGGGCGAGGTTGACGCTACTTGCCCCTGCACAGTCCGGGCTGGTTCTGGGCTCCAAATTCTGTGAAACTTTGGCCCTTTGTACACGACCCCTAAACTCCACGGCAAATGGCTCCCAGCTCCGGAGCTTAAAATTGTTTCCCCACCAGTTCCGGAGTTTACAGATAATTAAGTGCAACCACGCCCACCTAAGCGTGTCCCAGTGCACTTTTCAGGTACCTGCTCTCTGGAGGTGAAAATTCCTGATGCGGATATAACGTAGTGACTGCCCGGCTCTCCTTGCTTCTGTTTGTTCTTTTTTTGCCCCCTGCCCCTTTAAGAGGTCTGAATGCAGTGCCGGGAGGGCAGAACGGAGGTGAGCGGCATTCTTTTCTTCCTTTTTTTCTCCCTCCCCTCACACAGCCAGCAGCCAGGGGTGCAGAGGGGGTGGGAACGCAGGAACAGCGACAAACCCCTAAGATCTCTGGTCAAAATTTAAGTGGCCAGTGGATCTTAGGGGTCGTGTGAAAAGGCCCTTTGTTGTCGCTCAGTGGCATCCATCCAGGAGGTCTAAAAGTGGAGGCCTGCAAGAGGGATGGCTTGTAAGCCTGCAAGGGCACGGCCGGGAGGTCACCAGCATCAGCTCCGGTGGCAGAGGGGGCAAGTGCTGGAGGTGTGACTGGCATTCTTTCCACCCGGTTAGCTTCTGTGTCAGTTTGGGACCCATTTGGCCTGGCTGAGGTTGGTGATTGTAGCCCTGACATTGAGGCCAATGATGCCTGCTCATGGCAGGGGACCCGGGGACCCCACCTTGCTTTTGGGATACGTGAAGTTCAACTAGGACCCCTGACCAGGGATCCTTGCAATAAATGTAGTCCTATCCGTCTCCAGCCCAGGGACCTCCTCCCTTCTATAGACTTCCTCAGTCTCCCCCTGTGTGTCAAGCCAGGCACTATCCTCCCCCTCTGAATCTGAAGATTCCACCGACCACCCCAACTGTAGGGGGGACTCCCTCTTATCAGCCTTCTGCAGGTGCTTCTCTTCAGCAGTGGTCTACCCCACCTGGGCCAGGGGTCCCTCATTTGTCTTGGCTCCAGATATCTTGCCTAAGTGTCTGGAGTGGGGGGGGGACTGTCCACTAGGGACCCCTTCACAACCCACCATGCTAATAGTGGTTAGACAGGTGTCTTTGAAGACCCATCTGCTGATCAGCTGCTAGAGTATGGTGGGGTGGGTGGGTGGAGTGTGTGTTGGGTTCCTGCCAGTTTGGGAGGGGTGGCACAAGCTGCTGTTGCCTTCCTAAGGTGAAGGTGCCTCTCGGGAGAGTCCCTTTCCCCCACCTGCTGTTCTTCCTAGTGTTCTTCCTATGCAGAGATCGTGCTGGCTGGGGGATTTGGGGAGTTGTAGTCCGCAAGAGTGACATCCCCTCACTCTGCTTGAGAGACACTCTGGCTATCCAGCACATCCCTTCACAAACAGCCACCTTGGCTAGACCACCTTCCATCTGTGTATCCATCTCCCCGATGTCAGCCCTCTCCCACAAGATCGGGAACCTCTCCTCCGAGACGCTGACACAGTCCCGCCTGAGGATGGTGCAGCAGCAATGGCCCTGGGCCCATCTGGTGGCTGCAGAAAGACTCCCATCTCTCTTTCCTGAACTGAGAGGGTCGGTCAAGCAGTCACAGGGCTTGGCTTGGCTCTGGCAACAGGCAGACAAACAAATCTGTATACACCCTCTGTCCACCTCGTGGATGGATGGCAGAGCAGCTCTGACTCTTGCTCGCTCGCTCTCTGCTGCAAAAGCCCCTTCAGTCTGCCTCTGCACATTGCATTCCCAGTTCAGCTCTGCTCTTTCATGCCGGCCTCTGCAGCTGCTGAACACGCCTCTGCAGTGCCTTTCCCAGAGCCTGACCGCCTTCCCCTGGCATAGCATCTGCATGAAAGAGGTTTCTTAAAATGCAGAAAGAATAAATAGAAAGAAATCTGTTTCGCCTCCCCTTCTCTCTAGACAATGAAACTGAGGGTCACTCAGTAAAAATAGGGTTCTGCATTAAGGAGAATGCCTGGTCTTCTTTGTGGTCTCGGTAAATACACACAAATTGGTTCTCCTCTGCTTCGAGCCATCATGCAATAGGCAGAGGCCACCAACACCTTCCCCTTCATCCTACTCCTTTCACCCTCAATCTCATTTCTGGCAGACCGCCAGGTGCCCTGCTATGGTAGTAAGACCAAGCAGCATCTTTGACTCCTCTATTCTCCTTGCACCCTTCCTTTCCAAATGGACTGTCAATACCAGTGATCCATAGGTCCTCTCTCTCATCCAACTTAGATGCTTGATCAAGTTCTCCACTCTGTCTCCCATAGGACTCTTCAAATCTACCTCACCATCCCCCGTTTTGCAGTAGGAAATCCTCAGCTATTTGATTGACACAATGGCTTTTACCCCCACTATTTTATGGTTTCCAAAAAGACTGGAGGATTATGACTCATTCTGGATTTACATAGAGCATTTCCACATGGTCACACCCAAAAATGTCATCTCCTCAAAAGAGAAGACTGCTTCGCCACCATAGATCTGCAGGACAACCATATCAGTATTCACAGAGACCACCACAAATACCTCAGGTTCACACTTGGCCAGGCCATTTTCAAATTCAGTCCTTCCATGGATATTCACAAAGTACCATGCACCACTGGGTTTGTAAGTTAACCTTGCAAAATCTGAACTAGAACCATCCCAGGAAGTCACTTACAATGGAGCTCATCTTCCCCAGGTTTTCTCCTGGAACACAAGAGTACTGAAAATCAGGAAACTTGATCTTTCCAGCATTGTGTCATGGTTTCTGCCCACCCCCCAACCCCCAGCACCTACTTGGCCTGATGGCCTCCACCACTTATAGTTCAGCATGCTCAGCTGAAGATGAGGTGGTTGCAAACCTGGTATCTAGCCTTATTCAACCCCATCCATGGCCATCCTTCCAAACTCCTCACAGTCACCCTGGAACTCACCTCACCACTTCACTGGTGGGAGACTATCAACAACCTGCTGATAGGCAGACCCTTCACAACTCTTCATCTCATTGTGCACGTAACTATGGTTGCCAGCCCCTGGGATGGGGAGCCCCCTGCAAACACCACAAGGTACACGCAGTGTGGCCCCCCCTACTAAACGGAAACTTCACCTGCATCACTTGCCGATGCTTGCCATTATAAAGGCATTCCGAGATCTCAAACTCCTCCTGTTGTCAGTGTGCAGTTCACCACTGACAATACTGCTGACAGCAGCCCTCTCCCATGTCAACAGGTGGGAAGGGGGGGCAAGCACTCACTGTCCCTCATTTATCTGGCTGAAATCGCAGGTGTATTCTTTATAGACCTCTGAAGAAAGCCCTGCTGAAGAAAGTCCAACACATTACAAAGGATTTTAAATTTCCAAAAACAATATTTTGTCTACTGGAAAACTGTGGATTTCATGTTGACTTCCAGGAAGAACACAGTTGATGGAGAAACCAAAGAAATGGACTCCCACAAAGAAGCATGCTAGAAGCCACTGGTTTTCTGTATGTATGCTGATGACCTGGCAGTTGCCATACAGGATGCAACCTTTGAGGCTGTTGTGGGGGGGGGGGTGACTAAGACTTGGAATCTGACAAGAGATAACAAGTTGAAGGCAAAGTGCCTAAAAGCTCAACTCTGTGCATTCCACTTGAAAAACTATGAGGCATCAAGAACACTGCAAGTGACGTGGAATGGCACCAGGCTAGAACACTGTGCTACTCCCATCCCCAAAAATACTTGGGAGTTACCCTGGATTGAACTCGCATTTTTAAGAATCACTGTTTTAATAACAAACAAAAAGTTTTTTGCTAGGAACAACATCCTGAGGAAAATAACGAGTAGAAGATACCTCACAAACTTAGAACCTCTGCGCTATGTCACTCTTTAGGAGAATATGCTAGATCTGTTTGGTATATATAGATCAACATTTATTTATTTATTTATTTATTTATTTATTTATTTATTTTATACCACCTGCTTCCCAAAGGGAACCCAAGGCGGTGTACAAAATAGATAAAACATAACAGAACAATACTTCCTACTGAGTGGAAATTCCAGACACACAAGCCATTATATGCCAGAAGAGTCTCATCTCTCTGGTCTGCCACGGCCTCCTGAAATATTAACACATAGTTATATTGTATGTAATTTTTCTGTATACATTATGGGACGTTTTATTGTTTTTCTGTTCCTTTAATGGATATTTGATTTTTCCATCGTACAATGACTGTAGGAACTGAAGCATTTCATTCTTCATAACATAGTTACAAAAAGGAAAAAGCCAAAGTGAGAAACAGCATTTACTTATAAGTAATACTTCAGTTCACCTTGCTCAACAGTTCTTGCGCTTTTATTTCTCTGATTTCTAGAGTTCTTACCACCCATTTCTGTTTACAACACACTGAGGGTGTTTTAGACTCAGTAATTCTACACTTATAAAATCCAACAGTTTTTCCCCTTCCTTTCAAGACCTAAGGCAAGCATAACATAATATACAGTTTTGGTTTTTTTTCTAAAGATTTATAGCACCTTATGTGTCACTAAACAGAAAAGAGGATGAAGAGCGGACATCTATTATACTCAGAACTGAATATTATTTCAGCCTATGCTTCTGATGCAAAGTCATTTACGAAATGTCCACCACTTCAAGCTACAGAAAAAGATGATATATAATGTCAATAGGAATGCAGATATGTACAATCAGGTGTAGAGTTCTAAATGATCCACAGCTGCTGCTTTTTTAAAACCAGTATTTAGATTTATACATAACTCAGCTACACTGAGCTCAACCTCCTACACTGTACTACATCAATTGTCCTTGGTGAATGTCGTTATAGGGCAGTGATGGCGAACCTTTTAGAGACCGAGTGCCCAAACTGCGATTCAAGACCCACTAATTTTTTGCGAAATGCCAATACAGCCATTTAACTTGAATACAGGTGGCTGTGAAGGGGCGATGTTGGGTGCCCACAGAAAGGGTTCCGACTGCCACCTTTGGCACCTTTGCCATAGGTTCGCCAACACTGTTATAGGGTGTCCAGTATCAGAGCCAACAGTGGTATCAATACAGTTATCACTGCTCACTAGCCAAAGTGGATAAATGGGCATCTGTTTTCAAGTACTCACATGTGTGTCAGCATTAACTGTAACATAGGGCGTTTATACACGACCCTAAGCTGCGCTGCAAATGGCTCCCAGCTCCGGAGCTTAGAAATGTTTTCCCACCAGCTCCGGAGTTTGGGAGACAATTAAAGAAACCCCGCCCACTTTAGCGCGACCCAGCACATTTTTCATGTACCTGCTCTCTGCAGGTGAAAAAAATTTGATGCGGATAAGAGTGCCGGGCTCTCCTGGCTTCCTGGCTTGTCTGTTGTTTTTTTGCCTCCCGCCCCTTTAAGAGCTCCTTGAGACGGAACCAGGAAGTAACGGAGCGCTCGTGGCAAGTTCGAACGTCACCGGCAGGTTAGTAAAGGCTTCTTTTGCCCTTTTTTCCCCTCCCCCTCACGAAAGAAAGAAAGCAGGAAGTGCTGAGGGGAAGGGGAAGGAGGAAGAAAGAAACGAACCCCAAGATCTCTGGTCCGAAAAGAAAAAGGGACCAGCAGATCTTAGGGGTCGTGTGAAAAGGCCCATAGCATCTCTGTCTACAGAATTGCACCCTACTTTTCTCACATCATACATCTAGAGAGGACTCTTCTTCTGTGTAAGTGGAGAATCTACCATTCCTCCATAGATATTCCACCATTCCACATGCAAAACAGATGGGCACTGCCTTAATTGAAACAGTGCCATTGGTCACAGGGTGTTTAAAATCAACCCCAATACAAAAAGGTGCATTACTTGGCTGGCATTCCTCCACCAAAATTCCACTAGGAAAGTGCTGCCCAGAAAGAGTGGGTCAAAGCAATGTCCTCAAAAACATACCTTATTTGGTCATAATAATAATAATAATAATAATAATAATAATAATAATAATAATAATAATAATAACAACAACAACAACAACAAACAACAACAATAATAATAATAATAATAATAATACCTTTATTGTCAATGTACAACATGTGCACAATGAAATTAGCTGAGTCTCCCATGCCCACCACCACCACCATCCCGCCCTCATCTCACTGGCAATCACTCAGTCTTATTACACCCTGTGTACTTGACACAGAATTTCCCAGCCCACAGGTCAGTTCTTCTAGACTTGTCCTGGGATTATTTCCCATTCAGCAGTCTGACAGCCCATGGATAAAAAAACTGTTCTTCAGTCTGTTTGGTACGGCAGGCTATTTACGATATCTTCTGCCTGATGGTAACAAGGTAAAAAAGTGCTGACCAGGGTGTGAGTCATCCTCAAGAATTTTTCCAACCCTCCTGATAAAAAGGTTCCCTAGCGATGTCGTCCAGTGCACTCAGGGGACAGCCCATTATATTGAGCTGTGCTTACCACCCTCTGCAAAGTCTTCCTGTCAGCAATGTCAATCCAGCATAAAAAGATGATAATGCAATATGAATGAGATATGTACAATCAACTGTGGACCGGTAAATGAGATAATCTGTTGTTGCTTCAGTATTTAGTTCTTACATAAGACCCTCAACCTCCTAATGCAGTCTCTGCTGGGCCTTCCTGACTACTTTGGTTGTATTAATTCCCCAGGATAGATCCTCAAACTGAGGTAAACTCCCAGAAATTTAAAGGAAGAAACTCTCCATTTAACCACAATACACCCTGGATGTACAATGGGGCTAGTTCCTCTCTCTTCCTCCCGAAGTCCAGCACCATCTCCTTTGTCTTGGTAATATTTAGATGCAAGTTGTTTTCAGAGCCACCATGTGGATAATTTTTACCTCATTCACTAGCCAAAGTGATTCATCATCTGTTTTCATAAGACCCATTATGGTGGCATCATCTGCTGTAACTTAATAATCACAGTAGATGGATCAGATGATACACAATCATATGTGTACAGTGAATACAGGAAGGGACTAAGCACACAGCCCTGGAGTTTGCCGAGACAATTTCAGGAAGTAGATGTGAAAGGCCCAACCCAGCACTGTTTGTAATGGTCCCTTAGAAAGTCCTTGATCCAATCACAGATGGTATAAGAAAGGTCCAAATCAGCCAGCTTTTCTGTAATAAGAATGTTTGCCTAGGATGGTGTTAAAAGCTGAACTGTAATCAATGAAAAGCATCCTAACATAATTTCCAGGTTTCTCCAGATGACTCACTGCAAGGTGTAAGGCAGTAGCTATGGCATCATCTGTTGATCTGTTTCTCCTAGGCAAACTGATGTTTATCAAAGTCTGGTGGAAAACATGTTTTAAGGTATTGGAGAACCAATCTTTCAAAGCATTTCATCACTGTCAGACGTTAATGCAATAGGTCTGTAGTCATTTCAGGCAATTAACTGCTGTTTTTTTGTGGGACTGGGACAATGGTAGCTGCTTTCAAACATGATGGATATTCCACCATTTGCAGGGAGATGTTAAAAAGATTGTCAGAACCCCTGCTAACTGAAACAGCACAATTTTTCACCACTATCCCCAGGATCAACCTGGGCCTGCAGCATTACTGGGCATTCAGCCCTCAAAATGCAGCTCTCAAAGTGATGTTCATATAAAATGAGTGGCTGAGAATTTGAAGACTGGCATACCTTATTTGGTCATCAACCACCAACCAAGGTTTCTTCAAAACCTCTGTCACTCCCAACAATCTGCCCCCCACGGGCCACCCTAGAACTATGGGAGGACAGCAAGGAGCTACTGGGTAACTGAGCAGAACCACATGACGCTCCACTGCCTGGCTCAGAACAACCTTAGTCCATATGGAAAGCATTAAACAGACTGAGCCACCAGGGTTGGCAGATCGAAGAATAATCTCAGAAAATGACGCTTCTCTCACACCTTGTGCAAATGTGGAAAAGAACCATCTCACAAATGTTACAAATTACAATGCATAGACAACACCCTTCAACATGCACAGAGGAAGATCTTATGTTGGCAAAAGTGAATTCTGTTGATGCATTGGACAAATGTCATCTAGAGTGGTTTTTTTAAAAATCTTATTCATTTTATATGCCTTTTATTTTTATACATTTTATAGCCTATTTATATTCTGCTTAGTAGTATATGTTTATCCATCAATAAAATTTGTTGCTGCTTCTGACATGAATAAAGAAAAGAAAAACCTGGTTGATCAATTATGGGAGTGGTGCCACATTTGCTGCACCTTCCATGACAGATTATGACATTGCAGACCACCTGAGCTGGTTATGTACCCAGAACCATGAGTGAACCCTGGATCACATTGTCTTTCTCCAGTTGTGCCACAGAGGGGACGCTCCATCCAAAGATCTGTTTGCCACCTCATCAAACAAAAGATGTCTCTACTTCTGCTCTAGAGTGGGGATTGGCACATGGTCCATGGCAGATGCCTTCTTGACAAAACACAAAACCAAAGCGTTCTGCTTTATATACCACCCCATAGCACTTCAAGTACTCTGGGCGGTTTATAATTTAATTATGCAGGCTACACAGAAGTCAAATGCACAGATCAGTGACCTCTGAGTTCCTCCGACTGCCAATGTCTCCCCATCTTCCGACTGAAGATGATGGTGGAATTTCTCATCCCGATCTACTGACTCTCCACTTCACTGTATGGAGAACTCACTATCCATCAACTTCATTCTCTCTCAAGTGAGAAAGCCCTCAACATCAAAGTTATATTCGTACAAGTGGAAGACTTTCATCAAGTTTACTCAGACAATTTCCCTTCCATAACCATTACCTTGGATGCTTGACTAGCTTTCCTCATATTTTCGCCTCTATCTTTTCAAATGCTGCCATCCTTTCCTGAAAGACTTCTGGAACCTGCATTTTTCACCCAAACCTCCTCTTCCCCAATGGTTGTTGCAGCTTGGTTTACACCACCTGTCTCAACCACCATTTAGTACAGTAGGACGCCCGTATCCACTGATTCATTAACCACTGATTCAGTTATCCATGGTTGGCAGAGGAAAAAAATTAAATAAATAATTCAGCAGCTGCAAAACAAGCTACTGTCACAAACAGTGGCCGTAAAGCAAGCTACGGCCACAAAACAGCAGTTTTGAGGGTTTTTTGGTGTTCTTTCTTATCCATGGTTTTCATTGTCCGCAGGAAGGCCTGGAACCAGCCTATACTGGAGTCCAACTGTATCCGTCAACTCTTAAGACCATTTCCGGATTGCTTGTGGTATTTTGTGTGGATCCACCTTATCTCCTGTTTCATCCAGACAAGATGACTCTGTGCCCAGATCTCTCCTTCCTTCTGAAGATTGTCTCTGATTTTATCTTGTCACAGCCTATAGTTTTTCCAACCTTCTTTCTATCATCCTCCACACTTCTGGAATGTTTACTTCACTCACTGGCTGTCAGGCGTCCACTTGCCTTCTATGTCTCCCAGAACCTCCTCTTTTTAAATCAGCTTCAATGGCGCCACCATGGGCAGGCCTATTTCATCTCAATACGTTTCCAGGAGGACAGTGTGCAATTTGACCCCAAAGCTGCTTGCTTGTTCACTTAAGGCTCCTTTGATCAGGGCCGTCGCTGCACACAGCTTTTCTCAGGTGGGCCAGCCGACCAGATGTCTCCAAGACAGCTACGTGATCTACACCATCCACATTCACCTTCTCAGCTTGATGTTTGAGCCAATAGAGATGCAGCCTTCAGCAGAACGATGCTTTCTTCACTCCAGCCATGACGGCCCTCTGGTATGTCAGCTTGCTTGTCACCTATTTGTGTGAGTTCACAGAGATCACAATGATGAAGTAGTTACCAACCTGTAACTTGGGTTCTTTGAGTGGTCCTCTGTGAATTCACAAACCCCACCCATCCTCCCCTCTGTCCATCACATTTGTCTCCTCTGGGCCTTTTCACACGACCCCTAAACTCCGCGGCAAATGGCTCCCAGCTCCGGACCTTAAAATTATTTCCCCACCTGCTCTCCGGAGGTGAAAATTCCTGATGCGGATATAACAGTAGTGACTGCCGGGCTCTCCTTGCTTCTGTTTGTTCTTTTTTTCCCCCACCCCTTTAAGAGATCTGAATGCAGTGCCGGGATGGCAGAACGGAGGTGAGAGGCATTTTCTTCTTTTTTCTCCCTCCCCTCACGCAGCCAGCCGCCAGGAGTGCGGAGGGGGTGGGAACGCAGGAACAGCGACAAACCCCTAAGATCTCTGGTCCGAATTTAAGTGGCCAGTGGATCTTAGGGGTCGTGTGAAAAGGCCCTCTGTTAATGGTGGCAGATTACTTATTGAGAACTGAGGATCTCTTTTCAAACTACAGGAAAAGAGATTCCATTTGACCATTAGGAAGAACTTCATGACAGTTAGAGCTGCTCGGCAGTGGAATATGCTGCCACAGAGGGTGGTGGAGTCTCCTTCTTTGGAGGTTTTTAAGCAGAGCCTGGATGGCCATCTGTCGGAAATATTGTGATGGGGGTTCCTGCATGGCAGGGGGTTGGACTGGATGGCCCTTGAGATCTCTTCCAATTCTATGATTCTAAGATTCTAACCATGGGTAGAGCATGCACACCTAGGGGGCGGTCCTAGTGAACATGTTCATACAGCTCTGGAATCCTCTGAGAACCTCTGCACAAGTACAGAACAACCCATTTGTATAAATCCACGGAGGACCAGTCAAACAACCAAAGTTACAGGTTGGTAACTTCTCTTCACTCTATGGAAGGTCTCTCTTGCGCCATTCTCCAGTTGAAATACCTCCGGAACCAGCAGAGCTGGGAAAAGCAGCCTGCTACATAATCTATATGACTGCAGGAAGATTGTCTGTCAAGCCAGGTCACTGAGCCCAGCTCAGGTTTTTCAGTGTGCTGATTTGGTAGCAGTACCTCTCTGGGACTCTGGCAGAAGTATTCTTAATCTGGCAGGACTAAGGATTGGACTTTTTCCATGTATGGTGGCCGCAACTCCACCACTTTGCGATGGCCCTTCTTTTAAAGAGAAAGATGTGTCTCATCAAGGTTCTGAATAAAGGACTGGCATTTTTAGGGACAGATAATGTGGCTTTACTTTAGTTTACTTGAACACTGGATTTGGAAGGAACCTGTAAGGCCATCAAGTCCAGCCCCCTGCTCAATACAGCTATCCAAGTCAACAAGTATCTGACAGATAGTTATCCAGCTTTTTCTTGAATACTTCCAGTGTTGGAGTACTCACCATCTCCCCATAGTAATTAATGTGATTGTCGTTCTGCTTTATCAGTTAAGAGACTTTTCCTGATATTCAGGTGAAATCTGGCTTCCCTATCTTGAGACCATTCTAATGTGTCCTGCACTCTGGAAGGATTGAGAACATATTATGTCTCTTTATATCACACAATCCAAGATATAAGCAACTTTTCTTATATTTAGAGTTGCAGATGTATTTGTACGAACACTATAAAATTCAGAACGCTAAACAAGAACTGGAATTGCATGTTCCTAAGGTAGCAGGATGGCTCAGTGGTTTAGGCATCTGACTGCAGAGCCAGAGGTTGGAGGTTCAATTCCCTATGGATGGCCTTGAGAAAGCTGCACAGTCCTAGCAAAGGAACATTAAACCAGTTTTGAATGCTCTCTACCTAAGAAATCTTGCAGAGTCATCATAAATCAGAGCTGGCTTGACAACACATGGTTATTATAATGTTAGAACTGCAGAATCATAGAATCATAGAGTTGGAAGAGACCAAGGGCCATCTAGGAACCCCCATCACAGGACTCCCGACAGATGGCCATCCAGCCTCTGCTTAAAAACCTCCAAAGAAGGAGAATCCACCACCCTCCGTGGCAGCATATTCCACTGACAAACAGCTCTAACTGTCATGAAGTTCCTCCTAATGTTCAAATGGAATCTCTTTTCCTGCAGTTTGAAACCATTGCCTTGAGTCCTAGTCTGTGAAGCCATGGAAAACAAACATTTTCCCCTCTTCAGTATAACATCCCTTCATATATTTAAACATAGCTATCATATCCCTTCTCTCAGCCTTCTTCTTGAAAGGCTAAACATTCCCAGTTCCCTAAGCCATTCCTCGTAAGACATTTCTTCCAGACCTTCAACCATCCTGGTCGCCCTTCTCTGGACCCGCTCGAGGTCGTCAACATCCTTTTTAAATTGTGCACCAAAGTGGACACAGTGCTCCAGGTGGGGTCTGACAGAACAGAATAGAGTGGTACTATCACTTCCTTTGATGTAGACACTCTGCATCTGTTAATGCAAACCAAGAATCGCATTGGCTTTCCTGGCCACCGCATCACCCTGCTGACTCATGTTCAATTTGTGGTCCACCAAGACTCCCAGATCCCTTTCACAGATACTATTTTCCAACCAGGTCTCTCCCATCCTATATCTGTGCAATTCATTCTTTTTACCTAGATGCAGCACCCTACGTTTCCCTCTGTTGAACCCCATTCCGTTAGCATTGGCCCAGCACTCTAATCTGTCAAGGTCCTTTTGGATTTTCATCCTATCCTCTAGGGCGGTGGTCCCCAACCCCCGGGCCGCGGACCGGTGCCGGTCCGTGGACCGGTCGGCACCGGGCCGCCTGGGGACGCCGGGGAGGCTCCTCCCCTTTTCCTCTGCCGCCCTCCTCCTCCTCCTCTTCTATCCCGCGGGCGGCCGGTGGAGGAGGAAGGCTGGAGGAAGGCTGGAGGAGCGCAGGAGGAGCCGCCGCCTCCCTCCTCCGCCCACCGCCGGCGGCGGCGCATTCTCCTCCTCCTCTGCCCTCCTCCTCCTCGCCCTCCAGCAGCAGCAGCAGCAGCAGCAGCCATGGCGGCAGCGGCGGCGCGTCCTCCTCCTCCTCCTCCTCCTCCTCCCGCCGCCGCCGCCGAAGGAGCAGCAGCAGCCGCAGCGAGGGCAATTGCGGAGGGGTGGCGGCGGCGGGACGGGGCCATTGCAGCAGCCACCCCCGCACCGCCCCCGCTGACGCCGACGCAGCATTGCCCTCGCTGCTGCTGCTGCTGCTCCTTCGGCGGCGGCGGCGGGAGGAGGAGGAGGAGGAGGAACCGGAGTAGGAGCAGGAGGCGGCGGCGGCGGCTTGTCGGTGCCGCAAGGGCGCTTCCTGGCGCGGCCGGGCGGGTGCCGCGCGCGGGCGCATAAGCCAGGAGCCGCGCGCGTCTCGCTGCTGGCGCCGCGCTTGCTCCTGCTCCTGCTGCCGCCGCTGCCGTGGGCCTCCTCCTCCGCCGGGAAAGCGCTGCTGGTGCCCCGCTCGCTTTCCCAGCGGAGGTGGAGGCCCACGGCGGCGGAGGCGGCAGCAGGAGCAAGCGGGCGCCAGCAGCGAGACCCGCGCGCGCTCCCGCGCTGGAGGAGGAGGGGGCCCCGCGTGCCCAGGAGCCCCGGGTTCCCCCCACCCCGCCCGTATGTGGGGGGAGTGGCCCCTGGGCCATTATCAAAAATTTCCCGGTCCGCGGGGACAAAAAGGTTGGGGAGCACTGCTCTAGGGAATTAGCAACCCCTGCCATTTTAGTATCATCTGCATATTTAATTAGCATACTCCAAGTCATTAATAAAGATATTGAACAGCACTGGCCCTTATGTAAAGCAGCTTCTCATACATGTACAACCTACAGAATATATAGTCAGAAATTACCAGGAACAAGCTTCTGATTGGAGGGGCAGAAGAATGGTGTGTGTCATCATACTGAGATTTTTAGACTGCCCAGTAGCCCAAAAACAGATAGTGTTTCTTCTTCCTGTTGTATGAACCCTCTCTTTCCCCTGAAACTTGGATCACTCCTTATTAAGGGTTCTTGAAACTTGGCCCTTCCAATCTTGTAGAACTCATGGTCACAGGATGGCCTGCAACAGGATCTGGACATTCAATCATGTTTTGGAACTCTACTGGAGGAACAAATATCAGGAGGGTATTTTGTGTCCCCCCGCACCCTGCAGAAATGTGTATTGAAACACCCAGGAAAGGATCCCCCATTCATACACGTTTTAATAGGACTGTATATCTTAAACAGTTCCATCAATAGATTGAGCTGCTAAAGCTTAATTCAGCATACTGAGCATGCCAATTAATTGGGAGGGACATTAAAATAAAATCTACTGGTAGTTTTCCAGTTGAAAAACAGCTCAATTCCATACACGTTGTGCATTGATTCCTTCCAATTTAGCATTTGCACAATTTTGGGAAAGTCTTAACTCCTGAAAGACAAGTCACTCTCTACCTGTCGTAACTGGGGTTGGTTTGGGGGGAGGGCAGGACTTTATGGTTGCCGAACATAAGATGGGCTACTTGTATTCTGAAGTGGCATCGTTACTGCTAAGGACATGAGAGTAGTCAATTGCAGGCACAATTTACAGTTTCCTTTTTAAAAAATCAAAATAAAACAAAGACCACCTAGGTTTCCCAGAATCCCCCTGTCAGCATGCCCATTGGCCAGGATTATGAGAGTGGTGATCCATTGGTCATGCTGGGAAGAACGGGTTAATGTTTTGGTTTGGGGAGGTTTTTTTGCTGGGGGATTGTGTATAAGAAACTTTAGAGGTGTGCAGATCTGGCCCTTGGAACTGCAAGTCTCAGAATTCAGCAGGTAGCATGAGTGATCCCAAGCTGCCATCCAGAGCACTGATCAGCAGAGGAAGGAAGGTTGAGGCCTTGTGCTTTTAAAATTTTGGTACTTTCTTAGGGCGCTTTTACATGACCCCTAAGATCCGCTGGTCACTTAAATTTGGACCAGAGATCTTAGGGGTTTGTCGCTCTTCGTGTGTCCCCACCCCTCCGCACTTCCTGGCTGCTGGCTGCATGAGGGGAGGGAGAAAAAAAGGGACAAAAGAATAAAGGCTTACCTCCGGTGCCGGTGGAAGCTGCCGGGAGCCCCGTCACTTCCTGGTTCCTTCTCTTAAAGGGGCAGGAGGCAAAAAACAACAACAAAAGGAAGCGAGGAAAGCCCGGCACATCCGCATCAAGATTTTTCACCCTTGGAGAGCAGGTACAAGAAAAGTGCGCTGGGACCCGCTTAGGTGGGCGTGGTCGCACTTAATTTTCAGTAAACTCCGGAGCTGGTGGGTAAACAATTTTAAGCTCCGGAGCTGGGAGCCATTTGCGGCGGAGTTTAGGGGTTGTGTAAAAAGGCCCTTAGCTACAGCATACACAGCCTCACCTTGAGTAAGGTATCCAGCTCTGGAGACTGCACTTCAAGAAGTACACATTTTCTCACACTTTCTTTGGCAGTCTCACTGATCTGGCCAATTGAGATTTGGAGGGATACACAGATCTAATTGCATTTAGTTATGTAGAGTGCCAAAGTCAGGTGATTGCTCTACCCGAGAAAAGAACAGCAAAGCAAAGATTGCAATACTTATTCTGTGGCCACGTGGCTTCTCCCTATCCATGGAACTGGTCCACCTTAGTTGCTCCACTAGTACAACTCTATTTCTTCTCAGGCCTCACCCTAGTCAATGTAGTCATTTACAAGCTAAGGAGTGAACAGATGACACAAGGTCTGAGACAAGGTCAACCGTGCCTCTGACCATGGGCTGAATGACAGCTTGACCACAGGGAGTAGCCTCTGAGGCAGGTGGTTACTAGATATGACCACATCAACTTAGCTTGTAGGAGGAAGGATTGTGGAAGTAGGAATGGGGCTGTGGAATTCACTCCCAATTTCATTTTGCTATTTCAGACCAGTTGACAAAACCAAAATGCCTTAGCACTCAAACCTCTTTAAATCCCTCCAGTGAAAAATGTCCCCGCCACAATGCATGTTGTGAAAAAGAATGCTGAACCAGGTTTATCAGGAAAACTGGGGGAAGGGAGGAGGGTATATTAAGTCAAATGGGGAAGGAAAGGCAGGTAATTTCAGAATAGCACATAAAGTAGACATTATCCTGGGATATTTTTTACTGTTGAGTTTTTAACAGCTTGGGATGAACTTTGTTCAGGATTGGGAAAATGAGAAATGGAAGAGAAAACAGTGTTGCTTCCAAAGAATAGCAACACAAAGGGAGCGTAGGCTCCCCCCTCCCCACTTCCCATCCGTGCCTGACAGTAAAACCTCAGAATGCTGAACAGGTTGAATGTAGGCAATCTGTGAATCCAGCTCTTCAGCAGTTCCCCGCCTCCTTCTCCCCCCCCCCCAGTGACAAATCCCTCCTCTTCCCTCCCTAGAGAATCACTGAGCATTCAGTGCAGCAGGTCCCTTTCCTTCACTCCCCCAATGCACACGTCCGCCAACAACTCCTCTTTGATGGTGCCTTCCTGATGCCTCCTTCTCTCCTTGCTGCATGATCAAAAGCAGTGCCTGTTCCTTTGTGAGAGGGTGCCAAATGCACCTAAACAATACTCAGGAATAGAGGGAGGGAGGAGCCAGGCGTGCCAGAGAGGCCTGAGAGAACCGGATAGAATCCACTTATTTATTTATTTATTTATTTTAAATATGGCTGGGCTTAATTAATGGAGGAGAGAGAGGGGGTGGCTGCAGTGACAGAACAAAATTCAGTACCATGGGGGAGGCGGCAGCCCTGGCCCTTCTCTAGAGCAATACCAAGGCATCATGCCTTCAAAGATGGCAATGCCCTCCCCCACCACCACAAGAATGGATGTCGAACCTACGGCCGGCCACGTGATTGTTCATAGCGGATAACATCTGTTCATAAATGACCTGGAGACAGGGATATGCAGTGAGGTGGGCAAGTTTGCAGATGACACAAAACTTCTGCTGGGTGGTAAAAACCAGAGAAGATTATGAAGAGCTCCAGAAGGATCTCTCCAAACTGGGGAAATGGGCTGCCAAATGGCAATGTAGCAAAATGTAAAATTTTTATTGGGGCAAAAAACTCAAAACTTTATCTATCAACTCATGGGCTCTGAGCTATCCATGACGGATCAGAAAAGAGATCTTGGTGTACTGGTGGACAGCTGAATGAGGGTGCCTACCCAGTGTGAGGCGGCGGTGAAGAAAGCCAATTCCATGCTAAGGACGATCAAAAAAGGGGACTGAAAATAAAACAGTCAACATTATAATGCCATTGTAAAAAACAATAGTAAGGATGCATCTGGATTATTGTGTACAATTCTGGTCACCCCATCTCAAAAAATATATAGTGGAACTGGAAAAGGTGCAAAGGAGAGTGGCTAAAATGACTACTGGGCCGGGGGACCTCCCTGATGAGGAAAGGCTTATTTATTTATTTATATTTCTATACCGCCCGTCTTCCAATGGAACAGGGAGAAAAACATCTGGGGCTCTTTAGTCTGGAAAAAAGGCGCCTGGGGGGGGATATGATTGAGACATACAAAATAATGCAGGGCATGAGTAAAGTGGATAGAGGGACACACTTCTCCCTCTCACAAAATACCAGAACTAGGGGACATACACTCAAATTGAGAGCTGGGAGAGTAAGAAGAGACAAAAGAAAATATTTTTTCATCCAGCGTGTTGTTAGTTTGTGGAACTCCCTGCCACGGGATGTGGTGATGGCATCTAGCCTGGATGCCTTCAGAAGGAGGTTGGACAGATTCTTGGAGGTAAAGTCCATCACAGGCTACAAACCATGATGGATATGTGTAATCTCCAGGTTTAAAACCAGGGTACTTTAAGGGCCAGATGCAGTGTACTGGTATTAGAAAACAGATATCTAGTCTCGTGCCCTCCCAGAGGCATTAGGCGGGGCCACCGTGAAGCTGGACTAGATGGGCCTTTGGCCTGATTCAGCACGGCTCTTCTTATGTTCTTATGCAAAAAAAAGTTCCTGCAAATAAGAGTCTCATCCTTGGTAATAAAAATGAACCACTAAATAATTGGCTTCCCTTTTCCTGACTGTTTCACTGCTGCCTCCTCACTGGGCCAAATGGTAGGGCTGGAGGCCGTGGCTGCCGCCTCAGCCTTGTATCTTCCACACATTCCTTTCCTGTGAGTTTGGGGAGTGCAGTACAGAATATTCATTACAAATGGTGAGTTGACAGTAATTAATTATTTGCTTTAGGTCACCAAAGTGTGACAGTATATTCCAGTTGAACCTTCCAGTGATGTTAACTTCATTTCTCTCATGCAGTGGAACTATTTAAGTTATGTTTATAATTCAGGGAGAGCACCCACAGGGAGAAGGAGATGTGACAACACTCTGCATTCATACTGCAAGAGCTCCTCAAGACAGCTTAAAAATAATTTTAAACTATAAAATATAAAAGCTAGCAGGCAGTCAATGATTCTTCTAATTCTTCTTAGTGTTTTTCTTGACCCAGCTGCTCCTTCCACTTACCCAAGTTTCGTAAATTTTGAGTAAAAAGCCACTGGGGAGGGGGAACATTCATGGGAAAGGACCCTCATCACAGTTCTGATCCTACCCATCTTTCATAAACTAGGAATTGGTGGAGCTCTTCTCATTTCTACTCCTTATTCTCCCTTTGCACTCCCTTTGTATGTGGTCCTTTTCCCCTCTCCAGTTCGTTAGCAGAAGCAAGCAAGGAACGTTACTCAGGAGCAAAATATTTGGCTTTCAAACTGTGGAAGACGCAGTGCTCTCCTTCTCAAAGAGAGCCTGGGCCCACCATAGAGTGCCATCTTGTTCCCATAGAACCTCCCAGAACTAGCAAATAAGCCTACAGCCTCCCAACTGAAAAAATGTAAATGAAGAACCTTTCTGTGGGCACCCGGTTCTCAACCTTCATAGCCACCCGATGTTCCTGGATTAAAACTACTGTAAATCCCTTCCAGTACAAAAAATAATGGAGGCTTTTGGAGTTGCAATTTGGGCACATCTGGGGACCCTAAAGGTTGAGAATCACTGCCATAAAACCAGATCAGAACTAGCAAATAAGCCTACAGCCTCCCAACTGAAAAAATGGCAATGAAGAAGAAGAAAGGAAGAACTGGTTCCTCTATCAGAGGCCAATTCTCACAGAGAACATCCTCAGAAAAGGGAGAAATATAGGTCCTTTGCTGCAGGGGTGGGATGCTGGCAGTGGAAACACACTCCCATCTACATTCTGACACTGGAGGTGGGAGGTCCAGGAAAGGAACCAAAGTGGAATGCAGCCAATGAGCCTCAGCACCAGCGTCCCAACTATAAGAAATCCAAATAAAGGCCCTGGTTCCTCTATCAGAGGCCAAACTCCTCACAGAGAACATCCTCAGAAAAGGTTAAAAATGTTTCTTTGCTGCAGCTCCGGGTTTGCAGGATAGTGGAAACACACTCCCATCTACATTCTGACACTTTCAAGTACCTGCTCTCTGGAGGTGAAAATTCTTTGATGTGGTGTAACAATAGTGAGTGCGGGGCTCTCCTCGCTTCTGTTTGTTGTTTTTTGGCTCCCGCCCCTTTAAGAGCTACTTAAGAGACTGGAATGTTGCCGCGGCAAGAGCAAGAGGCAGAATGGAGGTGAGCCACGTCTCTGTCTCTTTTCTTCCTGTTTTTTCTCCCTCCCCTCACGCAGCCAGCAGCCAGGAGTGCGGAGGGGGTGGGAACGCAGGAACAGCGACAAACCCCTAAGATCTCTGGTCCGAATTTAAGTGGCCAGCGGATCTTAGGGGTCGTGTGAAAAGGCCCAAAGAGAACAGGGAGAGCAGGAATCCTCAGTTGCCTTCTTATTCCCATTGCTAGTCTGAAAGCATCATAAAGAACATTTGCTGTTATCCTGTGGCCACCTTCCTGAGTGGGCTGGGATCCTGCCTCCAGCTTTGACCAGGCCCTTTGACAGGCTCCACAAACAAACCATTCCCCCCTCAAAATATCACATTTGGGTGGGAGAAGATTAAAAAACCCCAGTAAGGAGTCTTCCTCCCTGAATCACACCGAGATGGCATTAGACCAGACAAGGATAGTGAATTTTGTCTACAGAGAGAAGGCAGAGCTTTCCCTAAATGGGAGACCAAAAAGTATTTCTACCTTAGTCAAGCACGAAGTAGTTTTGGTGGAACCTGTACGGATCCTGAATTCAATCTCTCCAGTTATGAAGAAGACTATTAATCAAACTCAGCTTTCGTTTTTACTGGGATGGTGGTCTAACTCACCCCAAATCATTCATGGAGGTTTCAAAGAAAGAATACCAGCACCCAGGTCATTGAAGCACAGAATCACATTTGCTAAAAGTTAATATTGACAAGAAAGAAATTCTAACCGTGAATATTCTTCTGTACTTTGTTCAGTCATCAATCCAAATGGATACTGCAGGCAAGAACCCAGGCGAAGACAGAGACTTGGAAATGTAATTACAGTACACTAATAGATCAACTTCCATTTCTTATTCCAGAGCCATAGGTCAGGAGCAGAGAGCACAAGCAACCTTGTCATTGATAGCCCTTGTTAGCCGCTTAGAGTTCTACCCGTAGAAGATAAGCGGGATATAAATATAACAATAAATAAATAAATAAATAAACCTTTGTAAGGGCCTCCTATAAATATGCATGGCCAATGTATTGAGGAAGATTGTCTCAGATGGGCCAAAGTGATGCTGTTGTTCTTAGAACTGGCAAAAATACAAGTAGTAAAACCATAGCCTGCCCTGATTCAAGAAGGGATGTCTAATACCCAGTATTTTAGTGAACACAGAAAACAGGCAGGAACGACCAGCTTATGTACACCATGTTCTCAGTCTGCAAGGCCTCGACTTGGAGAATCCATACATTCTGTTTGTACGTCTGCCCAAAGAGAAAAAATGGGGATCCTGTCCATGTCATAGGAGTTTTCATCTGAAGCAAGACTCAATCAGATCTTCAGCATAATACAGAGTCCTCACCAGAAGAGAAGCAGCATCCTGACATCTTACTGGAGCTCTTCATGCAATCTGTACCTCAGAAAATTCCTCAGAGTAACACCATAATTCCTACGTGAATTCAGCAATTGCCTCCAATAATCATACCAATGACAAGCTCAGCATTCAAAAAGCCCAGGAAAAGATTCTGCCTGCCTTCTGTCCGTAACCATTGCACCAGATGAAAAAAGAATGATGCCATGTCGATGTGAGGTGCACACTCGAGAAACCTTGAGGGCACTAAAATTTCCAGCACAGAGAGGGAATCTGTTCCTCTCTACTCAATAAAGACCTGGGAAGAAGTATTTCCTAAGAAGCCTTATCCCATTATCAAGGTCACTATAGTCCTATGCTATGAAGCCTTAGCATCTGAAGAATGATATCAGGTGCCATCCGTTTCCAGTACTTTAGGTTGGACACCTTCATCTCTTTCAAAGCAGTCACTGTGAGAAGAATATCCCATGAGGTCACCTTGGTACAGTATAAGGCAGTGATGGCGAACCTTTTAGAGACCGATTGCCCAAACTGCAATTCAAAGCCCACTATTTTTTTTTTTTTTTTTTTGCAAAGTGCCAATACAGTAATTTAATCTGTATACAGGTGGTTATGAAGGGGCGATGTCGGGTGCCCACAGAAAGGGCTCCGAGTGTCACCTTTGGCACCCGTACCATAGGTTCGCCATCACTGGTATAAGGGTTAGCAAGAGTCCCAACCTAAAAAAGGAGCCGGGTGCAAACATCTCCTGCAATGGATGAACGTAGAATGTCTGACCTCCCATGATGGGGGAGTTGTAGTAAGGAAACATTTAAAGAAAAGGTCAAAAGAAGGAGACAAAGTTTTATCTTAGTGGACCTTTCCAGCATCATTCAAGGCAGACAAGACTAAGAAAAGGGCACTCACAGACAGAGAAGAAAGTAAAAAATGTAAAAGGGATTATGGAGGAAAGAGACAATCCATTGGTGGTGACCTGCAACATTTGTGCAAAGAGAACAACACAGCATACACATGCAGCAAGTGCAAATTGATAGCACTGTTGAAAGAACAAGTGAAAGGACTGGAGCAAAAAGTGGTCATAGTCTTCTTACAGTAGCAAGCAGCTATAAGATGAGTACAAATATGGAACTACCAAGCAGCAGCAGTTAAGGAAGGAACTTGCAGGTGAAAGAACAGCAAGACAAAGAAAAAAAAGAGAATGTCAAGGAGAAGAAACGTAGTGGAGAAATCACCATGGAGAAGAGTCATAGGAGCAAAAGAAGACGACACTCTTAACTGTAAAAACACTTTCAGATTCTTTAAATGGAAACCTTCATTCAGGAGGATAAAGATGACTTGATAGGGATGACTCCCATTATTAGAATTGAAGTATATAAATTGTTGCAAAAAAACAACAATGCGCTGGGTGAAAAAATATTTTCTTTTGTCTGTTCTTACTCTCCCAGCCCTCAATTTGAGTGTATGTCCCCTAGTTCTGGTATTTTGTGAGAGGGAGAAGAGCTTCCCTCTATCCACTTTACTCCTGCCCTGCATTATTTTGCACATCTCAATCATATCCCCCCTCAGGCGCCTTTTTTCCAGACTAAAGAGCCCCAAATGTTTTAGCCTTTCCTCATAAGGGAGGTGCCCCAGCCCAGTAATCATTTTAGTCGCTCTCTTCTGCACCTTTTCCAGTTCCACTATGTCTTTCTTGAGATGCGGTGACCAGAATTGTACACAATACTCCAGGTGCGGCCTTACTATTGTTTTGTATAATGGCATTATAATGTTGGCTGTTTTATTTTCAGTCCCCTTTTTGATAATCCCTAGCATGGAATGGGCCTTCTTCACCGCTGCCACACATTGGGGAGACACCTTCATGGAACTGTCCACCAACACACCAAGATCTCTTTCCTGATCTGTCACGGATAACTCAGAGCCCATGAGTTGATAAAGTTTTGATTTTTTGCCCCAATATGCATTACTTTACATTTGGCTACATTAAAACGCATTTGCCATTTCGTAGCCCATTCCCCCAGTTTGGAGAGATCCTTCTGGAGCTCTTCACAATCTTCTCTGGTTTTTACCACACGGAAAAGTTTTGTGTCATCTGCAAACTTGGCCACCTCACTGCTTATCCCTGTCTCCAGGTCATTTATGAACAGATTGAAAAGCATCGGTCCCAGGACAGATCCCTGGGGCACACCGTTTTTCACCTCTCTCCATTGTGAAAATTTCCCATTGACACCTACTCTTTGTTTGCTGGATTTCAACCAGTTCTCAATCCATAAGAGGACCTGCCTTCTTATCCCCTGACTGTGCAATTTTCTCAGCAGCCTCTGGTGAGGGACTGTGTCAAAAGCCTTTTGAAAATCCAGATAGACTATATCCACCGGTTCACCCAAATCTACATACCTGTTGACCTTTTCAAAAAATTCTAAAAGATTTGTCAGACAAGACTTACCCTTGCAGAAGCCATGCTGCAAGGCGATACCTTTATAGGCCACTAATAAAAATAAAAAAGAACATTGAAAGCTTTTGAGTGTAAATCACCCTTCTTCAAAGCAGGCCCCAGAAGTTCAGATATGGTAAAAGATGTGCTTTATCAGGAGGTTACTTTTAAAGACCTTGGTTAGATGGTATTCTTAAGGTCCATGGCAGCCAGGGCAGAATCTTGTTAAAGGCAGAAAGTTGGAGGGCAATTATAAAAGCTGCTTAAGCATTAAGTTTCACACCCCCATTCTTCAAACAAAGGAACGTGGGTCATACACCACCCCTCTCCCTCACCAATTACCATATGGCTCTGCGAGACATACAAATCCCTGTTGGCCAGAGATTTTGGGGGGTGGAGGAGAGAGAAAAGGGTTGATGCAGGAGACCCACACGCTTCATCCTGGGAACAGATAAATTAGGAAGGGAGGTGGTGTTGCAGTCTATGTCAAAAATAGGCATCCCTGCACACAAACAAATACAGGAGGAGAAGACTGGGTCTCCCATTGAGGGTAACCTAATTGGTGCATAAACAAAAATAACATGGTCTGCTACCAACCAAGAGGAAACAGATGGAACTTTTGAAAAAAAGTTTGAAAAAATGCAAAGGTTTAAAAAAGACTATGTAGTTTTGAGGCAAATTCTGCCAAGTACAGTAGCACCCTTGTACCTGCTGATTCATCATCTGTGGATTCAGTTATCCGTGGTTGGCGAACCGGAACATCAGCAGCAGTGGCAAAGGCTGCAAGGCCCTCCGTGGCACGGCCCGTAAGTGCATGCCCACAATATTGGCGGCAGCAGTGGAATCTGTGCAGCCAGCGAGCATCCGCCCGCAACATCAGAGGTGGAATCTGCATGGCCCTCAGCTGCATGACTAAGGGACATCCCCCGGGGCCTAGGTGGAGGTGGTTGCAGTGGGATGGTCAAGGCGGTGGCAAATGGGCCCAGCACCATGGCAGGATTCGCCAAGCTGCCTCCTCCTTTGGTGGGAGGAGGGGGAACCTGGGGATCGCTGCTTCTTCCTCTGCATCTGCCTCCTTCCAACTGGCCCTCCTGCACCTGGCACAGGTTCTCCTCCAGGTGCAGCCTGCCAGCCACTGGCAGGGTGCCTACCCTGCACCCCGGCGAGCACAAAGAAGTGGAAGAGGCAGCACAAAGGGCAGCGGTGCAGTGCCACTGATTTCGCCCCCCCCCCCAGTACTGCACCACCCCCACCACTGCTGTCGCCACTGTTATCCTTGGATCAGAACATTCGTGGAACCAACCCCCCACGGATACAGGATACAGGGGTCCTGCTATATGAAATTCCTGGATTGTGTGGTTGATAATTTCTTCTACAAAAAGAAGAAAATGGGAGGGATACTTCCTAACCAATTTAGGGCCTTTTCACACGACCCCTAAGATCCGCTGGTCCCTTAAATTCGGACCAGAGATCTTGGGGGTTCGTTTCTGTTCCTCCATCCCCACCCCTCAGCACTTCCTGTTCCTGTCGCGTGAGGGGGGGAGGGGAAAAATGACAAAAGAAGCCTTTACTAACCTGCCGGTGCCGGTCGAACTTGCCACAAGCCCCGTTACTTCCTGGTTCCTTCTCAAGGGGCTCTTAAAGGGGCAGGAGGCAAAAAAAATAGCAGACAAGCGAGGAGAGCCCGGCACTCTTATCCGCATCAAATGTTTTTCACCTCCAGAGAAAAGGTACAAGAAAAGTGTGCTGGGTCGCGCTAAAGTGGGCAGGGTCGCACTTAATGGTCTCCAAACTCCGGAGCTGGTGGGGAAACATTTCTAAGCTCCGGAGCTGGGAGCCATTTGCAGCGCAGCTTAGGGGTCGTGTATAAACGCCTATAGACAACATGGTGGAGGGGATAGCAATAAGATTCAAAGGAAACCAAAGCAGAGAGTAGTCACAAGACTTGTGCTGGATTTTTTAAAAACCAAATTTAATAATCTCAGAGCAAAGATGAGTAACCTTCCATGGCAGGAGATCCTAACAAGAAAAGGAGTCCAAGAAGGGTGGGAGTATCTGAAAAATAAATTCTAAAAGCATAACAACAATCTATTTCAGCAAGGAAAAAAGGTGGGAAGCAGCAAAAAAGGCCAGTGTGGTTTCATGTGATCAGGAGGACCTGAAAACAAAAACAAAAAAGACACATACAGGAAGTGAAAAGAAGGCCAGGCTGCCAAAGAAGAATACAGACAGGAAGCGAGGAAATGCAGGAATTGCACTAGGAGAGCAAAAGCAGAGAATGAGCTGAGATTAGCTAGAGACACTAAAAGCAATCAAAAAGCATTCTTCAGAGATGTGAGAAGCAAAAGACAGAAAAAAATAGTGGCACAGCTTCTCAATGGAGGTGGAAAAGTGTTAACAGATAACAAAGAAAAGGCAGAGGTGCTCAGTTCCTACCAGGAATTTCGTACCAGATGTGGTTCTCTTTCTCATGACCTTCAACAGTCTGAGACTGGGGCGTGTGGTGTCTAGTGGCCCACTGTAGTACTAGGACAATTTCTCCCCTTCTCTCTTGTTGCATTTTAGAGCAAGTCACTGGCTTTCTGGAATGGAGGAAATATGTGGGTTTTTTTAAAATGCTACAAAAGTGTTTGCAATTACAAGCCATGCTCTGTTTTCCCCCATTGACCAAAAAGTGTGTTCATTTTGCAGATATACCCATTTTTTTCCCCTGGGCACATTTTGCAAGCCCCTGCTGAGTTTGGGGTGGAGATTTTCTATCTCAAGAATGCAAACCTCAGAATGGTATGGATTCTTGGCATATAATGTAGTTCATCTCCTGTATTGTAGTTCATCTCTCTGTGGGTGAAAACTGATTTTTTGGAATAAGGTGAAACCCAGCCCATCTCTTTCATAATGCTAGAACCCTATTTAACTCTGGCCTGGTGTATAGCTTTTGTTTTGGAAAGCCTGCATCAAGAATGCCGCTGAGAGTGGGGCTAGGGAATTTCTTCCACCAGCTGCAGTCAATCCCACCGCCAACTGGCGGCATTAGCATTTAGATAGCCACGTTTATCTAGCAGGAACAGGTCAATGTCCTGCCTACATGCTTCTTGCTGCCACTAGCTACTAATAGACTCCCGGCTTAGCCCATCTTCTTTAATTGGGCTGCCGCAACCTGCATCTCTCCAGGATCTTTGAACTCCCAGCCTACCAAACATTACATGCGTGCCGCTCAGAATAAATGAGGAATCCAACTCTGGGTGGTTGCTGCCACCCCCTTCTCAAGAATCCCATCTTGTGCACTCTTATAACTCCAGGCATGAGAAGGAAAGACCGGTACTTTCCCCTGCACAACAGGTGAGCCAAGTGGCGCCTGCAGGACAGATGTGCTCTGGCTGGCTGCCCTATCCCTTCAAATATCAATCCCCACCAGGGTTTCTACTTAGAAAGGCTACTCATACCCTCTCCAGATACTCTCTAAACGGTGTTTGGGGGCAGTTTGGCCATTTTTCACCATCCTGTTTTCAGCCTCAGGGGCTTGATTATTACCAGAAGTTAATTTCTAAAGCAGGGGTCCTCAAAGTTTTTAAACAGGGGGCTGGTTCACTGTCCCTCAGTCACTGTTGGGGCCGGATTATAGGAACAATTGGTGCACATGTACCTCAAGGCTCCCCTTCCAAAGCCGAGGCCATTTCCCCACCTCACCCCAACTCCCCACTTGTACAGTAGTTATTCTAGGAGTCGGCATGCAGGCACACAAGGCTGACCTCTCGGCTCCGGTCCAAGAGGTCTGGCGCCTGCGCACTTCCTTCCCATTGCTTTTGGCCTCACTGCCACGTGGGAGGGCCTGTGGAGGAGCCGAGCGGCACATGCACCCAGGTAGCAGGGAGGGGGCGGTCCTGCTGGGTGGCAGCCACCAGATTCCTGTTCAGCTCAAGTGGGTGGGTGGGTCTGCAAAGGCCGGCGGGCCAGATGTGGCCCGCAGGCTGTACTTTGAGGACCTCTGTTCTAAAGAGATCCCCTCCCCACCTCCCCAACTGTCTTTTTTAAAAAAAAAAACGAGTCACATGTTTGGCAGCATGGAGTTTTAATCCACCTTTTTTTAGACAGCGTGAAACATACATGTTTACTCAGAAAAGTCCTGTTGTGTTCAGTCTCCTCACTCTGATGACAGCTGGCCGTGGATCCTTCCAAGAACCTGAATTGAAAGCATACTTCAATACCAGAAAGCATACTTCAGTACCAGAAGTAGGGGACATCCACTCAAATTTAGGGCTGGGAGAGTAAGAACAGACAAAAGAAAATATTTTTTCACCCAGGGCGTTGTTAGTCTATGGAACTCCCTGCCACAGGATGTGTTGATGGCATCTGGCCTGGATGCCTTCAAAAGGGGATTGGACAGATTCCTGGAGGAAAAGTCCATCACAGGTGACAAACCATGATGGAGATGTGTAACCTCCAGGCTTTAAACTAGGGTACTTCAAGGGCCAGATGCAGGGGAGTGGTATCAGGAGACAGATATCTAGTCTCATGCGCTCCCAAACGCATCTGGTGGGGCCACTGTGAGATACAGGAAGTTGGACTAGATGGGCCTTTGGCCTGATCCAGCATGGCTCTTCTTATGTTCTTATGTTATTTCAAAAGATACCTTTGTCATGCTAGCAACTAGATAGCCCTTTGCGGGTACTCTGGTCTTAATGGTGGTCTGAGAAAAAAGAGAAGAACATGGGACAAAAGAATAGAAAAACAAGGGAGAATTAGGAGAGGAGGACAGCCCCCATAATGGTAACTGACCAAGGTAGGTGATGCCTGTCTTGGAACTATCTTTCATACCCATTAAAAATAAATGGGAGATAAGGGGGTTAGCAATGAATCTTGGAAAACTAACTCCTAGAAGCACACCAGGGAATGCAAGCTCTGGACACAGTTAACAATGCGTAACTCCATTTGTTACCATTTGGGTAGAATAGAACAGGATCAAAAACAAAGGAAGAAAATCATGACCGAACTGCATTTCTGGAATCAACGTCTGTAAGGTTGAGACTTCCTCACAGAGCACTCGCAAGAGCCACACGTCTGTCGTTTATGGGCCCAGGCGGGGGAAGGGAGGCTGGATGTGCCCTCAGCTGTGACTTGAAGCTGGGTGTAAATGAGTGAAGAAGATGACAGACTAAAGGGAGACACAAAATCTCCCCAAATTACGTCAATTTGAGCTTCTCTCCCCCTTCCCCCTTTCCTTTTCTTTCTTTCTTTCTTTCTTTCTTTCTTTCTTTCTTTCTTTCTTTCTTCCTTTCTTTCTCTGTCTCTCTCTCTCACACACACACACAAACACAACACACAAAGTCAACACACCTTCCGTGTTTCATGAACATTTTGATTCTGCACGCCATAAACAAGTCTTTGGGCACCTTGAACACTTGACAGGTTTAACTTGGCATAAGCCTGTGTTGCCTCAGAACCCTCCTCAAAGCATCCCGATTCCCGTCCTGATTTCCCATGAACGGGTACAGCCATCATGCAGGGGAGAGGAGCAACCACTCCTAGCCTCCCACCCTTGCATCACAGGCACGGATACTTCTTCACCCAAAAAGGGTGTGTGTGTCCCTCCTCTCCCAACTGTGCACTCTGCACATGGTCTAAAGCATCTTGCTGCGTTTCAGTGTCCTTAAGCGTTCCAAACAGATGCCCTGGGTCAAGTTAAGGATGGGTGAGGGAGACCCTAGGACACCGAGATAAGGTGGGAGGGGGAGAGATAATGAGGGAGGGAGGGAGGGAGGGAGGGGGTCCCTGGGTTCTATTCCAATGGAGACTTGCAGCAGAATTGTTGTCTCAACTGACATTTTATCTATCATCCTGTCCCAATCCACCACCAGCAGTGAATTCTGATCTGCTTTTGATACAAAAAGCCATTTTGATTTATGAGTTTGTTTTCTTTTTTAAAAAACAATAGATTACATATATATGTGTGTGTGTGTGTGTATATATATATATATATATATATATCCACCCACTCCACCCCCATCACCACCACTGGCAGCGCAAATTTGCAAAACACAAAAAACGTGGAGCTGCAGGTTATTCTTGTGATTTTGGAACCATCATTGGCTTTCAGATGATTGGCTGGGGGTGGACAGGAAGAGAAAGGGGCCCACAAAGAAAGGGGGTGAAGTGGTTGAAAGGGGGGGAGGGGGGAGGGAAGGTATGAAACAAATCAGTAATGGAGAGAAAAGAACAGAAATGACTCTAGAGAGAAAGAGACTTTTTTTAAAAAAAAAGCAAGGCACAGAGAAAGATGTGTAAAGAAAAGAGAAACGTTGTTTTTCCTCCCCCCAAAAAACTTTCTTACCTAGTTTTCTTTTTTGTAATTTTTTTTCTTCATGCTAATATCACACGGCCTATTTGTTGATGTAAGTTGACTGAATTCCGTGGTTTGCTCTCTTATTTTTTTAAAAAAAGAACAATCAGAAAGGGAAAAGAGGAAAGAAAAAATATTAGTGCATTAGTCAAAGAGGATGGGAAGAGGATCAGCAAGAGAGGGTGTTATTGCTCTTAATTCTGCTGTCTTATCTGTTTAGTTTTTTGCACATTAAATGACTTTTTAAATTCTTTTTTATTTTACTTTATTTTTCCTTTGAATTATGTTTTCTTTTCTCTAGACTAATATATTTGGCAAAAGCAAGAGAGGAGAAGTTAGGGGCCAGGGATTTGGGGAGTTAGAGGGATTTGGCTAGCTCTTAAGATGTGACTTGAAGTTGTCTTGTGTCAGTGAGGAAAAGATCCTTACCATGGCAGCTAACCCCATCTTCTCCCCCTTCTGTCTCTTCCCCTTTTCTCTCTGTTCTAGGAGGTGAATTAGTATTACCCATAATAACAGAAGACTCACTAGACACCCCTCCAATTGCCACACGGTCTCCATTCATCCCCCCGCCACCCACTTTCGGCCCCTTCCTAACCATAGTCGAAACCACCAAAGAGAGCCTTTCCCTGCCATCCCATCCGAGGCCCCCCTGCCTGGCAGACCAAGACGACAGCGACTGCGAAGAGGGAATCGAGGCCTCCGGTTACGCCTCGGGGGAGGTCTTCGACTCCAGCCTGCCCCCTACTGATGACGAAGATTTTTACACCACTTTCCCCCTGGTCACGGATAGAACCCTAATGGGCCGGCCAGAAGGAGCGTCCAAAAAAGCTCATGGATACCGTCCCAACCTTAGGACAGGACTGCCGGCTTCGCCCTCCATCCCTGACCTCTTGACCTCCACCACCTCTCCCAGTTTGGTCCATAACATCCCTGCCGGCAAAATGAACAACCGGGAACCCCTCAAGCCCCACCCAGAACAGTACCCCCCTCTGTCCGCTTCCTTTGAACCTGACCAGCTCAACAGGCTTAAATACCCTGGTATAACCTCTTCCCCCAATTTCCACAATCTGCCCACAGTTAACCCAACCGGCCCTGGGGAGAGAGGCCCCCCTGGAGCCGTGGAGGTCATCCGGGAATCCAGCAGCACGACCGGGATGGTGGTTGGAATCGTGGCCGCCGCAGCCCTCTGTATCCTCATCCTGCTGTATGCCATGTACAAATACCGCAACCGGGACGAAGGCTCCTACCAGGTGGACCAAAGCCGGAATTACATCAGTAACTCGGCACAAAGTAATGGCACAGTGGTCAAAGAGAAGCCGGCCACTGCCGCCAAAACGCCCAACAAGAGCAAGAAAAACAAAGACAAGGAATATTATGTCTGAGCCCCCTCGCCCTCCCCCTCTTGGTCCCCCCAATCCCTGCGTGGAACAGAGAGACCGACACCCGACCGACACACACACACACACAGAGAATGCACCCCATTACTTTCTGGAGAGGGGAGAACACCCAACGCGCATCCTTTCCTTTCTTCATCAGAGAGAGGCCAGTCAGTGGGACCCTCAAGGGCCCACCTCCGTCCCATTTCAGTTTGCAAATTCCTATGTTGATTTACCCCCTGGCAAAAGGGGGCAGGGCATTGGAAAGACCATATGATTGACGTGTGTGTGTGTGTGTGTGTGTGTGTGTGTGTGTGTGTGTGTGTGTGTGTGTGTGTGTGTGTGTGTGTGTGTGTGTGTGTGTGTGTCCACCTCCTTTTGGGGAGTGGCAGGAAGGGGCTGGCAAAAGGGGGGAAACACACACATACACATGTATGTATGTCAGTTAATCAAAGTGAAAAGGTCACAAAGCCTTCCTCGACCTGGCTGTCCAAAGCTACAGGGGACATTGTCAGGTGCTTATTTTGTTTCATTTCGGCAAACTGAGATGGGTGCGGAGCCAGAATGGCAAAAGCAAAGTGTACCAATTGCGTGTCAGCTGGAAGAGAGGGACGGATGCTCCAAAATGAAGATTAAAATCGGGTGGGGGACATGGTTCCGGGCTTCCCAGCTGGCCTCAGAGCTGGGGGGTTGCTTCCCATGCAGTGTGTGCATGTGAGTTCACTGCCCCTCTTTGCACGGGGCTTAGGGACTTCCCGATGTGGAAAAATGGGGACCCCCACTGCCCTTGACTCCACCCTCCCCACCACCTCTCAGCACCCCTGCTGTGAAACAGAGATTCCCAGCTGGAGGCCAAACAGCCACTCAGCCTGTATCTCTCTGCAGAACCCTAACTGGACTGGGGGAAGAGAGGGGGACGGCAGGCACAGCACCCTCCTCGCCTTGTCTCCGAATTATCTCTAACAAAAAAGGGTCAGACCGCTCTTCTGCATTTCTCTCTCTCTCTCTCTCTCTCTCTCTCTCTCTCTCTCTCTCTTTTGTTATAATGTGTCAAAGTCTTGGAAATGTGTGGAATAAAATGAACAATTTTTTTTCCAAAGGAAATACTATTCATTATAATAAATAAAGCAGGTAATGTGGATTTTGCTCATGCTGTTGGGCTGAGGATGCTCCAATTTCCCAACAGCCAACAAATATCCTGTCTTGTAATAAAAAGTGGGGGGGAGTAAACTCAAGGGTTTTTTTTTAAAAAAAAAAAAAGACAAAACGAGCTTGGTACCCACCACCGTGATGAAATCCAGAGCAGCTTTGGGGTGCAGCTGTGTTGTGCATGGAGGGGTGTGTGACCAGATATCTCCTGGGGTTTTGTTTTTATAGGGGTCCAAATGAACCATTCATAGTCTGCCCCACCTTCTCCCCACCAGGACTCACCCCTAGATCAAGGTGCTATTCCCATCAACGTTATTTAAACTGTGTTTAAAGCATGTGAAAATTGAGTCGCCTTTTCATTTCATTTTGCTTTGTCAAGATTTGGATGGATTGGTGTTTTAAAAGGTGCACAGAGCCAAACAGAAAGAGATCCTTTAGTATTGGAACAGCCCCATAAGAGACCATGTGTGCATGGGTGAGTGCATTTTTGTTGTGTCTCCCCTTTTCTTCCAACCAGTCCCCCTGGTTCTTCCAAAAAAAAAAAAAAACAGTCACAAGGAAGCCATAGATAACTCTAGACACCCATCTATAAATACAGATAGATATATTTAAAGATATACAAGATATTTTAAAAATCTATAGAATATATGGTGTGTTGAAGCAAGAAGCCCTCAGAGCCTATATGAAGGTAGCATCCTTTCGGCATTTGGTGCTGAGAGTGGAGAGGAAAGAGGCTGAACAGGTCAGTGTGAAGAAGGTCTGCTATCCAGATCTTTGGCTGTAGGAAAATGTTTGCAAAATGTGGAACATGTCTATGATACCATGGCCCCAACCCCAGTGCCTCCACCCATAACTTGGTTAGGGATAAAGACAGGACAGAGCTGTAGGCAACAGAACACACCTGGTCTTTGTGTAGCCTTCCCAGGTGTGGAACTCACCTGGAGGGTTTGGTGGCAGGTAGGACTTGACCTGACACAATGCAGTTGTGAGCAAAGAGGTGCGGTCAAGAATTTGTTTGCTATTATAAGGAGCATGATGAGATGGATGTTTCTGATCTGAGCCCGATGAATGCCAAGGGATCAAGTTCTTCACAGAGGTAGGGGTTTGGTGGAAGGAGAGACAAGAAGGTGGAACTTGACTGTTTCCCCCTTTTACTTAGCACCGCCACCATCGCTGTGGCCCTTTGGTACACTATTGCCCCACAGCAGAAACCAGGAGAAGCAGTGGCAGCAAGAGGGGAAATGGAAATTGGGACACACACCCGGGGCCAAAACCTGGAGCTCAGTGGGACTGTGGGCCTCGGCAGGCCATGATACCAGCTGGACAGAGTTCTCTCCCTTGGAAGCAGTTGTTTTTTATGCACACAACCTTCCATGCTTCTCTGCCGGCAATGAAGAGGGCTGTACCCCGTGCAAAGCCAAAAGGGAGAAGGCAGAAATGCAGCCAGTGGAGGAAAGAAGTTTCATTACCAAGGTGACAAGGGTGGGCATAAGAAGAAGAACGAGCCAGGGACGTCTTGCCCCCTTTTTATTTTTTACTCAGAGTGTGAGACAGCCTTTTTCTTTCTTGTCCCCTGAATATTCAAAAATAATTAGAAGAGAGTTATATTCATAGTTTAAATGAACAAATTTGTCCTCTGCACTGTTGGTATCTTTCTCTTTGATATTGCAATGTATCGCTCTGCTGTCCAGTTTCCCCACAAGGATTAAAACAGGGCAGAGAGAGGTTGTGACATGGGGCCATTTATCCTATACTGTCCATCCCTGGGCCAAATATCACAAAGACAGGATGAACCCAGGCCAGATTTAGAGAGGCCCACCTACATTTGAAGGGATACTCAAGAGTATTCCAGTTTAAAGGTTAAAAGTAAAAAACAAATTTAAAAATAGGTTGTGTTCAGTGTTAAGGTCACCTCCAAATTACAGGAACCCTAGGAGGGTTTAAAAGAATAGTTTTACCACTGCCATTCACCAGTGAGTTTCTGTGGCCAAGGAGCTATTTGAACCTGAGTCACAATCCGCTGCACTACAATGGCTGTCATCTAGATATTGTTTTCACACCCCTAAAAGGGAGGGCCCATGGGAGTTGTAGTTCAAAGCAGTCACATTCCCGCTCTCTGGCAGCAGGTATGTGGGTCATCTGATCACCGTCTTCCCCATTAGGATAAGCTATATTAACCTTTCTGTTTTAAATTGCTGCAACTATTTTATAATTCACACCTACATTTACATTTATATATGGAAATGTTATGCAAATTTGCACCCTCTGCAGCCTCAGATGCCATTGCAGCTGTATGGAAGCAGTGCACAGATAAGGGGGAAGGTGCTGAGACTTTGCTCTCTTGATGGGTCTTGATCCCCTGAAAGGCTTTCTCTGCTGGATAAAAGGCCAGGGGAGAAGAAACGTTCAAAACCCAGGTAACCCTTCCAAGCTGTGGGTGAAAACTGTCATAGCCCATCAGAAAAAGAGTTTTGGGAAGGTGGTTGAATTCATGGCTTGGCTTGTTGAACTATGTTTGATAGAATTCCCATCTTGCCTGACATTCACCAGTTGGTTAAAGGAAAAAATTCTGTGTTGCTGACACACACACACACACAGAGAGAGAGAGAGAGTAAGAGAGTGAAGCTGTGTGTGGGTGCTCTTTAAGGCTGTGCACAACACTGCCCCAATTCCTTTTAGGAATTCAGCTTCCATGTCATCCTACAGTCTTCCTCAAGGACAGAAGTTTGCAGGGGATTGTTGAGCAACTTGGGTCTTCCAGTGGTGAGCCCATGTTTTCCCACTTTCTTCTGTCCTACTACAGGATAATATCAGGCTGAGATGGAGTTCTGTTCCTCCTGCAGCTTCAGGAAGAAAGGAGGGTTTTGTCACCATATAACATCAGGAAACACTCAAGTTCCAGATTATGATGAGCTACAACTCCTGTCACTCATTTAGCGTTGTTGGCTGTGGCTGGTGGGAATTGTAGTCCAAAACATCTACAGGTGCACCAGATTGGGAAACAGTGTTTTTAAGCACTAATTTATATGGAATGGTAATTACAAACTATAGGTTTATAGAGCAAAATTGTTCAAATCATGATGCCCTGTGTTAACTGTAATTAACTAAATTCCCATGCACCATAGTGAGGCTTGCTTCAAGCATGATTAAGTCTCGATCTTTTGAAATTTGACAATAAAAGACTGTGGCACCCTGAAATTGTTTGGCACCTTTACAGAATCCAAATTCACCTTTCAATTTCCATTTTTGCTTTTCTTCCTAAATCCCTACTTTTCAACCTTCAATTTGGCTTAGTGCTCTTAAAAAGCTGATTGTGTGTTGGCAGGCTATGAGCCATTCATTTTGAAGGGTGGCCTCACTAGCTATTGTTTTCACACCCCTAAATGTTTTGGCACCCTTAATATGGACAGGTAGAGAGTGGGGAAATGAATAAAAGGCTACACATGTAATTTTTAGCAAGCAAATTAAAATGCAAATACTCATGTTTTCTGTCTCGCGCTCTCTCGCTCTCTCCTTTCCCTACCAAATTGGTTGCAGAATGAAATGAGATAGATGGCAAAAGTCTTCCTTGGACAGGACTTTCCTTATCAGGGATCTGAGCAAAGTGATTGCCTCACTCCAGATTAACCACAGAGTAGGGTTTAGACCATTTTTTTCATTCTTGTTCTACAGCAGGCATGTCCAAACTTCGGCCCTCCGGATGTTTTGGACCAAAACTCCCACAGTCCTTTGCCATTGCAAATACAGGCTTGGAATTGTGGGAGTTGTGGTCCAAAACATCAGGAGGGCCGAAGTTTGGACGTGCCTGTTCTACAGGAAATAAAAATGACTAAAACCAATCTACTTTTAAATCACCCACAAATTTTCCTGGGGCTGCCCACCTATCAAACTCTACTGTATCACACAAGAGAAAGAGACTTCTAGATCTGACCCAAACCTGCTGGCCCCTTGATTTTAGCAAGGACTGGGATGTAGCGCAAGAGTGCTAAGGTTGAAATCTTGCAGCTTGAAATCAGTTGTGGGGGGGGTGTTCTGGGCAAGAGATAGTCACAGGAGGAAGCAACACATACATTCCCATCAAGAGCAAGTCCCAAAAGCTCTGCATCCTCACAGCCAACCTCTAGCTATCGCCTACCCCTTCCCACCATTCAGGCTTTGCAGGAAAAATTAAGGACCAAGTTATTCCAAAGCAATGGTTCCATAATTGTGAAGGCAAAGGCCGCTGCAGAAGCAGTGACAGCAACAGGCTGACAGGTTCCTCCACCAAAATACACAAGGAGGAGGGTGGGAAATGGTGCATCCTCTGGTAGGTCCAGGCATTCCCCCTGGCCTGTTTTTGTGCTGTTGGTGTTCAGCTTCTAGGGTAGGGCAGGTGGCGGCTGACTTGAGTTTTCCAAGAGCAGCGGCCCAACGGGCTGAACCGGTAATCCAGTGAAGTTGGGAGCAGAGTAAAACTGGAGTCCCCAGACGCCACATATTCAGTGCAGCATGAAAGCCTGTGCCCTTGTGCCCATGGTTGGTCTTTGCTTTGTGGACCCAACACAAAGGAGGGCAAGAGGCGAGCTCTTTCTTGACACCATCATTGGCCATCCAGGGCATCAGAAAGAAGGTGAGCACAGACACCCACACTCAACACTCCCCCCCCCCAATACCTTTTGCATCTCCTTGAGCCTAACAATGTTTTGGCTCCTGAAGGGGAGGTTTTGAGAAGAAGGATCTTTTTTCCTTTAGCCATGAGCAATGTCAGGATGATGTAAAGTGGTTTTTACTTGGGTTGGCAAAAAGGTAAATATAGACGGCAAATGAGTTCAAAAAGAATACTTTTGGTTCTGCCATGCCAATGTTCTGGGAGCTGTAGCTAAGAAAAAGTAACTTCTGCAAGCTTTGGGTTTCTCCCATTTGGAGCTGACTGACGCTATCGCTCCGAAACTGAATGAGGACAGTGGTGCACTGGTTTGAGAATGTCCATAATTTTCACCCCCACCCACTCATCTAACCTCATAATCCTCAGCTGTTTATAGGGCAGGTCTTTCTGCCCATTTCTATGAGAGTGTAATGAACATTCTTACCAAATGTAAATTTATTTGTACATTATTAATATTTTATTTTTATCTGGGGACATGCAGAAGCTCAAAAAACCCTCCATAAACAAAAACACTCTGAGATCCCCCAAAACTTTTTTTAAAAATAATAATTTGAAAAAAGAACAAAATGGGAGAATCTATTCATTTTGGCAATGAAATTCCTGAAATTTTTAAATTTTTTTAAGACATTCCATTTGGGGTGGAAATTGGTTTTAATTTTATTTGATTTTTTTGGTAACTGATACTTTTTTAAAAACAGAAAAAAAACTTACCTGTTGTTATTTTTTTCCTGGGGAGGGCTAGGGGGGATAAACTGTGATTCTGCATATTTACCCTGTAAAATTCCTGTATTCTTCAATGTTATTGTAAAGTGTTACTGATAAAAAGATGACTATGAACAAAAAAAAGTCCAACCCATGTACATTTAGCACAAAGGGGAATACAATTGATTCTATACTTCGTATACGTTGTGCTAGTCTTTATTTTATAGGGGTAGGGGAGCTGCTTTGAACCTTAAGAGGATGCACAATCACATGTCTAATTGAAATTTATCAGCATTTAATCTATTGAAAGTGTGGGTTACATCCTGGACTTTAGTTACAGCAGGTCTTAGGCTGGCAATATCACTTCTGAGGGTGATAGGAGTGGGAAAGGATACTGACTTGGTGAAATGTAATTCCAGTATTGTAATCTGCCTGCCATGGTGCCACATGTTGGCTGGCCATGTCTCACCACCCACCATTGTGGAAGTCAGGGACTCTGTCATAGGTGGGAAACGCTCCAAATTAGGCTGCTACTGACAGCAAGTGGCCAAGGCTGCTATATTGTCCCTCAGCTTAAGCAGAAAAATGGCTTGGGTTAACACTGCTCAGATCTTCCGGAATTGTGTTACGCTGGATCACTAAAAGGACATCTATGATCTCTTAGTGCCACCCAGGTGTGCACTGGGGTACATATCCCAATGTCCACAGTCAGCACAGGTTAATGATAATTGTAGTCCAATAGGGCTGGACTGGGACTGTAACAGGAACTTTTCAAGGTGTTAAATGGATATTGGACCAGGATCCTGCAACTTCACATTCCCTATGGAGTTGAGCCTAAAACACACTGCAGATCTGTTTTGGCCATTGGGTTTATTCATATGTTTTAAAAAGTCTCAAAACTATATTGCATGAGAGATGTTTCCAGACCAGCAGCTCTTTTATTTACTTTGTTCTTTAATTGCATATCACCTGAAGAACTACAGTGGTGTTCTATAATTCAAGAAAATTTGTACTTAACTATGTTTGTCCTATCATGTCCATCTGTGGTAGAAGCTATAAGATGGATGAATGAGGAATTGTTGATTACTGTAAGCAAGACTGTGAGTGAGTGAGAGAGAGAGATCTTTTATGTAAAATCTAATTGCAGGGTTATTCTAAAGCACTTTTAGAAATGCAGTGCAATTGCATGGTTACCCCAACACTAGAAGTATATATTGGTGAAGATCCAGACTTTAGAAAATAAGCAGAAATGTCTGTTGAAATGGAATAATCTGGAGTGAGCAGAAAGCAATGTGTGCCTTTTAAAGTTAAATTTTAAATGTTAAAACTAAAACACTTTCTTTGAAGATGGTTTCCCAAACAATGTTATCTTCTTTTATTTGTTTAAATCCCCATGGAACCATGTAGAAGGTATAGAAGCGCAATCCTTTGACGCTACAGAGAATCCAAAGAGGAAGGGATTCTGGCAAGACAAAATTAGAGGAGAAATATTTCCTTTATTAACCCCTGCCTGCTTCATTCCTTTTTGCTGATTTCCCCTGCCTTTGGCCTCAAGGGCCAGATTGCTACCAGCCGTTCTGGAGGATGACTGCTCTACAGTCCTACCAAGCACCCTCCAGCTTGTTCTTGCTAAAACCTATTTTTACGTGCAAGCACAAATATAGCATGTGCTCCCTGAAGCTGTAGTGTAGGTGGGGGGGAAAACAGGATTTCTGGATCAGGTGAGAAAAAATAATTCTCGAGCTCTAGAGTGGGTCTATTGTTTCCTTCTTCTATGATTCTTTCTTCTCCGATTCTGGAAGCATAACTGGACAAAAGCAGATCTTTGGGCATCATCAAGATCCAGAATCTCCCTAGAAACACCTGATGTTATCAGTGGTGCCACCACAGCACCACAGACATCCTGCGCAGTGTGAATGAGTGCCACATAATACAGCAAAGGTTGCCCGGTCTCCAAGCAGTGCCTGAAGAAGCCCTCTGGGGATGGTGAGGTTTCTACAGATTTCTAGGTGGAGAGAAAAAATCGTGAGGGAGGAGACATCTTGAAGCTTGTGTGTGAGGTGGCTTTAAATCCTGAGCATTCATTTGCCACACAGCTGGCACCAGTGGCTCAGCAGGAGGTTCTTTATACTTGTACTTGCTCAGCACCAAGTCCCTTCCTATCAGAAAACCAGGAGGGGGCTTCTTTGAGGAAGGGAGGGATGTAAAGAGTAAATATGGCTGGGAGTCTTGTGTCATTTGCAACAGGGCAGAGTGCCAGGCACCATAAGATCCTGCTTGCTGCACCAACCCTGGCAGTCAGAATGCTTTAAAAAAAAAACACCTTGCAATTCAGAAGTGCTCTAGGTATGCTCAGGTGATAACTAGGAATAAAAGTGTTCACAATATACGTTGTTCTTTCCCATCTTCTAGCCTGATCTCTCCATTTCTACCATTAGTTGGCCCAGAACTACCCTTCATCACCACTCTGCTATCACAGGGCTCTGCTCTCTGCCATCATCAGGACAGACTCCCCGGTCTCAAATGTTTGGCCTTGAAATCAGAGCCCATATGATGCTTTTAACTTGGCACTGCAAGTTGCAGCCTTTTTACACCACTTAAAATTCCTTGGAATCTGGGTCCTTAAAAGAAAAACAAAGCAAAGTGTGTTGCTTCTATACTGCCCCCTAGTGCTTAAAGTACTCTCTGGGTGGCTTGCAGACTACACATTGGAAACCACCACCATCGCAGCAAGCTGGGTACTCATTTTACTGACCTCAGAAGGATGGAAAGCTGAGTGAACCTTGAGCCAGCTACCTGGGATTGAACCCCAGATCTCATGAGCATAGTTATGCCTGCACTACAGTAGTAGTTGAACCAGATTAAAAATCCCAGAAGAGTGTTAGATGGAGCCATGGCAATTAAACTGAGATCAAACTACTATAATTGGTGCTCTCTTGGTGTCATGGATTACAACTCCCATCATCCCCAACCAGCATGGAATTTACTGGAGTGCTTATTCCTTGGTGATCTTATGGGACACCTGTAAGCCATCCTCCCACCATGGAATTTAGTCCCCAAAAGTGTCCTCCAAAATGTATACAGCCCATTGGAAATCTAATAAATACCAAAAACCTAAAAGCCACAAGTACTTTAGTTTTGAAAAAGGGGTGGTTTGGTTTGGTTTTTCTTTTTTCTTCTTTTTGCTCTCTTTCCTCATCTTGTGTTTTTAGTGTTTGAACGTTGCAGTGGAGTCCCGTTACCTATTTAAAAGATGCACTGCAATTCCTGAAGCCTTCTGACAATATGCAGACTCTCTTTTTTCTGGGAGGGGAAAAATCTGGTCAAGAAGTCTGGGAGCTGTGGAATGAGCCACTGGAATGCATGCAGCGACATCTCTCCCCCCCAACCTCCATTAGGCATTGAGCAAGACAAACAGAAGAGCTCCTGTGAAGGCACACTTGTCTTTTCTTCCTTCAGTCTACAACAACGCCCAAACGAAGAAAAACAGGACAAACAGAAGAAGACACCTGGGATGACAGTGGATTGCAATACTAGTGACAGTTCTGGTTACTGTATATTTTTTTGAAAAGATATGATAAAGCTGTAAAAGATGGAGAGGGGGAAAAGGCCAGTGATCAAGGACACAGAGCAAGTCCCCTGTGCGGAAAGATTACAATATTTGGAGCTGTTTCGCTTAGAACAAGAGGTGAGCTGGAGAGAACTAATAAAAGAGCCTACCAATGCGCCTAGTTTGCAGAAAATGGAGAGCTGGCGGTAAGTGTCCCTCTCTCCTCATACTGGATCTTACAGCCATCTCCTCCTGCTGCATTCTTTTGGTGTGTGTGAGGTGTCGTAAGAGGATATGAATGTAACAGCAGCCTCCCAAGTAAGCTCGTTAGCCGCTGATGTGTCAGGGTAGAATGCCTCAACACATGGCTATTCCATTATCGATTATTCCGCCTAACAAGAAACAAGGTCTGACTACCCTGGATCAGTCCAAAGGCCTGACGAGGAGAGACGAAAACAACTATTTTCTGTCACTCGGCACATTGTTAAACTGTGGGATTCTTTTGTAGTGACAGCTACCAGTTTTAAAATGGGGTTGGGCTAACAAAATAGAGGAGATGCCTCTCAGTAACCAGCAGTAAGGATAACTATACATGATTACATCTGCCCTTTCAGGCCAATATTGGAGGTTAATAACTCTGCACGTTGGTTGCATATTTGGATCACAAGTATGTTATAAAGATGTCTTGTTGGTCACCGTATGCACAAAGGTTGGAGCAGGCAGACCTTTAAAAATCTGATCCTGAATGGCTCTTCTTAGAGCCACTGCCAGAAACAATAACTAGTTATGGAACCTCCATATTCCAATGCACTCTACTAATAAATATCAGCCCAAACACAAGAGGGGATACTTGCAGGATCTGATCCAGGCATAATCCTCTGTCCCCTTCATAGGTGGAACCCATGGCGACAGGGAAGAGGTGTATCAACTACCTTTTTGCACAAGGCTCAGACAACCCTGTCGTCTCATGACCACCCCATCTGAACTGGCTACTGCTTTTTATGTGGTGGTAAAGAACAAGGTTGAAGGCATGTAGGTATCACCAGCTTTGCTGAAACAAACCATTCCCAGCCTGCAGGCGAGTTTGGTCTTGGAGGGGAGCAGAACACAACATTTCTATTACAATATTTGTGCTGCAATATCAGAACGTTCTACTCTACCCGGACAGGGCTAGTTTCTTGCTCAAATGGTTGTTGCAATCAGTGTCTGAGGACTAGCCTTGAATGGCAAACGCACAAGGCCAGGGTGAGCCATTAGTTGTTCTTTCAACACAAATCACAGAGGAGCATTTGTTCCCTTTTCTCGTGCGTAGTCTAGAAATCTCCCCTTGAGGTTGTCTGTGAAGATTCTCAGTCATCCAGGTGAGTTTATCTGGAAGTCCAGTTGCCATGACCCAACCTCCACATCTCCTGGATGTTGCACTTCCCTGCTGGGCTTGACGCCACCTCCTTCCCCCTATTGGATTGGGATGGGCAGATTTCAATCCTGTGAGATCCACTTTGTTCCGAGAGCAACCAGAGAGGTCAGAGGCTCAAGAGCTCCAGAATGAAGCCCTCCCTGCCCCTGTACTGGGATGACTCACCCAGGTTAGCCGAAATGACCCTACCATTAGGCCAAGTGAAGACACCCAGAGGGGGCAGAAACCAGCACCAAAGACAGAACTAGCTTCCTTATTGATGCTCAGTCTTCCCTCCTCCACCCCCTCCCCACTCTCCAGCCACCCCCTTCCAAAAAAACCAAGCAACAATTTGAAATCAAACTGGGGGATTCCAATTCTCCTTTCATCATGAGTGCCAAGTATCTGAGGTGACCCCATGCCGAAAGACAAGTCTCTTTTTTTGGTTTCAGCAGGCCTGAGATTTCTACGGCCTGATTTGAAACCCAAGGATCTAACAATGCTGCTGTTCTTTAACAAGCCAAGATAGAAATCCATGCTTAACAAGCCAAGATAGAAATCCATGCTGATGTACCAGTATGCTCCCCTCTCCCTTGTTCTAGCAGATGTGCTTGACTCATTTAATTGATCTGATACATTTAAATCTATACACATGTTGCAGAATTCAATTATGCTGACTTCTTGAAGTCCATAAGGAGGAAGGTGCTTTCTGTGAAGTGAAAGCATCTGTGTTCAAATAGGCCCTGCTAATTCCCCTTGCAAGTGGAGAAACTGCCTTGTCAGCCAAACATTCAGTAAAGGATAGAAGGATTTTTAGAACCCAGAACACCTGGCCTAACTGGCTGCGGATAAATTGCACCCTGTGAGCAAAGCGGTCAGGAAACAGAACTGGATGCTTTATTAAGATGATAATACTCAGTCTTCGCTGCATCCCCACTCCAGCATCCTTTTTCAAAAAATGCTGAGCAACTATCTCTGTTTTTGCTGGCTGACAAAAGTTCCCTGGAGAAAGGGCTCTGAAATCCCAGTTTCGCATTCTGGTGGTGAATCTTCAGCACTCCAGACAGAATTTCTCCAAGCCTGCATTGGTAATGAGGGGACTTAGAGGCCATATATCTTAGTTAATTGCAATTTCATTTTAGGGATTTGTTTGTTGTTGGGAGGGGACTTAGAAGCTTTGTTCTGTTTCATTTTGCTGGGGCCATTTCAGGACTCTGAAATCCCAGCTTCACATTCTGGTGGCGAATCTTCAGCACTCCAGACAGAATTTCTCCAAGCCTGCATTGGCAATGACAAAGGACTGTGGGAGGTGTCGCCCAAAACATCTGGAGTGCCTAAGGTTCACCACTACATATCTGACTGCTCGAGATGGAGCAATGAGCCAGCCCTCCACTCCAATCCCCTCAACACTACACTATGCTCCAGAGTGGCAAATTTGAAAACACACCTGCTCATCATAACCACCCTCTGTAGCTATCCCTAGAGAGAGAAGTGAATTCCAGCCATTTTTGTATCCAGTGTGAGTGCATCTTTTGTAAAGCTGATGGTTCTTCATTGCCAAATTCCAGACCACATCACCCTCAAACGATTTGCATTATTCCAGAATTAGCTTGATAATACCAGATTATGTCATGACCATAACAAGATCCCTCTCATCTATGATACTATTGCGGATGGGAAGCCCGACCTGGCATTCATCACCGAGACCTGGGTGGGCACGGAGGGGGGGGCTTCTCTCTCTCTCCTTTGCCCGCCCGGGTATCTGGTAAAGGGAGTGGGAAGGTTGGGGGGTCAAAAGGGGGAGGGGCCGCAATCGTCTACAGGGATTCTTTACACGTCAGCAGGGCCTCGACATTGGTTAGCCAGGGGTTGGAGGTACTTCATCTGTTGGTGGGACAGCGGGACAGATTTGGCATTGTGCTGGGCTACCGAGCTCCCCGCAACCCTGCACAATCCCTTCCAGAGCTCACAGAGTTCATCTCCGCTGCATTGTTGAGATCCCCGCGCCTATTGGTTGCGGGAGACCTCAACGTGCATGCGGATAGTGGGCTTGTTGGTGTAGCTCTGGAGTTCATGGAATCCATGGCTTCCATGGGTCTGTCCCAGCATGTTTTATGCCCCACCCACAGATCTGGTCACACCCTGGATCTGGTGTTTACCTCCATGTCGGGGGATTCGCGTCTGGAGGTGGGGGACCTTGTCTCCCTTCCTGTGTCATGGACAGACCATCACCTGCTTTCATTTTCCCTGGCGATTTCGGCTCCTCCCCACGGGGACCACCGGCCCACTATCTTGGCCCGCCCCCGGAGGCTCCAGGACCCTCAGCGGTTCGGTGAGCTCTTTGGGGGACTACCTGGTGGTTTGGCTGACGTTCCGGCCGAGGGTGTGGCGAATCTTTGGCATGAAACAGCTGTCCACACCATTGACCGGATCGCCCCCAAGCGCCTCCTCCGCTGCCGAGCCCGGCCCTCCCCATGGTTCACGGGGGAGCTTAGGGCAATGAAGCAGGTTAGGAGGAGGCTGGAACGCAGCTGGAGGAAATCCCGCACGGCGTTGAGTAAGGCTGCCGTTGATGCCCAGTCTAGTCGCTATATCATCGCGATAAGGGAGGCTAGAACATCTTTCACCTCCCTGAGAATTGCTGAGGCCTCGAACCGCCAGGCGGAGCTCTTCCGGGTGGTTCGGGACCTCAGCAATCCTAGTCTGGCCAGGCCTCCTCCTACTGAGTTCAGTAGTGAGCAATTCGCAGCCTTTTTCGAACTAAGATTGAGGCCATCCGTGCTGGTTTTGACTCCGGTTGCAGTGGTCCTGCCCCGCCATCTCCAGTTGCTGGTCCGCCTTCGTCGCCTCGGTTGGATGCGCTTGGGCCTGTTTCTGCTGTCGAGATCTCCAAGGCTATGGTGCATTGCCGGCCTGCCTCCACTCCTTTCGACCCTTGCCCTGCCTGGCTAATTAGAGCTGCCAGAGGGACTATGGCCGAATGGGCTTCTGCCATCGCCACCGCCTCGTTCAGCGAGGGGTTTTTCCCTCTCGTCTGAAGGAGACGGTGGTAAAGCCCATCTTGAAAAAACCTGGCCTGGCGGTGGATGATCTGACAAACTATCGTCCTATCGCCAATGTCCCGTTTATGGGCAAGGTGATCGAGAGGGTGGCGGCGGTCCGGCTGCAGTCATACTTGGAGGATGGGCAGTGCCTCGATCCTTGCCAGTCCGGGTTCAGGCCCCGCCGGGGTACTTTGGTCGCCCTGCAAGATGACCTTCTCAGGGCGGCCGACAGGGGTTGCTCTTCCCTGTTGGTCCTCCTGGATCTGTCAGCGGCCTTTGATACCGTCGACCACGGTATCCTGTTGGACCCGGCTCTCTGAGGTCGGAATCGGAGGCACTGCTTGCAGTTGGCTCCGTTCCTTCCTGGAGGGCCGGCCACAGTACGTGCAGCATGGGGGAGTTATCGGCCCCTTGGATCCTCCCGTGTGGGGTTCCACAGGGTCGTCTCTGTCCCCCATGCTGTTTAACATCTACGTAAGGCCGTTGGCGGGGTCATCAGGAGTTTTGGAGTCTGCTGTCATCAGTACGCTGATGACACGCAGCTCTATCTCTCCTTTAACACCTCTGCTGTGGAAGCTGTGGAAGTTCTCGACGGGTGCCTGGAGGCCGTACTGGCTTGGACCGGGGTGAACAGGCTTAAGCTCAACCCCGAGAAGACGGAGGTTATGTTCTTCGGGAGCTCGCCGTCGGGGTACGGTGGCCCTCTTCCCTGTCTGGGGGGAGTCTCCCTCCAGCTCGCGGAGAGGGTGCGGAATCTGGGTGTGTTCCTGGACCCGTCGCTTGCCATGGAGCACCAGGTGGCGTCGGTGACCAGGTCCGCCTATTCCCATCTCCGTCGGATCGCCCAGATCTGCCCATACCTCGACGCGAGCTCCTTGAGAGCAGTGGTCCAAGCTCTGGTGATCTCGAGGCTGGACTACTGTAACGCGCTCTACATGGGGTTGCCCTTGAATCTTCTCCGGCGCTTGCAGCGGGTCCAGAACGCGGCGGCCAGGCTGGTGGTTGGTGTGCGTCGTTACGACCACATCACCCCAGTCCTGGCCCGCTTGCACTGGTTGCCCGTTGCGGCCCGGATCAGATTCAAGGTCCTGGTTTTAGTTTATAAAACCCTCCATGGCTTGGGACCGGACTACCTGGCAGAGCGTATCGCTCAGCGGTCAACTTCGGCCCGTCCCGTTCGGCAGGCGCGAGTGCACTTGCTTCGGGTCGCCACCCCTCGGGAAGCCCGGAGGACGAGCACTCGGACCCGGGCTTTCTCTGTGGCGGCCCCCAGCCTCTGGAATTCCATCCCCAGTGAAGTGCGCTCTGCAGAGTCCCTGCTGGCCTTCCGAAAGGCGCTGAAAACCTACCTTTTTCGTGAGGCCTTTGGCGACAGTTGATTTTTTTTTTCTTTCCCGCCATCGTAACTTGCATTTTAGTCGAGGTGTCATGTGGTTTTAACAGTGTTTAGGGAGTTTATAGGTTTGTCTGTGATTATTTATTGTATTTTATTGGCTTTGTAGCCTTTTTTGTTGTAAGCCGCTTAGAGTACCCTGTAGATAAGCGGGATATAAATATAATAAATAAAATAAATAAATAAATAAATAAATAAATATATACACACACACACACACACACCGCCCATCTTCTGGAGGAACTCCGGGCGGTTTACAATCAAAACAATATAAGAAAGAAGAAAAAATGTATATAAAATTGATTATTGTAAGCTAATAAACAATATAAAATAACATGACTTTGAGATATAAAATAACTACTTTGAGAACGGCAGGAAAGCTCAGAGGAGACAGAGGGTATTTGTACATGACCCGTAAACTCCACAGCAAATGGCTGCCAGCTCCGGAGCTTACAATTGTTTCCCCACCAGCTCCGGAGTTTGCAGGAAATTAAGTGTGACCACGCCCACCTAACCGCGTCCCAGCGCACTTTTCTTGTACCTGCTCTAGGAGGGTGAAAATCCCCAGGTCCGGATTTAATCTGGTGAGTGTGGGGCTCTCCTTGCTTCTGTTTGTTTGTTTTTTTGTCTCCCACCCCTTTAAGAGAAGGGGTGGGAGGCAAAACAAACAAACAGAAGAGAAGGAATCAGGACAACAACGGGGCTCCGGGCAGCTTCAGAGGTGAGCCTGCATTTTTTCCTCTTTTTTCCTCTGTTCCCTCATGCAGACAGGAGCAAGGAAGTGCGGAGGGGTGGGGATGCAGAAAGAGCAACGAACCCCCAAGATCCCTGGTCCGAATTTAAGTGGCCAGCGGATGTTAGGGGTCGTGTGAAAAGGCCCTAGGAGGGTGAAAATCCCCAGGTCCGGATTTAATCTGGTGAGTGTGGGGCTCTCCTTGCTTCTGTTTGTTTGTTTTTTTGTCTCCCACCCCTTTAAGAGAAGGGGCGGGAGGCAAAAAAAACAAACAGAAGAGAAGGAATCAGGACAACAAAAGGGCTCCGGGCAGCTTCAGAGGTGAGCCTTCATTTTTCCTCTCTTTTTTCCTCCCTCCCCTCACGCAGACAGGAGCAAGGAAGTGCGGAGGGGTGGGGACACAGGAAGAGCAATGAACCCCCAAGATCCCTGGTCCGAATTTAAGTGGCCAGCGGATCTTAGGGGTCGTGTGAAAAGGCCCAGAGATAGGTGGGAAATCGGAGTGGGGAAAGGCACTTCTTAATGGGCTGCTCAACCCCACAGCCTCCCCCAAAAAGACCAAATTTCTGCAAAAACAAACAAAAGAAACCAAAACGGAGAGGAATTTTGGAAAGGCAGAGGGCAGTGAAAGAGCCTGAAAGGAAAGGGGAAGAAGCGGGGTGTTGAACCCAAACTGGGAGGGAAACCAGAGCAGGGCAGGGACTCTGCTCAGCTCATTTAGTGGCATCAGTTTGGGTTCTCTCTCCCCCTTCCACACACACACAGTTTCCCTTCATCTCCACCAGGATTTGTTCACTGTGTTAATTTGGGGTTCAAGAAGCAGGGAGCTTCTTGTACACAGCAGCGTCTTATAGTCAGAAAAGTACAATATAACAAAATGGCTACTCCCAACAGGGACTGCATGCCTCCGACCATCCCCTGCAGCCTTCTTTCCATGTGTTATCACCACCACCCATACTCTTGTGTGGACTTTTGTTGCCATTGTTTTTTCATCCATTACCTGTTTTGGACATGTGGCTGGTTTTCTTGCCTTGTGGTACAGTGGTTGAACTGCTGTCCTGCAGCCAGGGTTCAATTCCATGCAGTTGGTTCACGGTTGACTCAGCCTTCCAAGGTGGGTAAAATGAGTACCCAGCTCCTGGGAGAAGGGGAAGTGTGTAGCCTGCATAATTTAATTGCAAAGTGCCCAGCGAGTGTGGGAAGGGGAAGTGTGTAGCCTGCATAATTAAACTGTAAAGTGCCCAGAGAGTGCTTTTATTATTTTGCTTCTCTGTATGATCTGCCTGGATTAGACTCTCAAAGTGACATTTTTTCTTTTCCTTCCATTTCTAATTAATTAATTAGATTTTTTTTATTTTTGTTACTAACTGTGCTTGACCTATTTTTTACTATATGTTAACTATTTGTTACCCTATTGGTTAGAGGTCATACAGTATATCTTAGTTAATTGCAATTTCATTTTAGGGACTTGTTTGTTGTTGGGAGGGGACTTAGAAGCTTTGTTCTGTTTCATTTTGCTGGGGCCATTTCAGAATTCATGCACAGCATTTCACAGTAGTTCCGAGTTTTAGCATTCCTGCCCTCGCCCTGATGAAGGAATGTTGATCAGGCCCATTCTAAAAAAGCCAAATATCAACAATCATCATCATTCAATTCATGGGAACATTGGTCATGAAGGTGGTCAGTTGCCGGCATTCTTATATCCATTTTGGTCAGGGTTTAGAGCTTTAGGCAGTGGCCTGGGACTGAGATAGCTTTGGTCACACTGCTGAAATTATCTTCTCTGGGAGGCCAACAAGAGGAGGGTTCTCTCTCAGTGGCATCTGACAAGGTCCACCACAGGGATGACAAGCCAGGACTGGGGATTGGGAGTTCTGCTTTATGCTGCCTCTTCCTCAAGGGTCGGTCCCAGATAGGGCCTTTTCACATGACCCCTAAGATCCGCTGGCCCCTTAAATTCGGACCAGAGATCTTGGGGGTTCGTTGCTGTTCCTCCGTCCCCACCCCTCCGCACTTCCTGGCTGCTGGCTGCGTGAGGGGAGGGAGGAAAAAAGGGGACAAAAGAATAAAGGCTTACCTCCCGGTGCAGGTGGAAGCTGCTCCAAGCCCCGTCACTTCCTGATTCCTTCTCTTAAAGGGGTGGGAGGCAAAAAACAACAACAAAAGAAGTGAGGAGAGCCCGGCACATCCGCATCAAGCAATTTTCACCTCCCAAGAGCAGGTACCTGAAAAGTGCGCTGGATCGCGCTTAGGTGGGCGGGGTCGCATTTAATTTCCTGTAAACTCCGGAGCTGGTGGGGAAACATTTTTAAGCTCCGGAGCTGGGAGCCATTTGCCCCGGAGTTTAGGGGTTGTGTATAAACGCCCTTAGTTAGTTAGATAGACAGATGGACAAAATATCCTACACACACTTTGCAGGATGGCCAGCTGAGGGCACTGACCCTAAGGGAGCACCAGAAAGACAGAACAAGGAAAGTGGGCCTCTGTGTAGTCGCACTCCGATTTATAATTTTTTACCACCCCAAATCCACCACATCCCTTCCCTTATGTCCTCTGGGTTAGAGGGGATATGTATGTATGTATGTATGTATGTATGCACGCATGCACACAATGGAGCCCCAATGCACCACCCAGTCTCAGTCCTTGACATCAGCTTCTTCGAAACCTAAGAAGACTAAGCAGAGCAAGCCTGCTCCAGACAAGCAGTCCAAATCGGGTACTTCTACCCTGAGGATGGACTCGAGACCACAGACGCCATCAAGCCCTTCGGTCTCATCAATTCACCCTACAGCTTCAACATCATCTGACGCCCGGTGCTGTGAAGCCGATGACATCATCCCGGCTAGGCAGCCGTGGGTGCTTTCCCCGGCTTCTAGCCAGTCGGACAGTTGGCCGGATGTTTCCACTGCCCACATGACTGTATTGGAAGCCAACTCTGCAACTCCAGAGGCCTCCCATTCTTGTCCCGCTGAAGCCGCTACCCAAGCCGAGACCAACCGCCATTGTGACGCCGACACTGGACGCTCAGTGGTGACCCTCGTCACTGAATCGGAATGCCAGGCCCGACTCGACATCGTACCGGGCATAAGTGCGTCCACCTTCAGCACGCCGAAGCCGACGGCACTGGGTCCCCACCTCGGCATCGCGTCTGCCATGATACCGGCGTGCGCACCCACGCTGCACCCGACACCAGAGAACATGATGCCGTACCATCCCATGATGCCACAGAACTTGCTCGTCACCCCGACACCCGCCGCGACACTGCTCCTGCCGATGTCGTGTCAACAGCCACGGCATCTAAGCCATCAAGGCCCTACAAAGCCAAAGCTAAGACTTGTTCCCGCCACGAGTCCATCCGCAAAGACAAGTCACCGACCAGACATCATACAGGCTACGAAGCCGAATCCTCAGCGTCACCGTCCATGACTCCTCGACGCCAAACTGAGCAACACAAACAGCATCGACGGTATATCCAAGTTGTATCTTGCTCCTCTGATGCCGAATCGGAGGCTCCCCCCTTTCGACGTCATCAACAGGCCACGGACACGGCCGCACAACCACCCGCCAAACGGCCACAAGGCCAAGCGAGCCCTGTGATCCCGCAACGCTCAACTCATGCATCTGCAGCTGAAGCGTCTAGGCCAGTGATGCTAGAAGGGGATTCCCTGATTTCAATGGACAGACCCTTCGATTCCGAGGAGTCCTTCTCTCAAGATGATGAAACCGGTAACACCCCTGCTTCCTCACCCCACCCGACCTCACAAGAATCAGAGGGGGACGATCTTGAGGCTTCCTCCCCAGGAGAAGACTTCCATCTTTATTCCAAGATGGCCCACAAGGTCGCTAAGGTCATGGGATTACAAGTTGAACAGCCAGATGGTTTTGCATCTGTGAGTTCTTTGGACATCTGAACAAAAAGCAGGCACCCCCGCTCCGCTTGGGATTTATTCCTTCCCTTCTGGAGCGTTCTAAGATGTATTGGGAAAAACCTTTTTCGGTTCCCTCAGTTTCCAGACAGGTCGATAACCTCTATTGAACCCATGGCGAAGGCACTGAATTTCTGGCAAAACAACCTTTACCTAACTCGGTTGTCGTCAATGCCATGCAGTACCACTCCAAGTCTCAATCTAACACGACTCCCAGTAACAAAGAATGTCGTAAGCTGGATCTTATCGGATGCCTACAGTACTCACTGGCTTCCTTCTCTTTACGCAATACTAATTACCAGTGTGCCATGCAAGCTTACACCCGGCATCTCCTGCAAAAATTTCTACCACTTTTGGACACCTTGCCTGACAACCTCCGTACAAAGGCTTCATCCTACCACTCTGAAATCTTGTCCCTTCTGGACTATAAAATTATTGCTTCCAGACACGCAGCCGATGTTGACTCTAAACAATTGACTACGTCTGTTTTTCTTCATCACCATGCCTGGCTTCGCACTGCCACCATCTCAGATGACGCGCATAACCACATAGAAAATGTGCCCTTTGACGGGCAGGGCTTGTTTGCCTCTACAACAGATGAGGCACTGGACAATATCTTGAAGATGCGCAAGACTGCACGCTCCTATGTCTATCAAGGCCCATCTGCATCTCCATCTTCCTTTTGGCCGCAACAGCAACAACAATGGCGCCACTCCTACACCCCTTACAACCAGAGGCAGCAACCACGATTTCCTCAGCCCAGGTCATCACAGGGGTTCTCCCGCCAATCTTCCAACTCCTGTCCATGCCAACGCCAGACCTCCCGTCAGTACAACCGAAAACCTAAGCAGTTGCCCTGACTCGATCCTACTTCTTCCACCCAACGACATCCAGCTCCACCCGTACCGGTCCAAATGGCAAACAATAACCTCAGATTCCTGGGTCCTGTCCATAATAGAATTCGGATACGCCATCGAATTCCACTCACTTCCTCCGCTGAGACAGGCAGTCATCACTCCTCCATCTCTTCCTCTCCAACAAGAAATCGACACACTACTTTCCAAATCAGCCATAGAGCGTGTACCTCCTGGAGACACCTACGGGTTTTATTCCCGTTACTTTACTGTCCCAAAAAAGGATGGAGGACTCTGTCCTATTATGGACCTCTGGGATCTAAACTCCTTCATCTCCTATCAGCAATTCCAGATGATCACCCTAGAAGCCATCCTTCCGCTTCTTCCGAGAGGAAATTGGTTTACAGTCCGGATGCGTATTTCCTCATTTCCATTCGGCCCCAACATCAAAAATACCTCAGATTTCAAGTCAGCGACACTGCCTACCAGTTCAAATCTCTCCCGTTCGGCCTCGCCACCGCACCTAGAGTTTTCACGAAATGTCTAGCCCTGGTAGCGGCATATCTGCACCTGCAGGGCCTGATGGTTTTTCCGTACCTAGATGAATGGCTGATCGTCTCCACATCCGAACGCCAGGCACACCTAGATGTTGCTTATACCATAAAACTTTTCAGAGCTCTGGGCCTTCAGATAAACTATGACAAGTCTGTGACAAAACCCTGGAAACAGGAGTAATGAATATACAAATCATCAGCCAATCCCAGCAGGAAGGTGGGGAATGGTGTGATATAAAAACGGTGGAGCCTAGTCAGTTGAGGCAGTTCAGTTAAGCTGAAGGTTTTGAGAACGAGTGCTGGGAGAGAGCACTGCTCTGTTAGAGTTCTGTCAGGCAGGGAGGCTTTACTGTTTAGTAGTTATTAAAGACAGGGAAGCTTGAAGAGTTGATTAAATCTATTCTATATTAAAGGCAACACATACCATCCTCAGTCATTGTTATATTTATTTATTTTCTCAATAAACTTCGTTATTTTTATATTATACATCTGAGTCTGTCCCAATTCATAAGGCGACGTTTTTAAAAGGGGGCAGCATTACCAAGTGAATAAAAGGTGGCAGCATTACCATTTCCATCACAATTAGACGTGTAAAAGGGAGGTGTCGTCACAATTTGGTGGCACAGCAGTGGGGTGTCGAAATAAACCCAGTTGTGCCTTTGAAAACTCAGTCTGTGAAAGGGCTGACGTCACAAAGTCCTCTCTCGAACCTTTGCAAATGGTTCATTACATCCCTCCCAGACTCCCTCAAACGCCGAGCGTTCCTCTCCAACGAACGCATCCACAAACTTCTTGCTTCGCTTCCCGGTTTCACCGCCCGACGGTGTCAGCGAAGGAAGTTCTGAGACTTCTGTGATATATGGCGCCCACTACAGCCATTCTCCCTCATGCTCTCCTCAAAATGAGACCATTACAAAACTGGTTCCTTGCCCACTTTCGACCCCACGTCGATTCTCCACAGCGCCGCCAAACACCTACCTTAACGGTCCGACGCAGTCTTCGGTGGTGGGCGCATCCACTAAACCTCATGGTGGGACGCCGTTTCATCAGCCGTTCCCTGTCCATCCAGGTCACCACAGATGCAAGCAATACAGGATGGGGTGCACACTGTCTTCATGTCCGCGCCCACGACCTATGGAACAGCAAGGAACAGACCCATCATATCAATTACCTCGAACTTCTTGCAATCATCAAAGCCTTCAAAACATTCAAGCTCCTACTTCTCAGACAAGTAGTCCAAATCATCACAGACAACACAACCGCCCTTTTCTATATCAACAAACAGGGAAGGACATGTTCCAACACCCTCCTTCAAATAACTCTCTCATTTTGGGAATGGTGCGACAAAAGGAGGATTTACCCAGGGGCTCTCCACCTAGCTTCCAAATTGTGACGACACCTTCCTTTTAAACGTGTAATTGTGATGAAAACGTGGAAGTGTAAGGAACCATGCTATTAATCTTCTCAGGATCCTCTTGATAATGCTGCCACCTTTTATTTCGACGCCTTATGAACTGGGACAGACTCAGATGTATAATATAAAATAATAATGATGTTTATTGAGAAAATAAATAAATTCGTCAGTGACTGAAGTTGGTATGCGTCGCCTTAAACATAAAATAGATTAAATCAAATCTTCAAGCGTCCCTGTCTTTAACAAAGAGTAAATAGTAAAGCCCTCACACCTAACCTCCTGTTCAACCTCTCCTGCTCAAGGCAAGAATCCAAATAAAAACAGATCTGTCCAATTTTCTATTGAAAGCCTGCTGCACCGGAGTGCTCACCACCTCCCAAGGTACAGTACTTACCCATGAATAAGACTATATTTTTTGTTTAAAATTGTTAGAATAAAAATTGAGGGGCATCTTATACATGGATGGATGTACACCAAAGAGATAACTGATTGCTTGCAAACCTATAATTTTGGGTTGGGAAGAGGGGGTCATATACATGGGGGCGACTTACAGATGGAAAAATACAGTAATTGGTTCCATTGTCATACTACTCGAAAGTAAAGACTTTTTTCCTGATATTCATCTTGAATCTGGCTTCCAGTAGCTTGAATCCATTATTATCAACAGAACCATAGTGTCTAGATCAAGGGAAGTGATAGTACCACTCTATTCTGCTCTGGTCAGACCCCACCTGGAGTACTGCATCCAGATCTGTACTCCTCAATTTAAAAAGGATGTTGACAACCTCGAGTGGTTACAGAGGAGGGCGATCAGGATGGTTGAAGGTCTGAAAAAATGTCTTACGAGGAACGGTTTAGGGAACTGGGAATGTTTAGCCTTTCAAAAAGAAGGCTGAGGGGGGATATGATAGCTATGTTTAAATATTTGAAAGGATCTCATATTGAAGAGGGAACAGGTTTGTTTTCCATGGCTTCAGAAACTAGGACTCGGGGCAATGATTTCAAACTACAGGAAAAGAGACTCCATTTGAACATTAGGAAGAACTTCCTGATGGTTATTTTGTCTTTTTTTATTTATAAAAGAACAGATAAAACAGCAAAATAACATAAGGATAGAATAACAAAATAACAATATAACAAATATATAACAATATACAGACATAATCCCAGTGTAACCCACCCCCCTCGGGACTTAAGAAGATTACAACTTTCATGGTATTGACCAGTCCGTTTCTCTCCAGAAGTACATTGAGTCTTTTCCAGGTGTATACCCCTTGCCTTTTTGAAATACATACACCAATAATTTATCCCATATTCCATTAAAGTCATTAGACTTGCTCAGCCCTTTCCTAATTTTAATTTCACAAGTCAATTTATCATTAATAGCTAAATACCATAACTCCTTATACCATTCTTCCATTACTAATTGATTATTAGATTTCCAATATTTGGCAAACATCAGCCTTGCAGTCGTAACCATTATAATTACCAATTCGCCCTCCTCTTTCTTCAGTTGTGTATCTACAACTATGTTTAACAGTGCCAGCTGGGGGGACATTGGAACCTTTTCCCCTAATATTTCTTGCATTTCATTGAAAACCAAATTCCATTCAAATTTCCTTTTCTCACATGTCCACCACATATGTAAATATGCCCCTTTCTCTTTTTTACAACTCCAACAAATAGGATATATTTCTTTATTTATTATATTTAGCTTTGCGGGTGTTATATACCATCTCCTGAATTAATATTTTATATATCTCACTTACAATTCCTTTCCTCTGTTCTTTATTTTTAATCTCATTTCTTCTATCTATAATTTCTTCAAATCTGGTCAATTTTCTACACTCTCCTACTTTAGTTATCCATTCTTTAGTCCATTTTTCCAATTGTATAATGTTCAGCCAGGAAATATTTCCTCCCATTTTCTCCTTTATGCTTTGTCTATTCTGCATTTGCTTTAACCACTCCCATAAGTATATAACTTTTTTTTATCATGCAGTAGCATGTTTAACTTCCCTTTTAAATTTTCTGGGAAATTCTTAATTTCTGTTATTCGTGAACTTCCTGATGGTTAGAACTGTTCAGCAGTGGAATGTGCTGCCACAAAGGAGGGTGGTGGAGTCTCCTTCTTTGGAGGTTTTTAAGCAGAGGCTGGATGGCCATCTGTCGGAAATATTGTGATGGGGGTTCCTGCATGGCAGGGGATTGGACTGGATAGCCCTTGAGGTCTCTTCCAACTCTATGATTCTATGATTCTATGACTTCTCTTAATGCATCCTAACATTGCATTTTCCCTTTTTTGCATCCACAGCACACTCATATTCAGCTTTTGATCTACAACAATTTCAAGATTATTCTCACTTATAGCTGTTATGAGTTTTTTGGGCTGTTTGGCCATGCTCTGGAAGTTTTTCCAAGGAAAGATCTTTCAGAACACGGCCAAACAGCCCGAAAAAACTCACAACACCTTTCAGATCCTGACTGTGTAAGCCTTCGAAAATACATCCTTCTCATTTGTTGCATTATTGAGGTATACTGTACTTGGGTTTCCCCAATTTTGTAATTTATCATTTGGGGGAGGGGAGGTTTCTCCGTAGGTGGAAAGTTTGGCACTTATCTGTTATATTTCATTGTAGTTGAAATTCCTTTCCTCCCCCTTTGTTTTGTATTTTTAGTCTTTTAGTATTCTAAATCAAAGAGCAAGGCCTCTGATCTTCTTTTTAATTATTATGCAACCTGCTCTGATAATCTTTCTAGAGTGAATTATCAACAACATATACATGCATGCCCCCACACACACACACACGTGCACAAAAAGGTGGGAGATGCCCGAGCAGGATCACAGAAATCTGGGTGGAGATTTATATGGCCATGAGATCATTGCTGGCCTTGGTCCAATGACATTCTCTCATCCTAACTCATTGTAATGCTAGGAAAAGTTAAAGGCAGCAGAAAAAGAGGAAGACTGAATATGAGATGGATTCACTTGAATAAAGAAACCATGGTCTGGAGTTTCCAAGAGTTCAGCAATGCTGTTGATGACAGGATTTTGTGGAGGCCACTGATTTGTACTTCAGGAGTGACTTGATGGGGCATAACAACAAAGCTTACAGGGTTGTCTAATGGATAAGACAAGGTTGTGAAGACCAGGAGAAGAGCCCTGGGTGGTTCCTAAAGAGAAGAGGGATGAGATCAAAATGTGAAAGGGGGAGATGCATCCTTACAGCCAAAGAGCTTTGTTGTGACTCTGTTGTCCCTGCTGTCCTTCTGATTATATCAAAACAGCGTTTCCTCCTGCATTTATCTCAGCAATATTGCACGCCAGCTTTTGATTTTCCAGCTTCTCAAAGATGGGAATTTGGGGAAGCAGGACAGGCGCACCCAGTGACTCCTGTGTCAGAGGGGCAATGACAGCAGCAGCAGGATATGCCCTCCCATCCTCCAGAAAAGTATGCTAATGATACAGAGGCGTATTTCCTAAATGGGACCAGATGAAGCCCACGGGAGGGGAGGCCCAGCAAATGGCACTTACTACAGGACAGACCACATTCCCGTCTCCCTGCATTCATTCAGGTAGAAGGTCCCCTGAGAGCCAGGCATTGATTTAAGAAAAGTTGGCCCTATGGGACTTGCCCACAGCTGTGGGCTTCCAGATCAACTGCAGCCCTCTTCAAATCAAAAGCTAGCAAATCAGAGCCCAGATTTCTGCCACCTGAGGTGAAGCTCTCAGCACCTTGAGAGGGATGCCTCTGAACAGATATAGAAGCCTTTAACCAAGGTGTTCATTAAGCACAGACCAGAGGTCGATTTTTCAGGAAACATTATATCCTAACTGAAATACACCCAAGAGTGGCCTAGCTTCTGAGGAAGAAATGCAGGCCCATCCTTCTAGCTTTTCCCAATCTGAAACCATTTGCCTTCCTTCCTCTTGGGAAGTCTATTCATGCTAATAAGGTTGGACACAACAAATTCTGCTGCCTTAATGCAAGGTCCAGTCACTGCATGGTGGGAGAAACATGACGGGTGAAACAGAAGTCCTTCTTCACACTTTGTTAAACCCCATTTTGGCGTGCCAAACAACCAAGACCCTGGGGAAAGAGCACGAAGCAGAAGGAGTAAATGCACTCTGGCTCGCTGTGCCATCTGGAGTCAGGCAGGAGGTAAAGAACCAACACTGTGACTCATGAGACTTCTTGTTGCACAACCTAGCCAGTAGGGAACATTCTGAGTTACTTAGCAGCAGTCTATGCCCTGGAAAGACTCCTTAAGGGTCATATATGTTCCCAGAAGGAATGGAAGCATCCGGTACAACGAATAATTAATAATTGTGTGCTGTCAAGTCACTGACAGCAAGTTCTTACAAGGTTTACAGGGTTTATTTACCATTCCCCTTTTCTGGGTGTGCTCTGAGACTGTGCCTTTTTCCCCAGAGCTACATAGGCTGGCCCTTCACCCTGGAGGCCCAGTGGAGATGAGAATCAGTCTCCTAACCTCTGGCTCCACAGACAAATACCTAAATCACTCAACTATCTAGTGCAGGGGTCCTCAACCTAAGGCCCTGGGGCCAGATGCGGCCCCCCAAGGTCCTAAATCCGGCCCCCGGGACCAATTGCAACCCCCCCACCTACCCTCTGCTTTGCGACCAAGCCAGCCTCTGCAGCCACTTCTGTTGCTGAGGCAGTTCAAAGCAATGGGCTATGTCACTTCTCCCACTCCCCCCAACTACCGCCCAGATGATCAGCATGCTGATCTAGCATGCTGGCTAGTGGGGCATTCAAAGAGGGCTAAATCCCCCACCCCTCCCCCTTTTTTCCATGTTGGCCTTTTTTTTTTTTTTTTTTTTTTTTTTGGACTGTGGTCCGGCCCCCAGTGGTGTCTGGGGCATGGTGGACCGGCCCGCTGTTTGAAAACTTTGAGGACCCCTGATCTAGTGGGTGCATTTATTGTCCTGCCCAGCTACAAAAGTGGCAAGGGGATTCTTCCTGACTGTGCATTGATGTATTTCCTGCTTATCCAGTTTTTGGCTGAATCCTGGGGCAATTCATGAAGTATGAATCTGTTCTTCTGTCACCACCAATTATATATATATATATATATATATATATATATATATATATATATATATATATATATATATATATATATATATATATATATATATATATATATATATATATATATATATATATATATATATATATATATATATATATATTTTTAAAGATTTTCAAGGTATGCATGTTAGGGTGGATTCGGGTTTTCTTCCCGTGTAGAAATCTGGTTGTTCTGGCGACGTTTCGACCTCACTCGTCATCTTCAGGCTGGTGTTCTGGCTTCTTTCTTCTTGAAGCAAAGTGTCGTCTCAGTTGAAGTCCTTCTATAAATACTGCTGGGGGTGTGTGGTTTGCTTGCTTTGTTGCTGGTTGCAGGTTCCTTTGTTCCTTTGTTCTTTTGTGATCTGCTGTGTGGCTGAGGCGATCGTTAAGGGATTAACTGCTGATGGCTGTTTAGATGGCTGTTTACATGCTGGTGGGTTAGATGGCTGGTGGGTTCTGGCAGTATCCTGGGCTTTGGTGGAGTGGGGTCCTGTGTCTTGTGAATTCATTTTGGTCTGGCTACGTGTCTGTGGTCTCCCAATGTTTTTTTGGGTGTGTGAGTGTGCTCCATGCTTGAGTGGGGTGCCGCAGTAGATGGTGCAGTCGTGGTTTTGTTATTGGATGGTGGTTTCGTTTCATCTGTGGGAAGGGTCTGGGTTTGTGTTTGGTGTGGATGGAAGGTGGTGGCATCTTGTGTCCTTTTGGACCTGGTGTCAGTCTTTGTGACAGAGGCTCGTCTGTTGACCAGGGCTAGTTTCAGATGTCAGGCAAGCGGGAGGTGTCATCACGTTTATTCATGTTGTTTGGGTGTTTCTCTATTTCAATGGCTTCCATGATTATTCGACTGTTGAAGTGTTCAGTTTTGGAGATGAGTTTGGTTCTTTCAAAGTCAATTTCATGACCTGTTGTTTTTCTGTGCTGGAAGAGAGAGGAAGATTTTTCTTCTTTTTTGACTGCGTTCTTGTGTTCTGCGATGCGTGCGCTTATTCTCCTGTTTGTTTGTCCGATGTATGTGGCTGGACAGACTTTGCATGGTATTTCGTAGACTCCTTGGTTTTCTAGCTCAATCTTGTCTTTGGGGTTTCTTAAAATGTTGGCTATTTTTTGGTCGGTGCAAAAGGCTGTCTTGATATTGTGTTTGTGGAGAATTTTGCTGATTTTGTCTGTGGTGCCTTTGATGTAAGGGAGGAGGGCGGTGCCGTTGTTCTCTTCTGTTTCTTGGTTCTTGGGGGTGTTTCCTTTTGGATTAGTTTGGTGATGGTGTTTTTTTGGAATCCGTTCGCAATTAAAACATTCGAGAGAGTGTGTAATTCAGTTTTTAGGTGGTCTTTGTCAGCGAGGCGTTTGGTTCTGGAGATGAGGGTTTTTGCTACGGAGTTGATCTGTGCAGGGTGGTGGTGTGATTGTGCATTTAAGTAGCGGTTTGTATGTGTTTTTTTCTGGTAGATGGTATGTCCTAAGGAGCCGTCGGGTTTTTTGTAGATTAGGACGTCCAGGAAGGGAAGTTGGTTGTTGGCTTCTATTTCCATAGTGAATTGTATTTTGGGGTGTAGGCTGTTGAGATGTGTGAGGAAGTTGTTCAGTTTATCTTTCCCGTGTGGCCAGATAACAAAGGTGTCGTCAACATATCTGAGCCAGAGTTTGGGTTTATGTTCGGACTTCTGTATTGGTTTCAAAGTGTTCCATATATAGGTTTGCGATGACCGGTGAGAGGGGTGATCCAATCTTTGTCCATTGTGGATGAAGTATGTGTTGGTTAGGCAGTGGTTGGTCAGATCTAGGATGTGTTTGGGGGTTGTATTTGTTGTGGATAGCTGTCAAGGCTTCTTGGATGGGCACTTGTGTGAAGAGCGAAACAACATCGAAGCTCACAGTAGGTCATTGGGTTGTAGGAGTCTTGTTTCTTTATAATTTCTATGAAGTGGAACGAGTTTTGTACGTATGAAGACCACCTAAAAACTGAATTACACACTCTCTCGAATGTTTTAATTATAACGGATTCCAAAAAAACCCGAAGAAACCCGAATCCACCCTAACATACATATATATATATATATATATATATATATATATATATATATATATATATATATATATATATATATATATATATATATATATATATATATATATATATATATATATATATATATATATATATATAGCCTGTCATTATAAACTGAATTCCACCAGTATTTTATTTCAGTGATCATAGAATCCTAGAGTTGGAAGAGGCCTCAAGGGCCATCCAAACCAACCCCCTGCCATTCAGGAACCCCCATCAAAGTACTCCCAACAGATGGCCATCCAGCATCTGCAGCATATTCCACTACCGAACAGCTCTATCTGCCAAGAAGTTCTTTCAATTTAAAGATTAGGAATAAATTCATACCCTGGGTTGGACTGGATGGCCTTTGAGGTCTCTTCCAACTCTATGATTATATGATTATCTGATGTCATTCAGATAAAGCTTCATTCTTGCAAATAAAGCCTGTGCTTCCCTTCCAACAACCAACTGCAAATGAAAGCTGATTTGCAAGCTGTAGAAAGCAAGGATAGTCTAGCCCTATGACCATCAGACGTTTCAGTGCTTAAGTAGTTCCTTCTTCTCAAGACAGACTCTCTCTCATTTATTGTACATCCCTTACTTCAGTCAAGAGGAAACATTTTCTCTTTTTCCAGATAAAACCAAGATAACCAGACAATATGGTGGTAATCCATGTTAAACAATTGAGAAGTCAGAAATGACTGCCCTATCTATTACAAATTATCCATGGATTTTACTAGTACCACCATTATGTACTTACAGCTCCTCCGTATCTCAGAACATCTTCCCTGTCCTCCAAATCAAAATTGCCTCTTATGCAGTCTAGGTGTGGCACATAATTTTTCGTAACATGAAATTATAGAATTATTCTTTCTGTTTATGTTTCAGTCACTGCAATAAAATTTTCTCTCAAGAATGCTACTGCAGTTTTCCTTGTTTATGATTGTTCTGTTTTTACAGTTATTGTAGCAGTTACATTCACACTCAACAGTACTGTTAAAATGTTCACATATAAAGTAGAATGATTGTTTTAGTGTGTTTATGTCTACTCCTAATAGAACTATTGGAGGTTTTAATAGCCTTAGCACTTACTGTAACTGATACATACGCTTATCAGTAAATACAATAACAGAAAACCCTGTAAAATACAAATATATTTGAGAAAACCCCAAATATATTTGGGGTTCATGTTTTTCAACAGAAATTTTGGTAGGCTATTAGGTGCGATAAGATGGACAATCACCACTTTAGGGGATTTATGTCAGATGCCTTTTGGTTCCTCATTACACAAAAGAAGGAAGAACACCTGTCCCAGTAGTAAAATACGAGGGAACTGCTCCTGCCAAAGCCAAAGAAAATATTTGCAAAGTAATACAGTATCTGGGTAGATGTTGGAGAAGCAGTACAGTATAGGGCGTTTATACACGACCCCTAAGCTCCGCCGCAAATGGCTGCAAGCTCTGGACCTTAAAAATGTTTCCCCACCAGCTCCGGAGTTTGCAGACAATTAAGTGCGACCCCGCCCACCTAAGCGTGATCCAGCGCACTTTTCTTGTACCTGCTCTTTGATGGTGAAAAATATTTGATGCGGAGAGTGCCTGAGCTCTCCTCGCTTCTTTCTGTTGTTTTTCTTTTGCCTCCGCCCCTTAAAGAGGAACCAGGAAGTAAATGGAGGTAGGAGCAACTTCCACTGGCACCGGAGGTAAGGCTTTATTCTTTTGTCCCTGTCTAAGGCTTTTTTTTCCTCCCTCCCCTCACGCAGACAGAACAAAGAAGTGTGGAGCGGGTGGGGACAGAGGAACAGCAACGAACCCTCAAGATCTCTGGTCCGAATTTAAGGGACCAGTGGATCTTAGGGGTCGTGTAAAAAGGCCCATAGTGGTTAGAATGCAGAAGTATGACAGGAGAGAACACATGTTCTATTTATATGCTGAGCTGTGGAACTCATCAGGTGGATGACAGTGAGGACATACAGTGGGATGAATTCCAACACACACACACACACACACACACACACACACACACACACACACACACACACACATGATGCTGAAAACAGGGATTATAACAAACACTGCCTCTCATGGTCAGTTCTGGTAATGAGACTATGGAAGGATAAACACAGAAGGGTTTCAGGCTCACTCTAGTGGCCAGCTCTGGTAAAATTATGTTGGACATTTTTCTTTAAATATTTGTAATATTATCAGGACATGGGTAAGTGAACCAGCAAATACTTATCCAGTGGTTAAGGGTGGTGGGGATTCCTACTTAAATGTAATTCATTAAGAAATTCATTCTGTATCAACCTCGTGGGTGGGTGGGTGGGGTCTAAAGGGTTATGGAAAACCTGGAAACCAAATCCCTGAACAAGTAGGAACAACTAGAAAGGTGGGTTCCGGGGAAAAATAAAGAAGCACTTACATCAAACGCCTTTAAAATAGTCTGTTCTCTGTCCCTCCTGAGGCGACAACCCGGGGTTGCAAATTTCCAGGGAAGCAGATTGTAGTAAAACATGAGGAGAAGCACCTTAGCCCTGAGAGCTAGTTTAATGGCAGAGAAGACTTCCTTGTTAAGGGGAGGTTGCCCCTCCCCCTCCCCCATCTCACCTGGAAAGGATGGACAGCCCCAGCCAGGTGAACCTGGAAGAAACAAATGAGGCTTTCATGCTGAAAGGCACCTGAGGAGAGACCTGCAGCCACAGAAAGGCACACTTTGAAGTCCTGGTGGTTTTGTAGGGGGAAATGTTAAGCCCCTTAAAAGCTTAACTATCCCCTTGAAATCAACAGAGCCTTTCATACGCTTATTTTGGGATGGCTCATCTGCCCCCCCACTGCTGTGGAACAGAAAACTCACCTGGCATTTAAATCTCTTCTCCCAACCCCCTTCCCCCTGTGACTCAGCTAACAAACCTGGCACATTCCCAGGCCTTTGGCCTCCCCCTCCCCTGGAATTCCAGGCTTCTTTTCAGGGAGGGGGAGAACACACTCAAATTGTGGCACCACATATCCCTGGAGTGAGGTTGTGGAGGGAAATTATAAGCCCGCAATACAGCGTTATGCATGTTTAAGCCCATTGATTTCAAGGAGCTTAAGCACACTTAACTCCAGGTCATGCTCAATGCAACCCATTTTCATGTAATAACATTGGAAAACTTTGTCTTTTCTCGTTTTTCTCTCCCCCTCCTCAAAACCACAGTGAGAGGGGAAAGGGAGAGGCAATTCACCAATGAAGCAAACTATCACTGCTGTTGTTCTTAATGCAATCATTTTTTTAAAAAAATCAGTTGTTCCATGTGCACACTTGTCCTTGTTTCTTAAAGTGCAACCGTCTGATTTCTCTCCAGGTTTGAATAACTCTTAAAATATACTCTGCATCAGGTTTGCACATTATGGAACTGGTGGATTCTGAAGAGCCAGAAGAGACTCCATTACTATCCTCAGAAAGGCAAAGGGGATTTTTTTAAAAAAACTATTATTTAATTAACATTGTAATACAGTTTAATTCAGGCAGTACTGAGCAAATATTTTTGTATATATATTTTTAAAAACGGATAAGCTAGAAAACAATCAAGTATTATGCCAGCACAACTCCTATCTGTGTAAAGAAGAACCAAGAAAGCATTTTAAAATTATCTGGAAGCTGAGTCATGGCAACTGGACTTCTTTTCTGGAAACGTTTCTCTGCTCATCCAAACAGCTTCGTCAGTTGGGTGAGCAGCGGAACATTTCAATATCTCAAGAAAAGAAGTCCAGTTGCCATGACTCAACATCCAGATAAACTCACCTGGATGACTGAGAATCTTCACAAACATATTTAATATTAAGAGTACTGGAGTCATTAGATTATTGGACTTGCAAGGCTGGACTTTTTAGTTCATATCTTTGGCCAAGCAAAATGCTATCCGCTCAATGTACTTCGCAGGGTTGTGCTGGGGTAGAAGTATGGAAGAGATAATGATGGAAAACTTGGATGTAAAATCAGCTATAAATCCAAAATTATGATGATGAACGTTTAAGCTGCCAATACGTATGCTTGGCTACTGTGAGGGGGATTGAAGATAGTGCTTCCTCTGTTTTGTCTGTTGCCTCTGTCAACAAAAAGTCTTAGAACAGACATATACCTTCAAACAGGAACAGGATCACAAAAAGTCAAAAGAGATCCCCCACAAACATCATGCTGCATCACAAGATTGGAATAGCTGCCTTGCTCCCTCAGTACAAGATCCACACACACCCTGTTTCCAAAATGAAAGAGAAGTACATTGGTCCCCCGCCCGTTCATGGTTCATATACTGCGGTCCCGCTATATTGCAGGACCACAGTATATGAAAAAAAGCTCCCTGGGATGAGGGGAGAAAGTCCCTCGGAGGCCTCAGAAATGATTTTTGGCGATCCAGAAGTCACTTCCAGTTTTCTGGAAGTCACTTCCAGTTCGCAGGGAGGCCCTTTTGTGGCCTCCAGAAGGCCCAGGAAGGCCCCCAGCTAGACCCCCCCAGGCCTGACCCGACCTGCATCCGCATATCGCGGATTTTCAATTCTTGCGGGTTGGCTCGGGTTCCTAACCCCCGTGATGGGGGGGGTCACTGTACTTTACTTGAAAATAGAGGAACAAAACCAAAAACTCAAAATCTACAAACTGGTAAGCAAGACTTTTATTGTGACCAACTAAAATTTCATTATAATCTGCAAGCTATGGAGTTTACCTCAACTCTTCATCATGGTTCATAGAATCATAGAATCATAGAGTTGGAAGAGACCTCAAGGGTCATCTAGTCCAACCCCCTGCCAGGCAGGAACCCCCATCACAATATTTCCAACAGATGGCCATCCAGCCTCTGCTTAAAAACCTCCAAAGAAGGAGACTCCACCACCCTCCGGGGCAGCATATTCCACTGCCGAACAGCTCTAACCATCAGGTAGTTCTTCCTAATGTTCAAATGGAATCTCTTTTCCTGTAGTTTGAAACCATTGCCCCAAGTCCTAGTCTCTGAAGCCATGGAAAACAAACCTGTTCCCTCTTCAATATGACATCCTTTCAAATATTTAAACATAGCTATCATATCCCCTCTCAGTCTTCTTTTAGAGAGGCTAAACATTCCCAGTTCCCTAAGCCGTTCCTCATAAGACATTTCCTCCAGACCCTCAACCATCCTGGTAGCCCTCCTCTGCACCCGCTCGAGGTTGTCAACATCCTTTTTAAATTGAGGCGCACAGAACTGGACACAGTACTCCAGGTGGGGTCTGACCAGAGCAGAATAGAGTGGTACTATCACTTCCCTTGATCTAGACATTATGGTTCTGTTGATACAACCAAGAATCGAATTGGCTTTCCTGGCCGCCGCATCACACTGCTGACTCATGTTCAATTTGTGGTCCTCCAAGACTCCCAGATCCCTTTCACAGGTACTATCCTCCAGCCAAGTATCCCCCATCTTATATTTGTGCAATTCATTTTCTTTACCCTACATTTCCCTCTGTTGAAATCCATTTCGTTAGCTTTGGCCCAGCACTCTAGTCTGTCAAGGTCTTTTTGGATTCTCATCCTATCCTCTAGGGAATTTGCAGCCCCTCCCAATTTGGTATCATCTGCAAATTTAATTAGCATACTCTATTCCTTCCTCCAAGTCATTAATAAAGATATTGAACAGCACTGGACCCAGAACAGAACCCTGGGGCACCCCACTGGTCACGTCTCTCCAAGCTGAAGAGAGGCCAATAGTTGATCAATAGTTCCCGGACTTGGGGGCACAAGAGGCTGAAGACAAACATTTTTATGATGTGAAGACACATTTTTATCAGCTTTTTTAAAAAAACTATGATATTGTCAGTAGGATATAGGATTCCTCAGGGAAAACTGCACACAGTATTTGTAACTTAATTTTTTCTTGACTGCTAAAAGAGAAGAACAAGTGGGCCCTAGATCAAATCCAGCCTAATATCTGGAAGCAAAAATGTTGAAACTGAGACTGTCCTATGTTGGGCACAACAGAAGAAGGAATGCTTCTATGATGGGGGGGGGCTATAATGCTGGGAAAGATGGAAGGCAGCAGGAAAAGAGGAAAACAAAATATGAGATGGAAATAACAGATTTAAGTTTATAAGAGATTAGTAGGGCTGTTGAGGACAGAACATTTTGGAAATGGCCACCATAAATTGGGTACAACTTCATAGCACATAGGAAGCCATTTTTCTTGAGCTTTTGTGGGTTTTTTATTTTAAATTGTGAAATCAGTATTTTATTAATCGGGTTTTGATGATATAAAGGAGAGGTGCAAGGGTGCGAACGATTTAGCAATCAAGAAAAGAGCTGGCATAAGCAAATATGCCTTACTAGGCTAGTGCCTATTTGTTATGAATATTATTGCCAGAGGACAAGCTGGGTGGGATGCATACGACACAAAGGACGTCTGGGGTGGGGCAAAGATAGGGCATTTATACACGACCCCTAAGCTTCGCTGCAAATGGCTGCAAGCTCCGGAGCTTAAAAATGTTTCCCCACCAGCTCCGGAGTTTGCAGACAATTAAGTGCGACCCCGCCTACCTTAGCGCGACCCAGCGCACTTTTCTTGTACCTGCTCTTGGGAGGTGAAAAATATTTGATGCGGAGAGTGCCGGGCTCTCCTCGCTTCTTTTTGTTGTTGTTTTTTTGCCTCCCGCCCCTTTAAGAGGAACCAGGAAGTGACCGGGGCTCCCCCGGCAGCGTCCACCAACACCGGGAGGTAAGGCTTTATTCTTCTGTCCCTTTTTTTCCCTCCCTCCCCTCACGCAGCCGGCAGCCAGGAAGTACGGAGGGGTGGAGATGCACTAAGAGCGACAAACCCCTAAGATCTCTGGTCCGAATTTAAGGGGCCAGCGGATCTTAGGGGTCGTGTAAAAAGGCCCATAGTTGAGGAAAATACATTGCCTTGAGAAATTGACCCCCTAAAGACACCACATCACCACCGTTCCATTGTTGTAATTAAGATTCATTTGTCTGAAGATTTGTTAGTTGCATCCCATGCTTGGGTTCATAGAATCATAAGAGACCTCAGGGGCCATCCAGTCCAACCCCCTGTCATGCAGGAACCCCCATCACAATATTTCCAACAGATGGCCATCCAGCCTCTGCTTAAAAACCTCCAAAGAAGGAGACTCCACCACACTCCTTTGGGGCAGCATATTCCACTGCCGAACAGCTCTAACTGTCATGAAATTCTTCCTAATGTTTAAACTGAATCTCTTTTCCTGCAGTTTGAAACCATTGCCCTGCATCCTAGTCTTTGAAGCCATGGAAAACAAACCTGTCCCTTCTTCAATGTGACATCCTTTCAAATATTTAAACGCGGCTATCATATCCCCTCTCAGCCTTCGCAGACCTCCAAGCTCCATCAAGGGCCTTTTTACACGACCCCTAAGATACGCTGGCCACTTAAATTTGGACCAGAGATCTTAGGGGTTCGTCGCTCTTCCTGTGTCCCCACCCCCTCCGCACTTCCTGGCTGCTGGCTGCGTGAGGGGAGAGAGAAAAAGAGAACGAAAAGCATGCCGCTCACCTCGTTCTGCCTCTGGTCTCTGTAAAAGTAGCTCTTAAAGGGGCGGGAGCCAAAAAACAACAAACAGAAGCAAGGAGAGCCCCGCACTCACTATCGTTACACCGGATCAAATAATTTTCACCTCCAGAGAGCAGGTACAAGAAAGGTGTGCTGGGATGCGCTAAAGTGGGCGTGGTCGCACTTAATTTCCTGTTAACTCCGGAGCTGGTGGGTAAACATTTTTAAGCTCCGGAGCTGGGAGCCATTTGCCCCGGAGTTTAGGGGTCGTGTATAAACCCCCAAGAGACATTGAACAGCAACATCAGCTAAAGATATCCAGAGGGGCATTCACACTCTTCACTAACCTGAAGTCTGACAGACCTAACCAGGAGCTTAGCAACCTTTGGCCTGTGGCTACAGCACCCAGAAACCTCCCACATGCACAGAAATGGTTCCATGTACAGGTATTCTTATTAAGATCACATGTACTAGAACAGGCGTGTCCAGACTTTGGCCCTCCAGATGTTTTGGGCCACAACTCCCAGAATTCTAATCTTAGGTTGCCAATGGCAAAGGACTGTGGGAGTTGCGGTTCAAAACATCTGGAGGGCCAAACTTTGGAGAGGCCTGTACTAGAAGTATCTTGAGCATTTGGGGGCACCATTGGGGGTGAGGGAAACTAAACCACTAAAATAAATGTAGTGGTTATGTTGATATTATCAGACAGAACAGTGGGATAAATTGTGCAGAAGAGGAAGCCGCTGGAGGAGCGGGAGTGGAGGTCCTAGGTTTCTACTAATGTCCCTCAAAGACACATCAATGTTTGGTACACCCAGTCCCAGGACACTACCTGCCTTCTACCAAGAACATGTCAGAGAATCATGCCCTTTTCCCATTCATCATATATTGTAACATAAACTAAAATTTAATAGCAATCATATTAAAATAAAATATGAAATAAGAGGGAACCAAAGTGGTGTGTGTGTGTGTGTGTGTGTGTGTGTGTGTGTGTGTGTGTGTGTGTGTGTGAGAGAGAGAGAGAGAGAGAGAGAGAGAGAGAGAGAGAATTGTTTCAAAAATATAACAGGATATCAATTGTCAAAGCACAGGATCAAAGCAAAATTATTCTGAGGTAAGGCTGTAGAAGGCCTGTGAAAACATCCACACCTCCACTAGTTTTCTAAAGCTGAGGATGGAAAGGGCTTGTCCGTGCCTCTGCCAGGAGAACTTGACAAGGCAATCACCACAGAGAAGGGATGAAATGGGGTCAATTAGAGGTCATGTAGACTAAAATGTCAGGGTGACACTGAGGGCCTTTTCACACGACCCCTAAGATCCGCTGGCCACTTAAATTCGGACCAGAGATCTTAGGGGTTTGTCGCTGTTCCTGCATTCCCACCCCCTCCGCACTCCTGGCTGCTGGCTGCGTGAGGGGAGGGAGAAAAAAAGGAAGAAAAGAATGCCGCTCACCTCCGTTCTGCCGTCCCAGCACTGCATTCAGATCTCTTAAAGGGGCGGGGGGCAAAAAAAGAACAAACAGAAGCAAGAAGAGCCCGGCAGTCACTACTGTTATATCCGCATCAGGAATTTTCACCTCCAGAGAGCAGGTACCTGAAAAGTGCGCTGGGACGCGCTTAGGTGGGCGTGGTCGCACTTAATTATCTGTAAACTCCGGAGCTGGTGGGGAAACAATTTTAAGCTCCGGAGCTGGGAGCCATTTGCCGCGGAGTTTAGGGGTCGTGTACAAAGGGCCTGAGATCCTTCTCCCTAACCCTGGGATAAGATGGCCAGGAACTGTGGGCTACAATTGAAAACTGTGTTCCAGGGCTCTGGTGAAATAAGGAGCTCCAACTCCTGATGATGTCCCTGTTGGGCAGCCAGGGAGGAGGGGAGAGGGATCCTAAAAAGCAAAGGGGTTTGAGTTTTTTTGCCCCAGTTCTGGAAAAACTCACCTGGATGACTGAGAATCTTCACAGACATATTAAACTGGAAGCGGACTTGGAAGGAGGTCGTTTTTCATGTGTGTGTTTTTTCTTCTCTGTTTCAAGACTGATTGACCTCTGGAGGCCAAAAATGGGCCGAAGATGGTCTGATCTTAGACACCTACAGCTGTCTGCCATCTTGGGTTTAGAGAAGGTGTGTCCCATAGTTACCACTGGACTGCAATCACCAACGTCCCTTCCAGTTGGCTATACTGGCAAGCACTAATGATCTCAGGGACATTAGGAAAGCCACCTTCTGCTTGCCTTCATTATTGAATTCAAACTCCTGGTTACGCCATTGAAAGCCCTTAAGAGGGTCTCCATTAGTATTTACTACCCAGACTCTCAAATCAGCATTCCAGGCCCACCACAAGAGACCAGTCCTTTTCTGTTGGTGGCACCTCATTTGTAAAAGTGGTTCCACAGAGAGAAACACGTGATGGTCTTTTCTAGTGCCCAAACCCTTTCTATTATCCCAGGCATTTCAGGAACACTTAAAGGCTGTGACAGTGGGGAAGGCAGAGGTGATTCTCCAAATGTGGCTCAATCAAAGCCACTGGAGACTCACAACTCTGGTTTCATGTGGGAAGAGAATGCACTCTGGATTATAGTTTGGCCCATTTTATAGTTGCTGAACCCATTTTAGAGAACAGAGTCCAACGTTATAGGTAGCTCCTGAACAGTATAGACCTAATCCAGAGTGGAGTCACACGCACACATCCTATGGTGTGTGGGTGTGTGCTGATCTCCCACCATTAAAATGATTTTAATCATCTCCCACAATTAAAAATGCAGACTAGGGGCTGATGGCCTTGCAATCTGACATTTGGAAAACCGCAGTTCCCACACTGCCCTCTAGGGAAGCTCCTTCCAATTTTTGCTGGCACTTTGGCTTTGCAAATCTTTTTTTAAATCTCCTCCTGCTGCCAATTTTACTTCCTAGCACTTTTATCTGGTGCCACCTTGTCTTTGCTTTATTATTTTACATATGAAGCTTTACACATCTATATGCTGCCTGGATACCTTTTGCTATTAGGCAGTTAAAATGTAATAAACTGAAACAAATAAATAAATATAATTTTATTCACAATTCCTGTATGATCCTCCATTTAAAGTCCCTTGATTCCAGAACAGTTAAAACTTTTCCAATTAACATCCCCTTTGTTGCTTGTGTGGGGAGAGTTATACATGTAGTCAATAATTCCCACATCAAAGACAAATAGGATAAAGAAGGCTTGGTAGCTCTGTGCTCATAGAGAAGGAGAAATTTTTATTTAAAAATAGTCTCTAAGCTTCAGCTTTTTTGCTTAGGGTCGTTTGCTTAGGTTTGCTTCCTTTCCTTTTTCTCTTCCCCTCCCCACCTTTGCTTTATAAAAATCCCTAATGGGAGTAATTTGATTGTTTTGAAATGCATTAATTTATTCCTTAAGAAGGAGAACTCGAATTATTGAAAACATCTGACAAGTTAATGAAGTGATTATGTGGCTCATGACTTTTCCATCTCTCCGCAGAGCGTTCTCCATCTTTCACCAGCCACCCGCAACCTAACCCCCCCATCCCCACTTTTGATTCCTACAAAGAAAGAAATCTGATAATACAGAGCCAGCTCCATTGAAGGCATTCAGAAACCTTTAGTTCCCTGCACCTAATTCTCTACAGAGGAAGAGCTGTCAGAAGGTCGCTGAGAACTGCAATATGTCAAATAGAACCTCCCCTTTCATATGCAGTATATCAGTGTGTGGGAGAGGCCAGCTCCTTCTGTAGCTTCTGTGCAGGTTTTCAAGAGTTTCTGGTGAGCCACTGTCGGAGCCAGGAGCGCTGTGACATGCGTAACGTAAGAGATTGTTTTGCTCAACATATGAGTCTTAGGTTTAATCTAGCTGGGAAACTTTTTATCCATATGTGGGGTTCCCCCCCCCCCAATATTTTTCCCCAAATGAACTCTCCGCCTTCCCTGAATTGTTCTGCACTTAGGCAGGCCTTTCTACATGCAAATGATGCAGTATTTTATCCTTCCCCATAAAAAGGCAGTACAAGTTTAGTCCTCATGCTCAGTTTTAAAAGGAAGCCAGAAAACATTCTTATAGAAAGTTAAATCCTTGGCCAACAAATGCTGATGATAATGATTTTATGGCTCTGACCTAATTGCAGCTCAATGAATTAATGACCTTCATAAGTTTCTATCATTTATAAAAGCTCTTCTCCAGCCTTGAACACTAAAGGCCATGGCTTCCTTTGTGGAGTCGATCCATCTCATGCTCAAGGCTTTCTTTCCTTCCTGTGAGATTCCAGATACTTTTCAACCTACATGGATTACATATCACCTCTGGCGTTGTTGTTGTTTTTTAACAGCAAGATTCTAATTCTCATAGAGCTGTTTTAAATGGGTAAAAAATAAGAGGACTGAAAGCTGACCTACACAATTGAATCTTTGGTCCACTGTAGAGATGAGTATGGTAGGGTGGGGGCATTTCCCAGAATTCAGATGGGAGCCTCTGGAGATGCTTCCTTGGAACCCAAGATGTGCAGATTGGGTTTCTGAACTACAGTTGGATAAAGTCTGCGTATAAATGCAGTCAGAGCTGTCACCCGCACATGGGGTATTACCCTCCTTATGTCATAGTTGTGTACCAGATTGTACTGCTTGTTCAAACTATACTCAGGTGAACAATTCTAAGCCCTGGAGAAGCTGATGTATAAGCCAGTCCCATGACTCCTTACCACTGGCAGTGCTGGTGAGGTCTGATAGGAACGGCAGTCTAATCATAGCTGGATCTAGAATGCTGTGAATGCTAGCTAGAAGAGGGTCTCTGAACTCTGGGGTGAAAGATCCTTCACATTATCTGGTTCCAGATCCAACTGAACCTGGAAACTACATGTAATACGAATGGAGCATGGACTCATGCAAAGAGCTTTTGACTGGGTCATTGAAGTGGTCCTTCTCACCCTTAGGCAAAGTATGGCACCACTTCCATGGGTCTTGCATTGGGAAACCTTCCTAAATTGTTCTGCCTGTTAGTTAACCTATGAGAGTTCTTTGGGTTCCCCCCCCTCAGGCACTCCAATGCCTTTTAGGCAGTTTTGAGGGCACCCCTGAGAAGAGTAAGTGCCAGCCCCTGTGCCAAGCAGCTCTGCTCTTAGAGATAAAGGAGGACAGACAATTGAGGGCTGGCGGAAGAGAACAAGCTCTCATGGAACCAGCTGGCTGGATCCAAGCGTCGCACCAGAATTAACAAGAGCACACCAACAGTCAGAATTCTAATTTCCCCCAGAAGGAGTATCTGCAGTTCACAGCAAAAAGTGGGACTAAGCTTATAATAAGAAAGCGAGAGGGAAAGGCAGAGGCAGGTGAGGGCATGCATATGTGCATGTGTGTGTAGCTCAGATCTTTGAGAAGTTGCTTTTTAAGCTACACCCAGCATCTTCCAGCCAAGGATTTTGCAACTTGTAGTCCAAAACATAACCTAACCAAACTAAGACATTGTTATTTTCCTTCAACCAGGACAAGTACAGTACAGTGGTACCTTGTATAAAGGAATTAATTCGTTCCAAACAAAATTATGTTAAGCAAATTTTCCTTTATGCAAATTTCACATAAGAATGCATTGAAAACAGAGTGATCCCATTTTTATGTTGTACAAATTTGGAAGGCGGAATAAGAATCTGCTTAGAACATGATTGTACTTTGGAGGAAACCACTACAACGAACAGAGGCTGAGGGTGCTTCCTAAGAAATGGAGCATTACAGTATTATCGAAAAGGGACTCAATCCTGCGGGAGGTTGGCTACGCAACAAGCTTCTGAAATTTTTCCCCAGGCATAGAAAGTAATGAGGGGAGGACTTCCAGGTGCAGAAGCATCCAATGATATTTGTTGGTATAGATCAGGGCTGTCCAACTTTGAACAGGGCAAGGTCTACCTTTTCTGGCCCAAAAGTACCTGAGGGCTACTCATCTGGCCGGCAGGAGGGGAGCAGGGGACTGCGCCGCAGCCCTCCCAGCGGCTTCTTCAAGGGCACAGCTAGCGGCGGGGTGGCGCTAGGTTTTTTTGCACCCTAGGCGAGGGGCGGGCAGCGGGGGCGAGGGGCGGCGGGCGGGGGGGCGGCAGATGACGGGGGACGGGGACGGTCGTGGGGGGTTGAGGGCGACGGGCATGGGGTGGGCGGCAATGGTTGCAGGGGGCGGCGGGCAGACGGCGACGGGCGGCGGGGGATGGACGGCGGTGGCCAGCGGCAGGGGTAGGGGGGTGGGGGCAGCAGGCTGGCCAGCGCCCCCTCTCCATTTTGGCGCCCTAGGCAACTGCCTAGTTCGCCTTAATGGACGTGCCAGCCCTGGCTGGCGCCCTGATCATCTGGCCAGTGGAAGGCAGCAGGGAGCCACACTGTGGCACTTCCAGCCGGTTCTTCACCCACACGCCCTGGGAGGCGATGATAATCCGGCCATTGAGGGGGAATGGGGTACTGTGCCACGGCCCTCTCGGCTGCTTCCTGATGCAGTGCGCGGCTTCTTCACGTTGAATGGTATAGCAATTGGAACCAATGCGGTAGATGGTACTGCGCAGACAAACCATGGGGCAGTACTGGCAGGTGTGTTGTCAATACAGACAGAGCAGACGATGGCAGTACAGCAGTTGAGATAGTCGGGACAATGGCTGATAATACCGGAGCATATCGGTATGGAGGCCGTCAGATGTGGATGTTGGAAGGCACCAGGATTGGAATATGGCAGCTGTGTGAAATGGGTAGGCGTAATTGGCACCTGCACTGTAATTGTCGAAACCAAAGCAGCAGATCCAAGGGTCAGAAAACTGGCGGTGACTAGTGCCTTGGTAAAGAGGCTGACTCTGATACTTCACGTCCCTCTCGCAGGAGGAGGAGGCGGGACCCACCCGCCCAGGCAGTTCGCGGCCCCGCTGGAGACCGGTTCCCACCCGCCCAGGGACTCCCACCCCGCCCGTGGAACGTAACCTCATGTCCTTGTGGGGTCAATCCGAGTTTGAAGGAATGTAACCTCATGTCCTTGTGGGGTTAATCCGAGTTTGAAGGAACGTAACCTCACGTCCTTGTGGGGTCAATCCGATTTCACCCCCCACCACGCCCCTCATGAAGTGCACTCACGTCCTTGGGGTGAGAGATTCCCGTCCTGGAGCTCGGGAATCTTTTCAATCCACTTCTCGATCCGTGTTGAAAACCGATTTCAACACGGAGGCAAGTTCACCTCAGCTCGAGGAAGGACGTGAAGTAACCACCTGAAGGGAACCCAGGATCAAGGATTGCTTAGATGCAGCCACATCAGGATCTTCAGTCTTGGCAAAGAAATACTTGAGAAAATAAGCCCTTTAGACCGGCACAATCCCGTTCCGAATCCCAGTCTGAAGACAAGGAAGTTGAATCCGATTACTTCAAGAGCCCGTAGCCAGCATCGAAGATGATAACTGAGAAAGCTTTGGATGTATGCCCAAGCACACAACCTCGAATTGGGGCTTTTTCGGTACTGATTCAAAAGTCTTTCAAAGTATGTTTTTTCGGTTTTGAAGGCACTTTTAATTTTTTAACAGACAAGTCTGGTTTAGAAGCAGAGTTCTGAGAAGTCTGATCTTTATCCATGGTCAATGGACACAGGACGTCTCCAGAAGGTAAGTATTAACTCTGTGCATTTTGTTCTTCACTGCCTGAGAGCCGAAATTCCTAAAAAAAACAGCAAGAATCTGGCAGATGATGTTCCCCAAGACAGTAAATGCACTTCGCATGACTCATCAGGCCACTTTTGAAAGTGGCCTGAAAGGCCATAAAATTAGGGTAAGAGACTATCCAAAGAAAAAAGGCAGATATTTAGCACGGAGACAACAATAAGGAAACCTACTCATGCGGCAGTTAGAGGGAACTGAGAAGATTGAGTGGGAAGGCGCCAGTACATGCACAGTGGATAAGGGTAGAAGACTAACAATTGTTCCATTCTAGCTGGGAAAGTACTGAAGCCTCGTGCATGTGCCCTTGGGAAACCCATCTGTGTGGCTTCACGAAGGCCACAAAGAAGAACAGATCCAAACACACAGTTACAAGATGAGGAAGATAGCTGGCTCAGCAATATTATGGAGAGTAGGATCTTGAAATTGTCATAGATCACAACCTAAATAATGAAGCTCAACATCAAAAAAACTAAGATCATGGCCACTGGTCCCATCACATCCTGGCAAATAGAAGGGGAAGAAATGGAGGCAATGACAGAGTTTATTTTCTTGGTCTCCTTGATCACTGCAGATGGCGACTGCAGCAACGAAATAAAAAGACGCCTGCTTCTTGGGAGGAAAGCAATGGCAAACCTAGATAGCATCCTAAAGAGCAGAGACATCAATTTGCCAACTAAGATCAGGATAGTCAAAGCTATGGTTTTTCCAGTAGTGATGTATGGAAGTGAGAGCTGGACTATAAAGAAGGCTGATCGCCGCAGAATTGATGCTTTTGAGCTGTGGTGCTGGAGGAGAGTCTTGAGAGTCCCCTGGACTGCAAAGAGATCAAACCTATCCATTCTGAAAGAAATCAACCCCGAATGTTCACTGGAAGGACAGATTTTGAAGCTGAGGCTTCAGTACTTTGGCCACCTCATGAGGAGAGAGGACTCCTTGGAAAAGTCCCTGATGCTGGGAAAAATCGAAGGCAAAAGGAAAAGAGGAAGAGAGAGAATGAGATGGTTGGACGGTGTCATTGATGCAACCAAAATGAATTTGACAAAACTCCGGGAGGCAGTGGAGGATAGGAAGGCCTGGCGAGCTCTGGTCCATGGGGTCATGAAGAGCCGGACACGACTGAACGACTGAACAACAATAACAACCTAAATATGAACCTCCATAGGAACCTACCTGGCAATTAAGACCTACCCAGGGAGCCCTCCTGAAAGAGCCATCCCTCAAGGAGGTGAAAGGGATGGCTTGCAGGTCAGGGCCTTTTCAGCAACTGCCCCCAGACTATGGAACGCCCTCCCAAGTGAGACCCGCCTGGCACAGACGTTGATAACATTTCGGCACCAGGTAAAAACCTTCCTGTTCCAAAAGTTTTTTAACTGGTGATTGTGAGTCCTGATGGCAATTTTAGTGTTGTGCTTTTGATGTATTGTATTTGTTGTATTTACATGTTTTTATTGTTCTAATTTTATTGTAATTTTGATGTTTTAATTGTCTCTTTTGATTGTGAGCCGCCCAGAGACCTCTGGGTAGTGGGTGGCATACAAGCTATACAAATAAATAAATAAATAAATAAATAAATAAATAAATAAATAAATAAATAAATAAATAAATAAATATGAGCACATAGTGCAATGTGGCGACAAAAAGGCAAATACCTGTACTATTTTAGGTCACATTAACAGAAGTATAGTGACCAAATCCCGAGAGGAGGTAGTTCCAGGGGCATAGCAAGGTTTTGGGGTACCTGGGGACAAAGCTGTTTTTGTGCCCCTCCAGCCGTCCCCAACCCCATCGTATCCACCCAGCAAAGGGGGGGGGCAATCCTGCGGGCGTGGGGTGGGCATGGGGTGGGCAGGCACGCAGGTGGGCGTGTGTGTGGCGACAGAGTTGGAAGAGGAGGAGGAGGGGGCTCCGCAGCCACCGCGCTCGCACACCTGCCTGCCTGTTTGCTTTGCCGCTCGCCAGGTGCGTGGCGGCAGGAGGGCGCAGGGGCTGGCCTGGGGCGTGCATTTTTCATGAAGGCGGCGTAGGTTTGGTGCTGCCTTGGTTAAATTAGCTCAGGCTCTAGCTCCCCCCCCCCCGTTTGATTTAAATCATTGAGGACCTCTCCATCAATAAGGGGAGATAAACCAAAGGACAGGCAGATTAGTCTGTCATTCCCTCGCTTGTCTGTTTTTCAAGGTTGGAAGCAGGGAATAAACAGACATTATTTAGTATGTATTTAGAAGCAGCGATGCTACATTAGACCAAGGGAATAATAATCATCATCATCATCATCATCATCATCATCATCATCATCATCATCATCATCATCATCATCATCATCATCATCATCATCATCATCCCCCCAAGGGTGCCACCTTGTCGTGGCAGGGGGCTTAACTGCTCCAGTAGGTCCAACGTTACCAGAGAGGTCTCGACTGAGGAACAGAACTAAGCGCACCCAACAACCCATGAATCATGGTGAAATACAATATAAAGAAGCCTATACCGGCTCGGTCGTCACCCGGGTTAACAAGGACCGCGATGGGTGTTGATGAACCTGGACATCCGTCGATAAATGGGCTACAGGTCACAGGTCCCATTGCTGACCAACCAGGGCATGGGCCTGTAGAGTTACTGGAAGCTGAACCATCTCAGAAGCGGCAGAAATATACTCTACCAGAGAATCGGACAATCATGAAATGCTATTATACAGCAGAACCTGAAAAACGTGGCTACCAACAGTGGATGCATCAGTTATGGAAACAAGAATATCCAAACTCCAAGATAACTGAATTATGATTAGCTGACCAGCGAAGATATATTATCAGAAACAAGGTGTTTAGTAAAGTTGAACTAGAAGAAATACAGAGGAGTTGTGAAATTGGAGGTCAACAAATTATCCAAATAGGAGAAGAAAATAGATTAATAACACCTGGGGACATCGAACAGTCAAAAGCTGAAGAAAATATGGATGTTGCGCAAAACTTTGAACCAAAAGAAGGTTCAAATAGGATTGGAACACCAGCAGAGCTCATTATTAGGTAGCAAGAATTGAAGAATAAAATACTCACACATGCTGCATTAAATGAAGAGAGGGGAAGGCTCCCAATTTTAAAGACTGTGCCTAGGAAAAAATTGGTACCATTGATGAGCGATGTAAACTCAGCACTTGCAACAATCCAGATAAGGTCAATTGAACAGATAAATCAGATTGCTTATAGTGCAGCAGTAATAGTAACAGAAGAACTAGGGATTCCACAATTGAAACCCCCCCCCAAATGCATTGAGAAACCACGGTGGAAAATCAGGCTGGAGCTTAAAATCAAAAGACTCCGAGCAGATGCAAGTAACTTAAAAAACCTGCAGGAGGACAAATTAAAGAATGGTAAGATCAAGAAATATTTGACTAAAAATACTGGCTAAGTACAAGGAAAATTGGAGAAGCATTGGAAATAGTGAAGCAGCAAATAACAGCAACAGCTAGAAAAATTGAAAGATATGATGCTAGATTTACTCAGTATAAAGACAACCAGTTGTTTCAATCAGATCAAAGAAAGTTCTATCAGAGTTTAAATCAGAAGATAGGTATAAAAGATGAAAAGCCTGAAAAAATGGCAACCATTCAGTTTTGGAAAGACATATGGGGGACTGAGAAAGACTATAATAGAAATGCTGGATGGCTCCAAGATTTTGAGAAGAAATTCTCCAAGTACACAATGGTCCAACTAGAAATAACAGCTGATATGATCACCAAAAGAGTACAAAGAGTCTAAAACTGGACATCATCTGGCAATGATCAACTGCATGGGTTTTGGCTTAAACACCTGACCAGTCTGCATGGAAAAATGGCCCAACAATTTAATGAAATGTTGAGGACAGGTTATATTAATGAGTGGTTAACAACTGGCAAAACCTATTTGATTCAGAAGGATCCAACAAAAGGAGCAATACCTGAAAATTAAAGGCCAATAACATGTTTACCAACTATGTACCAACTATGTATAAACTGCTAACAGGCATCATAGCTGATAGAGTCCAGGATTATTTGGAAGCAAATAACATCATGCCAGTAGAGCAGAAAGGGAACAAACGGGGAAGTAGAGGCACAAAAGATCAGTTACCCATTGATAAAATGATCCTAGATAATTGTAAAACCCGGAAAACTAATTTATATATGACTTGGATTGACTATAAAAAAGCCTTTGACTCAGTACCGCATAGTTGGATTATTAAGTGCCTGGATGCCATTGAAATATGTAAAAGTATTAGTGCCCTAATTGAAAATGTGATGAAGAACTGGAAAACAGAATTGTTTGTCAGGGATGAAGAGGGATTTTTCAAGGTGACTCTTTGTCACCTCTGCTATTTACTATTTCCCTGATTCCCCTCTCAATAATTTTGCAGAAGACAAATTTAGGGTACCAAACTGCTAAAAATTCAGGGAAAATTTCTCATCTATTGTATATGGATGACTTAAAGTTGTATGGAAAATCAGAAACTGAAATATACTCACTGACCAACACAGCCCGAATTTTCAGTACCAATGTTAGTATTGAGTTTGGACTAAACAAATGTGCCACAGTGGCACTGAGAAAAGGAAAAATAATTGAGAATGAAGGAATAGAAATGCCAAATGGACAAGCTATTAAGTATAATCAGTCTGAACCCTATAAATATCTGGGCATACTGGAATTAGATAATATCAAGCATGGGCAAGTGAAAAATGTGGTCAGTAAAGAATATATCCAAAGGGTCAGAAAAGTATTAAAAAGTAATGATATAATAAAAAGTAAAAAGTAATAATGCCGCTGGCATTATAAACTGGACTCAGACGGAGCTAGATATTCTAGATAGGAAAACAAGAAAACTTATGACCATTCACTATGCATTACATCCACGCAGTGATGTTGACAAGCTGTATTTACCTAGAAAATTAGGTGGTAAAGGTTTTCTGCAAGTGAAGCAGACAGTTGAAGAAGAGAAGCATGCGTTGGCAGGTTATGTAAAAAATAGTACAGAGCCAGCATTATTGGAGGTTAAGAACAGGGAGGTGTTTAAAGTAAATAAAACAAAGGGTCAATACAGGAAAACAACAATGAAAATACGAGCTGATAGCTGGCATAATAAAGCACTGCACAGGCAGTTCCTCGAAAAAGTCAAAGGAAAAGTAGATGAGGAAAAGACCTGGTTATGGCTCACCAATGGAACACTGAAAAAAGAGACAGAGGCCCTGATTTTTGCAGCTCAAGAACAAGCTATCAGAACAAATGCAGTTAAGGCTAGAACAGAAAAATCAACTGAGTCCCCCACATGTAGACTCTGCAAAGAGGCAGATGAAACTATTGACCATATATTGAGTTGTTGCAAGAAAATTGCTCAGACTGATTACAAACAGCGTCATAATGTAGTTACTCAAATGCTCCACTGGAATTTGTGTCAGAACTATCATCTTGATAGTTCTGGTGGGACCCTAAGCCTGAAAGAACTGGTGGGACCCTAAGTCTGAAAAAAGTGACTGAAAATGAGCATGCAAAATTACTTTGGGACTTCTGAATACAGACAGACAGGGTTTTGGAGCATACTACCCCAGATATTGTGATTGTAGAGAAGAAAAAAGTGTGGATCATTGATGTTGCAATACCAGGAGATAGTAGAGTCACTGAGAAACAACTTGAAAAAATTACCCGATATCAGGATCTGAAAATTGAACTTCAGAGACTCTGGCATAAACCGGTACAGGTGGTCCTAGTGGTAATTGGCACGCTGGGTGCGGTGCCCAAAGAGCTAAACAAATATTTAGAAGAAATTGGAGTTGACAAAAAGTCACCATCAGTCAGATGCAGAAAGCCACCTTACTGGGATCTGCTCGCATAATTCGCCGATACATCACTGAGTCCTAAACGCTTGGGAAGCGTTCAACTAGTGATTGGTAATATAAAATCCAGCGTAGATAGCTGTGTGGTTAAATAATAATAATAATAATAATAATAATAATAATAATAATAATAATAATAATAATAATAATAATAATAATAATAATAAAAGTTTTGAGAATGGCAAAAACAATGTAAGACATTTGCAAAGGCTCCCAATATACTCCCCTGAGACTGAGACGAAGACCGTGTGCGTAAGGATTTTGCAGAGAATGGAGTCTTTGAGAAGCAGGGCAAAGCACCCCAACTCAACCCGCAACCCGCCTTGGATCCAAGTGGAGAAAACCAGGAGGAGAACAAGAGAAGCCTAAAGGAGCTGCGGCTGAGGCTGCAGCTTCCCCTTCCCACCCGGGAGGTCCATCCTTCTCTCCTTCAGCAATGGCCCTTGCCCTCCATGGGGCAACTCTGCTGGGTCAGTGCAGGCGTGCAGGTGGGTGTGGGTGTGTGCACGGTGGTTGGAGGAGGAGGAGGGAACCGCAGCTACCGCGCTTGTACACCAGCCTGTCTTCCTGCTTGCTTTGCTGCTTGCCTGGCATGCAGTGGTGGTAGGGTGCAGGGTTTCTTCCTCCCCCTCCCTCTCCAGGCACCCCCAGATTTCTGCACTTGGGGCAAATGTGCCCTTCTGCTCCCGCCACCCCCAGATATGCCCCTGGCTAGTTCCCCTCTATCTGGCACTGGTTAGGCCTCATTTTGAGTACTTTCTCCAGTTTTGCATACCCCCATTCAAGAAGGATGCTGGCAAATTGGAACAACGTCAGAGTAGGGCAACAAGGATGATTAGGGGGCAGGAAACCCAGCACTATGAGGAAGGACTGGAAGATCTGGGTATGTATAGTCTTGAGAAAAGGGAAATGAGTGGAGATACAGGTATATGTTCTTCATCAACTCACACCTAACCACCCAGAGTTCCCTTTTTGGAAATCAGTGTGGTGTACAAACAAACAAACTAACATGAGCTCTGCTTTCCTGCCCAGGAAGTTGCAGCATAGAGATGAATCTCCCGTTCATGGTTTAAGGCGGGGTCCTCAAACTTTTTAAACAGGGGGGGCAGTTCACTGTTCTTCAGACACTGTTGGGGGGCGGACTATAGTTTGAAAAATATAGTGCCAATCCATAATGTTGCACAAGCAGTCCATGCCCTGCCACGGGAGCTGGAGATAGCCTAAGGAGGTGGGATCCAGCGCTTTGGGCACAGCCCGTAATGCAGTTCCAAGGCCCGCCAGAGAGGACATGTTCGCTGCCGCCGCCGCCACCACTGATGGGCTGGCAGAACCAGGCTCACCACCTTCCATCCCAACTGTGGAGAGGACCACCACCGCCTTCCAGTCCTGAGTCTCCAGTGCAAGCACACGGACGGACGCTAACCAGAGGCAGAACATTGGTGTCACCATACAAAATGTAAAAGGGGATGGCATATTATGTTGGAAGCTCTTGGATCTATTCAGGAGCGCCGCAGAATAAGCACCGCTCAGCCAATGGGAAGAGGCGGAAATGATCAGAATAAAGACTGAACAAGGAACTCCAAGAAATCTTAAACTGGAACTAAAAAAACTGCAGAGGCCATTGAAGGGCTTGCCCTGACACGTCTCTAGACGCAGGGGTCCAACATGCTCTGTGTAGTAAGAAGGACAAGGGGATCTGTGGTCCAGACATTCCCTTCCTCCCGCGCGCGCCATGAAAGCTGTGTTGGCAGTGGAACCGGCAGCGGTAGCTGCTGGTGCTGCACGGTGAGTTTTTAGCACAAGTGGGGTGGGGTGGGGGGCAAGTGGAGGGTGTTCTGCAGTGGCTGGCAGGCTGGATTCAGGACCCACAGGCTGTAGTTTGAGGACTCCTTGTTTAAGGCATGTTTTACCATTGAGAAGCCACGGGCTCCGTCATCGCAGGCTTAGGCAGAGAAAAACCCTTTGTGTTTTACATATACACAGTTCTAATCCATTGCTAGGCCTTAGCAATTGGCTGGGATGGAATGGAGAATGCCCAGATGTTCCAGATTGGGCTTAACACCACACACTCCCCCCCTGCTCTATGTAAATACATTTAACTGGGAAACTAACCATCTGCTCTCTATCAAAAAAGTCTTGCTGACAGTAGTGTTGCTTTCCTTGTCAAGTGGCAGGGGGTGATAAACCTTGCCTGCTTCGCAGAGGATTCTGCTTTTGGCTTTGCTGAGAACTCAGAGCAGAAGAACGTGGATTTACCTCACTCTGCACACAGGTCCATCCATAACTGTTAAAGTGCCAAGATTCCTGCATCCCTTCAGTGCTTCATTCTCAAATCTGGAGGGAACAATTTTATTTCATTTATTTATTAAAAATATTTTTACCCCACCATTGTTCATGAAAAGAACACAGAGCATTTAAAGCTTATAACAATTTATACAAATATTTAAAAGGAGCAAACAAATACCACAATGAAATATGGTAAACAAAAGCAATACTAAAAACACATTCAAAGCAGTTAAGCCATAAAAATCAATTTGAAAAAATCCATCTAAGACAGCCTGTCACTAAGGGAAAGCCTGCCTGAAGACAAAGGCCTTCTTCAGCTTGTGGATGGACAGCAAAGATGGGGAAAACCTGGACTCCTGGTGGGAGGGGGGGGGTCTACAGTCTGAGAGCAACAACAGAGAAAGCCCTCTACTGTGGTACCCATAAAACATACCTGTGAAGGTGATGGAACCAAGAGAAAAGTGATTTTAACACCTGCGCAGGCTCATAAAGGGAACAAAATCTTTAGATAACTAGAATCCAAGCCATTTAGGGCTTTATAGATAAGAACCAACACCTTGAATTGCACTAGGTAAAAAGATCAGCAGCCAGTGGAGCTGTTGTAACAGTGACTCTTGTAACCAGCCATGGTTAAACAAACTAGCTGCAGCATTTTGGACCTGCTGAAGTTTCCTCACACTTTCCAAGGGTAGCCCCACATATAATGTGTAACAGTAATCCAGCTCAGATGTAAATAGGGCTTACATCACTGAAGCCAAATCAGAGCACTCCAGGAACAGGCTTAGATGACATGGAAGTTTTCTACTGTGCAAATGGTGGCCTGAGAGAGGGGTCAGGGAAGCCATTTGTGTGAATATTGAAAACCCCTCTCCCACAGAGGTGGGGGCTCAGGCACAATCTATCTGCCACTTATCAGGCAGTGATTTCAAAAATATTTATTTATTTATTTATTTATTATTAAATTTGTACCCGCCCTTCCCAAAGACAAATCAAAATACCCAGACAAATAAAAAATACTTCACGCCTCCACCACCAAGACCATAGCTAACGACCCATACTTTATAGCAGGCATGTCCAAAGTCAGGCCTGGGGGCCAAATGTGGCCCATTTTCAAATTATGAGCAGCCCTCAGCCTCTTCTCCCCACCAGCCAGCCTGGCACGCATCCCTGCCAGCTGGCCCCTCCCCATACTGGATGGAGACATCAGGTTGCAGATTTATGGTTTGCCTGCCTTCCCTGCCTCTGTCCATCCCCCAGCCACCTGCCCAGCCTACCCACCTCCAGCTCCGTTGCTGCAGCATCCTCCCTGCCTCCTTGCATGTTACAGAGACTTGGCCAAAGTCTGGCCAGAGGCCAAATGCAGCTGAATGGTCGGCCCCCACATATTTTCACCTCACCAAATCTGGCCCTCCTTGCAAAAAGTTTGGACACCCCTGAGTTATGGGTTTAAGCACTTAGGCCATTGTTCACCTAAAGGTCTGTTGAGACTATTGTCTACCTAATGAGTCTATTTAGGCCATTGTTCATCTTATGAGCCTATTTCAGACCAGGGTGACATGAGGTCCAAGAGAACTATAAAATGGAGGACTCGCAACTAGCTTTCCTCAGACTGACAAAGCTGTTTGGAATGAGCAGGTAATGTTTCAGTCTCTCAGGAAAAGAAGCCCAGTTGCCATAATTCAACTTCCAGATGAACTCACCTGGATGACTGAGAAAATTCACACACATACTATGAGGGATAGAAACTAAAATGGAAAACACTGGTGTTCATACATGCTAATCCATCCAGAAGTCACAAAATAGGTAGTCCATCATTCAAGGAAAGCTTGCCTGAAAAGAAAGGTCTTTGCCTGCTTCTGGAAAGACAACAAAGATGGGGCATTCCTGGCCTCTAGTGGGAGGGAATTCCAAAGTCTGGGATCAGCAACAGAGAAGGCCCTTTCATGTGTTCTTATGAGACGCACCTGTGAAGGTGGTGGGATGGAGAGAAAGTCCTCCCCTGATGACATTAGCACCCGAGCCAGTTCATATTGTGAGATTCGATATTTGAAGTATAGAATCATAGAATCATAGAATCATAAAAGTTGGAAGAGACCTCAAGGGACATCCAGTCCAAACCCCTGGCATGCAGGAACCCCATCACAATATTTCCGACAGATGGCCATCCAGCCCCTGCTTAAAACCCTCCAAAGAAGGAGACTCCACCACCCTCCATGGCCAGAGGCATAGGTAGGGCTTCCAGAGCCCGGGGCAACAATCAGTTTTGGTGCCCCCCATTGCAAAATACAATCTGGATGGTGGGTGGGGGCAGTGGCGGGGTGGTGGTAGGCAATTTGGCGCCCTCTAATTTCTGCGCCCGGGGCGCCCCCCCTTGCCCTCCCCAAGCTATGCCCCTCAACATGGCAGCATATTCCACTGCCAAACAGCTCTAACCATCAGGAAGTTCTTCCTAATATTCAAATGGAATCTCTTTTCTTGTAGTTTGAAACCACTGCCCTGAGTCCTAGTCTCTGAAGCCATGGAAAACAAACCTGTTCCCTCTTCAATATGGCATCCTTTCAAATATTTAAACATAGCTATCATATCGTTTCCCTTCCCGTCTAAAGGAGACCGTGGTAAAACCTATTCTTAAGAAACCTGGCTTGCTAAACAAGTTCCGTCCGAGTTGTTCCCTTCCTGGGCAAGGTTGTCATGGCTGCTGTCCGACTCCAGCCATACCTGGAGACAAACCATATCCTGGACCCCTTCCAGTCTGGACAGGCCTTCAAGACCATCCTCTGGGAGGCACAGGGGAGTTCCTCCCTGCTCGTCCTCCTTGATCTCTCAGCAGCCTTTGATACAAAAACCTTCTGGACCGGCTCGCTGAGGCGGGAATTGAGGCCTTGGCCTGGCTCCGTTCCTTCCTTGGCGGCCGGACTCAGAGGGTACAGCTGGGGGATGTCTTGTCGGTCCTTGGACTCTCCCTTGTGGGGTGCCCCAGGGTCGGCAATCTCCCCGTGCTGTTCAATGTTTATATGAGGCCGCTGGGGAGGTCAGGAGATATGGAGTTCGCTGTCATCAGTACGCTGATGACACGCAGCTCTATATCTCCTTTTCTACGTCTGCAGAGGAGGCGGTTCGCTCCCTGATCTGTGCCTGGATGCCGTTCTGGAATGGACCAGAGATAACCGACTCAAGCTCAACCCGGAGAAGACGGAGGTTCTGTTCTTCGGGGCGCCTTCGTCTCGGTACAATGGCCCCCTCCCTAGTCTGGGGGTACTTCCTCCAGCCTACAGACAGGGCCAGGAATCTGGGCGTGGTCCTGGATTCTGCTTCCCTGGAAGCCCAGGTGATGGCAGTTTCCAGGGCCGCATCTCCGCAGGATCGCCCAGATCCGTGACTCATGACGAGTCCTCCCTGAGGACAGTAGTGCAGGCCCTGGTGATCTCGAGGATCGACTATTGCAATGCCCTCTATTCCCTGGTCCGGAGGTTACAGCGGGTGCAAAATGCGGCGGCCAGGCTGGTGGTGGGTGTTCTATTCGAGCACATCATCCCCGGTCCTGGTCCGCCTGCATTGGCTACCCGTTGTCTTCCGGATCAGGGTCAAGGTCCTGGTCTTGGTTTTCAAGGCCCTCCACGGCTTGGGACCAGGATACCTGGCGGAGCGCATCTCCCTGAGGGCATCCGGATCCAGACCCACAAGATCATCGCAGGCGCGCTTCCACACCCAGAGAGGCGCGGAAACGCGTAGCAACCGCGCCTTGTGGTGGGGCCCTCGCTCTGGAACCATCTGCCTCCTGAGCTGCGCCTGCTGGAGTCCCTGCCTGCCTTTAAGAGGGCTCTGAAGACCTTCCTCTTCAAAGAAGCTTATGGTGTCCTTACTAGTTAGTTTTTTTTTCTCTTTCCTAGCCCTAACCGTATGCCGCCATCTTGCCCTCCGCTGGCCTTGCTTGGTAGCCTGCTAGTCTTAGCTTTTACCTTTTTTAGCTTTTGTGTTGTTAGCCGCCCAGAGTTCCCGTTGGGAAGATGGAGCGGGATATAAGTATTTAAATAAATAAATAAATAAATCCCCCCTCAGCCTTCTTTTTGAAAGGCTAAACATTCCCAGTTCCCTAAGCCATTCCTCATAAGACACTTCTTCCAGACCTTCAACCATCCCGGACACCCTCCTCTGGACCCGCTCAAGGTTGTCAAAATCCTTTTTAAATTGAGGCGCACAAAACTGGACACAGTACTCCAGGTGGGGTCTGACCAGAGCAGAATAGAGTGGTACTATCACTTCCCTTGATCTAGACACTATGCTTCTGTTGATGCAACCAAGAATCGCATTGACTTTCCTGGCCGCTGCATCACACTACTGACTCGTGTTCAAGATTCCCAGACCCCTTTCACGGGTACTATTTTCCAGCCAGGTATCTCCTATCCTATATCTGTGCAATTCATTCTTTTTACCTAGATGTAGCACCCTACATTTCCCTCTGTTGAAATCCATTCCATAGCATTGGCCTAGCACTCAAATCTGTCAAGGTCCTTTTGGATTTTCAACCTATCCTCTACAGAATTAGCAACCCCTCCCAATTTGGTATCATCTGCAAATTTAATTAGCATACTGTCTCTATTCCTTCCTCCAAGTCACTAATAAAGATATTGAACAGCACTGAACCCAGAACAAAACCCTGGGGCACACCACTGGTCACATCTCTCCAAGCTGACTCTCCAAGCTGAAGAGAAGCAATTTATGATCAGTCAACCAATTACAAATCCACTTAACATTAGCACTATCTATCCCACTTTCTATAACTTCTTAGCAAGAATACTATGGGGAACCTTATTGAAGGCCTTACTGAAGTTCAGATAAGCAATATCCACAGCATTCCCCTGATCCACCAGGCCTGTAATTTTATCAAAGAAAGAGATCAAATTGGTCTGGCATGACTTGTTTTTAAGAAACCCGTGTTGACTCCTTGTAATGACAGCATTGTTTGTTAAATACAAACAAGGATCTAGGATCTTTCCAGAAATTGAAGTCAAGCTGACTGGGTGGTAATTATTTGGGTCCTCTTTTTTTCCCTTTTTGAAGATGGGGACAACATTAGCCCTCCTACAATCGATGGGGACTTCCCCTGTTCTCCAGGACTTCTTAAAGATTATTGCCAATGGTTCTGAAATTACCTGTTCAAGTAGCTTGGACCCAGTCCATTTAGTCCTTTGTAGGTTAAAACCAGCACTTTGAATTGTGCCTGATAGCTGATTAGCAGCCAGTTGTGCTGCTTTAATAGGGGTGCAATGTGATCTCTGTAACCAACCCTGTCCGCAATCTGGCTGCTGCATTTTGGACCTGTTGAAGTTTCCTGAGACTTTCCAAGGGTAGCCCCACATAAAGCAGATTACAGTAGTCCAGCCGGGACATCACTAGGGCATGTGTCATAGTGGCCAGAACAGGTTTATCAAGAAATGGGCTTACCTGGCATACTAGTTTTAATTGTGCACAGCTCTGACCTGGGCATCCAGGCTCAAGAATGAGTCCAGAGTCCAGAAGCACCCCCAAGCTGATCACCTATTTTTTTCAGTTGGGGGGTGGAATCTCATCCAGGACAGGTTCCATCCCTATCCCTCGATCCCCCTTTTGACTGGAAAAAAATACCTTTGTCTTGTCTGAGTTTAGTTTCAGTTTGTTCCTCCTCATCCAGTTCAATACCGAAGATAAGCATTGTTCTAAAATCGAAATAGCTTCCTGGGAATCTAGAGATGACGTTAGATATTGTTGGGTGTCATCAGCGTACTGGTGACACTTAACCCCAAAACTCCAGATAATTTTTCCCAATGGTTTCATATAAATGCTGAATAACATAGGGGAAAGAACAGAATCCTGAGGGACCCCACAGGTCAGTGGTTGTGGTGTTGAACATGAGTCCCCTAACACCACTTTCTACATTCTCACCTGCAAGAAGGACTGGAGCCACTGTAAGACAGTGTCCCCAAGTCCCACTTCAGTAAATCCAAAGGGACACCAATCCCCTATCCATTTCCCTGTGTAGATCATCTACCAATGCAACCAGTGCCATCTCTGTCCTAAAACCATGCCTAAAGCCAGAGTGAGATGGATCAAGGTTGTTTATCTCATCCAGAAACCTCTGAAGCTGCAAGGCCACAAGCCACTCTAGTACAGTCCTTTCCCGAAGAATGGAATGTTGCCACTGTAAGACTGTGGCTTCTTTCTTTGGGCCTTTTTAAGTCCCAAGATCCGTAAATCCAAAGGATCTTAGGGGTTCATCAATCTTCCTCTCCATTTCCTGGTTGCTGGCTGTGAGGGATCATCTAAAAGAATGAAAAGCCAGTGCTGCATGTCTCTCTGTAAGGCCATCAAGTCCAACCCCTCGTCCTGTAAAAGTAGCTCTTAAAGGGCGGGAGAGTGAGATGGATCAAGGCCCCGTTTCATTGCACCTCATCAAAGAAACCTCTGAATAGCAAGGCCAAGAAAAGTGCCTGGGTCTCTAGTGGGCAGGGTCCTTTCCTGCAAACTCCAGAATGGAATTTTGGTTCATTGCAGCCATTTGTTAGCTGTATGGCTTCTTTCTTTATCAGCTTCTCTTAAAAATAATGGGGACTGGGTGACCCTCTTCCCATGCACTGTGTCCCACAGCAGGGATGCTTGGCCCATTGGGCTACTGGGTTTTTGGCTTTCCCCCATTTCCATTCTGGGTTAAATCTATCCAGATATCCCGGTCAACGTAATGGTTTTACTTGCACCAACCATCTAAACTCATCCATGTCCTCAACCATGAATCTACCCATCTCTTCCCTCTGTGGGCTAAAATCCGTCTGAGTCCCAACGTCTGTCAATGGACAACCCCAACTGTCACCTGGAACCTCCCCTTCCACCCATACGTCCTCTGAACTGCCTGTCACCCAAAATGCTTCCTTCACTGGTTTTTCCTTTTCACTTTCCTTAATACATTCTTCCCTAGTTTAATACCAAATCTCCCACAGTCAATGTTATCACTTTGTAATTATTATCTCCTTCTTCTTCCGCGCTCATAGATTCAGACGGCACACATGGCTTCCGCGTAGTATTCTCTCTTTCTCTCTCACAGCGTATTAGCCAGCTAAAACAGTTAGGTCCCAGGAATTGTATAGCCCAGTGGTTCTCAACCTGTGGGTCCCCAGATGTTCCTGGACTGCAACTCCCAGAAGCCTCCACCCCTCGCTGTGCTGGAAGGGAGTTCTGGGAGTTGCAGTCCAAGAACATCTGGGGACCCACAGGTTGAGAACCACTGGTATAGCCAAAATTCTTAATCATGAAATTAATATGGCCATGAATTAGTTAATATCCATTAAATAGACTACTGTCCATCAACTGGGAGCCAGCTGGAGATCTGGTTGCAAAGGAGAGGAAGAAAGCAGAAGGGGGGGGATATAAAAACATACAGCTCCAGTAGATCACCAGCAACTTACAGCTCAATACAATTCATTTGTGTCCAGCAAATGGAGCTCTACTTCTCCTAAAGTAGTATCCAGCCATCCTCCATATCCCAGCACCATTTTATCTAAGAAAAATTACTTTCAGAGACTCAATACTGTATTCCTTTTCGTTTTCTTAAAACAATTACGCTGCCAAGATCTTCTCAGAATAAAAATAAAATGCTGACCATCCAGGTACACAAATTTTAATTAAGCAGTGATGAAAAAAAAAGAAAAATCTTCCAGACCCTTCACTCGCTTCTGCTTCTTGCTACATTAGCTTAGATAAAGTTCAAGAAAACAAAACAAAAAGGCATTCAATTAGCAATATACTAGCAACCTTGGGGCTCTGAAGCTAATTACTTTTCCACAGCGAGGAGAACCTCCCCCGTCAACATATCTTACTTTCATTTTACAGTACTCCGCTTTACAGTGAGAAGGACTGAGCTCTCCAAATGCAAACATTATAAGTTACTGGCCTGCCAGAACCAACTGAAAAGCATATTGTTGTGTCCTTTACTCACTTCGTCGAATCTCTGAATAATTCTTATTTATTTTCTGCTCTGAAACTGCATCAAACACTGGGGCATTGGATTTTCTGTGCTATTCGGCCATCTTGTAAGCCACACCCCCCCAGGAAGCTTTTCCTGGTATTCAAGTAAAATCTGACTTTGTGAAACTTGAGCCCATGGTTGTGTGTTGTGCATTCTGGGTTGATCGAGAACAGAACTTGCCTCTCCTCTGTATGACAGAGTGTCAAGTATTTGGAAATTGCTATCATATTTTCCCCTCATGCTCCTTTTCTCAAGACTATCATGCCCAGTTTCAGTCTTTCCTCATAGGGCTTTGTCTCTAGTCCCCTGATTAGCCTTGCTGCCCTCATTTGAATTTGTTGGTGGGTGGGGGAGTGTTCAGGGATTGTGTGTGTGTGTGTGTATTGAGGGTTTTTTTAAATGTGTATGAGAGTGTTCGGGGATGTGTGTGTGTGTGTGTGTGTGTGTGTTTAATCTGGTCTCTGGGTGTCTGAATTTCATTGTATGTATATACTGTGTATATACACACAATGACAATTTTATTATTATATTATTATTATTATTATTATTATTATTATTATTATTATTATTATTATTATTATTATTATTATTGATCTGCAGCCTTCTTGAAGTGCAGTGACCTGAACTAGACACAGTACTCAAGATGAGGCCTAACCAGTGCAACATAATGGGGAACTAGCACCTCTTGGGATTTGGAGACTATACTTTTTTAATGCAGCCTAAAATAGCATTGTGATCTATGACAATTCCAAGGTCTTTCTCTCTTATAATACTGAGCAGCTAGGTATTCCCCCATTTTGTAACTTTATGTTTGGTTTCTTTTTCCTACTCAGTACTTTGCATTGATATCTTTAGAATTTCATTATGTTGCTTTAAGTCCAGTGCTCAATCTTATCTATATTCTTTTGAATTTTGTTTCTGTCTTCTAGGTCAGTGAACCTTTTAGAGACCGAGTGCCCAAACTGCAATTCAAAACCCACTAATTTCTTTGCAAAGTGCCAATACAGTAACTTAACCTGTATACAGGTGGCTATGAAGGGGCAATGTTGGATGCCCACAGAAAGGGCTCCGAGTGCCACCTTATTCCATTTTCAGTCATCTCTGAGTGGCGCCTTTCCCCCTCTATATTTGTTTGCTTATTGTTCTTAGTTTTAATATTACCTTTATAATGATGTACAATTTCTCTTCACGATCATTGTTCTTAGCTCTGAATATTGTCTTTAATGTTTCTTGGTAACTGTTGCATACTCAGTGCCTCCAACTTTGTATATTGTCCTTCAATGTTGAAGGGTCTTTTCCAAGGAAAAACACGGAGTAAAAACATCTTAAAAAACAAACAAACAAACAAACAATGGAATGTCCATGACTTCCCTGCAACGTAACAGCAGCAACAAGCAACAACAACGAAATAATTACCTGTTTTGTTATAAACACACTCAGCTCATGTCTCTCAGGAGAACAGAGGAGAAGGAAGGACACAGATAGGAAGACACACACACACACACACACACACACACACACACACACACACACACACACACACACACACACACACACACACACACACACACACGGGGGGGGAGAATAGCACAACTTATTATGCAAATTAATTTTATATTTATTCAGGTGCTTTGCATAGAATTCCACCAGCATTAGGTATTCATGGAGAGAAAGACTGCAGCAGGAAGGGGCCTGAGGAAAGAGCCCTCCCACCATGCTGAGATCAGACCCAAAGCATTACCTCCTGGACTGGAGGGGGCACCTTGCCCACCACCTGCCTTCCAAAGATGGTGTGAAGAGCAAGGGGGCAAGGAGATCCCACCTAGCTGCCAGAGTTGCAGTGGGGGTATTAGAAAGAGGAGGAGGGAATCAAACCACTCAGGAAGTTATTAACATGCAAATCAATTCAAAGCAATGGTTAACATGATTTTGAGGGCAGGGTGGGGTTGGAGATTCCTTTCTAGTTTTCAGCTGAGTTGTTGTTAGTCTCTTTTAGTTTCTGTGACAAAGAGGCAGTGGAAGATGGAGGAGCGGGGGGGGGGGGAATCACTGTTTTTATAATACAGTAATTTCAGCCCTCTAGTCTGTAGTTGACTCTGCCACCTTGCAGGGTCTCAGTGTGGAAATAAATACCTGCTGTACAGCTCTCCCCCCAAACAGGAAGCTGGCTTAAACAAATATTCTAGTCCTCATGAATCCCTCAAAAAGAGCTGGTTTTAAAGCGCCCCATAAGAAGCAGTCTTTCACCTGCTCAGAGGATGGGTTCCATCTGTCTCAGTGTGGCTAACATGGGCCAGCAGCAGCTTCTTGGGTAGAGATGGGCACGACTTAGTGGTATTCCCGTTTCCATTTCCGTTACTCGTATCCGTTACTCTACGGAAACGGTAACGGGAATTACTCCGCCAGAATTCGAGCTCGAACCGACAAACGAACAATTTGGTCTGATTTGTCGTGCTCGTTACTTGCATCGCGGCGATCGCGCAATGCCAAGCGGCACAGAAAAAAAGTTTTTAAAAGTTAAAAAAAAAAAAAATTCCCGGCCCTAAAAGTAGGCGAAAACTGTCTGAGGGCACCTACCAGGCCAGAAGGGTGTTTTATTTGGGGGTGGGGGGTTCCCCGCCCCCCTCTCCTTGGCCATTGCTACTGCTGCGCTGCTGGTACCAGGCTGGGAGGGCGCATCCATTTGCCATGCAGTGCGGGGGATCCAAAATGGCGACCACAATATTTTTTTTGAAATCGTTGCCCAAAACCCCACCAAAGCACCACAGAAACATGCGAAAATTAGCTATTTTAAATGCTTGAATTTTTACAGTAGCAGCAGTGGGTTTTTCTTGCAAAAAAAAGTCTCCGTTGATTTTATTTTATTTTATTTTATTTTATTTTATTTTATTTTATTACACCTGCACATTTGCAATGATGGGCTCGCCCATGGGAGTGGACCATGCAAATTTTCCACCAATCGCATGGCCACTTGGCCAGGTTGACCACAGAGATTTCTGGGATGTGCCAATCGGGCATAAACAGCCCACTAACCGTAGCCCGAACCTGAACCCAAACCCTAAGCCTAACCCATACGCCAGTACACTGTCCTTCTAAGTGGGTCAGAGAGGCACCCAGAGGTACACCCCACTAACTCACCCTAACCTCACTCGTAACTAGCCTAATCCTAGCCCTTGCGCTAACCCATCTTAACCCTAAGGCAGATCTACTTGCATTGCACTACATGCAAGTACATGAGACATAGCGGGTGCAAAGAGTCTGCCAGTCCGTCACTTGTGGCTCTGGCTGACTCCTGCAGCTCCCTCCAGGAGCCCGCTCCCCCCCTCAAACCAGTACTAACGACAATGAAAAAACAAACTGACTAATTTTGTGAAATTTTGCGAAAAACAGAAATGAGCCGAAACGGACTGCCTCCAACACACGACAACTTGAAAACATCATTTTCCCTAGTCGTGCCCATCTCTATTCTTGGGATTTCTGATCCCCTCCCTTTAACAACTCTTTCTGGAGGTGCTGCTAGAGACTGAAAAGGCAACCTCATGCATGCAGGCCCTGAACAAAGATGCACAGCACACAGCACACCGCTGAGCTCCATCCTGCTTGGGGCCCAAAGAGAATAGATGTTTTTCAATAGTCATCAATATCTATTTTAGATCAGCTAATATATTTCTCCATCTTTGATGCTCTGTTGTTGCCTCTGATTGGTTTTCTGACGTCAAGCAGGGGAGGGTCTTCTATCCCCACCATCCCCACCTAACAAGAACGTCCTGCGCTTATAGCTCTACCCACTAGGCCAGAGTTCCTTCCTTTCCAATATGTTACAACAAAACACCACATTATTTTACAGGTGAAGAACTGTGCCGTAGAGGACAAGGGCAAGGTTGAACCACACAAAGAAGGATCCACCGAACACTAACCAGTACCTGGCAAACAGCACCCATGCCAGCCTCTATGCCAGGCACCTGAAATGAGGCAGATCATGAGGATCATTGGGGCTCATAAAGGCGGTGAAATGCAGCTCCCTGAGTTGGGCTGCCACTGCTTGGCACCTCAGGCAGCTTGTGGGGTGGAGGCAGCTGAAAGGTGGCACGAGGTGCTACTCTGCATTTCTGAGGCAGCAGCTGGGGCTGAGCACCAAGATACATGGAGATACAGGCTAGGTGTGGCTCAAAGTCTTTGGAGAAAAGAAGTCAGGCTGTCAGAGCTCACAAAGGGGCCTTCTGCTTCCAGCTCAGTAGCCAAAATGGAAGCTGGGTTGTGTATTGGTTAGAACTTTAGACTAGGTTTGCAGAAGTTTGTTTTCAAATTTCCCTTCTCCTGTGTGGTTGATCTTGAGCCAGTCTCTTCCCCCTCCCCCACCTCAAGATGGAGGCTAATAATTATGACATATGAGGGGTGGGCAATGCATTCACCCCACATATTACTCTGAACTTTCATCGCTCTGTCTAAGGTTATAAACCCCACCAATTCCAATCAGCACTTTAAAGCCACATAAGATGCTGAAATTTGGTGGCAATGGGACCATCAGCTCCCCTACCGCACTCTGTTTATGTTCTTCTCATGCAGGGTAGTTGGGATGGAGGAAAAGGAAAAAGGAAACACATTTTCATGTCATTTAAAACCTGTTTTAAGGGAATTGGAAAAATCTCTGGAGTAGGTTTTGGTTACCATCTGTGATTGCAGTCAGATGGGTAAAGGAAGAAAGCCCCAAAGGACACTGTTGGGTGCTTGGCCATGTGTAGTGCTTTGTCCAAGTCATTTTGTCAAATCATAGAATAGTGAAGTTGGAAGGGGCCTGCAAGGCCATCAAGTCAAACCCCTCATTTGATGCAAGAATACACATCATATGCTTTTCTCCAGGCTAAACATGTCCAGTTCCTTCAGTCTTTCCTCATATAGATTCCGCCTGGCAAGGTCTAGGCAAAGTCAGAACTGGTCCTTGTGATGCGCCTCTCCTGTTCCCTGGGCTATGTGGACCCTGCGGACCCCCACCGTGCTTTGCTGGCCTTATGACATCCCCTTGGCCTTGGAAAGGCTCCCTTCCACCAGTTTCTCCTTGTCTCTCCCCCCTTATTACCACCTGGTGGCCACTGGCAATTGCTAATGGGCCAATTTCTTTTATGCTACTGTACATTGTTTTCTTCATTTTATTATTTTATTGTTTAACTATTTTTAATGTTTATTGATAATTGACATTTGTAATTGGGTAACTGTATTTTTTGTATTTTTTGCTAGTCCTCTGTAGGTTTTTTTTTTTTTTGTTTTTTTGTTTGTTTTTTGTCACCATGGTTGCAGGGACTGCTATTCCTAATGTGTCGGGCCGTGGCTTGTAGTTGGGGGATTAGTCGGGTAAGAAGAACTCGGGCCAGGCAATTAACACCTGTTCCCTGTTCTGATCCCCCAGCTCGCTGTCACGTATCTCGGAGCCATCCCGCCAGCGCCTCCGGCCTATCCTGCCTCCTGATGAATGCCAGGTCGGTCCACAATAAGATCCCCATCCTATATGATGCCATCCTGGATGGGAGGGCCGACCTGGCCTGTATCACTGAGACCTGGGTGGGAGCTTCCCTCTCCCAACTGTGCCCTCCCGGGTTTCAGGTTCAGGGTGTAGGTAGGTCAGAGGGGTGTAAGGGGGGCAGGGCGGCCATCGTCTATAGAGACTCTCTTTCTGTCAGCAGAGCCTCGACGTTGGTGAGTCCGGGGTTAGAATGCCTTCATCTACTGGTGGGACAGCGGGACAGATTTGGCATTGTGCTTGGTTACTGTGCTCCCCGCAACCCAGCACAATCCCTACCAGAGCTCACGGAGTTCATCACGGCTGCACTGTTGAGGTCCCCCACCTTTTGGTGGTTGGGGACTTCAATGTGCATGCTGGCAATGGGCTTTCGGGTGCGGCTCTGGAATTCATGGAGTCCATGGCCTCCATGAATCTGACCCAGCATGTTGTATGCCCCACCCATAGATCTGGGCATACCCTGGACCTGGTGTTTACCTCCACATCGGAGGATTTTAATCTGAGGGTAGGGGACATTGTCTCCCTGCCTGTGTCATGGTCAGACCACCATCTGCTGTCCTTTTCCCTATCTATCGCTGCCCCACCACACGGGGGAACCTTTGGGCCGGCCCCCAGAGACTTCTGGACCCCGCTCGGTTCCAAGAGGCCTTTGGGGAGCTTCCTGGCGGTTTGGCTGACAATCCGGCCGAAGCCGCTGCCTCCCAGGCTGTTGACCGGATCGCCCCTAGGCGCCTCCTCCGTTGCAGAGCTCTCCCTTCACCGTGGTATATGGCGGAGCTGAGAGCGATGATGCAAGAGCGGAGAAGGCTGGAGAGCAGCTGGAGGAAGGAACGGATGGCGTTTCATAAGGCTGCTGTTATTATCCAGACCAGGCGCTATGTTCAGGCGATCAGGGAGGCCAAAATATCTTTTTACTCCCTGATAATTAGTGAGGCCTCGAACCGCCAGGCGGAATTGTTCCGTGTGATTCGCGGCCTCACTAATCCTGGTCTGGCAAGGCCTCCTGCTACTGAGTTCAGTAGCGAGACGTTTGCAGCCTTTTTTAGAACAAAAATAGAGGCCATCCGTGCCAGTCTTGATTTGGGCTTCCTTAGTCTATCCTCGGCATCTCTCGATGCTGCACCCCCTCGGTCTCCTCGATTGGTTGAGTTTGGGCCTGTCTCCTTGCTTGAGGCCTCCAGGGCCCTGGCCCATTGCCAGCCTGCATCCTCCCTCTTCGATCCTTGCCCATCTTGGCTTATAAAAACTACCGGAGGAAGCATGCCTAAATGGGCTTCTATTATTTCCACTGCCTCTTTCAGGGAAGCGATTTTTCCCTCTCGCCTGAAGGAGACAATGGTGAAGCCCATTCTGAAAAAAACTGGCTTGGCATAGGAAGAATTGGCAAACTACCGTCCGATCACCAATGTTCCCTTCATGGGCAAGGTCATCGAGAGGGTGGCCGCTGTCCGGCACCAGTCGTTCCTGGAGAGTGAACGGGTTCTTAACCCATTCCAGTCTGGGTTCAGGCCGGGTCGGGGGACTGAGACAGTCTTGGTCACACTGCAAGATGACCTCCTCCGGGGGGCCGACAGGGGTAGCTCTACCTTGTTGGTCCTTCTGGATTTGTCAGCGGCCTTCGATACTGTCGACCACAGTATCCTGCTGGACCGGCTCTCCAAGATGGGTATCGAAGGCACTGTTCTCAGTTGGTTCCGATCCTTCTTGGAGGACCGTTCCCAGCGTGTGCAGCACGGGGGGGGGGGGGAGTTGTCTGCCCGTGGATACTCCCTTGTGGGGTTCCGCAGGGGTCGTCCCTCTCTCCCATGCTGTTCAACATCTATGTGAGGCCGCTGGCAGAGGTCATAAGGAGATTTGGAGTCTGCTGTCATCAGTACGCTGATGACACGCAGCTCTATCTCTCCTTTTCCACCTCTGCAGTTGAGGCTGTCCAGACCCTCGACCAGTGCCTGGATGCAGTCATGGCATGGACCAAGGCCAACAGGCTCAAACTCAACCCCGAGAAGACCGAGGTTATGTTCTTTGGAACTTCCCCTTCCAGATATGGAGGCCCTCTCCCCAGTCTGGAGGGCATTTCTCTCCAGCTGGCGGACAGTGTCTGGAATCTGGGCGTGGTCCTGGACCCGGCTCTCACTATGGAGGCCCAGGTGGCCGCTCTGTCCAGGACTGCTTTTTTCCATCTTCAACAAATTGCCCAGATTCGTCCATACCTTGACGGAGACTCCCTGAGAACGGTTGTGCAAGCGTTGGTGATCTTGAGAATAGATTACTGCAACACTCTCTGCATGGGGTTGCCCTTGACTCTCCTTCGGCAACTGCAGCGGGTGCAAAATGCGGCAGCTAGACTGGTGGCAGGTGTGCGTCAATATGACCACATCACCCCAGTGCTGGCTCGCCTGCATTGGTTACCCGTTGCATCCCGAATTAGATTCAAGGTCTTGGTTTTAATTTATAAAACCCTCCATGGCCTGGGACCTGATTACCTGGCAGAGTGGATCCCCCAGCGGTCAACTTCGGCCTGACCAACTAGGATGTTGCGGGCGCACTCGCTGCAGGTGGCCACGCCCAGGGAGGCTCGGAAAATGTCTACTCGTAATCGAGCCTTCTCTGTGGCTGGCCCTACATTATGGAACCATCTCCCTAGCGAAGTGCGCCTTGCAGAGTCCCTGCCTGCCTTCCGGAAGGCTTTAAAGACCTTGCTTTTCCGGGAGGCGTTTGGTGACTCTTAAGTTTTATTTTTATTTTTTGGTCTGCCATCTGCCCCTACGCCTTTTTTTTGCCATACTGTTTAAACTGATTTTGTTATTTGTTGTATTTAACTGTTATTTATTGTTTTTTAACTGTTTTATTGTTTGTTTTCTGTGAACCGCCCGGAGTTCCTTCGGGAAGATGGTGCGGTATATAAGCCTTTAATAATAATAATAATAATAATAATAATAATAATAATAATAATAATAATAATAATAATAATAATAATAATAATAATAAATATAGAACTTGGTTTCCAGACTCCTGCTCATCCTTGTTGCCCTCCTCTGAAGTCAAGTCCATTAAAGTTGAGGAAGAGGTCTAGCATCTTGGATAGTTAGATTCAAGGATCCTCTCAGCAGGATCATTTGAGCATGCTCAACACTGCAGTTTCCAGGGTTTCTTTGCCTTCATACACATAGAGAGAGAACTGTATAAGTCCTACTAGTTCCATTTTACATATGAGGAAACTGAGGAACAGTGTGTGTACAGTTGCCCAGAGGACCTGAAGCAGAGACTGCCTGAGGGCACCCTCCTGAACAACCAAGGAGGCAAACTCAGTCTTCCTTTTATGTTTTTATCAACCTGTAGCTGGCTCCCTCTCCTTGGCTGGCCCAGCTGTCAGAATGAGGGGTTATTTTGCACACTCTCTTCCATCTGTTTCAGGAAGTAATAAGTGCTTCATGTGTGTTATGAATTTCCTGCAGGGGGATCGACAAACCCCTAGGGAGGGCCTGGAGAGATGAGCGAGCAAGTGGCAGCTGCATTTAACACAAAAGACAGACTAATAAAGTGGCCATACAGTGCTTATAGACAGGTTTCAGAGCCCTCCCTGTTTGAGGGGAAGGGAGAATGAATGGGAGAGAGAAAGAGATACAGAAAGTGAGAAAGCAAACAATCTATTCCAGTTCAGAAAAAGGAGGGATGTGCACGAAATCCAAAACGAATCAGGAGGTTTGAGTAAAATGGCCAGTTCATTAACTCACATTGGTTCAGATTCGACCAAACTGGATAACCTGAACTTTCCCGAAGCAATGAATTTTAGGGCAATACAAAGAACTGGTGGACAGCTCAATGAAGGTGTCTACCCAGAGTGTCGCAGCGGTGAAGAAGGCCAATTCCATGCTAGGGATAATCAAAAAGGGGGCTGAAAATAAAACAGCCAACATTATAATGCCATTGTACAAAATGATAGTAAGGCCAAACCTAGTATTGTGTACAGTTCTGGTCATCACATCTCAAAAAAGACATAGGCTGCTTTCACATGAGCCCTAAAATCCGCTGCAAAATGCTCACAGAAGCGGAGCATAAAATTGTTTTCCCACCAGCAGTGGACTTTAAAAAAAATAAAGTACGACCACGCCCACTTAAGCATGCCCCAGCGGATTTTACAAGTACCTGGTCTTGAGAAGGTAAAATACTTGTTGCTGTTCCTGACCCTCCTCCGCTTTTTGTTTGTTTTTGTTGGGTCCCCCCCCCCTTTTAACAGACAGGAATCCTAACCGGCTGGAACAATTAGCTGCTGCCGAAGGCAGGCATTTTTTTCTCTCTTCCGTCACCACAGACAGAAGCAATAGAATCAGACTGCAGGAGGTGGGAACATAGGAAGCAGAACAAAAACCACGTTGGGGGGATCTGCATTTAAGGGCCTTTTTACACGACCCCTAAGATCCGCTGGTCCCTTAAATTCAGACCAGAGATCTTGAGGGTTCGTTGCTGTTCCTCCCTCCCCACCCGCTCTGCACTTCTTTGTTCTGTCTGCATGAGGGGGGGAGGAAAAAAAAGCCTTAGACAGAGACAAAAGAATAAAAGGCTTACCTCCGGTGCTTGGGGAAGTTGCTCCGACCTCCGTTTACTTCCTGGTTCCTCTTTAAGGGGCGGAGGCAAAAGAAAAACAACAGAAAGAAGCGAGGAGAGCTCAGGCACTCTCCGCATCAAAATTTTTCACCATCAAAAAGCAGGTACAAGAAAACTGCTGTTTGGTCGCGCTAAATTGGGCGGGGTCGCACTTAATTGTCTGCAAAGTCCGGAGCTGGTGGGTAAACATTTTTAAGGTCCGGAGCTTGCAGCCATTTGCGGCGGAGGTTAGGGGTCGTGTATAAACGCCCTAAGTTGCCAGCAGATTTTAGGGGTTGTGTGAAAGCAGCCAGAGTGGAATTGGAAAAGGTGCAGAAGAGAGCAACTAAAATGATTACTGGGCTGAGGGACCTCCCTTATTTATTTTTATTTATTTATTATGAGATTTGTATCCTGCCCATCTTCCCGTAGGAACTCGGGGCAGCTAACAATGGGCCGATCAATTCAGCCAAGAAACAGAACAAAGCACACTACACAACAATTTAAAAACAAAATGCACACCCCAGCATAAACATAGAGCTAAACTAAACTTAAAACGTATGGCAGAAAGAGAAAAAAAAAACTAAACTAAGTCACCAAAGGCCTCACTTTAAGCACTATGGGGCATTATTCTTTGCTTTTGCTTGTGTGTTAAGGTGGTCTCAGACTGATTTTATTTTTCTTGTATTAAATGTTACCTTTTAAAAATCAATTCATTATTGTCACTTAGCACATATTTTAAAAGTGTCACTTAACAAATAAGTAGAAAAAGTTACACCTGAAATCACTAAAGTAATTGCTGTCCCACTCATTACATTACTTTGAAATGTAACTTGATTATACCTTGTTATCAAAAGAACAGCTACTTGGATGTAACTGTTTTATGAGAATTCATTGTGTCCAAACTCTGGTTGCATCCACCTTTAAGACACATGTAGCATGGAAGTACCTCACGTGGGGATACCTTGAAAAACTTGCAATTTTTGCACACAAGTTCCAAAAGGCTCCCATGTCCCATCCCCCTGACTGGGGGATTCTGGGTGTTCTGATCCAGAAAATGAGGGGCTGTTTTTTGGTCCAGCTTGATTGCTTTGCACTCCAAAATTCTCCATCTTTACGCCACCGCCTCCTCCTCCTCCTCCTCCTTCATGTTTGTCCCACTTGGTGGTGGGGTCCGTCCACTATTCTTGTTTTGGCCCTCCACCTGGCACTTTCATATATCCTTATTTTGTAGTCTGTTCATTACATTTATTCTAGGATACTCAAAGCAGAATGGCTAGCCCATCCAATAGAGAGGGAGTGGCAGTAAGGGGAATTCTATGTGAGACTGACCATGTTATTCAAGAATTCATGATTTCAAAGGAAACCAAAGCAGAGTGTAGCCACAGATATATGCTAGATACTTAAAAGTCTGTTTTAATAACCTCAGGACAAAGCAAATTAAGGGCCTATGGCAAGGGATTCTAACAAGAAAAGGAGTCCAAGATGGTTGGGAGTATCTAAAAATAGAAATTCTAAAACCACAACTGTAATCTATTCCAATAGGAAAAAAGGTGAGAAGCAGCATTCAAGACCAATGTGGCTTCACAAAAAGTTCAGGGAGGCCTAAAACTAAAAAAGACATTTGCAGGAAGTAGAAAGGGATAGGCCACCAAAGAAGAGTACATACAAGTATCAAGGAAATTCAGGGAAGGCATTAGGAGAGCAAAAGCAGAGAATGAGCTGAAATTTGCTAAGACACTAAAAGCAATCAAAAAGCATTCTTCAGATATGTTGGAAGCAAAAGACAAAGAAAAGAAATAGTGGCATAGCTTCTGAGTGGAGATGGGGAAATGGTAACAAATGACAAAGAAAAGGCAGAGATGCAGAATTTGTACAGTACTTTAACTCAGTCTTTTTCCATAAAACAGACATTGAACCTCCAGACACAAGCAAAGTGCAAGTGGAGGGGACAGGACTGCGGCTCAGTATTAATAAACAATAGTCAAGGAAACTCAAGCAGTGAGGTGGCCAAGTTTGCAGATGACACAAAACTTTTCCATGTGGTAAAAACCAGAGAAGATTGTGAAGAGCTCCAGAAGGATCTCTCCAAACTGGGGGAATGGGCTACGAAATGGCAAATGCGTTTTAATGTAGCCAAATGTAAAGTAATGCATATTGGGGCGAAAAATCAAAACTTTATCTATCAACTCATGGGCTCTGAGTTATCCGTGACAGATCAGGAAAGAGATCTTGGTGTGTTGGTGGACAGCTCCATGAAGGTGTCTCCCCAATGTGTGGCGGTGGTGAAGAAGGCCAATTCCATGCTAGGGATTATCAAAAAGGGGATTGAAAATAAAACAGCCCACATTATAATGCCATTATACAAAACAATAGTAAGGCCGCATCTGGAGTATTGTGCACAATTCTGGTCACCGCATCTCAAGAAAGACATAGTGGAACTGGAAAAGGTGCAGAAGAGAGTGACCAAAATGATTACTGGGCTGGGGCACCTCCCTTATGAGGAAAGGCTAAAACATTTGGGGCTCTTTAGTCTGGAAAAAGGCGCCTGAGGAGGGATACGATTGAGACGTACAAAATAATGCAGGGCATGAGTAAAGTGGATGGAGGGAAGCTCTTTTCCCTCTCACAAAATACCAGAACTAGGGGACATGCACTCAAATTGAGGGCTGGGAGAGTAAGAACAGACAAAAGAAAATATTTTTTCACCCAGCGCGTTGTTAGTCTATGGAACTCCCTGCCACAGGATGAGGTGATGGCATCTGGCTTGGATGCCTTCAAAAGGGGATTGGACAGATTCCTAGAGGAAAAGTAAACCATGATGGAGATGTGTAATCTCCAGGCTTAAAACCAGGGTACTTCAAGGGCCAGATGCAGGGGACTGGTATCAGGAGACAGATATCTAGTCTCATGCGCTCCCAAAAGCATCTGGTGGGGCCACTGTGAGATACAGGAAGCTGGACTAGATGGGCCTTTGGCCTGATCCAGCATGGCTCTTCTTATGTTCTTATGTTCTTAACATCTCAAATGTATTCAAATCTCCATAGCCAAATGAACTGTATCCGGGAGTACTGACGGGACTGGGTGAAGAACTCTCAGAACTGCTGTCCATTATTTTCTTGAATCATAGGAAACAGGTGAGGTGCCAAAGGAGGGCTAATATTCCTACTTTATCTTCAAAAACAGCAAAAAAAGACGAACCTGGGAACTACAGGCCAGTCAGCCTGACATCAATCCCAGGAAAAATCCTGGAGCAGATGATGAAAGATTCACTATGCAAGCATGTAGAAAACAATGCAACAATAATTAGAAGCCAACGTGGATTTGGCAAGAACATATCCTGCCAAACTAACCTGATCTCATTTTTGCATCAGGTAATATCCCTGGTAGACAGAGGGAATGATGTAGATGTAGTGTATTTTGATTTTAGCAAAGCTTTTGACAAGGTTCCCTGTGAAGGAAGCTACCCTGAAGGGTCAGAAGGCGGGAGAGTGACACTTGCATGGCAAGACAGTGACAGGGATGAGTGGCTGGAGAAGCAAAAGAGGAGGGAGCTGCTCAGGACAGAGAAGCCCAGGAACGAGAAATGTTATGGAAGCAGTTCAAGGACTCCCTGAAGATTCTGCAAAGGGAGAAGGAGGATGGTAAAACTAAGAGCGTTTATACATGACCCCTAAGCTCCGCCGCAAATGGCTGCAAGCTCCGGAGCTTAAAAATGTTTCCCCACCAGCTCCGGAGTTTGCAGACAATTAAGTGCGACCCCGCCCACCTAAGCGCGACCCAGCACACTTTTCTTGTACCTGCTCTTGGGAGGTGAAAATATTTGATGTGGATGTGCTGGGCTCTCCTCGCTTCTTTTTGTTTTTTGTTTTTTGCCTCCCGCCCCTTTAAGAGGAACCAGGAAGTGACCGAGGCTCCCCCGGCAGCGTCCACCAACACCGGGAGGTAAGGTTTTATTCTTCTGTCCCTTTTTTTCCTCCCTCCCCTCACCCAGGAAGTATTGAGGGGTGGAGATGCACGAAGAGCGACAAACCCCTAAGATCTCTGGTTCGAATTTAAGGGGCCAGCGGATCTTAGGGGTCGTGTAAAAAGGCCCTAAGACCCTGGTTAAGGAGGAGAAAGAGCCAGAAACGGTGGGAAAACCTAGCCAATCAGCAGTGGTGGAGGTGGAGTTTGGACTTTGTAAAAAGGGTACACCACGTGTCTTGCCCCCAGACTAGGACTGGGTTTGGATGGAGAACCCATGGACAGGAGATTGGGAGCAGATGATGATGCCTAAGACAGAGGCTGAAAGTTACAGGAGACGAGCCCACCGTCAGCGCTGTTCATATTGGGGGGAACAGGAGGCCCGTGAGTATAACCGGAAAAGAAAGGAGATCCGTAAAGAATTGGCTTGGGAACAATGGCTGGCCAAGCTGAAGGAGGAGGAGGAAAGAACTGGGAGAATGTGCATCGGGAGGGGTCTGACATTGAGAGAAGACTATCCCTTCAAATCCCACCACCAGAGACGTCCTGGGCCCAAACCCACTTCGGAGATTGGGGTGCAAGTGGGGGAACCAAGCCTCTTCGAGAAGGAGGGGAAGGAAAGTGGTGGAACCAAATCTCCCCGAGACTAGGAGCAAGGCTGGGTTTCTCTGTGTTTACACCGTTGTAGGAGTCAAAGAACAATCCATTTGTTACTGATGTTAAAGATGTTGGAACTGTTATAAAGAAATGAGCCTCCTTGATTATGAGCTGAATAAAAGCTAACAGTGTGATGTGGCCACAAAAAAGACAAATGCTATTTTAGGCTGCATTAACAGAAGTCTAATTTCCAAATCCCATGAGAGGCTCATCCCCCCTCTATTCGGCCCTGGTTAGGTCTCACTCTGAGGATTGTGTCCAGTTCTGAACACTACACTTCAAGAAAGATGCTGGCAAATCAGAACAAGTTCAGGGGAGGGCAACAAGGATGATCAGGGGGCTGGAAACCAAGTCTTATGAGGAGAGGCTGAAAGAATTTAGGCATGTTTAGCCTGATGAAAAGAAGACTGAAGGGTTATATGATAGCACTTTTCAAATATTTGAAGGGTTGTCATGCAGAGGAGGGGCTGGATGGGTTCTCAATCATCCTAGAGTTCAAGACACAAAACAATGGCCTCAAGTTAAGAGAACCCAGCTTTCAGTTGAATATTAGAAAAAAATTTCTAACTGCAGCAGTGGAACCAGTTGCCTCAGGAGATGGTGAGTGCTCCAGCACTGGAGGCATTCAAGAACGAATCTGATCAACCACCTGGCAGATATCCCTTATTTGTATTTCTGCACCTTCATAGAATCATAGAATTGAATCATAGAGTTGGAAGAGGCCTCAAGGGCCATCCAGTCCAACCCCCTGCCATGCAGGAACCCCCCATCGCAGGACTCGCGATAGATGGCCATCCAGCCTCTGCTTAAAAACGTCCAAGGAAGGAGACTCCACCACCCTCCATGGCAGCATATTCCACTGTTGAACAACTCTAACCATCATGAAGTTCTTCTTAATATTCAAATGGAATTTCTTTTCCTGTATTTGAAACCATTGCTCCGATTCCTAGTCTCTGAAGCCATGGAAAACAAGCCAGCCCCCTCTTCAATATGACACCCTTTCAAATATTTAAACATGGTTACCATATCCCCTCTCAACTTTCTTTTTAAAAGACTAAACATTCCCAGATCCCTAAACCGCTCCTCGTAAGATCTATTCCAGACCTTTAACCACCCTGGTTGCCCTCCTCTGAACCTGCTCAACGTTGTTAACATCCTTTTTAAATTGAGGTGCAGAACTGAACACAGTAGTCCAGGTGGGGTCTGACCAGAGCAGAATTGAGTGGTACTATCACTTCCCTTGATCAAGACACTATGGTTCTGTTGATGCAACCAAGAATTGCATTGGCTTTCT